>PVKZ01000215.1:0-600000 GCA_004027375.1 Macroglossus sobrinus
AAGAAACCATCAAATAAACTGTACCAAGCTATAAGGGCTTAAGTGTCACCCTTCCCAGGACTGTTTGCCTTTTTAAAGAGAATTCTGGGAAAAGAGAAGATGGTTCCCAATGCAGATCACTGGCCGAAGACGTTCAGGCATGGAGAAGATTTGGGAAAAGTGGCTTTCCACTCTCAAATTCCTGTGGGGACAACAATCATCAAAGAATGACAGGATTGAGAAACAAAATGTCAACCACACCACTGTATACAAATCTGATTACTACTCACAGATGCTGCTTATTTTATCCTTTAAGGTATTGAATTGTGACATCCGTGAACTGTTGTGGTGGGGGGAGACCAGAAGAAGGTTAAGTGGAGAAAGAGAAGTAGAAGAAAGAGAGAGAGGGAGGAAGGGACAGACGGAGGGAGAGACGGAGAGGGAGGGAGGAAAGAAAATATATTATTTGGCATAATTTATTGTCATAGTTTATTGACTCTAGCTGGCTATATAATAATATCTCTTTAATAATCCATTTTATATTTAGTAGCAGTGTAAGTTGGCATGTCTAAACATTGTAATTATAATGCATTCTACATCAAAATGGACTTTCTATGAAAGTTGGCTTGGTTATCACCATCAGTCACTGCACTTATCTTTAATTATAAGGTATAAAATTTCAGATAAAGCATTTATGTGTGTTGTATCAGAGGCAAAGTAAAGAAATATAGCTTGACTATTTCATAATTAGGAGAAAAGCAGGATAATAATGACGACAATAATGATAGTGGCAATAGTAGCAGCTATTAGTATCTTATTGAGCATCTATTTATGTGCCCAGCACAGTGATAGATAACTGATATTATCTCATTTAATTGTTCTCATTTCATCTTGTAGATATTTTTTTAAATCCCATGATTTCGTAAAATAAGTAGCTGTAAAGTTTGCAAATTTCGAAAGGTCAAGAATAAGGTGGCCCTCGAATCCTGCAAAGGTCAAGGGATGGTGGTCTTTAAGAGTAGGATTTCATCAAGTTCAAAGAACATGTGTTCATTGTTGATTTCTGCCTCAACTGTTTCTTCTCCACTCAAGCCAAGGGAAACAGCCCCCTTTACCTCCATGTTTGCATTTTTGTCTCAGTTCTACATCTCTGAATAGTTTCCAGTCTCTCCACTGATGTGAGTATTATGGAATGAAAATAATTTAAGGTCAACTTACTCTTACTGCAGAAGTTATCACTCAACATAAACCCACACCTGGCCCTCTCACCTTTAGGCAGCAGCTGATACTGAAGAATATACTGTTTTAGGTGGGGCAGCTCTGGTGGACAGAGGCCAACAGCATCTGAGTCACAAAATCTGCATTTGGATGTCATCTCTGTTGTTTATGAGCTGTGCAACCTTTGGCAAGTCTCTTAGACTCTCTGGTGCTCAATTTCCTCATTAGGATGGTAAAGAAATCCTGACCTTTTTGTGAAGATAAAATCAGAGAGTGTATGTGAGCATACATACTTTGTAAAGAAAAAGAGACTTTGAATTTGCTAATTTTTAGTACCTCTGTCTTGGAAGGAAGTGGGCCAAAGAGGGTAGGGGGTGGTAGGGTGGGACAGAGAGATGCAAGAGAGGGAGGGAAGGAGAGAGAAAGGGTGCTCAGAGGACTGGGAATTGTTTGCACATATGGGAAACATTTGATTACTGGCTATAATGACAAATCAATTTCTATGAGAATAATCACAAGAAATAGCTAACAGGTCCCTCTTTCTCTTCCCTCTATCCTTAAGTTTCCGATATCTGCTCCACCAAAGCTTTTGTTAAAGAGGTAAAATCATAGATCCTAATACGAGGGGAAATGAAAACAGTATGAAGGTTTCAGATAATTCAAATGCTGAACAATCAGCCCCTGATAGTTAGTTGAGAGTTGGCTGTTTCTGCAGCACTACTTCATGCTAGTTAGCGTGCCAGCCTCTTTAGTGTATACACAGCCAAGCATTGTGCACCCACCACCCTCACCAGGCCCCAAACACAGACCTGGGTAGTTGACCTCAACCTAAATAAGTCCAGTACAGTCTGATCTGCATTTGATGCAGCAGCAGACTTTTGTGTGTGCTCATGGTGTATGCTTCATACGTGTTTAAAATACAAATCTGCCGTGCTTTCCAATAAATGCGGGGAAAATGAGGCTACCTGTCTGCAACTATCATTTACTTGAACCAGAATTAAGAAAATATTTTCACTAGAGTTTCTGCAAAAGTGCCAGTGGAATGATTTTTAGGCTGTGAATGAGTTTAGGCAATAATAATTATGAAGTGAAATCTATAATATAAATATAAAACAGATGTATAAAATAAATATATAATTAAGTAAACTCTAGATTTCACTGGAATATATTTGTTTAACCATCTTGAATTCTGAATAAACTGGTATTTAAACTCCCATAAGAGTCAGTAAAAAATAAAAGCTCTCCCATTCTTGTATTATTCTGGACACTACTGCAATGGAATATATAATCCTATCAATCAATGTTTATGCTACAAAGGCTGAGATTTCTTTTACTCTTCAGCAGAAACCACATGTCAGGGGGCTCATTAGGACAGGGCAGATGCCAACAACATTTCAGAAAAGCGTGGCATGGAGGACTACAATGCCCCCTGAGAATAAATGGGATTATCAACCACCGCATACATTGCCAAATCTTTGGCCTTTTTTTCTTGGTCTAGGAATAGAATGAGGTGGTTTTCTCAGAGGCTGCTCTGCCACCTTCCTCATCACACCAGAGGTGAGAACTCAGCCCTCAGCTGGGGGTGAAGCTGGGAGCAGACACCTGGACAGCTCCAGATATTGGCATGAGGCTGCGGGCTGATGATGTCCACTGAGTCAGACCCCGTTCCATTTATGCCTCCATCACTGCATTACTCTCTGTTAATTCTTTTTCATTTATAATCTGTCAGGTGACAGGAGATGCATCACCTTTGGAGAGAGTTAAAAACAAAAGCTTGCATCGATTTGCTGAGGTCCATCTTCTGGAGTGCAGGAGCACAGGGTACGCTACCCGGGGCCGAGAAGGGACGGGAGACGGGTCTACTTAGTTGAAAAGGAGCAAGTGTGTTCGCTGTGGAATGAGGTCCTAGTGTTTCGACGTGGGCTAACGGGCACTGAAATCCTAATGCCCAGGGCAGATGGGCATTTTTAGGGTCTTGGCCCAGCTGTATCCGCCCATATTCCTGAGAGCAGAATCCCGCTCTGTCCGTGATTTAGCCTACGGGGGAATTACTGAACACTCAGAATGCAAGTCAATGACCAAAGTCACGCACTTTCCCTCATTGTGAGAAGGAGGAGGGAAAACCTTCAAGTTCAGTCTTCCCATCAGCTCCACACTCTGGTCCAGGCTGTCCTGTGCCCCTCGCGTGTTATTTCTTTGAGACAGACCATCAGGTCTTGCCAAAGGGCAGGGCCGGGCAGAAGCATCAAGGGGAGACCTAGGGGCAGGTATCTATTGAAAGGCTCAACCTTTGTCCTAGGGACTCAAATTCTAAAAAAATGTTTTTTTTATAATCTAAATGATCGAATATGGGATATATTCTATTTTTTAAAAAGTTCATTTCTTCCACTTTTTAATCACCAAGACTACCCAGGACAGAAATGACATAATCTTGCCCCAAACCATTTCCCTTTTCCTCCTGGGCACACTGCTGGGTGGCATGTCCCAGCCTTCCTTGCAGTTAGGTGCAATCATGAGTCTGAGTTTAATGGAATGTGGGCAGAAGTGGCGTTTGCTACTGCTGCCACCTCCAAGCCTGACCCTTAAAACCTCCTTTGCTGTTCTTCAGGCTCCCTTTTTTCAGTCACTTGCCTGAGGCAGAGAAGCCAGGGAAAGATGGGGGATTACCTGGGATCCTCAGACCCCTAAAGAGGTCTGTGGATAGAATTCAGGGCATCTGAGAAGTTCAGTGGGGGAAATAATTCATTTTTATTTTCTCTTAGCTAACTGAAACTTAGTATTTTCTTTAATTTTGAATGAAAGCAACAAACCACAGTAGAATTAACAGTATCCATGACTGTGTAACCGAGAGAAATAACAAGCATTTTCATATCATATTATGAAATAGAGTCAGTGATGAAAGCACAAAAAGCCGCGTGCTCATCACCACTGACATGGTGGTAGTTCTTACTGTAACAAAGAAGTGCATATATCACAATTTCTTAAACATTTTGGTAGCTGTATTTCAATGTTATTGGTTTTGCCATTTGAAATAATTCATTTTATACATTTAAAAATAATATTTAAAAAATATTATGCTGGGAATGGTCCTTAAGCTTCATTGGACTGCCAAGTGGGTCGATAATACAAAAATATTTGAGCCCCTGCCTTGGCAGTGCTGGGCCACAAGATAGAAGGATCCAGGGTCCTGGATGACTGCTTGGAGCAAGTGCCTCCCTTTCCCCTCTTCCCTCTGCCACCAATTCACATTAAACTCTGATGAGAGTGGGAATAAACAGAGATTTAAGTGACTTGTTCTAGCAGTGAGTCTGTGACTGATCCTTCACCCCCACTCCCACCCCCACCCCTCTCCCCATCCCACCCCCATCCCCACCACCACCCCCTCCCGCCCAAGGGACAATGGGGAGGGAGGAAGTTCCCATCTGTGTTAATGGTAACATTCTGAATCTCCTTTTGCCTTGTCTGACTGGCTGGCGTCCCCCTGCTGGGCTTTCATCTTTGTGATCCTGAGCAAGGGAGGGCTTCCTGGGGCTTCCTGCGGTTCAGCGGAGTGGAAGCCCCTTGCTCCCCAGTATTCTTAGACTGAGCTCTGGTACGGCTGCATTATCCAAGTCCAGCTTGGGAAGGGGAACCACGGAGCTGGCGAGGTTGTTTGTAACACTGGCATGGAGTCGCATCTGCCTACACACACCGCGGCCCTGGAAAGAGACAGCTACCCCGTTCTTTCAGTGGGAGACAGAAAGCGGTGGGCAACAGGGCTCTGAGAGCACTGTCTTTTTCTTTCCAAATTAATGTTTCTTTTCATGCAGAAGCCATGCCATCTGAAAACATATACATATTTGTTTGTTAAGTTGGTTTTTAAATGCAAAAACATTCTGATGTCCTCATCAGATTTGGTTATTAAATGAGTTAGGAGATTGTGATTACCAGTGGCCAAGCATATGCTTCTTGTTATAAGTTTAGCTGGAAATGACTTTTTCTTCCTTTTTCTTTTCCTGATTTGTTTAACAGGAAAATTTTCCATGATTCTATTTTAATGGGCTCCTAATGATGTTCTAAGTATTCACTTGTACTTTGTTGGTGAGCAGTGGGTTTACAAGCCTAATGAGGTTGATGATTACAGAAATTCAAACCAATATCTCATCTGTAACGTATGCAATTCTTTCTTAACCTCAATCTACTTGTCAGTAGCTAATGCCTCACTATCGTTTGCCTTTTAGCCCTTCACGTAGGCATGCCCACAAACAAAACACAGTAACTAGCATTCCCACGTTTCCCATGCGAAAGCTTCAAGGAAGCATCCTACACACTTAAACCTGGCTGTGTTCTTGAGCTGCCGGAATCGTTTTTAAATTTTTAAAGATAATTTAATTTATTGTTTGAGTAGATAAATACAATGCACATAATATCCAAACAACATAAAAGATCATCTGGTGAGAAAACAAGTTCTTCTCTCCTTTACCTTCTAGAAATCCAGTTTCCTTTTCTGAAAATGTCCACTGTTACTCATTCTTATATATCTTTCCAAAATAATTCTGTGTGTATTTAACTAAACATGTATATATTTATTTTTTACATAAATATGATATTGTATTATAAATACTCTTTGGAACTTTTTTGATGTAGCAATATCATCTAGATGAACTTACATATCAATACATAAAAAACTTCCTTCTTTTGCCATACAGAATTCTATTTACAGATATACCATGCTCTGTTTAACCAGTCTCTATTAATAGCATTTCGGTGGTTTCTGATCTTTTGGTATTACAGTATTTCAGTGAGCATATTTGCACATGTGCCTATCTGTTAGCCAAATACCAAGGAGCAGAAGATATGAACATTTTAAATCTGACAGATACCATAAAGGACTACGCTTATATAATAATGTCTTTAAAATGACCAATGTGAACTCCTCTACTGGGTGGGGGGGTGAAATTCTCCCAAATGCAAGGAGCCAATAACTTGCTTGGCCTCTATGGGTCTAGCTGAATGGCTAAGTAGACACAGCAGCCTAGACCTAATGATGGTGAGCAGAACCAATTAGCAAGATGCAGAGATGTTTGGGGTTTGGGGTGGGGGAGGTAAGAGGAGTGAGGAGTGGACTGACATTTAGAATGATGGCCTGCCTGGCTAAAGATGCTAGGGAATGTATGGTTTGGGAAGGGTGGCTACCTGGAAAACCTCTTTGTGCTATTGTGGAGAGAGAGCAAGAGAAAGACAGACAGAGACAGAGACAGAGACAGAGATAGACAGAGAATGAACATGAACACAGTTAGAAGACCTAGGTTGGAATTCTGGCTCCACCACTTAATAGAGCTTTGTGAACTTGGGCAAATTAAGATAGCAATGCTTTACTTTGCAAGGTGGTCGTGAGGGAGAAAGAGAGGATACTTATGAAAATGCCTGGTACACAGTGTGAATTTAATAATTGTTGGTAGAATCTGAATGAATTTAGTTTTCAACATGTTTAGGCATCCAGAAATGCTAACTTCAGAAAGTTTACCAAAACACCAGCTCGATAAGGGCTAGGCTGTATCTGACTTTCTCATTGCTGTGGTCCTTGTATCTAGAATCATGGCTGAGACCTAATTGATGCCCAGTGAATATTCATTGAATGAATGAAGTTCAGGTCAACTCTATGCAACTGAGGAGGAAAATAGAAATGCAAAGAGAGTCTGGTTAAGCCTGGAGGTATTATTTTGGGAATTATACATTTATAGTTATTAGTCTTAATCATTATAAGGAAAGCCTAACAATGTAGGTATTTTATGAAACTTTGTTGACTGAATAAATGAATGAATGAACTTTTCAGAGGGCTCTCAGAAAATACTTCATGAAGTGGATGGATGGGCTTCCCAAGCCCTAGAGGAGAAAAAGAAAGATTATTTTTATTTGAAATATTTCTATTACAGTGACTTAAATTGTGACAAAGTTGCTCTATATTTTATTTTCCTGTGTTTTTTAATTGATTTTTGGACTCATGTTTCTGTTGGCCATATAATTCTAAAGCCTGCTTTAAGTATTAAGTAATTTGTGTCTCCGTATGGAAATATGTAGGTAAGGAGAAATTCCTCAGACTTTCTCACTGATCAAGGATCACGTTTTCAAAACTAAATAAGGAGGTTGGGCTAGATGATCTTGCATGTCCTTTTCTGCCCTAAAATTGCAAAATTTTGTGAATAAAAGCATTAGAGGAAGAGCGGAGGTTTAAAAAAAAAAGGCCATAACTCACATATTACTGTTTTGGGATGTGATAATAAACACCTCGTGCTCAAAGAGTGCTTACTAAGAGCCAGGCCTTACATACCTCATTTCACTTAATCCTTACAAGCCCTATCTAGTATCTAGAAGCTGGAAAGTGGGGGATCTTTCTAAGCACATACCACTACCTGGTATCTAGAAGCTGGAAAGTGGGGGATCTTTCTAAGCACATACCACAATTTGAAGCAGCACATTTGCCAATAATAACAAGCTTTGTAAAAAACAATTGCCACCCCAAATCAAAGAACTGTCTTGACCAAATTGAAAGGGCTGTGGAATCTGGAGGTGGTCTCTCCAGCCACAAAGACATGCAGAGAGAACGTCATCTTTGACTCTGAAGGACAGGGTTCTGACTTCATGGAGCAGAGTCTTTTTGCTTGCCTTTTCTCTTTCTCTAGAATCAGTTCTTCTTTCCTTAATTGTTGATCCTCTTCATCCTTTCTGTTTCCTGCTTCTGTTGTGAACTTGTGTAAGCCAATTTGGCGGCACAGAGTCTTCAGGCTCTTTTTATTCATATTGAGTGTATGTCAGTAGTCAGAGGTAGGCGAGAACTACATATCTCCGAGCCCATCATCACATTACAGGTAATAGAAGCAAGAGAAAAAAATTCTGCTCTCACACAAAAATTATTGACAAGCAGACATAAGAGCATGCAACTCAATTACTTCGGGTCCTTGCCCTTTTAGATGCCCTGATTACTCCCTATTTAAATGGCACATTTGGAGCAAATGCTATAACACCCTAGAGGCAGAGTTTGATCAACCTTGTAATTGCCCTCAGGTAATCAGAATCCTCCAACTGGCAGTGAATTTAGGATTCTTTTGGACATGAGGTGTTTCTACATTATTCTAGCCCAGCAGTTAGCAAACCATTGTACACAGACCAAATCTGGTCTGTTTTTTTAAATAAAGTTTTATTAGAATACAGCCATGTTAATTCATTTACATATTATCTATACGTGGTTTTGTGCTACAATGACAGAGTAGAGTGATTGTAACAGAGACTATTTGCTTGCAAAGCCAAAAATGATTTGGCTTTTACAAAAAGTTTTCTGACCTTTGTACTAGCCAATCCACATATATATTAAGCACTAATATTTTCAACAATGAAAATCCATTATTAATATTCATTTTGCTAATTAGCAAAACCCCTCATGTAGATTGGAGAGTAAGCTGAAGCGCTTATAGCAGCTGCCTCTTGGTGTGCAGCCTTCTTATTAAATATTAGATGACACCCCTGAAATAAGCACGTCCTACTAGGGCACTAATAAGCCTCAGAATATTTATTAAAATAAACACATATTTATAGAACATTGTCAATTTTGAAATTTTAAAGGTATATTGCAATCATTGTAATTCTTATTGTTTCTCAAAACCCACTTTTGGTAATGATTATGATTAAACCTTCAGAAACTCTCATATCAATAACAATATTAAACCCAGAGTTTAAAAAGTATGTTATCTATTTGGATCCCAATGCAAAAGCTAAGATAGAGCAGGTTTATTATCATTTCATTTTACAGAATAAAAAACCTAAGGTTTGAAAGTGTACCTAATTATCTCACCATTACAGAATTAGTGAGTGATAGAGTGAGACTTGAATCTGAAGCTTTTTATTTTCCAGATCTTATAGTATCTCTCATACACCATGGTGGCTTCCCACTAACAACAACAAATTGATCTTCTTTTTGGACCAAACTTTGCAAATTTTAACTTGTCAATAGATATATTTCCTCTTCAGAAAAAAATAACATTTTTAGAAATTTCTTGACTGTTTTGCAAATTAACTTTACTTCCTTTCTTCACATTTTTTTTTTTTATTCTTGAAGTTATAGAGCCACCATTGTGTTTCAGAATTGGTTTCTAAGGATGGGGGAAATTTTCTAGAGAAATCGAAGGAATGAAGAGAAATGCTTGAAAATGAATCTGTTTCACCAACTGCATAAAATGAGACCCCACAGAGTCAAAGAAGGCTTTGAGGGACCTCCCTGACTAAGAAGTCTATAACTGTAGCACAGATTATGAGTTAGGAATCTCATAATCAATTCCTACCCAGCCCACAGTATTAGCTTGGCTGGAATGATGGCCATAACTGGTGCTTGTGCATGTGGCTTCTTCCGCCTGCGAGTTCTGAGTTAGACACAGGGATCCTTTTCTCATAAACAGACCCTTCATACACGTGGGCTCCAGGGGGCCTCTGTCATTAACATAACTTCTGGGGAAGAGGAACAGGGGGCAGATATTATCTTCAAGAATGAGTATATTAAGATATGAGCCCATGAAGGAGACTAGAGTTCATCTCTTCATATTCCAGAGTGATTGTCTGCCATGGACTTGTCATAACCAGATGAATTCCAACAGCAAATGAGTGCCCCAATGGACACTTCTTAATTTCCAAACAACTTTAAAGCAACAGCTCCATAGTGTAAAGAGGCAAAAATGAGTTCAGATGTGAGTCCACTAGTAGATGTTACACAGCAGGAGGGTTAAGAGAAGTTCTTGTTTTCGTTGAGAAGATTCGAGTCTTTTAAAGATAGCTGCTCATTTCTGAAAGCTTGGGAATCATCTATGTGATTTTCTTAGTTGATTTTTGATGAGGCATGGAAATATCAGTGCCGATGTTGGGAACAAGACAATACTTTTAAAACTTTGAGTTCAAGATTAAATATTTATGATCCATCCTCAATAGAAAAGGGTGGGCAGAGGGAAACCAATGAAATCTTAAATTCCGCTTTTGGGGAAAAGGACTTAAATCATGTTAACACACAGCCTCAAAATCTCAGTGGCTTAAAACAACCAAGTTCTATTTTTCATCTATGCGAAACATCCATTGCGAGTGTTGACTTGACCTTGGGCCCCAGGGTTACAGAACAACTGCTCTGTGGACCATGGCTGATCACTGGGACAGAGAGAATGAGATCTTTGGAAAGGCCTGAACCAACAATTCAATGCTCCAGCCCAAAGTAATGTTTGCTCACAACTCATTGGCGGGCACTGGTCACATGCCCCCTTCAATCCCAAGGGGCCAGGAGGTATAATTCTACTGAGTACTTGGAAGACAGAGAGCTGAAAACATTTGTAAAATAGTACTAATGAATTCGTATGTTATTAAGATTAAGAACAAAATTCTATCTGGAATGTAGTCAAAATCATGCCTGTCAAATGCTTCTGGTAAGGTAGATAAGCTGACTTTTTAAAAGTAAACACTCACAATAGCTCTACCCTATGGATCTTTGCACTTGGAGGAATAGTAAACATTAGGATTTCCTGGAAAGTTTAAAAAACATCGATGCCTGGGTCCCACTCCAGATGTTGTATTTTAATTAGTTTGAGGTGCTGCTTGGGCATCGAGATTTTTAACGCTCTCTGAAGTGATGCTAAGGTATGTGCAGAGTAGGAAATCGCTAATCTATTCTAAACGTCAGGCTTTTAGGGTGATTTTTAACTCAGACATTACATACCCATACGTGTGGTCTTAAGTCAATAACTTCTCTGGGTCTCTGTCTTAGTAACTGTGAAATTACGGGATGGAATATAATGATTTCTACAAGTCCTTTCAGCCTGAAAATCTCTCATAGTCCACTTCTATTTAGAAAGTGTTTCAGAGCTCAAGTTGATGTGTAAGTGCTGCCAAATTACTTTGTAAGCTAATCTGGCTAAGCTCTTATATTTTCAAGAATGGAATAAGTGCAAGATTGGAAGGAGTCTTTGCAGGTGAGGAGTTGTTTTTTTCCACAAAACCAGGAAGCTTAGCCAGACTTGGGAATAAACCCATGTTATAAAAAATTTAAAGTTAACTTGATCTCTTGATTGTATGTGGACTGAGGGTGAACTTCCTGATATAAAATGAAAAAAAGTGTATTGCCTAAGGCTATTCAGATAAAAATAAATTTTAAATAGCCACTTCCTTCAATTCTTCTTGCTGAAAATGAAAAAGTTAAAGGTTTCACAATTTCTTCACCGTGTAATCCTATCTCAGTCCTGTCAGTGTCTTAATAGTGTATTGATTGGCTCACATTTCTGCTATCTTTAAAGAAGCATTATTACTCTGTTGCGCCAAACATGAAAAACTACTTTTAAAGACCTTTTTAAGAGTTTTTTGATTTTTCAAAAGCTTCTTGGGGGCTTATTGAGCTTCTCTGGCAGCTGGAATTAACTTTACAATGTGCTTTCTCTATTTCTGACACAGTGAATTCATCTGAAACCAAAAGTTATCGATGACTCACAGGAAGGAGAAGATAAGGGGAACTTTGAGATAAATTAATGTGGTAATTAGTTACATGGACACCTGTATTTTTAGACTCTCCCAAGTGCTACCATTGTACTGGAAACTCGAGCAAATTATCAATAACCATCTTAATGCATGAAGATGGCTAAAAGAGGAGGAGAGGAGAAGATAGATGGAAAAAATTAAAACTATTAGTGCATAAAATAGCATTAAACTGTTTTTCAATTATCAAAATGCCTGGCAAGTTGAAATAGTTCCACTGGATTTATTCAGTGTTTATATCTTTCGTCTTCAATTATTAGAAAAAAAATCTGAATAATTTTTATTGAATGCTTAGAAAAATATTTGATAATATACCAAAAGGTATCTCTTTGAGCAATTGTATTATGGGTGGGTCTTTTTTCTTCTTTTGGAACTGGCTTCATGCCTCACCATATTTTAGAGAAAATTACCTAACCATCCTAAACCTAATTTTGCATCTAAGAATGCAATTATCAATTCCTAATAACAATTAAAGGGTTGTGGTAAATATTAGATTAAATCACATGAAATAGCTGATATTTGACCATCCTTTGACTGATGAAAATGGCCATTTGAAATGTTTTAACACCGCCATTTGCCTGACTCAGCAGTCAGGAAAATTAGCTATGAAAGAATGTTAAAGACGTACAGAGAAAACAAATTTAAAAATAGAAATGGCATAATGTACACTTTTTTAAAAGTTTGGTTTATTGAGGTGTAATTTATATATAGCGTACAGTTCTAGCAAGGTTGACAAAAACATACAATTGGGTAACCACAGTCAACATTTAGAATATTTCTATCATCAATCCTAAATACATGGTACCCTTTGTAGACACTCCCTTCCCACCCCCATAGCCCCTGGCAACTACGGATCTTTTATTCTGCCCTTTAGTTTTGCCTTTTTAATATGGATTTTTTTTTCTTATTTAATTACCCAAATGTGTTCTTTTGCCTCCTTATGCGGACACCTGGCCCTTCAGAGGCAAAGGGAAGCCCCGTCCCTCTGACCAGAAACTAATAAAGTTACTTGCAAGAAGGCTCTCTTTTAATTTGCTCTGAAGAGTGAAGGATGCTGGGGTTCTGGGTGTGGAGGAAGAAGAGAGAGGCATTTGCTGAGGCTGTCCTTCTCCCTCCAGAGTTCACAATTCCATGTGATAGGTGGCAGGAAGGGGTTCCAGCAGCCCATTTTGGCGACTTTTCCTAGAACTCCAACATGGTTTCCAGACTCTATTTTTTCTGTTGATTAAAACATTTATGCCTGATTTTTGAGAACCAATTTAAATTCCGGATCTCCAAACAGAGTCTAACAAAGATCCCTTCTCCGTGTAATCCTATCTCAGTCCAGCTCTCCTTTGAGAAAAATGGCTAACTCCTGGATATAGGCAAAACCCTTCTTTCTTGGATGCTGGGACACTTTTAGCAGGACCCAGTTCATGTTTCATGCTCTTTGAGGTATTTTTTTCCCCTTGCCTTCTTAGCCTCTTTCATCACATGATATCCCTTGGCACGAATGTAATTTGCCACAACATCCAATTGATAAATCTCTTGAAATTAGAAAGTCACTCTCCTGTTACAAGTCTCCAGTGCTCTCCGCTGTTTTACAGGATAATATCTGGATTCCTTTCCTGGCAAATAAATCCTTCAGGATCTGACTTGATCCAGATTTGAACAACACAATTTATAAGTTTAACTTATTGAGTCATATAAGAAGCCAGCAATCACCAAATAGGGAACCTTGAATATTTGCAAACATAGGTCACTTATCAGCCATTAAGCAAATTTTAACTAATTTGAAAATGTTGGTATCATAGACAGAGGCTGTTTTACATATTGGAAAATTGCATGGGCTTGGGAGCCCACCTGCCTTTTCTTGACCACTCCTCTTAGTATTAGCTCTGTAATCTTTGGGCCAGTTACTTAACCTCTCTGTGCCTCTGTTTCTTCATCTGTGAAACTCAAAGGCTCGTGGTGAGGAAAATGGTAGCTCCTCAGTCATGTCACATTCTCTCAGGCTTCTCCACCTTTGTACTTGTGATTTCTACTACAGCATATGCGTTTTTCATGCTTGTCCATCTGGAAATGCCCGTCATCCTTAGAGTTTCAGAATATAACCCTTGACTTCCTGGGGTAAGCCCTGGGCTCCCTTTGCTTTTTTGAGCGTACAAGGAATCCTTTGGGCAGCTTTATTGTATGGAAATTGCTGAGATCTCTGTCTTTTCACTGATCTGTACACCCCCTGAAGTAGGAATAGAGACTAGAATTTAGTATTTACTCAACACTAAGTATGTACTGTGTGCTCATTACAGGCATTGTTCTACACCTTTACATTTATTAATTCACTTATCTCTGTAAGAACTCTGTGAGGCGGGTACTATTGTTTTCCCCACTTTACAAATGAGGAAACTGAAGTACAAAGAGGCTATGTAATTTGCCTAACTTTACTCAGCTAGGGAGTGGTTAAAATGGAATCCGAAGAGTTCACTTTTTTTTTTTTATTGTGCTGTATTGAGATTAAAACTGACTAAATAAATAAAAGCTATAATTCGATGCTAATTGTGTGCATAAATCACCTGAGGATCTGTGAAAATGCAGATTCTGATTCGATACATTTGAGGTGGCCCCAAGTTTCTGCCTTTCAAATAGGCTCCCAGCCAATGCTGCTGATCCTCAGACCACACTTGGAGAAGCAAAGCCCTCAAAGCTTCATTTTTTATTTGTGTCTCAAGACTCTTTTACATTATTAAATATTATTGAAGACAATATTATAAAGAGCTTTTGTTCACATGTGTTATATCTGTCAATATTTAATGTTATAAAATAAAAACAAATTTTAAAAGTAGTTTAAAAATAGTACACTCATTTGTTAATATAAATAATACATATTAACTAAAATAATTATATTTTGCCAAATAAAAAAATTAGTGAGATGAATGGCATTGCTTCACCTTTTTTCAAATCTCTTTCAGATATGGTTTAATAGAAGATGGCTGAATTCCCCTAACTGCTTCTGCATTCAGCATATTGTGATATGACACCACATGCAGCCTCTGGAAAACTCTACTATATGCCACAAGAGAATGCAAGTCAAGAAGGCAAATAACATCTTAATAGTATCATAAAATAGTTTTAACCTTACAGTCCTCTGAAAAGGTCTCAGACAACCCACCCCAGGGTCCTCAGATAGCACTTTAAAAACCACTGCTTGAAATCACTCGTAGGAACTGGAGGGCTTTGAAAGTTGTGTTCATTGTGGAGTTTGGCTTTTGTTGTTTTGTAAAGTTTCTAACTTCTAAAATTATGTGAGGATACTCTTCCAAGTCTAGATTTTGTTTCTTACCTGGTTGCAGTTTACATCCTCATCTTCGGATGGTGTATGATCGTGGTTTTAGCACAGAATCTCTGCAGAAAACCAACAATCCAAAAGGTGATACTCCCTTTAGACAGAATATTTGATAAAAAAGAATTTCAAAAGAAAAAAACATGTTTTATTGAAACCATAAAAGAGTTTTAAATTGTTTCAGAATAGAACATGCAATCTAATAATTAATTGACTTAAAGCTGGTGAGATTTTTCATTATTATTATTATTATTATTATTATTATTATTATCCTTATCATCTATTATTATTATTTATGCCTACACCTGGTCTTCCTGGGTGGTCTCCCATCCAAGTACTAACCAGGCTCGACTTTACTTAGTTTCCAAAATCAGAGATCAGGTTTGTTCAGGGTGGCATGGCTTTAGACCATGGACTGTGGCTACACTGGGGTGTGAACCCAGGCCCTTCTGCGTGTAAAGCAGACATGCTAACCACTACACTATAGAACCTCATCCTGAGAGTTTTCTTTATATTCATTTAGTAGATTTATTTTTAGTGTTTTTGTACAAATATGGTATCACAATTTTTAAAACATAAAATATAAACTGAAATCATCGATATATTTAAATATCTTATGTCTACTTCTCATTCCTACTTTTTTATACCTTAATCTTATGCTTCGATTTCCAAACTTATACTAGCAGAGCATCTGAGTACACTCCTATGTTGTCTTTGAGCTCTGAAATGTTTCCTTAGCACATTTGCTTTTTCACAGGATCTGTACCAACCTGACTCCTCCAACTGTACCTCGCAGGAGTTAAGTTTATTAACAAATTTGTTCATTGTTATGTCAAGGCTAGGCAAATAGCACCCTATGGTTCAAGCTTTTGGGCTCCCTCTCTGGAAAACTATCTCCTCAAGCCATGATGTTCTCAGTCCAGAAAATTATAGAGTTTTAGGCTCTTCAAGGTCATCCAGACCCTTGCCACTCAATTGTGGCCTTTGAATCAGCAGCTCAGTGTCATCAGGGAGAATCTCAGGAGCCACCCAGACCTACTGAATCAGAATTTTATTTTAACAACATCTCACGATGAGTGTGCACATTAAAGTTTGAGAAGCACTGCTCCAGACCAGCCTCCCATCTGGTAGAGAAATCCTATCTGCAAAGTCTTCCTCTCAACTACCTCCCAAGTGCTCATCAGCTTTCCCCTTCTCGCTTCAATATTGGCTCTCTCACTGGAGATCAAAGGTTCCTAACTTTGCACTTTAAAGTCACTTGGGAAGCTTTTAAAAATCCCAAGCTGAGGCCTCACCCCTGACTAATTAAATTAGAATCTCTGGAGACCAAGCCTAGGCATTGGTATTCTACGAAGTTTCCTGTGAGATTTTAATGTGCAGCCAAGTTATGAACCACCGATTGAGAGCTGTCCATTTGCATTTTAGGTTATTGACTTCATTCCTGGCTTTGATTTTCTGTGAAAATGCAAATATCCCCTCAAAAAGACAAAACTGTTTTCTCTCATTTACATTTTGCTTGGAAATATGATTTTTTAAATATTACATAAATAATTTATTGAAAACTTTTTAATATCATACACTAGTTGGCTTGACAATTCACATAGCAGTATTCTGGGATGGTGGAGCCAGGAGTTAAGGAATAAGACGAAAGTGTAGGATATGAACAGGCTGCTGAGGACCAAGCGTCAGGTGACTGCTTTTGGTCAGCTAAGCTAACTTTGGCAGGAATGGGCTGGGCCAGCCCAAAACCAGAAGTTCTCTAGCTCACTTCAGGCTTCCAGCCCATCCTGTTGCTTCCACGTTTGCGGTCCTCTGGGGTGAGGGAGGTGTGGGGAGATGAGAAGCTCTATAGCTTCCAGGATGGTGGGCTCCATCAACTTACCAATGGGTTCCCACGCTAGTGTTTGGACCGAGAGGTCTACGAAAAATTTTGTTAATGTCGCAATCATGCTGGCCTCAAAGGCAGATAGTTGTTTTTCTCCACTCAATAATCCTCTTGAGAAATAAGCTCTTTTTTTGGTGACATGACTGTTTAAGAAACTGCAATCCTTTTTTTTGTTTGTTTGTTTTTGGAAAGATTTAGGGGGAAGTAATTTTGTTGTCATTTTATTAGCTTTGAAACTATCTAGTTTTATTTAGATAGTGTTGCATTAGACCAATTCGTTGTTTAGAAATATATGTCATGTTAACAGCAATTCTGAACAGACTAAATACATGATCACCTCAAAAATTTGGGGAGAAGAGAGAGTGTTATTTTAAAAGGAAAATCAAATTATTACCCATAGTCATATAATTTACTATTAATAAAAATATAACATACAACAAACCCTTAATAATAACTAAATTTGGAAGCTCTAACATTTTAGATTTTAATGAATATCATTCATATATTAAAACAAAATTTAGAAAATTTACAGCTTTTATGTATATGTTTTTCAAACTAAAAAATAGTTAATTTGAATTTTTGAAGATAAAATAGCATTACATCTCTCTTTCATTCCCTGCTCACCTAACCTACAAATCTGGATAAACATATTAGAGTGTTGTTTAATTATGAATCTGACATAGTACATGGCTTTGATAGATGCTTTAGGGGTTTAAAAAGTTGATTTTAAACATCCCAATAAACAACCTTAGAGATCAATTGCTATTAAAGTTCACTCTTTAGACTAAGCAAGTGCTATAGAAAGAGAGGATTGTGTTTTGGGTGCCTGGAAAGGTACAGAGACTTTTAGAGTATTTCTGTTCTCCATTATGGAACGTGCAGTTTGGCTTTCTAAAAAAACATGAGAGAAAGATGGAGAACACTTTAAGAATAATATTTTTTTCTAAGTAAAATTTTCTTCCATTCATATATGTATTTTTAAAAATTTTAATGAAATCTCAATTTTGGTACATATATTCCACTTTTTTCACTGACATTTTCATTTCAATAATGCTTTATATTTGACTTCAGCTTAAGTCTCTATTCTACTCTCAATTAAAACATCTGGAAAAGTCTCCTTGATAAATAGTTTCCTAAATTTCTCTTTAAATCATAAAAAAATTTCAATCATCTTCCAAATGAATCTTTTACATAAATTCAGATTTCTTAAAGAAGGACACACTTTAAGAGTCACCAATTTGAACTGGCATATTTGTTTATTTATTTTAAAATGTTAAATAGTTAAAATTTGAAATTGTGCTATCAAACTCGTCAGCAAATTCTGTAGACTTTTTGGAATACAGGTGCAAATATCCTTTCTCTTCTCTCTCTTCCACTTCTGTTCTACACTACCAATTTATTTTCTTGACTTCTGTGTTTCTTCTTTGTCCTAATTTCCTTCCATATAGTTCTCTACTGTTAGGGAAAGCCCAGGAGTGCCCCTGCATGGGGGAGTTCATGGGGGCACACACACACACATACATACACACACACACACACACACACACACACACACACACGTACTTTCTTATGCATTTAAAATAAAGTCATTACATTATTACAGTGCCTTTTGCCCCAGTGATAATGGAGGGCTTGAATTGTGTGTTATTTTTTTTCCAATTAAACCCATGATTATAACAGAGCTTGGGATCAAAGAACAATTAAAGCCATCCTCTCTATTTGCCAAACGAATACTTTTAGGACTGTCAACTACATGGAAGTCAACATCTGTGTCTGCTTCTTGGGTTTTCCCATCACCTGGAGACAGCAACCACTTTGGTGTATTCCTTTAGCTCAGGCACCAGAGCCAATGTAACATCTCTCTGGGATAAGTCGTTGGATCTGGACATGATTGAGGAGGATGTGCCTGGGGCTGCCAGGCCCAAACGCTAACGCACAAATGTCCAAGCTGGGAAAGATCTTGTGCTTCATTCAGTTCAGCCCAGGAAACTGATGTCAGAGAGGCAATGTGACTCATCTAGGGACATGTAATAAGTAATAAACAAAGAAAGCAGGGAACATGACAAGCATGCATACTGGATCAATTAAGAGGCACTAAAGCTGAAGGAAAATATGAATGGGCTGATGTTCCCAGGAGCAGCAAGGACTAATTGGTGTTCTACCAGCTGTAGGCATATCCTGTGTATATTCATTATTCAGAATTACTGTTAACATGATTTATATATTCAGCCATTATCTCTTCCCAGGAAAAATCCTATCTAGCATGTCATTATTTTGTGGGAGATATCTTTCACTGTTCCAAAATATAAATCTTGATTTTTTTCATTATTTCCAGTTCATGTTGAAAGTGTCTAGATCAAAGCTTCATCTTTGGCCTTAAGTCTTCTTTGCCATTGTAAGAATAATCTATTAGTGTGTCTGGAACTTAACTCTGGAGAGGACTTAGCCTGTGATGGAATGAGAGAAAGCCAACATTCAGGGAATGCCAAGTGCATGGTGTGCACAGTGCCCTGGGTTATCCCAAAGGCCATGGAGGTTTAAAGAAAGTTTTTACAACCCATTATATAAGAAGGAAACCGAGGGTAATTTCTCCCCCATCCTTCATTGTTGATCTTTCTTCATATTGTTAATTAACTTAAAAACACATACCTAAGTCTTCTACTATATGGATAAGGAATTTTCCTTGAAATTATCCTACTTTTCTTTCTTTCCATAAGCACTATTATCCTGACATGGTACACAACTTCTATTGCTTGAACTTTTCTTCTCACCCTCTTCCTTCTCTGAGCTGGGTACAAACCAAGTGTCACCCTCAGCGCAGCTAATTTTCACTTTCTTGGTGACACTCAGTGATCAGACCATACCTTCAAATCTTCCTCCTCCTCCTCCTCACTTCCTCCCTTAAGAAACACACAAATAAAAATCTAATAAAACACAGACAGAACAACTGGATTTTGCTTTTTTCCACAGATTTTCTCTCAACATTAGAAAATCTGCATTTATTTAGTTATTAAATGACCCAGAAACTGAGCCAGCATTCCTCTGCTTCCTACACCCACCTCTTAACTCTGGTCTTTCCTGCTCCTCCCTTCTCACACATCCCCATGTCCTTTGTCTGGGTGGAATGAATGTGGCCCACTTGGAAACTTGTCTGCTTCTTACAGCCCTCTCAGAGGCAATGAATTGCTTTTGTCCTGACATGTGTGTATAAAACATTGCATTTTGTTTGTTTGTTTGTTTGCAAGAGACTGTTGACTTCCAACTTCAAAATTTTTCTGAGACTAAACCTTTTCCAAGACTTTTTTGTTTTTAAGTAGTGATGTCTATCCTGAGAAAAGCAAAGTTGAGGCTATGAGCCCTGGAACAAGCTGAGACGTCACCTTATCCCTCATTTGACAGGGGAGAAAAAGGTCTAAAGAGGTCTATTGAATCACCAAAATCCCATTGACAATCAGTGACAGGGCTAGAGTTAGAATTCAGGCCTCCTGACCTCTAGTGCACTGAGATTTTCTTGACATCATGTCATTACACAAACAAGCCCTGCATCTTGAAATTGTGTGCCAGCTCTCTAAATAGATGCCCTTAGAATGGCGAGCAGTTGCGTGTGGCCGCTGTGGGGCCTCCATATTTTGCTCTGTTTCCGGTTCCGGGTTCGCTGGAAATCACGGGAAACCCTGCAGAGCCCGGGCATCTCCAACATGCTGCAGGGGCTCGCTGCGTTTTCAGGAACATGGTAGCTCCTTGCTCTCTTTTTCGCACATTAAATCTAGCAGCACTGGGCAGAGTCACATACCTTGTCAGGTCTGCTTTTCATGAGCTCCTCCCCTTTGGCAGTGCCTGCCTCAAACCCTTCACTCTTTCCTCCTTAGATGTGTGGGAATTTTTGGTTTCTCAGTCCCTATCATTTCTCCTGTCTCTCCATCTAGACTACCCGCTATTCTTTTCAAATGCATTTATACTTTCTTTTTAACTCAAATAAAAACATTCCTATAATTAAAAATAGGAGCAGTAAAACATAACACAATGCTGATTTCCCCCATTCATTCCAGCCCCTCCAACCTGCTTCCCACATTCCATTAACATGTGCACCGTTCTGCATCTTGCTTTGTTCACTTTGTTCCATTTTAGCACATGAACATCTAAGCCTGTTATTTTTTAGATAGCTGTATCATGCTCCATTATATTTCCATAATGTATTTTACCAGTTCCTCCTCTAGTGATGGATATGTTTATTGCTTCTAGGGTTTTGATTCATATCCCATATTCTGATCCTTGCACACCACCACTTTCTCCTTCTTAAATCACTATCAAACTCATATATTCTACCTGCAGTAGACCTTGGTGCTGATGTCCTAGGTGACAACTAAATTAGCTACTAAATTAGTCTTTACCTCTTTGTAACAGTCACAGTATTAATGAGGGCTTTCTTCCTTTCCTGGAAAAATATGTCCATTTTAAAAGAGATTACCTGGAAAAAATTCCTAAAATATTTCTCTTCTATCTCTCTTCAACACTTTGCTTTTTGGAATAGAAGGGTAATAAGTCAAAAATGAATCATACTTTTAACCCATGGAAACATTTCAAATGGTTGAAATTTTGAGAAAACCAAGAGACCAGTAAGGAAGGTATTTTGGAGCAGATGAGCTTTGTTTGGGCTCCAAGACACATAATGCAGGGTAGCTATCAACATGGCTTATACTGGGTGAGAAAAAGCGTAGTAGCAGCTTTAGCCTTGAACATCAGCATGGCTGATGCTTGCAGAAGAAAACCTACACTCCAGAAGCCACATCCCCTCTCTATGGAGATGCAGCTGCCCATATCTAACTTAGGAAAGGGTATCCAGTTAAAAAGGCTGTGAGCGTCACCCTACATCATACATAAAAAACTACTGCTCATATAAATATGAAAAGTAACCAATACTACTTCTAAAAGAAAATATGGAATAATATATTTGTGGCCTTGGGGTAAATAAGGTTTCTTAAATTAATGCTAGCCATTAATGAAAAAAATTGATCAGCTGTACTACATTGAAACTAGGGCTTTTGTTCATTAAAAGTCATCATTAAGAGAGTTAAAAAAGTAGGAAAATATTTTCATTGTAAATATCCACCACCAACAAAAATATCTTATGACTTGTAACTGGAATATATAAAAAACTTCTACAAATCAATAAGAAAATAGAAAAATGGGCAAAAGACTGGAAAAGGTACTTTACAAAACAGGATATATAATAGCCAATAAACAAGTGAAAAGGTACTTGACTTCATTATCAAGAAAATACCAATTAAAACCACAATGTGGTATTACTGCACACTCGCCAAAGTTACTCAAGTGAAAAAGACTAACAATATCAACATTGATGAGATTGCAGAATGATTGGGACTCTCATGCTGCCAGTGGGAGTGTAAATTGGTATAGCCACTTTGGAAAAATGCTTGATAATATCTTCCCAACCTAAACATATGCCTACTCTATAACCCAGTAATCTCCTCACAGGTATCACAACAGAAATGCATACGTAGTTTACCAAAGACACATATGGTCATGCAAGCATTTTGAGTTGTAGCTACAAACTGGAAATAACTCAAATGTCCATCAGCAGGAGAATGTAAACAAATCAAAATATATGTATGTAATAGAATAGTATATAGTGGTGAAAAAAGAAACACATAACTTGGATGAAAATCTCAAACGTAACATTGAGTAAAAGAGGCAAGACATAAATGATTACATTAATAGATTAAATTATTGGATCCGCTAAGTTCAAAACCAGGCAAAACTAATTAAGATATTAGAAATCAGAAAAATGCTTTCCCATTTGGTTATGATCAGTAGGAGGAACAAAATGACTTGTAGGGCTTGACAGTGTTCTATTTCATGATCTGAGGGCTTACCCCATGGGTTTATTCACTTTGTCACAATCCACTGAATTATACACTAATGATTTATGCTCTTTCACACTTCATTTAAAAGTTGACATAAACATAAAAGGCTGGAGAATCATCGAGTTGTTCAACTTAACTACAATTTCCCGGTTATTTTTAATCAGTGCTGCTAGAAATGTATGTAGAAGGGCAGATTTGGGAATACCTGGTCATTTACTCTGCTATCTCCAGTTCTGCCCCTGGTGAATCCTGTTATGTACATAAGCATGATTTAAACATTCATGAGGATGATGGCTATATTTTATAGTATACTATGATATGTTGTCATTTGTAATACAGGGTCTTCCTCTGTGGACATACCAATAGCACATTGCTTGCACTCTTATCCAGTGCTTTCTTTGTTCTGCTTTGTGGAACAGTTAATTGGCTGTGCAACCCCTTCTTTCAAAAAAACTGCTGTCTTCTTGAGTGCAGAAAACACTGTATTTTCTTTCCTATAGTTTTTCTGTTTTCAGCACAGAAACTTACACATAATGGGATCAAATCTCAATTAATGCTTGTTTCATTTTGAGGGCAGGGAATGCTTACGTTTTATTGCTCATTTATTTGTGTATTTTAATTAAAAGTGAATGGGAGGTTTGAACTCTCCTCATTCTTCTTCAAAAATATATACTTGGGAGGAGGCACGAGGAAGATTACTGGAAGTGCTGATCATATCCTAGTTTTGATTAGGTGGTAGCTATATAAGTCTGCTCACTTCTATAATTCATCAATCAGTGCACTTATTATTTGTGTACTTTTCTTAATCTGTTGTATGTTGATTAAAATGTAATCTATATATAATATATAGTTCTAGTTTGATAAGACACTATATTGATGAGAGTTAGTGGAAACAGTCACACTCACATATACTTATAGGAGGGTAAATTTATATAATCTTGGGAGGAAATTTGGCCAAATTATCAAAATGAAAAGGCATTTACCCTTCATCTGAGCAATGGATAGTCTAGAAATGTACCCTACAGTCTATTATAAAGTGTGCAAACTGTTGTATATTCAAGATCATTCACTGGAACATTATCTATAATAATAAAATTGGAAACAACAGAAAAAAGAATAAATAAATTGTATATCACACAATAGAATATTATTCAGCAGTTAGAAAGAGGGAGGCAGATCTATATCCACTGATTTGGAAGGATCTTCAGGTTAAAAAGCATGTACAGCATGCTCTTGTTTGTGTTAAATATATGTATATATTTGCTTGCATCTTCCTGGAATATCTCTAAGATAGATAAGAAACTTGTAACAGTGGGTGGTGCTTCTGAGAGAAGGGGGTAAAACTCATTTTTCACTCTACACTCTGCCTGATGCCCATCTCAAATTTTATATGTACATATAACCTGTTCAAAAAATAAATAAACCTAAAGCTAATTCTTTGCTGCTGTCTTTTTCTCACTTTTATTTAGGGATTTTCTATAAACTTTCTATAATTTGCCCTTACTTTCTTCTAAGAACCTCCAAACCTATTCCAAAGGTCAGACTCTTCTTCCATGATATTGAGCAAAGCGGGTAGGTCACTCTTCCACTGGTGACCTTATTAATTGAGTTTAGACCTCTAGAGATTTAAATAGATTTTTAAAAATGAAACATTCAGAGCCTCTTTGCCCTCTTTAGTTCCTCTCCTCCCAGAAAGCAGGATGAGAAAGGCAAGTGTTCCATTTGTCTTTTTTCAGATTTACAAGTGCCATAAACTGATTGTCAAACTGAAAGACAAGGGAACCTTTGCGGGGGGGGGGGGGGGAGGGGGGGGGGTGTAGGGGGAGGTGGCGAAGTGATTTGACTAGCAAAAGAAATGAATAGTTCAGTCGAATGTTTGCCTTAAATTTGTAACAAGCAGACCTCAAGAAGTAAGGTCTTATTTCAATGGCCTGAAGATCTAGAACTTTTGGAAGCACTCAAAAGTAAAAATTAACAATATAATTAGAGATAATCCTGCAAGGAAGAAACAAGAGGGGCCTCTGAAGAAACCAAGCCTGCTTCCAAATCACTTGTGGCCATCTACAAAAGATGGGAGGCCCAGGGTCAGGTTTGAGGAGCTGAAGTCATAAGCAAAAAGGCTGAAACTTGGGCTTGCAAAATCTGCAACAGACAATTTGTACAGGTCTTCTAAAAAACACATCCAGAGCAAAATGGCTTGGATTAGATGGTGCTATATTATCACATAATAAATAGGAGGCAAAACCAAGAATTTAGTGATGATCTCACCCAACCCCTGTATTTTATCAAGATATACTACAAGCAGGGCCTAAGATTAAACACCCAGATGTCCTGTTTCTCAGTCTGCTGCTGTGTCTGCTCTCCACCTGTCTCCTTAAAGCCTGGGCTCTGGAACCAGACTACCTATCTAATCAAAAGTCTGTCTCTTGAGAGCTACATGACCTTGAGAAGTTATTTAACCTTTCTATACTTCAGTTTCTCATCTGTTAATAGAGATAATACTAATAACAGTACCTACCTGGTATGGTGTTTATTGGGATTATAAAGCACTTCAAACAGCGTCTGGTAGGTAGTTGGTGTTATATATATGCTAGCCATAATTTTAATGGTTATTATTACTTTCAATTTCCACATCAGGAGAAATCATTTTTAAGTGGGAAAGAACGGAACCAGCATGGGAGGTATCTTTATGCTAACACTTGCTTGGTTGTGGGTGCCACCTTAGGTCTGATGTAAAAAATCAGTTTTTCATGAATAGAGCTTCCAACTTCTGGGCTGGTGGAGTTCAAACCCAAGCACATGACCTGTCAAGGATGCTCAAAGTAGAGTTCTGCATAAGGTGGAGGTAGGACCTAAATGACTTCTATGGAGCTCTGATGATCCTTAGGGTCTGTGATTCTGCTACCTTTGAGAATAGCAGCCCTGGCTTCCAGACATGGCTTTTTATTACCATGGAAATGCAAAGCACGTCTCTCCAGATCCTGTAAAAAGATAAGCTCTGGAGTCACAGCTAAGACTTCCAAATACTCAAGTTGGAATGGACTTTGAATTTGTTTATGGACAGTTGCACCTCTGGGAACGCCAACATAAGGGACCAATATTCTCAGCTTTGCTCACAAACAAGATCAGGCTCATTCTAAATCCTTTCGCCAGGGGATACTTCATTCTGGGGAGATATATCAGTCAACATTATTCCTCTGGCTCTCCCAAACCTAGGTTAACAATGAGGGGCCAGGACACCCACCCAGCCTTAGCAGCTCGGCAAGCTGGGGCAGGCTAGAGCGCGGTCCTCCTAGCCAGCGACCGCTGGCTCCCTCTGAAAGGCACTCCTTAGAGCCTTTGATTTTTCCCCAGGAACTGGCGAGGCAGCGTTTACCTCTTGGCTTATTCCCTTTTGGTTTATTTATTATACCTGCTTTCTCTTCCCCCTGGCTTGGAGCTCAGCACACCAGTGTGCAACGCGACCTGAATCTGGGGTTTCTCTTCTCCTAAGGAAACCTGGCAAAAGGTTTAATGGTTGCCGAGTCCTCTGGCAGCAAATCCGGAGAAAGGGCTTTTACTGGTCAAGGAGCCGGCCCGGGAACTCCGATCCCCGGATCAGTGGCCCCAGTAGCCCCAGGCCGGGATGCGGGCGCTCCTTCCCAGCCGGGTCTTCTTTGTCCGCCAGGGGGCTCGAGCTCTCGTCCCTTTCCCCGACGCCAGGCTTAACCTGGAGTTTCATCTCCTCCTCTGGAGTCTCTCACACTGCCTTCCTCCGCCGCGAGGGAACCCCACTCCCCCGCTCCGGGCCTTAATCTCTACCCGGGGTTTCCATCTGCGTGGCGGGGCTTCAGCTCTCCATCTGCGCGTCTCAAATCCCATTTATCTTCTTAGCGCCCAGACCCCGCCGGCCCCCCTTCCCCATTCCTCAGTCCTTCCCCCCCCCCCCCCCCCCGCCACTTGAAAATTACAAACCCTCTGTTCCCCCTCCCATTTTCCCGAGCGCGCTGGACAGAACATAGTAACCTTTGGAGGTACTGGGGCAAGTCCCTAGGCTGGGCGGAGGCGACCTAGAGGGGCTCGGCAGGTAGAAGGTCCAACCAGAGAGAGGGGCGCCGCCAGATCTCGGGGTCAGGACCACGGCCGGGGGTCCTGTACCAGCCATCGCCTAACTCCTGCCCCGCGTCTCGAGAGGTTGAACTTGGCTTCTCTTAGTCCCCCAATCTAGGTCACCAGCCGGAAAGCGCTGAGCTGGGGGTCATTAGAGGGAGTGATGGGCGGACTGTCTGCCCCAGAGGTGGTCGAAGAGTGAGTAGTCTCAGGGCCTGCCCCTCTCACTCCCACCCGATTGTAATTCCACCCCCGGGCGCGTCGAGCCTCCCTCCCTCCCCCGCCAGCAGGTCCCTCCCCGCCGGCCTCCTTCGCCGCCCCCGCTCGCCCCCGCCCCCCGGAAAAGCCCTGCCGCTGGCAGCCGGCTCCACTCCCGCACGCCGACCGCCCGGCTGCGGTCCTGCCTCCTCGGACTGCTGCGTGGGTGCTGGTCCAGGTTCCTCAGCCGCCGACCTCCCCACGCCGGCCGGGGTACCCGCGGGGCTGGCGTCCTGCGCGTCCCTCAGGAGACGCCTCGCGCGCCCGGGACTTGGAGAAACTTTGCAGGAGCCCGCGGGGACATGGATTTAGTCCGAGGCATCTTGCTCCGGCTCTTGCTCTTGGCTTCCAACCTCGGACCCGGCGCTGTGTCGCTCGGAGCAGCTGTCCGAAAACCAGGTAATGCGCTCAGCGCGCCGGGGGACACCACGCCCCGAGCGCCCCGGTCCCGGTCCCCCGTGAGGACAAAAAGCGGGCAGCGCACTGCCTCTCTCTCCCCAGACCAGCGTCAGTTTAACTGGGTTTATCTCTGCCTAGAGCTGAGAAAAGACGCGAGTTCCCTACCCCCTCCCCCTGGAGACCAGGCGGTTCCAGGGATATTTGTTTGTGAAAAAGAATGATCTATTTTCCAGGCAAAGTAGAGGTAGAGGGCTCTGTATTTGATCACGGAAAGCTAAGAGCTGGGGCAGCGATCATGCTGTCTCAATTACAGAGGATTGCAACTGTGCAAACAGCTCCTCCTGTGTCTCCAAACATCTTATTGGATTCATATTGTCCAAGAGCCCAGCCATTTCCTGTTAAGTGTCTGAAGATTTGTCTCGAGTCCTCTGTGTCCATCTCCGGTCCTGCCCACGCACTATGTAGGGATATGGCCTCTAATATTAGGATTCTCTTGGCCGTCTTCTCAGGAAGGAGAGCCCAATGGGTTAATTTTATGTTGTTGTGAACCCTTGCCTTTGCTCAGGGATTTAAACAAAAATGTGTGCGTTGCAGGCTATTAGAAAGAATTGAAGAGAACTTGAAACACAATAACTTGTATTTCCTCTAGTTATACCAGTAAAAAGTCTTTTTTGTCTGCTTTGAATTGTGAGATTATTCAAAATAGAACATTCTAAACAATGAAGTTCTAACCATTGTTTTTCAAATAACGATTTTTATTTTTTGCTGACACTATATTTAGAATTCTGAAAGATCTGTTTTTTCTTAGTTTACTTTGTAAGCAAGGTTGTCTTATGGGATTAATTATATTTCATGAACAATGGAAAACAATATAACTTTCTTTGAATGCAGCCTGCAAAACTTTGCAGAAAGTGCCGTTTGTCTTCACAATTAATGTTTCTATAAGAAAGAGACAAACCAGGGAAAATTTATCAGAGGGCAAGGAAAGTAATCTTGGCAGATTCCCATAGGGCTGCTAAAATATTTTCACTGTTCAAGGATCTCTCCATTTAGAAATATGACCTGTTGCCTTCCAGCTCTGGGAAGCACCCTCAATCTTAAGGCTATGCCTATTATCACCTACACCTTGCTACTTACCTTGAAATTTAGAACATGGTTGTAATCTGCAGCACGGTTAAAATATGAGCTATTCTATTTTTCTGTTTCCGCTGTTCAGTTCATTTCGAAGATAATAGCAGCAGTCCAAGGTAATATTATATTAAATAGTTTCTTACATGGACTCATACATACATCACCCAGGATTCTTATGAAGGGCTTCTTTCAAACTTTCCTCCATAGGATAACCACATCATGATCAATTGCATTCTGAGTGTTTATTCACATAGAACCATTCAGTCATAATTTTGAACAATGCATAGTTATATCTGTAGTTCTTAAACATGAACAGTGTTCTTTTAAGGACAGATTTCAATCCATTTAAGCATTTCACAAAAGCCTGCTGTATATAACTTTCTTATTTTTTGTAGTTCCTCTCCTAAAAGTATTTTCTACCTGGTTCATCCAGAGTCATTCTGATATTCATGCTGTGAATATGCCATATTGGCCCTTTTGGTTTTACTTGAAGCATGGATGGAGTTTTGATCGTGGAAACTACCTCTTAAATATGTTGGCGTATTAAATACATCAGGTGAAAGGAGTGTTTGGACTATGGTCAGCTTAGAAGAACATATAAAATTACTTTATAATTTTAACCAGACACTGGTTGGAAAGCTGCTCAGATTAAAATGACAGCTACCTTATAAACTTCAGGAAAAATTTCCTCCTGGGTTCATTTACATCCTTTGGAAAGGCCAGTTTTTGATCCGGAAAATTGGTCCATATTAAAAACTGTATGTTCTTTGCTTGGCTCTGATGTGAACAGCAACCAGCTAATTTATAATCTTCCCCAGACACCAGCAAAATCCTGCTAGTATCCATATGGGAGAGTCTTTGTACCTTTTTCCTTGGTAGAAATTGGTTTGTGTGCAGTACTTTGAAGGTAGGATGGCCACCATGTAAGCAGATGAGAACAGTCCTGTTTTATTTGGATGACCCTGTCTCCTTATACTCCTAAATCTACTTTGACAAATACAGCTTTGTTGCAGAAGTCTTAGATCCAAATCAACCTGAAAATTCCCCATACCCACCTACCTCTGGTGAGAAAAAAACCAAGTAGCAGCTTCAATTGTGAGTCTAATTTGGGTCTGACGTGGGCACCTTCTCCCCACCCAAGACAGCTCGTCTTGTGTCACTGAGGATTAATAAAGAAACCTCTGCATTTTCATGTTAAATCAAATTAAGTAATAATAACTAACACTAATTAAGTGCTTGCTACACTGTTCTAAGAACTTGACACATACTGATTTATTTGATCAATCCAACAGCTCTGTGAGATGGGTACTATTATTACTCCTGTTTAGCTGCTGGGGAAACTGTGGTTTAGAGAGATTAAATATCTCACCCAGGGTCACACAAGTAGTAAGTAGGGAAACAGAAATCCAGGCTCTGATGTTTAGGACCAGCAATGGAGTCCTGAGCAGCCCGTTAGCAGAGTTATGCAGCCTGTCTTGGAGGGCATCTGCCTCTTGGCTGAACAGGGGAGCTCCATGGTGTAGGGTGTTTGCCCTGCTGCTGTGTGTGGGGAGCCTGTTAAATGCTGTCAAACATTTGTACATGAGATTATGCCCAGGCCTCCAGAGATAACAGAGTGTGAATGATACCAGTGTAGAGTTCTGAAAGCTACTGTCTACTGACCTCATCCACAAGAATCAGGTGATGTAGCCTTACAGGGTAATGTTGAACCATGCTTTCTCTTGCTGAACTCCTGGGGGGCTAACACTTGTGAGGGGCTAGAAGGTCCATTCGAGTACCTGGAGGTCGAAAAAGGAGCACCTGTAGATGGGCAGTGTGTAGGACACTGTCATTTCCCCAAGTCTTTATGACGGGGAAACATCATTTGTTGGATAGCCTTTTTTCCTTTACAGATTACAAATTAGTATCATCAACCGGGAAGAAGTGAAAAGCTCTCGCTTCACAATTGGGCTGAGTGTGATTAAGGGACTCACCCAGGTTAACAGCAGAAGCTGAACTGGGGCCCTCTTGAGCAGCCTCTGGCACTTCTCCTTTGCCCTGAGTTTCACCAGGCAGTGCAGGAAGGACTGTTGTGCTTCTTATGTGGGGCAAGAAGGAGGGAACGGGAAATCCAGACATATGCTCTGGAACCATCACACATCAAGCCACATCTGTTCCTGTAGGCAGACTGGTAACTCAGAGTGTTTACATGTTAACTCTCTGAGCTGGAGCACCTGCATGAGGGCCCTGTCTGCTTTCCTGCCTTTCTAGTGTGCCTGAGGTCCCAGAGTTAGTGGGATAAGGTCAGGTTAGAGTTAGAATTCAATGTTTTCCCTGCAGCACTTGGGACTCCACAGTCATCCTTAGGGAGATCCATGTTTTTAATCTTTTCCTTTACATTTCCTCAACATTTCTCTCCCTGTAAAATGAGACTAAAATGAAGATCCAGGGAAACTCATGAAAAACAAAAGCCTGGCAGAGCAGCGCTAGCTGCTGGATAATGTACCTGGTTGGTTGATGATAGAGGAATACATGTGCCTCTAGGGAGTTTCTGCGGCTGTGGTGTGAGGCTAAGGGGTCAGGGCTCAGGGTCATCCTGTTCTGCTTACCTCACACCTCCCTGAATAACCTGGTATTCATTAGATACTGGTTATGTCCTCACTTACTGCTGTCATCCAAGCCTTCTACCCAAAGCATGTAATTTGGAGGGCTCATTTCTTCTGGATGTCCCTCCTCTTCCCTTTTTGACCAACTGTACTTTACCACAAGGGCGATCCAGATTGTCTCGCTTCTTGGGGGAAAACTGGAGCTCGCAAAGGCCACCAGAGATATATATTTCCAGCACCCAGCTACTAGTGCCCCATGTAATTCAGCCACTATAGCAGAAAAATCTTCCTTTGATTCTTCATTCCATCAGCCCTCTTACCCACTTATTTGTTTTCTCATTATATCTAATCCCTATAAAGAAGGCCCTTCTGTCTCTGTCACTGTGTCTGTGTCTGTCTCTCTCTGTATCTATCTGTCTCCATCTCTCTGTCTCTCTCTGTCTCTCTCCGTCTCTCCCCTTCTCTCTCTTTCTCCCTTTTCCCCTCACTCCCCCTCTCCCCCTCTCTTCTTTGGTCTCTATGAGGTAAAGGGACAGAGAGGTCAAGGTCAGGGGTAAATGTAGTACAACATGAGGCGGTACTTGTTTCTCAGAATTCTTTCTCATGAAAGTGACTTGGCCAGAAAAGAGCTGAATGGTTTTTTGTTTTTGTTTCTAACTCCGAGCCCACGACTTTAATAACCTTAAATTCTTTAGGGAGTAGTTGTCCCTCTGTTCATGGGTTTCAATAGCTCAAAAATGGTCCAGTGACCCAGAGCTAGGTTTCTGGAAGACAGGGACTTACGCATCTGGAGCTGAGGTGGGACCTGGGCTTCCACGGGATTATCCTGTGAATAGTCTGTATTCTCCTGTCTCACCCACTTGCAAGAAGGACTGAAGTTTCTCCCAAATGACTAAATGAATGGCATGGTGTCTTGATAACAAGAGAAGATCATTTGAGCTGGTCAAGAACTCTGGCACTTGTTTTAATCACAGCATGTCAAACTGCAGGTACCAGAAGTACACCAGCTATTTCAGGGACAGCAAAAGGAAAAAGGGGAAGAAATAGATACTACAGAGTTTAAATAGCAATTTGTAAGGGAAAGCGCCAAACCCATCTTTGATTCCATGGGTTGTGGACCTCCATTTTGAAAAAGGACCCCAGAGTGTGGCTCCAGCTTCCTGAATGAGCTGGAAGATATTCGCCACCTTGAAGAACCTGTGGTCTGGTGGCATGGGGAAGAGGGTTGAGTGCGGGGTGGAGCGGAGAGTCAGGTGTAATTGCTGCCAGCAGAGGGCGCACTTTTCAGCGCTGGCTCTGAGCAGGTCTCTGGCCTCAGAAGGTCTCAGGCCTCTGACCCACGCAAGAAATTCTTGAATTTCCATGTGGGTAACAATTCTTGGAGTGCATTCCAGGTGTATGCCTCATTTAACATGATGCATGTGGTTCACAGTCCACACTTTGCGAAGTAATAAAGGAGAGTTTGGGCTCCTCCCACTGCCTCTCTTCCCTAGGTACTGCCACCCCAGGTACAATGTAGGACCCAGGAACTCTCTACCTTATTTATCCACACGAGGTGGGACTTCCAGCAATAAGTGTCTGTATTGTAACTGGAACAACCCTGTGCTTAGTTAGGCTCTCTGTGAATTTTCCTAAAGTTGGATTTGGGACTTGTGGTCTTCCAAAAGCTCCTGAAGGATACCTCTTCCAAGCAGATCCTCCTACTCACTCTTGCTTCCCCAGTCTGTTTACTGAGAGATGGCTGGCCAAAGGAGGGAAACCCTGCAAAAGCACCAACTAAAAGCCATGCTGAACTGTATATAAGCAACCCCTCCGCCTCATTTCCCTAAGACCTACTCTTCCCCATGCCACTCATCTTCTAGCCTCCGGGGCTGGTTCCTCCTGACGGAGCAGGGAGGCTTGGGTGCGAACACAAGACTCTGATACTCTACAAATTTGGGTTCAAGTTCTGACACTTTTTTGGTGGTTACTTAGTGACATAGGGCAAGCTATATCCATTGGCTCTGTAAGCCTCAGTTTCTGCATTTGTAAAAACTGGTTAAGGAAACAACCTACCATTTAAGGTTGCTAGAAGGATTAAATGAGGCAATGCATGTACCAAGGCATTAAAAAGGATTAGAAGCCTGAAGCTTGAAGGCAATATTTATGAAAGTGGAACTGTTTAATCTAAATAGGAGAAAAGAAAAGCTGAATGAATATGTGTAACTGAAAGATTATGTTCCAGGCATGACAATAAACACAGGCACTTACGATGCCATGAACTTTTACCCTTTTTCCATACATGTTAATGTACAACTGATCCCATGTGATTTAACTTGTACTGAGTTGTAAAATTTCTCAGATAAATTAATTGACAAATCAGAAGGACTCTTTGGTCAACCACATGTCTTGATTTTTGGTTTGGAAAACGTGCCTGCTGAGTTTGTGGGCTTGCTCAATTGGATTTCTTTGAGAACCAGTAACCCCAAGGGTGATGGATGATTTTTTTTCCTGATAATTGTCTTGGGGAGATTTTGCAGGGTGTGGCAGTGGGGGAGCAGCCGTTTCTGAAAGAGAATTATCCAGACTGATGTGTGACTGGGAGCAGGTAAAAATGTTGATGAAGTTAAAGAGCTAAGAAATGCCTCAGCTTTGCTCATTGTTCGGTCAATAGGAGTCTTTCATAAGCCACTCACTACCTGTGACATAGAAAGGTAGAGACCAGAGTCAGTGGCTCTTCCTTTTTTAATTTTATTTATTTTATTTTATTTTATTTTATTTTATTTTATTTTATTTTATTTTATTTTATTTTATTTTATTTTATTTTATTTTATTTTAATTAATGATTCTTTTATTTTCTCTGCTGTGAAAAACAAACAAACAAACAAAACAAAACCAAATAAAACAAAAAACCCATACTTACCCCAAATAACCCTACCAACTTATTTTCAGAATCAAAGCAGACTGGTGCTTTGAAAGAACTAAAGTGCTACACAAAGATATTTTTATCTAACGATAATCATAGTAATTATTATTACCTTAACCAACCAGAACAACCAAGGACACACTTTCTAAAGCTTTGATCTCATTTCCAGTCTCCTTTTTTTCTCCACTCTCCTAAAGACACTTGAAGATTCTGTCTTTGTCTGACTCTGCAAATCCTGAGCAATTTAAATCTTAGCACTTGTATTTGCTGACAGGGCACCCAAAATCCCGAATCGGATGTAATGCAATGTTAATGCTATTTATTTTTCTTGGTGCAATAAGTTTGTATTAGCCAGTTAATGGTTTGCATTGTGCAAAAGGGGCTGTATCAGCAGGCACTTTTCTGTAGCATCTGGGCAGTTGGAAACATGATACTTAAATACAACCTGAGTTTAAAGCCTTCCTTGGACAGATGGCTAATTTTATTGATTTAATCTTACACTTAGGAATAGGCCCCATGATTCTTTGTTTGTAATTCTTAGAGTGAGCAGAGAGATAAATAAAATGGACAAGGGCTGTGGATTAGACGCCTGTTCTATTGTTTGTAATTTATTTTTTTCAATACTTCAGTATAAACAGTCATTGTGTGAATTACTTTAATCTCTACCCTAAGGGTGCTTAATTAATACTTGAAGTAATCTAGGATACAAGATTCAGCCCTGGCCTAAGTGTTTACATCTGTTTTAATCTCTTGGTGACTGTGCCAGACCAGCGGCTATGTACTTCGCCTTCACCTCTGTGCTAGCCAGGAATCCGTACTCCTGGCTGGTTGGTTACCATTTGAAGGACTTTGCTGTGAATTGCACTCTCAAAGGTGGTTGGGAAAATGTTTAAAGTGATGTTTCAAAAATTCAAGTTAAAAGGTTTGTATATTAGCATAATTTAGGTTAGAAATGATGTTTTCATTGGCAAAATATGTGATTAGCTAGAAAGATTGTACATGTCCCTTTATTTTTTCATACACAAAGAATAAGAGTGCAACAAGGTGGGCAGTCAAGCTTCCCTGCAGTTGGGCTGGTGCTCCATTCATTCCTGTATTTCCCTCGCATAAAGGTAGACTCATTTGCCTGGTCCTCCTAGATGGTTGTGGTCCTGCCATTAGAATATTGGTGTATCTGCCTCAGCAGGGCACTTACTGCTGTAATAAACATCTCCAAATCTCAGTGCCTTGGCGAAAAATATATTTTCATTTACTCTAAGTCCAAAGCAAGTATTCCTTGTTTGGGCATCTCTCCTGGGTTTCTGCCCTGCCCTCCAAACAGAGACTTGAAGATCTGAGTCATTCTTTTTTTAATACCTCTATCTTGTAATGTCACCATCTCTAAAATGGTCTGCCAAGGTGTCAAAAAGAAGGAAAGCCTGTGTGAGAGATTTTTATGTGCCAGGTCAGAACATGGCCACCTGGCCCCAAGCTAACTGTAAGGAGGCCATTCAGCTGTGGACACAGATGAAAAGGGCCAGATGTGGTGGGCCGTCTTAGATGCAGTGTTTTGGAGTTTCTAAAAGGAAAAAAAGTAGGTTGTATGAGAAGTTGTGACTTCTTGCCCATGAATAATTGTATATGTGGTAGAATTTGGCCTGGAATTTGCTTTCTTTATAGTGTGCAGTCTGGTTGGAAAGCACAGTTATCATCTACCTTTACTTGTTGGAGGCTACTATTCTTGAAGGAAGGATCCTAAAAACTAGGCTGTCAAATTGACTTGGATCAGTTTACTACAGGGTCCAAAAATATGTATATGGTTACATAATATATGCTATTTGTTGCTACATATTTTCTGCATTTTACACAAAATATTTCTCTCTTTTTTAATATTTAAATTTTTATGACACACTACATAATACACAGCATAACCTTCTAGCAGGCGCAGATGAGCATAACTGAGTTATTTTTCATCAATTGGGGGAAATGTCTCTTTAATCAATGTTCTCCAAGCCCTTTGACACATAGTAACGATTAACTCTAGAGACACGCCTATCTCTTTCCAACAGAGTCCACTGCTAGGGATAATAGGCGATCCCTTTCCCCTTGTCCCCGTTGGTGAAGCTGTGAATGTGACCAGTGGCTACCCAGGGATGAGTAAGTAATTGCCCATGATGGCGATCCCGGGGAGAACCACATCGAGGCCTGGTTACAAGGGGCAAACAATACTTCCCAGGTCCCTTAAAAGTGACCTGGATTTGGTCTCTTTCCCAATAATCTCCTTAAAAAAAAAAAAAAAAAAAAAACCTATTTAGTGGGTTAAGTAGAGTGAATTTCTAAGGCATATCAACTAGAACTCTAGTTTCCCTCCCCCACCAGTTTTCTAGAAGCTCCTTCTATTTGTGTTCTATAAGAAAAAAAAAAAACTATTCCTAGTAGAATAATTTATTCAGTGAGAGATGCATCTGAAAATATAAAAATAATTTTTTAGACACCACAGCCTGCTTTGATAGGGATGAAGATGGTGTGAACTGATCCCAACAAAAATAAATTGATACGTTTAGTTGAACCACTGCATTTTACAAAGCACTTTCACAGACATGATATCTTATAACTCTTGCTGCACCAGGAAGTCAGGAGCAGAGGACTCAGCAAAGAGGAAACAGGCATAGCCGGGACATGAACCCAGGTCATCTAATCCCCAACTCTTGTTGCTTCCCATCAACCTAGAGGTGTTCCTGTAGCTAATGGGTAATGGCATGGTCATGGCCCAAGTCGAGCCCTGTAGCCAGGAGAGACCCAGGAGGGACCTTGCCATCAAGACTCGATGCCCTTTACTTGCAGAGGCCCCATGTATGTCATGGGACACAATAGAATGAACTGGTACTGCTTTCCGTCGTACTCTTGGCTGGCTGGTGTGCATTTTGCAAAATATATGATGGGTTATTTGCAACTGAGGGGTTATTTGCAACTGAGAAGCAGATGTAGTAGCAAGAAGAGAGCTTCAGAATCCTCCCAGTCTCCTTCTGAAGACCCTTCTGGGTCTCAGGGACCAACCAGGTGACTCAGCCGGGCTTTGAAGCTTTCCATTCCTCCACTATTTAGCTATCGTCATTAGTGGCGAACGATACTTGCTCAACCTTCAATGTGGCATATTTCAAGGTCTACATTCAGGTTTCAAGGCTTTGTTAGTTTCTTACACATCTCTTTGAGGTTCTAGGAGGTGTTAATTAGTGCAATTAAACAATAAACCATTAGGTTGGAAAAGAAGCATTCTTTTGACAACTATTTTAAAATAATCTAAGGTTTTTTTCCCCACAACTTATACCCATAACACATATCTCTTCAGCTTGGAGGAATTGAAACAAGAATCCTATCGAACAGACCTGAGTTTGAATTTTAGCTTTAATATTTGGGGCTGTCTGATTCTAGATAAGAGTACTTAATCTCTTTACACCTTAGATTCCTCACCTGAAATTTAAGGCTCCCAACACCTGCCACAAGGGTTTTGCATGGTAACTAAATGAAATAATATGATGTACCTAGGAAAGTTCTTAAACATCTGATATATAACCGGCCCTCCAAAGCTAGTCTTAACCAGGGTTCGGTTCATTATGGTTTATAGAGTTTATATAATGGCAGAGATGGTACTTTTTCCACATTTGGTATAACCTCAAATATTGATCACATTGACCCAAATGTATAATTGGGCTGAGGCCCCCATGAAAATGGAATTGAAAATAATTTCATTTCCTTAATTTTACATTGTAGATTCTTGGAGTCTGTATCCCCAAACGATGACTTTTGGCGTCTAGATCAGTCATAATGTTCATATCATTGACAAAGACCTAGAGTTGGCTTAGAGTTTAATAAAAATAACTAACGTTCACTTTGGGCTTTGTACAAAACCAAGAAGAAAGACTGAAGATAATGTTTTTTTATGTAGTCAGTGTGGTAGTAATAGATTTTCATGTATCAGCTCTTTACCTAAATAAGAGGTTATTTGCAGTTAGAATATCAATAATTTTTCTTCGCTGCTTTCTTTACTGTGATTTAAGAGAATAAGTGTAAAAGATGCTATTTTGATGATGTCTACTCTCTCCTCATTTTGTTTCAGATATACTCCCTGCCAGAATAATCTTCCCCAAATGCAGTTCTAATCTGGTGACTCTTGTGTTTAGTATTCTTTTCTGTCTTTCTACTCCCTTCCAAATTCTAAAGCTGAGCATCTGAGGTCTGTTACAATATGGCTTTGACTTACTTTTCTTGTCTTCTCACTGAATATACAACCTGTATTCCAGCCAAGCTAGGTTATTTGCTATTCCATTTTCCTCCTCTTAGCTTTCCCAGTGCTGAACCTGCCCACATGTTGGTCTGCCCCTGTGGAATAGCCTTCCCTCATCTCTGTCTAAAGAAATGCAATGATCCTTCAAAGCGTGGCTCAATTGCTCCCTCTTCTGTGAAATCCTCATGTACTCTCCCAGCCAGAAGCCACTTCTCTCTTCTCCCAGTCTGCCTCATATTATGTCATTGCTGTACCTGACTCATGCTTTCTATTATATTTGTAACTTTGTCAAGGAAAGTACTATTATGTCTTCACTTAGGTGTCCCTTCCATCTCCCAATGGAGTGTCCTGCATGTAGTCAGCCTTTCCCAGACAGCTATTAAATGGAAAATGATGGCTTTGTTTTGGCCAAATAGGTTTGAACATTGTGTCATTAATTTGATCCAGCTCCTAGCCCCTGAATTTATTTCCTTCCTCCAGTACAGTACAGAAAAGGTGTCACTTCTATGTGTCAACATTTTTGCTCAGCCTGAGCAGACATTTGAAAACCCACACTGCAGTATGATTTAGGGAAAGAAATGGCCCACGGAGTCTATTGGCAGCAGAATGTAATTTAAATCCTACCTCTGTGCTGCCAACAGCTATTGGAATTATGGGCTTTTAAGGAGTCTGAGTCCGTACTGTAAAATATGCCATTTTCCATACCCATAGAACAGGTAGAGTTTGAAGTAACATGTAGGGCTGCTTCAGACCTACTTTTTATCATGACTTAGGAAGTTAAGAAGCAAAGGCAATATTGTTACTGATACATCAAAAGAGAGTGAGGGAGGAAGAGTTAAAACAGTCCAATGTTACATTCCCCTCCCACTTCTGTCTTTAAAGCCAAAGGAAAATGAGGCTTGTGTGGGAAAGGCATTGTTGGTACGATGGAGAAGGTCAGGTTGCAGGAGAAGGGATAAAGCCGGTCCCGTCTCTCATAATGAGATCTGACTCCATGGTTGGAGAGTGGGGGGTGGGGCAGGAAATAGTACTCAAGATCCTGGACGTGCCTCTTCGGTTTGATGTGCTGACTCTGGCGTGCTCACGAAGATCAGTGCTGTAATCCCTGGAAAGTAAAGCGGTCCAAAGCTAGCATGTTTGCAAAGGTTTTTCTAGTCTTTGTTTTGAAAGGACCAACATGCCTGATGAAATGAATGCTCCTGGGCAGCCCAGTTGAAAGCAACCAATTGATCGACCCATTCACCGATTGACTTCTTGATATTTGCAGTTCTTGGTATATATTCAGCTTACACATACACACACACACACACACACACACACACACACACACACACACATGTATATGTATATATGTATATACATATATATGTATATATATAGTAGGTCATATATATATAGCAGAGATGAAAATAAGCTGCATTTAAAAATAAACTAAATGATATGATTAGGGAAGTGTTTAGGAATAAGTACACCAATATCTGAAACTTGCTTTGAAATACATCAAAAATAAGATGCACTCATGGATTGAGAGAGGGATAGATTATTGGAAATGTGAGAAAGCTGGTATAGCAAAATGTTAATGGTGAAGTCGATGCGGTGAGTATACACATGTTCACTCTAAAACTCATTCATTTTTCTGTGTGTTTATTCCATAATAAAGTGATGGAAAAGATGAACTAAGCATTAAGAAAACAAATGAAAGGACTACAAAGTTTGATCCGTCAAGAGTGGGGTTCCAACATGTCCTGCTCTGCACCCACATATGCTGATGGGTTTTCTGCTTTTGTCCTGCTCCTCCCTCCACCGGCACTCTCCACTCCCCCTTGCCCTGTGCCTTGCTCCATGGGGTTGGCTGGCCCTGCTGTGTCACTCAGTTGCTTTGTCCTTTGGATTCAGCAATGGGGAGGCATTAGAAGAATAGCAGAGGAGAGCATGGGAGAGGAGCTGGAGTATTTCTTCTCTGATTCCTCCATGTTTTGGTACTGTGTTTCTCTAAAACCATGTTACCTGGCCCTCCACGGCTTCTAACTCTGGCTGGCCCCACTAACAGTATTTTCTACGGTTGTACTTTCTGCCCTGGGGGCAGTGGCAGGTCTCACTGGTGCTGGCTTTCTGGGTGCATCAGTATTCCTGGTTGCTCCTTAAAGCTGCTCATACCTCTGTAAACTAGTTTTTTAATTAAAATCTTTTTTTTAATTAAGTAAATTCTTCTGGGACTCACTCATTGATATCTTTGGTACTAATTCTTTGTAATATATATCCTATTTCTATTATTTTCTTCCTTAGGCATACTCATAGGTTTTGATTTGTGTTTAGCTTGCATTCAGAACCCTTTGAGGATCAGGTCTGATTTAGCTTAAGGTTGCCTTCTGTAAATTAATGGAACAACCACAGGAGCAATATAAACTTTGATCTTTTGAGGATGAGCTTGTCCTCTGGACTCAAATCTGCTGGCTTCTTGGATAGGGACACATTGAAACTGACCTAGTCATCACTGTTGAGAAATGATAGTAGCAATAATCCAAGACTCTTAGCAGAGATTCTAAAAACCTAGAGATTTCCGGAACACACATGAAATAAAGAGATCATTCTTCATCTTTTGAGAAAGTCACCATGAACCCAAACCTCTTACAACTCCACTGAATTTGACCTAAAGGGAAAGACCACAGCAGGCTTGGACTTTGTCCCACTTCTGTTAGATCTGTCACTGGTTTTTATGCTCTTGACATTTTTTAGACTCTGTTCTGATAAATATCTTCTACCTGATGTTTTATTGATCAGTAGAGTTGAAATGTTTATTATTCAAATGTAAAAGAATTAATTAAGTTACACCCATTGTCTTAATAATAGCCTCTAGGTCAAAGATTTGAATAAAAATCATTTATTTGAAAGCTAAAACAAAATGAAACAAAAATGAAAAACAAGGAAGTGGGGAGTGAGATAGGGAGCCCACTGAGAAGACAGTCAATGAAGGTTTTCTCACCAAGAGAGTTACACTGTCGATGATTAGAACTTAAATTCATAGGAGAAACTCTAGAGAATGTATATAGAAACATGGCTGAGTTAGCCTACCTGAGGGGAGGGGGCTGGAGTATTTATGTCAATTCCACCTGTCACTGGGGAGGGCTGCTGCAAGAGTACACATTAATTCTTCACAATTCCATTGCGCTAGTCTGATGGCAGAACAGGTTTCTGTGTCTACTGAGAAAACTCTTTGGCAAAAAGTTGCCAAGAATGGTAATTGAAATGCTATGTTCAGCTCTGAAGTGGTGAGGCCTGAGGGATTATGGCATGTTCACAGTTCTTTTATACCCGTAATTGACTAATTTTATTTGGAAACTCAAGACTGAATGCCATTTACCATTTTAATAGACAAGCCTCCACCCCCAAAGGGTTTATAAAAATATTATGGGAATAAGGCAAAAGATGTTTGGATACGCTAAATCCTGAATTCTAGTTCTTAGTCCCAACCTGAATCAAGACTTTTATGGGGGGTGAGGGTGTGTATACACTGCAGTTCAAAATATAGGCTATCAATCAAACCATTTCTCCAGTTGGATACATAAGAAAGGTGGTTGCTTGGGTTTTAGAACTAAGAACCATCGTCAACAACAGCCAAATTTTTTTTTTATTATTCATTTGTGTTGAGAAGGCCAGTAGCAATTATAGTCTTCATTACTGAGGTTGTGCTCTGTTGTTTAGAATTTGCTTTCAGGTTATTGATTGTCCTAATGGAGATGAATCCACATTTACATTTAAAGGCAAGCATTTTGTATTTACAAAACAATAATGATAGCTAACAGTTATATAGTGCTTGTTATGTGCCAGGCACTGGTAGTAACAGCACAGACTCCTGAGTCTGGCATCACTGAATCCTAGCATTTTAGCACAAGAAGGGACCTTAGAGGCAGCTGTCTAACCCTGTAGGATCTAGTGAAGATAAGTCACTTGCCTAAGGCCATACGTCTAGTTAGTGGCAGAATCAGCAATAAGACCCAGGTTTTCTGACCCCTGGCCTGGTGCTCTGTCTGCTAGACCCAACACCTCTATGCTCATGGGATATGTAGAGACTCACATGTGCAACTTCTGTTTTCATTGACTAACTCTTCTTTCCTTTTGAATTTGGTCTTGCTTGTACATGTAGAGGTTATGAACCATTGGCTCAAGCTCCTAAGATAGTGCCATACTTGGAGAAAGAAACTGTAAATAAGCTACCTTTTGGCTCCTCCTGGTTAGCTCCAAACTACAGGATCTGTGAGAAGCACCAATTTCTAAGCCACAGAGATCAGCAGGTAGACAGACAGGGTGTCGGGGCAGAGAAAAGAGTATGTATGAATATTATCAAAATTCCCTTCTGGAATTATCTCCACAGCATGTTCTTAAGTGAATTCTCCTAGAATTTATTCTTGAAAGGGAAGTCGAGGGGAAATTGGTGTTGTAAGACAGTGTCAGTGGCTTAGTTAATTACTTAGCTTGTCTCTCATTGTTAGGGATAACCTTGGGGAGTTATTTACTATGACAAATTCCAGAACATTTTTTTTTTTTAAAAACACAGTTACATTCATACCGTGTAAAGCTCTGCCTTGGATAGAATTGATCCTTAAGAGCTAAGATTAGCAAACTTTTTCTATAAAGAGCCAGATAGTAAATATTTTATTTAGTGAGTCTGTATTGCAACTATTCAGCCCTGCCACTGCAAAGCAAAAGTAGCTGTAGGTAATGTGTAAATAAATGTGTCTGTGTTTCAATAAAACTTTATTTACAAAACAGGCTGAGGGCCAAATTTTGCAGGAACTTGGTCAGCCCTAAGCCTTCAGAGAGTGCACATCAGCAGGCCTGCTGCTTTCATTTGCTCCAAACGAATAAATACATTATTCATTTATTTATTATTAATGTCATTAACATCATTTTTTTCCTGCTGAAAGTTTCTTGTTTCCTTGATTCAATTCCTAAACACCAATGAAGATGAGGTTCTTCTAATGGTTACTATGCATGCAGGTTGTTATTGCAAGTCCAAGAGGGTTAGCCACAGATGTATGTGGGAGTCTTGCTCTAATTACAAATAATTCTGACACAAACAAGTTATCACCCAATTAGCTCTCCATTTGATGTAGCTAATAGGCAAAAAATGACTGTCCGAAGTAGCTACAGATAGAAAGCCTTGTAGACACATATCACATATCCTGGAACCCCCATTCTGCTCATACTTTAAAGTAATAGCAATAGCCCTGTTTCAAAGAAAAAATAAGACTCAATTCTTATAAAGAATAACTTTTTATATAATTACAGTAGAAACTCTACTATCCAGTTTAATTTGGGTAGGTCAGTTAATTGAAAGAGTCATTTAAGGAGACAGTTTAAGTAGAGACACATTTTATTTTCATTTAAAAGATAGCAGTGGGAGATTTATTTGACAATGTTTGGATGTAGGAGTAAAACTTTTTATTTATTTTTATTAACATGGGCCCATTGATCGTGGAGTTCTTGGTCATACTTCAAGCGGAACCTCCAACAGGGCATTATCTGAGTGCAGGAAGCTTCTAGATTTCCCATTCTTTTAGTGTTGCAGCAACTGTTGTTTAGGAATCACCTTTATAGAGTTATCTTAAAGCGGTCAACCTCGTTTTTACTGAAAGCTTCTCTGATCGTATTTGTATTTTATCTGCTTACAAAATAAAAGGTCATGTGATAAAATAACATCTTGGAACAATGCCATGGACTCTTGGTACACATATCACTCAGCTCTGGGGCAGCAGATGCCTGAGGGCCATGCGGAGTGGAGCGTTGCCAGCCCCAAGCCCTCTCAGGCCGCTGGCAGCCTTCAGTATCCATATGCTTACTAGAGTGAAAGGAGGCTGTTGATTAATTCAGAAAGTAACTTAGGTAGACTTTCTTTTGCTTACTATGTTTTGAAAAGTAGTTTTGTTTTGGTTTGTTAAATCAAATTTTTTTCCCTCTTGTTCACACTCATATTTTGCACAGGTAGTTTCTTCACAGTACACAAGCTTCTGCCAAACTCTGGTGACATTGTCAATGAACTTTGCCTTGGTGGAGTTCAAAGCAAGGAAATTCTTTTCAGTGTATTCTTTTCAGAAACCTTTCAATCATCTATAAAGTCTGTGTCTTCTGCATTGACAGATATATGTAAAAAATGTGGTGATTAGTACCTTATCTCAGAATTTTTAAAAATCCTAAACATTCATGTAGCTTTACAAGCCAAATATTATTTTGAATGCTTAGAAATAATGTACTTTTATTCCTCTTAACATTCCTTTAAGGTAGGACTTACCCCATGACTGTTTCATAGACGAGGCAGAGAGGTTAAGTGGCTGGGCTTGGATTTGAATCAAGGCATGCTGGGTAGGAGCTTTTCTTCTAGACTACTACTTCTGCTTCTCCAGGGCCCAAGTCGCCTTGCAGAAGATGGGTTGGAGACTTAACACAAATGAGCACTCTGACATTCAAATCTTTTACATATTACAGTTCACTCCAATAAGCACAAACAATAGATTGAGAATCTGCTGAGGGAGAGTGTTTCATGAGCTATCAGCTCTTGGGGATGTAATGTGAGCACAACTTTCCAAATTACCATTTCCTCACGAAGAACATAGTTGGAGGCCATTGTGGACTTCAAGCCCAGAGTGAGGTCATGCCAGGACCCTGAGAAACCATGAGTAGAAGTTGACCAAGTCTCTTTAGTCTTCAGCTATGTATCTTGAAACTCCAGCATCCTTAGGTTTTATGGATATAAAATTGCCATTAAGAAGCTGTATTCCTGGGCTGAATAATTGAGTGTGGGATACTTGTGCCACCAGCACCATTTTAGTATACTTATAAAATGGTGAGCAAACATCACTCTTGAATAGTGACTTTGTACTTCTGGAATGATGACCAGTATGTGAACACACTCAAACAGTACTGTCTGATCCAAACAGACTAAGAAGGGGTTAAACACGGCAGGCCTGGCCTTACAAATAAGGACTCCACTGATATATTAAGTGGTATTAGCCACCTTCAGATAAGAGATATCTGTGAGGGCAATCATAGATTATGATGACAATAGCTCATATTTGTACAATACCTCAGAGTTTGCAAAACTCTTGTCTACATTACTAAAATTGCCACTAGCGATAGATTTTAGAGTCAGAGCTATTTGGCAATCCTACCTCCTAGGTTTGTGATTTTGGTCAAGTTCCTTCATCTTCCTGACCCTCAGTTTTTTTAAAAAAAATTTTTTCATGTGTAAAATGAGGGTAAATTGTTTACCTTTTGGAGTTTTATGAGTTAAGTCATAATACCATGGTGTGCCTAGTACAAAGCCTAGTTTGCAGCAGGTTCAATGAAGATATCCTTTACCCTAGCAAACTAAGAATCACAGGAGGGGCAGAATGAGACCCTATGTCTTCTGACTCTCAGATGACTGGTCTTCATACTTTGTCTCATATTGTCTGGAGGCAGGCACACTTCTGTTTAGTGATCTATAGTGCAAAGTCACCATCTAGTCAGAATGGACACCCAACCAATCAAAAGAAATGAGTCAGTGATCTGAGTTGAGATGTGGAAGTGAATATCATCCATACCCTGAGTGGGAGCAGTGATAAATGAATGTGCTTTTATAATCACTTATTTATGATTACATATTCATTTATTCATTTGGCAATTGTTTATTTAGCAAATGCCATATACCAGGTATTGCTGGGAATAAAGTGAATAAGAAATATAATAATAATTTTCTTAAAACTCATTAACAGTTCCAAAATTCCAAAGATATAATGATTCCTGTTGGAAATAGAAATTATTTAGTTTCTAATTTAACTATGTTAGATTTAAATCATCTGATTACAGATTACAGAACTAATTATAAAGCTGAAGGGTACATTATGAACTGCTTTTTCAGTATAATTTCTTAATATAGATCTTTATTAATGTATTTTTATGTAAATGAAAATTTAGTGCACAAGTTAGATGGTCTGCAGATTTTAAAAGTAACTTAAAGATAAAAGAACTTAAATATATAATAAGACTGTTTTATTGTATTACCTAATTTTCTTGACATCTTTTAGCACTTATAATTAGTAATATAGCTGTAACTTTTGGGGTTGGGAAAGAAAGATGGCTATTTTTAAAATGGAAAAAACATATTGCAAGAAAGAAAGAAACTCCATGTTAATATTATCTATTATGTATATTATGATTCTTGCCTTGTGGTCAAATAGAAAACCTTAATTTCACAATTGTACTTTAGAGAGATTAAATCATTTTATAAAATTTTATAATATCAAAGAGTCTTATTGAGTAATATACATTTAAGGTTTGAGAGTGAGATTTTGAGTTCCTGAGACTTTAATCCACAAGTTAAGAAAATATAGGACACCTATCAAGTCTTGAAATAAAGTGGTATTTTTCTCAGTTACATAATAAAATTTAGAACAACCTAAATGCTAATTTTTCTTGTAGTAAAACACTCTCAGACTATTAGAAGGAAAAAGATGACAAGTATTCACTTTATTTTCCTTATAAGTTATATGTTATAAGTTATATAATTCAATTGTCTAGACAATATTAAATTAGCCACATTGTTGAGCAACCCCTTCTTTGGTTGTGTAGACCAAGATATGTGTTAGTTCTTCAATGCTGGGGCAATTTTGAGTGGTAGGAAGAGCACTGGATTGTCAGGGAGAGGCCCTGAGCACAAGCCATCCCCCCATTACGTCCTATAACTGGATCTATGATTGCCACTCATTGGGAGAAACGCTAGGGAAAACTGTGTGTGGCACATCTCATTATTAACTGAATATCTTCCTTTTGTGGTGGGAAGAAATGGGAATACTTCTTTTGGTGGTATAGAGTAGAACCTATTTAAACTCGTGTCTCATAGCAAACCAGCCTTTCTGGGACCAATGTTTCTTCTAGATTGCCTTTTTCTGCTATGGTACCATCTCCCTGGAGTCATCTTTAATTCCTTGTCTCTTCTCCCCGACTTGATGATTCTTCTTCCTTTGGCAATTATTCTTTCATTTTATTCTCTTACATTCCAGTTTCTAGGTGTTATTTCAGACTCTTTTTACCTGAGTCCTGCAACAGACTCCTAACTAATCTGCCTTCAGTCTTTATGACTCATTCCCATCTCTGTTGGTCAGGCCTTACCCTCGGTTATGCTGCAGTAACAAACAATCAGAAAATCTCTGTGGCTTTCTTGTGGTTTATGTTACATGGTCATCATAGATTATATAGGAAGCTGATGACCACAGCATCTTCACTCAGTGACCCAAGTCCTACTATTTAGAATTTCCTCAGTTCTTGATTCAGGGGGATGGGGAACTGAAGGCTCTCACACTGACAATTAAATGTCGCATCAGAAGTGACATGCTAGTTTCCACTCACAGTCATTTGCTGGAACTAGTCACATGGCAGAAGTGTGTAACTCTCCTGTGTGCCTGGGATAAGTGGAAAAATGGATATTGGGGTGTATTTAGGGCTTTACTATTCCATCCTACACGGAGGACAAGAACCCTATGATGAAGGCCATGGTTTTACCAAGAAAAGAAGAATTCTGCATTGAAGACCAGAGCCCTCCAAGGAAGGCCATCGGTAGTCTCTTTTAAAGCACTCCTTTACCTAAAACCTTTTGGCAGTTTCCCACTGTCTATCAGATGGCCCAGATTTCAAGAATCACTAACATTTATTGACTAGCCAGTATTTATTAAGCACTTATTATGTCGGATACCCTGTTAGGTCCTTTCTAGCCATTATCTTACCTATTTCTTACAATAATTATTCATGGTAGACATTATTATTCCCATTTGACAGTCAAAGAAACCAAGGATTAAACAATTTTTGTCATAATTTCTCCAAAATCAGACCATGTATTTTTATGTAAATGAAATAAAAATACTTGGATGCCAGGAAGTACAGTGAGGGAGGGGATTTGTGATAACACCAAGAGAGGAGTGTCAGTGTGATAATGAGTGGGTTAATCCTGTGGGTAGCAAGGGCTCTCAGTCCAGCTGCAGACCTTCTGGGAGACTGTGTAGAATAGAGCTCTGCATTTCAAGCCGAGGGCCTGGGATAGTTATCCACCAACTTCTGTACCTCATTGGTTGAGGGTCACTCTTGATATTTTAACTCCCCGGTACTTTTGCCCTTTCCTGCCCACAAGCCAAGCACACTCTCTCAGCCATAGTACACCCTTCAGCAGAGGGGGGCAAGCTGTCAGTTTTCTGGAACAGTGCTGATAACCCAAGAGGATATGAGCATTGGTAGTGTCTGCTAGAGAGGTGAAGTTACTTGCCCAAGGATGCAGTAAATAAGATTGAAACCCACTTTAGTCTGCAAACCCACTGTCTGTCCACACTGACATCTTACTACTTATTAACACTGAAGACAGATCTGTGCTTCAGCCAAAATAGATCACTGACCACTCCAAACCATCCTGTCCCTTTTCTTCTTTATCCTTTTTGTTCGTTCCATTTCTTCTGCTGGGAGCTCTCTTTGCTTTGTGCCTCTTATTTAAATTCTATTTATGTTCACTGCTCAACTCAAAAATTGCCTCCTCCATGAAGCCTTCTTCGATCACCAGAAAAGCTGCCTCTTTGCCTCTAAACTCTACAGTAGTCAGTTACACTGCTGTAGCACTTACCTTGCACAGTCTTGCAGGGCAGGGATGCCTTCGTAGGTCTTTTTCTGGATTAGACTTGTAGGCTCCTTGAAGGTATGGACCTTCAGTTGCTACAAACGTTGGTGAAATAAGGCGGATAAATAGAACTGTAGAGATGCACACACACGTTCACGTGCATACTTATTTCACTTCCAGTTTATGTTGGCTGACTTTGCCAAAGGTCACACCGAAGTCTGGATTTCAGGAGGAGGAGGTTTTTTTGTTTATATGCTTACTGTGCCACCATCAGCTTCTCTGCTCTCCCAACCTCTGACATCTGTGTCGTCGCTTGCAGTTTCTGCCCTTGAATGGGGACAGGAAAGGGAGCTGACTTCTGAGGGCAGGGAGGTTTCCAGCAGTCTGTGGCAGATTCCTCTCTGTGTATCTTGTCTGGGAGATAAGTACCTGCCACTATTCCCATTAGAAATGGAAGTGGAATCAAGATGGTTTGCCCAATTCTGATGACATGACCAGGAGGAATGCAATTAACCTTAAGATAATATTCCTAGCCATCTGCCAAAGATTATTAATAATTAGGAGACGACAAAAACCATTGGCTTTGTTTGGTTCTGAACTGGAAAAAGGAAGTGGCTCTTTAAGTGTTCTCACCTGATATTCAGAGTTGCACTGTCATTAGGCTGGGAAAAGTGGTGTGGATCGAAAAAGGCAATTCCGCCGGGCTCTCCTCACTTTCAAAGAGACGCTCGTGTTACTGAGGAATGGCTTTCAGTGCCCGCCAGCTCCATGAGAGGAAGTAACAGCAGAATAGATGGCCTCCAACCATGCTGTCTTTTTTTCTCACCCCACGAGGCTTTCTAATACGTCAATCCCAACCCCTCCTTGTCAATATTGTCATTCAGTTTTGAAATGCTGAGCCAAAAGAGGAACTTCTGGCCACAGATGGCGATTCACTCTAAACAGAGATAGGTGATCCTTCTCATCTTTTTTCCACCCCATAAATGCAGAAACATTATATTCTTTGTCAAATCCTTTTTGAAAAAAAAAAAAAGAACATCAAATTACTAGCCTTAACAATTTCTTGCATAGTAAATTTTTAAGTTAATTATGTAGTGGATGAAGAAAATCCATTTTCTTTATCTGTTTTAAATGAGTTGCTTTTCAATTTCATTGATTGTCCCTTTGTTCTTATATGACCGAGTAAGAGTTTACTTGAAGAATGGCTTTGCCTTGTTTCATGTATTTGTCTCCAATGCCTAAATAGAAAATCTATGAGGAAAACATTTTTAAAAATTTTCTGCCCAGTTGCAAGTATAGGCAACGTAAAAGTTTGCTTTTATCTTCCAGACTCTGACATCCATTCCATTTATAAATCACTCATGTGCCTACATTTGCTGTTCTACACTAACCAGATACCCAGTCAATGAGTTATTAATTATTCCTCTATAAAAAAATCACATGAAGATCTCAGATATACTAAAGGGATAGTACACACATGCACATGTGCAGGCAGTTAAGTACACTTTGCATTACACGTTGACCTTATGAGAGTTTTGCATATATACACGTGTGAGTAGATTGGCCAGGGCTGCGGGGGTGGGCTGTGACTAATTAAGGAGGGCTTTTGGGAGAAGTCAAAATCTCTGCTAGTGTTAGGAGGAAAGAATGTAATGCTATGGACAGTCATATAAACATTTATTATTATTCTACTTGGTGAGATAGTTGTTATTTTTTTGTAGAACCATTAACAATTGTTAAAAAAATCAGTCCCCACTCTCTATTTCCCTCACTATGCAACATACAAAAGAGGTGTCCTTGTGCAAAGCAGCTCCGCTGGAGATCTCCCTTGCTGTTTTTTGTCTGTTTTTTGGTTGCAGCTTTTATTTTTGCCTCCATGTGTTTTTCATTTCCACTCAGAAGAGTTCGAACTATTATTGACTGAGGACTTCTAGTCTAATAAGGCTTTTTTGTTGTTGTTAACTTTTTAATTTGTTTGGTGTTTCAAATTATGAAGACTCTGCTATGTAATCTGCGCTGTATTGCTGTTGTCCTCACATATGGTATAGTGGGGAGAACTTGGGATTTGAATCAGAAGACTTTGGTTCGAATCCAGCTCTTTTACCAGTCTCAGTTGTGTGACCTTAAACAAGACCTTGAACCTCTCTGAACATCTATTTCCTTGCTTGCAAAGTAAGTTAAATAAGGATAACAGTACCTACTGTCCACAGAATTACAGTAAGGATTAAATTTAGTCATATGCCTGATATAAATTTTAAATGTTTTTTCTTAAATAACTAGTGCTATAATTATACTGGCACAGTATGGAGACTTGGCTGCCAAGAATTTCTTCTTTAAGGTCTTCTTCAATTCCTGAAATACTTTAATTATAAACAGTTAACCACACAGAAAACAAATTTTTCCTTAGCAGTTGCTCTTTATCATTCTCTAAAAGTATTTTTATATGTAGTTCCTCAAGATATAAACAGTGAAGTTACAGGTTTTATGGGGTTAGTTCCTAAGATCAAAACTTATATCAAGGTTGCACAAGAAGTCAACATTATTATTGAAAGTCTTTATTATTATTATTCATAAAGCATAGTGTATGTGCTTTAGTGTCTATACATGTGCCCCTCATTTAGTAAGCCATTTGTAGGGAAAGTATTTCTCTTTAAACACTGAAATCACACTCTGTGGAGTTGATAGTCACCTGGGAGATGCATGTGGATAAAAGTAGATTCAACACTCCCATTTCACACTCACTCCAGGTGCTCACTCATTAAGTGTCCTTTATATTGATGTTTCTTTCTTTTTCTTTTCCTTATTATTCTATTTGTTGGTTATTACTAAATAACAAACAACTCTAAAACTCAGTGGCTTGTAAGAGCTGTCATTTATTCTCACTCATGTTTCTGCAGGTTGGCTGGAGTCAGTTATCCAGACTGTACTCAACTGGGTGATGCTGTTTCAAGCTACTGGTTCTTCTGGGCTTAACTTTTTGTTGTAGGTTAGGCTCAGGTCTGCCTCATATATGTGAAGGTACCTCCATATTTCTAGTAGGAAAAAATGCCCAAGTGAAACAGAATGTATTCCATTGCTAAGAAAACCACCTTTTTCAATTGATGGTGGGTCAAAAACTGTAGTTCTACACTACCTACATTGCTAAACCAAGTATTACAGTGTACGTAGTACAAGTAGCAATCCTGAAATATAGAGGAATACTTGTTATAAATTTAGGATTAGTGCTATTTAAACTGCAAAAATACAAGCAGAAGCACATCCCAGAATAGTTAAGACACTCTGAGGGCTTTAACGAGTCCACTTCTGGTTACACCTAACACTCCTGGCCACACGATGCTTTAGAAATAATTGTGGGCAAAAATATAGTGTCCATGGGGTATCAGTAGGGTCATGATAAAAGAGTGGTCTCCATCTAGTCCCTTTATGGGAAAAGCCCAGGCAGAAAGGTAGAAAGGAAGTCTCTTGACTGTTATTATTATTTAACTATTCTCAACTGAGCTAAAGAATTGTTCTACAGGAGGCAAGAGTTAATTTTTGGTGATGATGATGATGATGATGATGATGATAATGTTGATGAGGATGATGATGATAGGATTGACTTATTGAATATGTACCCTAGTAAGTTAAATAGTTTTGATTCCAACAGAGGTCATTTTAACTTTGAAGTCCGTTCTCTTTCATTTAGTCTCAGCAGCCTCTCAGTGTATTCTGCAGCCTTTTACTTAAAGAGAATTGCTTCTTCTTAACAGAAGAATTACAATAAATAAATGTCAAAAGAATAAGGGAAATAGAAAATTACTATTAATCGAATGTGCAATAAAACTAATTAATACAGGCAAGAGCCATCAATAGATGCTAAAGTTAGTGGGCGAAAGTTTGAAGAGACAAAAGATAATTTATAGCAACAAAGTATCTTTTCACCCAAAGGGGAAAATTATAACTCTACAGTAGAGATAGTTGGCAGGCACCACCTCATCTAAGTGACCAATGTTAACGTCAACAGTAATAAGATAGATTGACATTCTATTCTCCTTGATATGATACAGAGAAGGGCATCGTTCCTGTGGTTATTCTTGCCCAAAATGTGTCACTCAATCTAATCATGGAAAAAATCACAGAGCCAAATTGAGAGATATTCTACAAAATAGCTGACCATACTCTCCAAAAATATCAAAGTCATGAAAGATAAGGAGAGATTTAGAAATTATTGTAGATTGGAGGAGATTAAGGAGACATGAATATCTTTTATTTTTCAATTACAGTTGGTATATAATATTATATTAGTTTCAGGTGTACAATGTATTGATTAGACTTTTCTATAACTTACAAAGTGATCACACTAATAAATCTAATACCCGTCTAACATTGTACATAGTTATTACAATATTATTAACTATATTTCTTATGCTATACTTTACATCCTCATAACTATTTTGTAACTACACATTTGTACTTCTTAATTCCTTCCCCCTTTTTACTCCTTTAAACCCTTTCCCATGTAGCAACCATCAAAATGTTCTCTATATCTATGAGTTTGTTTCTGTTGTGTTTGTTTATTTTGTTCTTTAGATTCCACATGTAAGTGAAATCAAGTCTTTCTCTGACTTCACTCAGCACAACATCCTCTAGGTCCATCTTGTTGTTGCAGATGGCAAGACTTTATTTTTTATAGCTGAGTAATATTCCATTGTATATATGTATCACATCTTCTTTATCCATTCATCCATTAATAAAAACCCAGATTGCCTCCATATCTTTACTATTATAAATAATGCTACAATGAACATATGGATTCACATGTCCATGTTAGATCTGAAGGGAGTCCCTTGTAGGCAGCATATGTTCTTATTTTCTTATCTATTCAGTAACCTATCTTTTGATTGGAGCACCTAATCCATTTGCATTCAAAGTAATTGTTGATAAATATGTAGTTATTGCCATTTTATTATTCATATTTTTGGTTTTCTCCTCTTCCTCCTCCTCCCCCTCCACCTAGAAGACCCTCCAACATTTCCTGTAATACTGTATTGATGATGATGAACTATATGGTGATGATGCTTTTATATATTAGGTAGGGCTTCTATGTCTTTAACTTTTTCTTGTCTGAGAAGACATTTATCTGTCCTTCAATTCTAAATAATAGCTTTGCTGGGTAGAGTAATCTTGGCTATAGGTCTTTGCTTTTTTGTCATTTTGAATATTTCATGCCAATCCCTTCTGGCCTACAAAGTTTCTGTTGATAAATCACCTGAGTCTTATGAGAGCTTCCTTGTAGGTAACTAATAGCTTTTTTTTTCTTTTTCCACTTTTAAGTTTCTCTCTTTATTTTTAACCTTTGGCATTTTAATTATGATGTGTCTTTGTGTGGGCCTCTTTGGGTTCATCTTGTTTGAGATTCTCTGTATTTCCTGATCTTTGTTTTTTCACCAGGTTAGGGAAGTTTTCTGTCATTATTTCTTCAAATAGGTCTTTAATTCTTTGCTCTCTTTCTTCTCTCTCTGGTACCCCTTTGATGAAAATGTTGGTATGTTTGATGTTGTCCCAAAGGCCCCTCAAACTTTCTCATGTTTTTGGATTTTTTTCCTTTTTGCTGTTCTCATTGGATGTTTTCTGCTACCTTATCTTCTAAATTGATGATTCAGTTTTTTACTTGGTCTAATCTACTATTGATTCTTTTTAAGATATTATTTATTTTAATTATTATATTCCTCATTTCTGACTGGTTCTATTTTATGTTTTCTATCTCCATTTTTATGTTTTCTATCTCTTTGTTAAAGTTCTCACTGAGTTCATCCACTCTTCTCCTAAGTTCATTGAACATCCTTATAACCAGTGTTTTGAATTCTGCCTCTGGTAGATTGCTTGTCTCCCTTTTGTGTAGTTCTTTTTCTAGAGCTTTGTTCTATTCTTTCTTGTGGGACATGTTTCTTGGTCTCCCCATTTTGGCTGCCTCCTTGTGTTTGTTTCTATATATTAGGTAGGACTGCTATGCCCTTGGGTCTTAGCAGTGTGGCCTTATATAGTAGGTGTCCTGTGGGCCCCAGTGGCACAGTCTCCCTGGTCACATGAGCCAGGTGTTTCGGATGTGTTCCTTGTATGGGTTGTGTGTGACCTCCTGTTGTAGTTGAGCCTCAGTTGCTATTTGCACATTGGTGGGAGGGATTGACCCTCGGGTTGATTAGTTGTAAGGACTGCCTGTGACTACAGTGGAGGAGCTGTTGTTCAGGGGCTGACTCTATGGAGCAGAATTCACTTTAGTAGGGCTCTGGTACTTGCCCAGTAAGTCTTTTGGATGTGTCATCCTGGGTGGTGCTCCGCTCATTGGCATGCAGACCTCCTGGGAGGGGCTCCACTTCAGGCCACGTCCAGCAGCAGCCTATACCCTGTCTGTGGCCACCTGGCATGAGTCACCTAGCAATTTGCAGATAGCTGCCACCTTCTCTGAGCTTGCAGGTGCCTCAAAAGGCTGAGGCTGTGAACCGAGGGTGGCTGCTGCTAGTGCTAGGCTTTGGGCTGCTCAGCAAGAGGTATGGTCATGCTGAGGACTGATGCTGCTAGTTTGGGTTTTGTGAACATTTAAGGGATTTAAAGAAAGTCTGCAGCATGAGCCACGACAAGCCATTTGTATGGAAAAGCCACTGGAAATGATTTGGTTGGGCCCACAAATTATGGAGGTGAGATCTCAGGGAATCACCAGGACAAGGAAACCGGGTTTAGCCAGGTTAGTCAGGAGACTCAGATATGGCAGCTGCTTATGTCTATACCCTGAGAAGGGTGAAGGCTCAACAAAGGAACAGTGACCTCTGTCAGCACTTTTGTATGGAGAAAACTGCTCCTCTAGCCCTCTCCCTGAAGCCAGACAATTTAGTTTCTCTCCATATGTCACATAGCTCCTCCCCAGCAGCCTTTTGAGCTGCTGTCCCAGCACTGGAGCTCAGAGAGAGTTCATTAGTGGTTAAGTCCATGCACTGGCTCTTTAAGAGGAATGCCTGGGACTTCCACAGCCACTGTCTAACTCAGCCACAATCTACTGATTTTCACAGCTGGATTTTGTGGGAACTTCTCTTCCTGGCACAGGAACCCTGGGCTAGGGAGTTTGGTGTGGGGCTGAGATCCCTTGCTACTCTAGGGGACTTCTGCAGCTAAGATATCCCTCTCAGTTTTTAACTGCCCCACTTCAGGTGTAGGACTGGCCTATTTTATGTCTCCATACCTCTTTCCGGTCTCGAGGTAGCTTCTTCCATATGTCCTTAGTTGTAAGATTTCTGTTCAGCTAGACTTCAGGTGATTTTCAAAAATGATTGTTCTATAATTTAGTTGTAATTTCTGTCATTAGAGGAAGTAAGCACAGTGTTTTCTGACTCTGCCATCTTGACTGGAATCTCAGGAGACATGAAATTTTAATGTAATGTGGGATCTTGAATTGGATCCTAAAACAGAAAAAAAGATAGTTATGGAAAAAACTGGCCAAACTGGAATAAGGACTATATATTAAGCGGAGCTTGGTGAAGGGTGTATGGGAACTCTGTACTATTTTTGCAAATTTTCTGTAAGTCTGAAATTATTTGAAAATAAAATTTAGAAAAATAAAAATATTGGTATAGGTTAAATTAATAAATACTAGGGATCTTATTATATCTTTTGAGAGCCATTCTTTACTAAACTAGACCATTACTATTTATTATTTACTTATCTAGAAACAGAAATTCATAAAATTTAAAAAATATCTAATCTTTTGGCTGTCAATTTTAAATTACATAGTTTTGTTTAGCATGAAACTGTCAGTTGGATATTTTATTTCTTTTGATTCTGCCCTATGGATTTTTAAACTTTTTTCTGAAGACTACACTCTTTGAACAATAAATTACATCAGAAATGAAAGGAAGCCCCTTAACAATATTTCTGTCTTAATCCAAATTTGCTGGACTCTCTGAGCCTGTTCTGACAATCTCTAAAGTCGCACTTCTCAGGCAAAAAAAAAAAAAAAAAAAAAAAAAAGCCAGCAAGAACCATTCATTAGTAAATATGATTAACACCAAAGGATTGAGCTTGTTGTTTTTGGTCTCACTATCCAAATAATAGCACCGGGAGGTGTTTTGATTAATTCTGGGCTCTGGAAATGTCTCACCAAAGATTTAGAGCTATTTTGGAGGCACCCTCAAGCTCTGGGTCTCAGGTAGAGAGAAGCTGCCAAGGAGGCGATGGCTTACAGCTGGAATCTGTCCTCATCGCTGTTCAAGGACAATGTTTGTCCTCCGCCTTTTAGTCAGGATCCAGTGCCATTCAGCCCAAATCCACATTGAGTGTAGACAACACTATGGGGAGAATGGTTTCATGAAATAAAGTCCTCGAGGGCTTACAAAGACTCAGGCAGAAAATATGTCCATGCTTGACAAGATAGGTAGTAGAGAAAGCTGTCATCTGCTTAGAGAAGGAGGGAGATGGTTTTCTCACATGCTCCTGGTGGTGAATCTCTCTTTGAAAAATTTTTTTTCTATCTATACAGTAATTGGCAATTTTAATTGACCAATTTTAATTGACCGTGATTCCAGCGGTGTCTGAGCAATGTCTTAGTCATTTTTAGGGAGTAATTTCCCAACTACTGTTTTCCAGAGCTCTTCATTTCGAAGAGATTTAAATGACCCAGCTCCTTGTACCTCCTCTATTGTTTCTAGTAGCAAGATACCCTACAAATAGCTCACTTTGCTCTATCCTAATGAGCCCATCCCTTCACAAGCCCTTATCATTAGACCATCTTTAAATCACTTATAGAAGCTCATGTGTTGGAGTTTTAAGATGGCATTAATAACTCTATTATTTATTGAATACACTGTTGTATAACTTGTTGAGTGCCTGTGAATATGACAGTTAAGATTTCCTTTAAATTATGCAAATAAATATAAATATAGAATATAAATATATTTTACCAAATAGCCAGTATTATTGAATGTTTATTATCTGTTAAGCATTGTTTTAAGTTTCTTACCTTGTATTATACAATGCTGGATATAGGTATAGCTGTAATCCCCATCTGACAGTTGAGAAATCTGAGGCATAGACAGGTTAAGAAAATTCCCCTTAGTCTTTATAGCTAGTGAGTCATAGCAGCAGGTCATGAACCCAGGCAATATGGTCCGTGGATGGTGCTCTTGGTCTCTACAGTGTGCCACCCCTGGGCTACGGTTTGTATTCTGGAACACAAAAGAAAATATGAGTATTGGCCAGACTATACTTCCTCAGGGGGCTGTTACTGTGAAAAAAAAAAAAAGGAAACCAATTACTTTTCTATTGTAGTCTCATGTCAACTTGTTATTCTTTTTTTAAAAAAAATTAATTTATTTATTTTAATTAGTTTCAAGTATGCAGTAAATTGGTTAGGTATCTATATAGTTCATAAAACCATTCCCCCAATTGTTCCCTTTCTCCTCTGGCCAACCACCTAGTCAATATATTAATGCTAACTACATTTCCTATGCCATGTTCCCCATCTCCATGACCATCTATCAACTACTAATTTGTACTTCTTTAACCCTTCACCCCATTCTCCCAGTCCCCCAAACAACTTTGTTATTCTTTACTTATGAAGCATCCATGTACTATGTAGCTTATGTGTAGAAGCTAAAGCCAGCTGAGCTGGAACAGAATTCAGGACACTGGTGAGGCATGTGAGGGAGGCTTGATGACAGCATGTGAATTCTGATAGCCAGTCTCCTTACTAGGTGTTATCAGGATTCACCTGACATGCATTCATGAGCATCTTTATGTGCTGGGCACTGTTTGAGTTGCATGAGATGCCTTAATAAACAGAAACAGACACAAATCTCTCTTGTCATGGAGCTTACATTACAGAGGGAAGAGAGAGACAATACAGAATAACCTGGACATAAACTCAAAGCTGTATATTAGCAGTGCCATGGAAAAACTAGAGACACTGAAGAGTCAGGAGCGTAAGAAGTGCTAAGCAGGGACAGATAGGGGCTGCGATTTTAAATACGGCAGTCAGCTTGGTCTCATAGAGAAGGTTAAAAAGTTAAAGAAAGCGAGAGAGTTATCAATATAAAGAAGAGCCAGTAAAATGTCCTAAGGTGGGAGTGTACCCGACATGTTCCAGGAGCATCGTGGAGGCCAGGGCAGCTGGAGCTGAGTGCTGGGAAAAGAGAGAGCAGAGTTGCAATAATGGGTCCAATTTATGCTGAGGAAATGATGAGCCACTGCAATCGTTTGAACAGAGGAATAACCTGGTTGAATTTTCTTTTTAAATAGCACTCTGGCTGTTGTATTGAGATGACTTTACAGGGTTAAAGATAGAAAGAGGAAGCTTGTTAAAAGGTAATTGTAGTAATCCAGGAATGAGAGAAGGTGGTGACTCAGTCTAGGGTGTAGCAGCAGAGAGGATGAGAAATGCTTGAGCTTGGGTTACATTTCAAGGAAATGCCAGCAGGATTTCCTGATGCCGTGGATGTGGGATGTGAGTAAAAAAGAAGAGGCAAGAATGGTGCCAAGATTTTAGCCTGAGTAGCTAGGAGGAAGGACTTTACATCATGTAAGATGAAGGAGACTATGGGTGAAGCAGGTTTGGTGGTGGTTGGAAGATCAGGAGTTCTGCTTTGAATGTGTTACATTTGAGATGCTTGTTAGACATCTCTGTCCCGGAAAGCAGTTGAATACAAGTCTTTACTCCAAAGGAGAGATTGTGGGCAAAATGATGGTACTTAAAGTCAAATGTGGATGACACTAGCAAGGGAGGGGGTATAATCACTAGAACATTAAGAACTCAGAAATAAGGAGGAAACAATAGAAAATTCTGAGTGAGATAAAACCAGGAAGAAACCAGAAGCGTGGTGTCCTGGAAGCCAAGTGAAGAAAGTGTGTCCGGAGGACAAAGGATCAACTGGCAAACCCTATTGATAGACCAAGTAAAGTGGGGACAGAGAACTGGCCAATGAATTTAGGAGAGGGCAATGGCGACTTTGAAGAAAGGCATTTCAGTGACATGGTGAGGGTAAAACCTGACTGAGGTGGCTCAAGGGAAGATGGGAGGAGAAGAGACAGTGAGCACCGGCGATGGCTTTTTAGGGGAGTGCTGCTGCAAAGGGGAGAAAAGGAAAAGTAGAGTCAGGAGAATTTTTTTAAGATGGGAGAAATATCAATTGGTTTAAATTATTAATAACTCTGGTTCTCTAAATAACATTTTGACATCTTTCTGTGCTAAGGTTCACATAGAAAACCCAATAAAATATTACTGCTAGTATCATGTGGGGATTGGAAGACAGGTAGAGTGGAACAAGATAAAATTACATGGGAAGAAAAGGAGAGATATTTGAGGATAGATGCTTGTTAAATTCTGTGAATTTGGGGAGAACTGGTTATCAGACATGTCTACATCAACCTAGTGTCTTGTACCAGGCAAGTTATACCATGAGCATCAATGCCACCCTTCCCCGACAGCCCAATGGTCCTGTGATAGATTATTCTCAACTAGACGTATAAACCTCATAATATGGATGGGAGATATAAAGCCAGGATTGCTCTGAGATAAGTGATGGACCTGGAATAGACCTGGGAGTCAGTCAAGTTGACATTCAAATTTCAGTTTGTCCACTCTCCTGCTGTGTGAACTTGGGCAAGTCTCTGAGCCTCCATTTTCTTATCTGCATCATGAGGACTATAATAATGACTATCATATAAGGTTATTATAAAAATTCAGTGAAAGAATATATATATGTGTGTGTGTGTGTGTGTGTGTGTGTGTATGATATATATATGAGATATATATACATATATGTGAGATATATATATATATGAGATATATATATATGAGGTATCTATCTATCTATCTATCTATCTATCTATCTATCTATCTACCTATATATTATACACACACACAAACACACAAAAGAAAAACAGGAAATGAGTTACCTGCTTCCTTCTAAAATATAAATTAATTTTATTTCTATCTTTACATTCATTTCCCCCCAGTAATTCAGGACACTTCTTCAAACTCTTGAAATTACAGACTCTCTTTCTTTAAGAGACTTGTTTTTAACGTGTCTGAGAATCAAAAAAGAGCATCTGGAACACAAGCCTTTCTCCCATGTTCAAATAACTGTGAAATGGACAATACAGATTTTTCTAAAGCTCCCCTCACACCTGGTAAGTGACAAAGCCTTAGTTATATCAGCTCCAGGGTGAATTTTTGAACAGGCTGTACCAGCTTGAAGTGAGGATTTCCTGAGTAATCTCTCCTCTTTCTACTCCCTGTCTGTCCTCATGCCCTAATAGCCCAGACTCCACAGTGAGCTCATTTTAGACTCTTGGAATCCCAGGGCTTAGCCAGTATCTTATAACTTAGTGTGCACAGCTGCTTCTGAAGAAAGATTGGGGATGGTCGTCATTCCCATTTCACAGAGGAGGTATGAAAGCCACTTGTAACTTGTGGAATTGCAGAAAATATACCCCTTGTCCTTGGGATTTACCCGGAACACTTCTGGGAAATCTTTAAACACCTCTTAAAAAGAAAAATATTTCTTAAGTCTAACTGCTCTTGCCAAGTCTACTGTGACATTCTCATTAGTCCTCATCAGTAAGAAATGAAGGACAGAGGCAGCTGAGCAGTTGCCTGAGGAGTGTTAAAAGATCACAAGAAAGTAAAAATTTCTCTGGAAATACAAGATGAAGATAATTGTAGTTACCAGAATGCCCCTCGTGCAGACATTCTTTATTATGAGAAGACACATTTTGATAGAGCTACTTTGGGTTGGGGTGTATGGGCTGAAACTCTCAAGGGAAATTCTTGTTAACAAAAGAGTCCTTGGAATGTTCTGTAGGGGAGATGAGCCCAATTCTCTACAGGGCTTCTAAGTTTGCTGAATGAATTGTGCAAGTATGGGGCCAGCACTGAATTGCTGGGTAACTACAGCAGAAATCTGAAGCCTGTGTATCACTCATCCTTCTTCATCACCAGGCAGTGAGCAGCCTGTCCTTCTAAAAAAGTATTGTTCATATAAGTAAAGAACATTGATTTGAGTTTCTGCTCGAATGTTGGAGGCAATGGTTGAAGGTTTAACACACATAGCTACTTTTACTCCTACTCAAAAACCCTAGTAAGATGACTGCAAAGAGATTTTTTTTAAAAAATAAGAAGATCAACAGCTGGGAACAGAGACGAAATCCACAAAGTTTTTGAGCTAAGAAGTAGATGGAAGAGTGATAGTGACTTAAGAATGGTAGATTTAAAAAAAAACAGAATCATAAGCTGGCAATAAGGAAAGCTGAAAGCCCACCAGATTTATACCTTGAAATCTTCTAAATTCTCAGAAATAGGTAGCACCAGATATTTTTGGAAATAAGAGGTAAAGGGGAAACTGAAATAAAAAAGACTGGTTGAAAGTGTAATTGAGAAGTAGAGTCCCAGAACTCTTTGTAACATTTGCATAGCTGGGCAATTTTTTTCCCTTCCCAAGAGACTGGCAAAGCAAAAGTTCTGTGAACTGGAGACACTTATTATACATGGAGGATGATGGGTACCATACTGAAAAGTAGATATACATAGGATGCTGATACGTACAGTCTTCTTCATTACTCAGCTCCCATATTTTTGGCAGACAGACTTCCTTCTTCAGGTAGGATATTGGAGGATCTCTCTCTGGGATTTGATTAGTGTAAGAGGAAAGACTTAATGATATTGGTACAGCTACAGAAGAGTTTACAGTCAAGAAGTCCCGCTAATACCCACAAGTTTACAATGAGCTTTTAATTCCTGAACATTTAAATATGAGCAGATAATCAAGGCTTCCCAGGCATCCAAAGAATGCCTCTAACGTGAGAGACAGAAATCAAAATTATAAAACAGAAACAAGTAACTTGAGGGAAAAAATAACTGTAAAAGAAACACATCAAAAATAATTATTCACTCAGAGCCCTAAAGAGATTGCAACCATGAAACATGAGCAGGATAGTATATAAAAGGAAATAATATCTAGAGAGCAAGAAAAAAAAAGAGCTCTGGGATTTTAATAATATGATATCAGAAATTATAAATTCACTGTATGGGTTAAAATAAAATTGGAGAAATCTTTCGAAAAGTAGAGCAAAGAGGCAGCAAAGAGGAATGAAAACATAAGAAAATGAATACCCAGTTCAGGACATCAAATGTCCAAATAACAGGCATTCTGCAAAGGAAGAAAAAGAAAGACAAAACAAAACAAAACAAAAAAAAAACAGAGGCAGCCCTTAATCAGAGACTGGTAGGCATGGTTATCATGGCTGTCAGCAGAGGTGAACAGTAATTAGAACAGTCTATAACTTATAGACATCTGTGATGTTGGCTAGTTCATCATGGCATCCCTAGAACTGAAATAGATGAGCAGCCTACTAAATTATTACTTGGTTTGTAACATCTAGGCCTAGTGAACAGAAATCTTACTTAAATCAACACAATTTTTAAAAAAGACAGTCTCACTTTGAAGGGGCACCAAATTATTAATCAATCCACAGATCTAAGTTCAGCATTTCGTCTCTTGGTAATATCTATTCTGAAACAACGGACCCAGCAGAACACACCTTTTAGGCCTGATGGCTTCTTGGTTTTGGCTGTAGTCCTGGTTGCTGGTTGGCTGCCTCCAGGTTCACAGGGAAGCCATGGCCCCTCCCCAGTGTTGATTGTTAAAGTTCAATATCCAGTGTTCAAGGTCATTTCATTGAATTGCAATTGATGCTATTGTTGCTATTCTATAGTTTATATTCTTTTGTTTTCATGTGACTAGTTTATTTGTTCTGTTTATACTGCTGAATATATGATGCTTCTCAGACTAGTGAGAAAAATCACCTTGTGGTGGTCGGTCACACTGGCAATCCCCAGTGAGCCATGACTCCCAAAGAATGCACTTCTACAGTCCCTCTCCTGGAATCTGGGTTAACTCTATGATTTGCTTTAACCAGTGGAATGCAGAAGAAGTGATGCGGAGCCGATTTCAGGCTTCAGCCTTATGCAGCCATGAAAGTTCCTGTTTTTTCGCACTTTGGGGAAAGCCAGTGAAATGTAGGAAGTCTGACAGCTCTAAGAGCACCAGTGTAGCTACCACATGAAGTGGCCACATGTGAGAGAATCGATAAGCTCAGCTGGCAGCATCAACCAAGAACCAAGACCCCGCATCACCAGCCCTAAGTGAGCTCCCAGCTAACAGCAGCACCAACAAACCACCATGTGAATAAGGCAACTTGGAAGGGGGTCCAGCAGTCTAGGTGGGGCCAAGCCACCTGACACTCTGTGGAGCAGAGACAAGCTGTTTTCACCAAGCCCGGTCCAGATTGAAGAATAATGAACAAATGAGTAATAAAGTTATTTCAAGCCATTACATTTTTTAAAATTTATTTATTATTCAGTAATGGGTAGCTATATTACTCTTTTTGTTTATTTGTTTGTGTAGCTGTTGTACTTGGCACCTGGAGTAGCCCATGGGTCTGTGTTCGGCTTCGTTTTCTCATGCAACTATGAAAAAAATGCTGATTGTAATTCTTCTTGCTGCTCTTTGCTTATAATTCTCTGGGCAAAGATCTTTCTCTTTGGGTAGCTGTCTAAATGTTTCAAACTGCTCAGATATTCAAGGGACTATATACCTAAGAGTCTATGAATTCACTGGTGAGGATTTTCTAATATTTTTAACCCCCAGAGTTACACTGTCCTTTGGCTTTTTCGCCCAGTCTGACCTGAGGGCTGGGCGTGGCCTCCCTTGACCTTGACTACTCTCTTGATATTTTTCTGATCAGCTTTGACTCTTGGTTCTCAGTTTGCTCTCAGTTTCTGGGGGATGCCTAGTCCATAGTTTTGTGTGGGAAAGAATTAATTTCCCAGAAAAAAAAAATGTTAGAAAGATGTCCCCTTAGGAATAAACAGACTTCTTTCTCTATGTCTTTTTTAAGTAGTTTCTTTCAAAATCTCTGCCCTTCCAGAACTGCTAAATACAAAAGGGTAGCCTGTAACATACAAAAGAGGCACAGCCAAAAAACTTTTGTTCACAGTTGAAAATCAGCTGGCCCCACTCCTGCCCCTTTTATTCCATCTTCCTCAAGGATGGGGGGCCCTGCCCACCAACGAGGCCCCTCTCGGCACCCTCGCAGCTCTCTTTTCTCTTGGAAAAGCTGGGTGTCTTCTGCTCATGAGACCCTCCGTGTGCTGAGGGCTGAGTTGTACCGAGAGAAAAGAAGCTTGGTGACTTGGTGCAGCGGAAAGAGCATCAGTTTTGGAAGCAGGCAGATCAGAATAGGAATTCTTGCCCTGGAATTTCTGCAGTTATGTGACCTTAGGCAAGTTCCTTAAACACTCTTGAGTTACCTTATTCAAAAAACTATAACATTTAATGCTTACTATATAGGATTTCTCTAAGGTTTAAAGTGAAGTGTATTAAGAACCCAGAACATAGAGTGGATGCTCAAATAAATAAATAAATAAATAGAAAGAAAAACAAAAAACAAAACCAAAAAACGGTAGCAAGGACAAAAATGATGATGATTAATTCTAGAGAAGGCAGAGAGTCCTTAAATGCTTCTTTCTGTCAGGCCTACCTTTCTCACCAATGTAGATAGATGAAGAGGATGGGGGAGAAGAAAGAATCTGAATGAAGAACCAAGATATTCTCTGGTTTGCTATACTGAGTTGAGCAGGTTGGGTACTGGAAATAAAGACATTGTCTGCTGGACCGCAATATGTGTTGGCCCTGACCATCTAGGGACCCAGCTGCGTGGTGGTCGTTGGCTAAGATTAGAATAGTGGTGTGTGTGCTGGAGCTGGGTCCTAACAGCTCGCATGAGCCAATTATTAAGGTTTCAAGAATTTTGCAAGCCAGTTGGTAAACACAGCCATTATAAAACTTAACTTATGTAAATTTACAATCAAATACTCTAAAGTCATCACCTTCTAATAATTTACTGTATTTTGTATTGTCTATATTTGCAAGATTAGTTACATTTAGTACACGTACTGTGGAAATAATGCAACATTTCCACTCAGCTTCGTGTTTAATTATGTTACACTGATAACTTGAGCTTGGCCATGGTGTGAGTATTCACACCAGAGAAGTTGGTAAGCACTACCAATTAGGCTATTTTAAAAACCTTGCCCAGCACTACACTGAGTTGAGACAAGCAATGAGTAATAGAAGTGTTTCATTCTTTTGCAGCCCACTACATGTTGGTTATAGTAAGCCATCACTAACACGACTACAGGAGAAATGGAGAAGTAAGAAGCAGCAAGGTTTTGCTCCATCCCCAGCAGCCTGAGGTCTGGTTGCTTTGTCCTCTCCCTACCACTGTACATATTGAGTCCAGTGCACCCCCACACTGACATGCCCACAGCCACTGACGTGTGTATTTGGTGGTAGTTGAAGAACCACTTGGGGAACACGGCCTGAAACCCTGAGTCACGCACACTGCTTGTGCTGTAACTCATAGTGAAGGTCACAGCTGCACTTGCACAGCCGGTGGTCTGGGGATGCTTATCTCTCAGTCTTGCCCCGTGGTTGCCCGTGCTCATCCCCCTCAGCACTCTGATACAACGTGAAAAGGAGAGACCATCCACTTCCGGACAGTAAATTCTATCTTTTGGGGACCAGGTAAAGCCCAACCTGCCTTTTACATTAATGGATGGTAATAACCCAACACTGCACAATATCACCAAATGCCACCACCTCACATAAAGCTAGACTGCAGCATCAGCCATGACAGAGAGCTGGCTCAGATAAGCCATAGTAGAGAATTCCAAGTTGCTAATACTATTCGGAGCCTCAAGCGTTGAAAAATGTGCGAGGAACCCGCACAGCACGGACACTAGATGGTATTTCTTACCTGGAACAAAGTTAATTCTTATCTTTTAAAGTGTTTTATCAGATTTAGGTGACCTTTCCCACATGCTTTTCTAGCTCTTATTTCTTCAAGTCTCCAAACAGTATGATGGTTCCTTTTTTTCCATTTATTTGGGTCTCTGTTTTGCTCCAGGTGCTCTCTTCAGATTAGCAGAGCAGTTAAGAGCTATGGACTGTGGGGTCAGACAGTGGAGTTTAAATCCTGCTGTCACTTATTAGCTGCACAACTTTGTGCCACGGTTTCCTCATCTGTGAAATGAGAATGATAATGCCTACCACATGGATTATTGTCAGGATTAAATGAATTATACATATTATGTACTGAGTTAAATCATTCAGACCTTGTCTGACATGTAAGGGCTAAAATGTGTCTGTTATAATTGTTCTTTAATTATTCTCATATGAAGCTATTCCACCTCACCCCTGTACAATTTCAGTCTGCCATCCTGCCTTCTTCATATATTTTCCTTCTTCTCTAGGTATTTCTTTGCTTGAATGTAATAATTTAACCACTAAAAAGAGGGGAAAAATTATCAATTTTTTTCTACTGTTTTAGCATAAATTTAAGACCATTATCATCTATCTTTCTGGCCTGCATTTGCAGACAATTTTCAAATGAAACGCAAGGTTGCAAATGTAGTGCCATTAACTTTTCTTAAGATTTTAATCTAGGCATTTTATCTGACATGCCCCTATTTAAACCAATTTGGCCAATGAACTCTTGCCTTCTTACAAATAACTGTTTACGTGTGAGAACTACTGAAGAATTATATTCTCAGGGTGTCACTCTGTGCCAGAAAGTCTTGCGATAGCTTTCTGGGGTACACAGGGGAAACTCTTTCCAGAGGTGTCCAGATGTGGAGATTAGCATCTCTCCTTGCTAACTTTCCTACTGCCCCCCACTCCTACCCTTGTTCTGCCTGGCCGCTTGCCTTTCTCTTTCCCATTTGGAACCATGGATTTGTTATTGATGACATTTTGTATGCAGCATCCACCTTTTTTTTTTTTTTGGTCTTTTTTTTTTTAATGGAAGCAAGAATGGAAATAATGACATCTATAAAACGTTGTAATGCACTTACAGTCCCCTCCCTACCAAGGGTTTTATCAAATCATGAAGCTAAGTTAGAAAGCATAAACTTGCACATGCTGAGAAAGGCATGCAAAAGAGGCAGAGAAACAGAAAGAAAGGATGACTACTAAAGGTCTTGGACGAATGACACACTGAGCTACTGAAAGCGTACTCTCTTAACTAAAGACAAGGGGGCTGCAGAGCACAAATGAGAAAAGTATTGGAGCTATGTGTACTAGTTATCTAAAATGGCAATTTATCCAGTGGTTAGGAAGGGGGAAAGTATTCCAAATCAGCATGCCCAAATTCATGTACAAGCTCCTTTCTTGCTAGTCCTGTAACCATGGTCATTTAACATTATCAAGAGCTTCAGTTTTCTCATCTATAAAATGGTATCCATAAGGCTGTTGCAGTGGTTAAATGAATAACTGCTGTATAGTTTACAAGTGCTGGCTTTGGAGCATCTGTTTGGTTCGGATTTTGGCTCCATCACATACTCATCAGCTGTGTGATTTTGGAAAAGTCGCTCAATCTCTCTGTACCTCAGGTTCTTATCTGTAAAATAGGGATAATAATAACACCTAATGACAGCATAATAAATGGGATCAGTCGAGCCTGTTTGGCATCTAATATGTGTTATATGTTATTCTTCTGCCATTAGGGGCAGGAGCTTCTGCCTTGATTTCGTAAAGTACCCTAGAATGGCACCTGATGAGGGAGTCAACACTTAGTTATTATTTTCAATTATTAAGATGCTTATTTATTCTCATAAAAGTAATCCTGCTCTTTATAGAAAATTTGAATATATGGAAAAGTAGAAAGAAAAATGAATTGTTTTGAGTCAATTACAATGAACTTTTGCTGAATTTTTTCTCAGGGTTTTGCTTTGCACAATTTTGCACTATGTGCATGCATTTTGTAGACTGCCTTGTTTACATAGCAGCCTAACAGAAGCATTTCCCCATGTTATTAAGAAACGTTTTAAGCATCACTTTAATAATTTTAATAATAGACCATTTATTATATTAATGTACTATAATTTACTTGAACATTCTTTCTTGAACTCATTTTGTTTTAAATTTTTCAGTGTTATAAATATATTGAGATGAACATGCTTGTGAGACTTTTTTTTTTTCCACCATAGCTGAGATTATAGCTTTTGGATAAATTGTGAGAAGTACGAATACTAGGTCATATTAGTATACATTTAAGAGCCTCCATACATTGCCCAATTACATTTCAAAGAAGTTAAATCAAGTAAAACTACAACCAAAATGTATAAAAATGCATCCTTTGTGGAACTGGATTTTATCATTTTACAAAACTTGTTATAATTTATAGGTAAGCAATGACCCTCAGGGCTGCAGTAAGTTGTACTTCTTTAATATTCATGTGTTTTGAATACTTTTCTGTGTGTGCATTTTTAAACTTTATCTTTTTTAGTAACTTGTTGGTTCATGCCCCTTGTCCATTTTTCTCTATAAACCATAAAATGTTCCTGTTGTATTTTGTAAGTGTTCTTTGTATATTAAATGATAGCAATCTTTTTCTGTTTGTAAATATTTATCCCCAGGCTATATTTTATATTTGGTTGTTGTTTTGACAGAAAGATTTTTTAAAATTTGTTATGTACTCTGTTTATTTCCTACATGATTTCTTCTGTTAACAAAAACTTTAAATATGCTGGGGTGAATGAGGGAGAATCTTCTTGTTTATGGCTTACAAATGTAAATTTATCTAATTCTTTAATCCATCTGGAGTTAAAGTTATGTTGGTGTGTAGTATGAATTAAGGTTAGAAATTGATTTTTTTCTTCTAATTTGCTAACCAACTGTCCTAATGTCATTTATTGAATAATTCTTTCATTCCCTATTGATCCAAGATCCCTTTCTTATCATAAATTAAGTTTTTATACATTCTAGGGCTATCTGCTCATCTCTATTGATCTGACTGTTCATTTCTCTGCCAATACCATGGTGTTTTAATTATAGTTGAGGGGTATTTTAAGTCCACTATTTCAAGAGAATGTCCAGCAGAGCCAGAACAATTATGTGAATGTGAAGATACAGGCAATAGATACTCACAAATGCCTAATAGTTTTGTTCTCCTTGCCCATCTTTGGCCCCTGAACATGTACAAGGTGATAGGTATTTGTTGAAAAGAGATACTTAGTGATGTAGACCTGTCGCTAAAAGGCCTCCCAGGCATTAGCTTCCCTGGACAGGGCCTAGATCGTTACTACTGTCATTTGCCTCTTTGACTCTGCTTTTTCTGTGTTCCATGGGAATTCGCACTCCACCACCAAGGAATAGCATGTTTCTTCACATTGTGGGAGAATGCTAATGTTCGTCTGTAAAGGTTACCTGTTGGACTCAGGTGGGACCATGTGACATGTAACCATCTGATCAGTAAAGGTGAATGGTGGTGACACATACCAGGAAGAAGCCAGCACACGGTTCACCAGCCTCCAGAAAGAGGCTTCTCCATAAGCTTGGGAGCCACAGTGGGGACAGCATGGAGGAGAGTTGCAGCCAATCCTTGGTGATTTTATAGAATTAATCCTTATTGTTGTAAGCCACTGTAATTCAGCAGTCATTTATTAGAGCAGCATGACCTAGCCCATCCTGGCTGATTGCAGGCATCAAAATATTTAACAATCAGTATAACGTGAGCATTGACTAATCAATATGGATACCAGCAAGGACACTGTGGAGATGCATTCAGCATGATAGCCTTGTACTTCAGTCAAGTTTTATTGTCCTGTTCTTTAAAGTGACTTTGTATATCTAGAATCTCATTTACTAAGTATTGATTTTCTAACTTAGATTTTATAGTCCTTAGTGATTCCAGCCCCTCTTCTTTATTACCTATGGCATGGATTGCTGTGCTGGACAATGGACAACTTCATATTTTATTGTTTTGACTATGTTTATCTTTTTTCTTCTTTGGAATCATAAATTCTGATAGGCATGGTCAATGTTTGTGCCACTTCTGTCACTTCACAGGCTATAGCACCATCCTGGACCTTCCTTCCTTCATCCACACTTATGTGTTAAGTGCATTTTATGTTTCCAAAGTTTATATGTGAGATGCTCTTATTATACTTTCTTAATTCATCATAAGACTTTATTGCTCCCAACTGAGCAGGCCCGGATGATCTGGAACTAGAAGCGTTAGAGGGTCGAAAGATATTGGCATTCTAGTGATTGACAGGCTTGGTTTCTGGAGTCCAGCCGACCTGGATTCCTAGCTCCCTCATGAGGGGTGTGATTGGGGCAAATTATTTTATCCCTCTCAGATTCAGATTCCTCATCTGCAAAATGGGGTTCTTTTTGAAGATTAGATGAGAAAATATGGGTAACATGCTTAAGCACAGAAGTGATTAAAGCAGTTATTTTTATTTTTATTTGCCTTTATTACCAGTATATCCTAGATGTCTTTGTGGGTTATCCTATTCCTGGTTGGTTGGTTGAATTTGGCACTGAGCTCCATGCATTACTCCCCAAGGCTCAGGAGTTGTCTTCAGTTCATGGCCTGTCTCCATTACCTTGGAGTAGCTACTGAATCTCACTTTTTCTCAGATTCCTCACTCCCAAGATAGGACAACAGTAGTGCCTACCTCACAGAGTGTTATGAGGATCAAGGAGTTAATGCATCCAAAGCCTTTAGAACTATATCTGACATATAACAAGCAGTCAATAAATTTTCGCTGTTGTTATTCTTCACTTCCACGTCTTTGTAAATTTGGCAATTTTGATTGACTAGGAGGCATCCTCTCCATTTGCAGTTCCATTACAGACTGATGCCTTCCAAAGCCCATGTTTCTATGATATGCATCTCACTACCCCTGGCCTTCCTTTAGACATAAGATCCAAATTGCCTGCTCTCACCATTCCTCTTTTGGGGAATAACCTTGCCAGGTTAGTTTGCCCCCAATCCCAATCTTGGGAAACCAGATTTCCCCATTGTCTTATGTTACCATTTAAGATGTTATTAAGGGTGGAGTGCAAGGGAAGATTTGCTGCTTTGGTCCAGGGACAGAATAAGCAGGATATGCAGTTGATGTGATTTTGCCAGCTGTTACTGCCCCACATGGTAAATCTGTTTGTTCTCATCAACATTCCAATGGTTCTCCTATCACATGATACTGGAAGTAATGACAAACATCCATTTTGGGGTCAGAGAAGCCTGGGGTCAAATCCTGGCTACTCCATTTTCTAAGATCTTGAACATGTCAATAATTGTCTGTCCTCGGCTTCTTCATTTAAAAACGGGTATAATGACACCTACCTTGTAGAGTTGTTGAAAGAATTAGAGATGGTAACTTACATAATGTTGGGCCAGTTGTGTGCAGCCAAGAGTTGCAGAAATCAGGGATCTGGCTAGGGATCACCTTGTTAATCCATGAGTGGTTGGTGATGCAACTACCTGGGGTGGAGATTTCATCCTCTCTACAAGCTTTGTGTCTGGCTTGGGAGTCTGCGTCTTTTAGAAAGAGGAACATTTCTCCTATTTGTTCAAACATGTCTTATGGTCTTGGGGGAGTGATAGAATGGACTATCTTTGAAAAATGTTGAGTGTGCCAGGCTTTGAGATTGTGACCAATAAATTATAGCTGTTATCATCCGTAACAAATTCATATGCCAAAACTATAAATCTACTGCCTTTAAAGTTTCCGGCATTTTGGGACAAGGAAGGTGGTTGTTTTTGTTTCCATTTTTAAATGGCTATTTATCTCTGTTCCCTGAAAGATAAGAAATTTTAAGCCTTTTTTTGGTTACATAAAAACTTATTTAGCTTGTTGATCATTAAGCTTCATGTTCTACTAACCCAGTGGCTTTGCCAGAAAAGAGCCACAGGTGAAATTTTGGTAAAATGCTTATGCTACCATCTTGAAATTGCAAAGGCCATATTCCAGCTCAGCATAAGAGAAAGGAGAAAGTTTCTCCCTAAGTCAAGTGTAGTCTGGACACCCCTCACCAGATATGCTGGCATATGGCCAGGGATGGCAGGAAGAAATAGAAGAGAAACCTGACCCTGAGAACACAAGAAAGAGTAAGAGCTGTTGTCACCAGTGAGTTACTGTGGCTGCTGGGTCACTGCAAGCGGACAGTGAGGGATGATGTCAGCTTTCTGTTGTTGATTTGCAGGCTTGGGACAGTTGAGCTCCAGGAGGGAGGCAGCCTTGCCTGGTGAAAGGAGCCCTACTTGAGAGAAGAGGGTCTCCTGCTGGGATTATGATAAAAAAGGAGTGATCCACATTTTTTCTTCAGTAGTTTTACTTCTGGATTAATTTTAGATTTATAAAAGAGTTGTGGCAATAGTTTAGAGTTTCCATAACTTAGCTTCCCCTAATGTTAACAGCTTACATCACCATGGTACACTTATCACAACTAAGATATTAACATTGGTACATGCTATTAATTTCAAATTTTATCAATTTTTTTCATGAATCACTTATTTTTTATTCCAGGATCCAACCACCTTGAATTTTGTTGTCATGTGTCCTTAGTCTCATTCAATCTGTGTCAGCTTCTTAGTGTTTCATTGCCTTTCATGACCTTGACACTTTTGAAGAATATTGGTAAATTATTTTGTAGAGTGTCTTCTGCTTTGGGTGTGCCTAATATTTCCTAATAATGAGACTAGGGCTGTGCATTTTTTGGCAGGAATATTAGACAGGTGAAGTCTAGTGTTTACTTCTTATAAAATCAGGGGACAAATGACATCAACATGCTTCTCACTGGTGACGTTAACCTTGAACACTAGGTTAAAGTGGTGTCTGACAGGTTTCTTCACTAAAGCTACCATTGCTCTCTTTTTGAATGAATCCCACATTGCTCCCTTTTAGAAATGAATCACTAAATTCAGCCCACATGCCAAGGGCTAGGGGGTGGGGGGAGTTGAGTTTTACATCTCAGAGGAAGAAAATCAAAGAATTTCTGGACACATGTTAAAACATCACAGTAATTAGTAAATATTTTTGATGAGATACTTTGAGGCTATGAAGATATTCTCTTTAGCAAAACTTCCTCCACTAAAGTTTGTATCACCCATGGATTTTGCCTGTGACAATGATCACTGTGGTGTTCTAATGGTGATTCTCTCTTTGCACATAAGGACACTCATTGTAGTCATAATAATTTGAAAAGTTTGCTCATCTAGCAGTGAGTCTAAAAAATTACAAGGAGGGCCATGTTCCCTGAGGTCATCTAAGAGAACTTTACAGGAGGCTGGTGGTAGACATTATAACCTCTGACCCTTAAAAGGACCTCTTCTTACATGGTTATAGCTTCAAGCCTGTAGGATGGGCAGAATTAATATTAGAAACAGATTTCCTTGGCTCTTCCCCAGTGGCCCTTCCATGACTTCTTTGGAAAGGTGGCCCTGTTTTCTGCGGCAGACTGCCAACCCCAGGAATCTCTGGAATGAAGCGTTCTCTTCAAACCTCAGACTGGACATGGCTCGAACCTGAGCCAGCTCTCAGCAGGTCTCTAATCTGAAGCAAATAGCCACTGGTTCCAACCAAGACAGGGATCTAGTGGTAAAGAAATGACCCACTACTGCAACCATGATTTTTTTCTAGTGGCCCTTGCAGTATCTAGGGTACCTAGAAGAGCAAACTCAGTTTTGTGGCTACTTTGAGAATATTAACTCAGGAGGCTGAACTAAGGTCATTGCATAGTGCTAGAGGAAGATACGGATTTATTCAATCAGTCATTTAGTCAATGAGAAAACAAGTATTTATGGAATATCCACTATGTTCCAGAGAATATTTTAGGTGACAAGGGTAAAGGTGAATGCAAAAATCTCTGCCCTCTTGGAACTTACATTCTATGGGGGGAGCATGGAGAGTTGCATCTAGAATATGAGAGAGAGAGAGGAATTAAAGATGTCCCAGGTTTGGGACTATGGGGAACATGAGAGAGGAGATTTGGAAGCCAAAGAGAATGGCTTCAATCTGGAACATTTGGAGTTTGGGGTGTGTGTGAGCCATCGAGGCTGAGACCAATTAGATAGGTGGAGCTGACTTGAAAGGTGTGTTTGGCTGGTGCGTGGGGACACTGTGGGAATGAATGAGATCACTTGGAAAAATAGGACTCCAATAGGGCTCAGTCAGGAGCAGGTGTAAATCAGGACCACCCGAGGAGTTCAGACAGATGCCCACATAATCATTTGTGCAATAACAATTCATTCAATAAGCTAACCATTCGAAACAATGTTTTCTCCCCTTCTGTCCTGACAAATATACTTTCCTAATGATCTGGAAGACCAAGTTCAAATTTGGATTTCTCAGACTCCTTGAATTTCCATTTTGAAAAGAGGCAACATGGAGAGGTCTGGCCCCTGAGTCCTGGTCTGGTACACCCCTCTCTCTGTCCTTGCATCAAGGGTGCTCCTGTGTACATACACATGCAATGCTTTAGGCTGCAAGCCTAGCTCTGTCCACTACAAACAGCAATCCACTGGCCACCTCTCCTACCTGAGGATGCACATGCCAGCAGCACGGTCCATTCTCAGAAGGATAAATACAGAGAAGAGGCCTCCAAGGACCAGGAAACAGACTTGAGACTCTCTGGGCAGGGAATCTGGAGTCTTGGGTACACAGAGAGTGTTCCACAGGTGGAGGGGTCCTGAACTCTTGGTAGACATGTCCTCTTTGGCCTGAGATGCCACATTCCAGCCATGAAGAGTGGTTGGCCTGAAATGGTGGATTACATTCTGGAATTATACTCTGGAGTGGTAGATGGTATTTTGGAATTATACATTGGAGTAGAGGATTTCAAAGGGAAGCACAATTGTGATGGGAACACGACCCCCTACCCCGCAAAGAGAAGCTGGAAGACACTTAATGCTGTTCCTCAGTGTCTGACAGTTTCTTGAATCCCCAGGCAACTAGAACAAACACTGTTCTGTGTCTTAAACCCACATTTTTACTGCTGCCTTGAAGGCATCACCTTGGAAGTGGCCCTAGTGGCAGATGTGTAGTTACATATTCATAGTGTTGCTTTAGTAATAATAGTTGGAGCAAACTTCAAAAAGATGGAAATAAGGTTTCTCTCCTATTCAGAATTTCCTGATTATTTTTAGTTAGTCTGAGCACTTTCCATTGCATCAGTGAATATAGCTTGGTTCATTCCATGAAAATCAAATAACTAAAAAGCTAGCAATGTATTTCTGTCACAAATGATATTTTTATTTGCATTCTGAAGTGTTTTTATGAATTGGATCACAAAACTAATTGAATCAGAGATGAATTTTGCTCAGGAAGTTGAAGTATTTTATGAAATAAAATTACCATAAGAAATTGACCTAATTATTCAGAGGTTTCTGATGTAAAAACCTAATACAGTTTTGAGAGCCCTCCAAAGAAGAAAGCCCAAGAATACAGCTCCCTCATGGCAAAGAAACATACTTTTTATTTATCTCTTAAGAAGTATAGCTTTTAGCTTACGAGAACAGAGCTTCAGGATATATTGTATAAAAGCATTACACTAGTTTTAAAGGCCACAATGCTTCAAAACTAGCTTCTTATTGTGTAATATAGTTTTCCGGCATTGTAACCATGGTTGGTTAAATATGAGTGTTATTTTTATATTATCTCCTTAAATCTTGTCCACATGTAAGCAGCCTACGACTTTGATTTTTTTTTTAATATTGAGGAATCACTAGTATATTTTTATTTTATAACATAAAACTCCAGAAAAACCTAAGTTTGTTACAACCATTATCAAAACTTTTTGCTTCATTAAGAATATTTGGAAAGTGTAATTGGGGTTTGACTTATCCTGTCCAAAGATTAGACTATCTCCTGATGACTCAGAAATTGTAGATATGTGAGGAAAGTTAGTTTCACTCTTATCTTTCACTCAAGAGCTGGAAGAGATTTAGAGAATACTTTGATTGGCTCACCCCAGTTTGGACCACATACCCATGTCTCCTTGTCTCCTAAGCTGATACCAGGCCATGTGTCAGAGACTCCCCCCAGTGGTTTCTCTGGCTTTTCTGAGTCCACCACACTTCCCTGCCCAGAATCTCTCTCCAGCTGGGGGAGGGGAGTGCAGGCATTGGATGGCTGACTCTTGCCATTAGCCTACCCCTCTCCTTATAAACACCAAATAATCACACAATCTATGTAAAAACAGTGTGCCTGCTCTGTAAACACAGCTTCAGATAGCCCCCAGCTGGAGACCTGTCTTACCCTCAAGGACACTTTAAACAAACACACAAGGAGAAAAATGCTATGCTCACTATGCGAATGTGCTTTAAGATCAGGTCTTTGGTGCTTCCTCCAATTAGATGGCCATTCATACACCCCTCCTACACACAAGTTTTAAAGCCACCAATCCTATGGCCCCAACAACTTTCATGTTTCATTGAACTGCTTGGCAGGAGAAAACAAAATTTATTTAGTTTACTAACATCCATTCTCCAGAGAAGGGTGCAGGCTGTGGAACCTCTGGGGAGAAAACTGTATCTCTTCTGATTCAAAAGGCCAGAGAAATCATTGAGGATGTGTTGACAAATGGCAGATAGGTTCCACTACATGCACAGTTCTGAACAGTTGGTAGTGCTGCTCCAGGCACTGGGTTGAGGAGAATTCTGAGGCCTCCATGAATAGAGGAGGATGGATACCATGTGACCAATTTGATGCTGAGAGTGACTTCCAGGTTTCTGGTGGATGATGGTGGATGATGTTGCCATTTACCAGGGCAGGGATTACTGGAGGGGCTCAGGTTGGAAATAAAATGATGAATTTGGTTTTGACATGTTGACTTTGAGAGGTCTGCATGATATCTGGACCTACATGTTGGGTACCTAGGCCTGCTCCTCTGAAAGAGAGGGTTGGGGCTGGAGAAACAGAGTGGGGAGCCACCTACATGTGCATGGTCGTAGCTGGCAGGGATGAGAGCACCCAGGATGGGGTGTAGTGGGAGCTGAGAACAGGAGGTGGGGAAGAATCACCAAGACCACCAACGTTAAGGAATGGAAAGAAGAAGGACATCTCCACCTTGTTTCTCAGTGTCTCTGCCTCTGTCCTGTCGGTAAGATCTGGCGTCAACAGACGCTAGACCTCATTTCCTTCATTTGTAAAGTGGGAATGCTGCCTTCCTCCTCTATCTCACATTGTTGTGCGGATCGATTGACTTCTGGTGAAACACAGTGGATTGAACAAACATTTTTACAGGTCCTTCAAAACCCCCACTAAAATGCTTGTAAACTGGGGGAAAGAGCAGAACAAAAGGAAACACAGAAGATAGCAACAATGAAAATTTAGAAACTGAAATGCACATGGACAAGTGGTAATGGTTTAGGAACCGAAGAATGATGATTGCTAGGCTCGCGATGAGGGGAAGATCAGAAGCTCTCTATATTTGAATAGTGCTTTACAATTTATAAAGGTCTTTACTGACACCTCTTTTCCCTCAGATCGCTTTAAAAAAAAATAAAAAAGAAAGAAATGTCTAGTTGGGAAAGATTTGGGTGCATTCTATGGATAAACGACAGTTGATTCATTTCTTTACTGATGGACAAGTCATTTCCAGTAAAAATAAAATGTGCAGATAAAATGAGTACATAAGTTTCTATGTGGATAAGATACAAGTATCAAATGGTTGTTACCTCTGGAAGAGAGTAAAGAAGGGGAAAAGAATGGAGCATGGAGTTTTAGCTGTGTTTTACACCTGCCCAATTAATTAATTAACTAATTTCCAGTCTTATTGAGATATCATTGACATATACATTTAAGTTTAAGGTGTTCAATGTGATAATTTGATATGTGTATATATTGTGAAATGACACATTCAATCACCTCACAGTTACCTTTTGTGTGTGTGCTGATAACTTTTAATATCTACTCTCTTAGCAACTTTCAAGTATTCAATACAGTACAGAGACTCAAAATATATTCAACTACAAATGGAAGTTTGTACCCTTTGACCACCTCCACCCATTCTTCTCCTCACTGCTCCGAAACCACCAATCTACTATTTGTTTCTATGAGTCTGTCTCTTTTTAGATTTTGCATATAAGTGAAATCATACAGTATTTGTTTTTCTCTGTCTGTTTGATTTCACTTAGCATAATGTCCTCAAGTTTCATCCATGTTGTTGCAAATGGCAGGATTTCCTCCTTCTTTATGGCTAAATAATATTTCACTATATATATGTGTGTAGATATATACACACACACACACATATATATATATATATATATAAAATAATAAATATATGTAACATCTTCCTCATTCATCCATCAGGGGACATTTAGGTTGTTTCCATATCTTGGCTATTATAAATAGTGCTGCAATGAATGTGGGGGTGCAGATATCTTTTTGAGCTAATGTTTTTATTTGGATAAATACCCAGAAGTGGAATTACTGGATCGTATGGTAGTTCTATTTTTAATTGTTTGAGGAACTTCCATACTCTTCCATAGTGTCTGCACCAATTTACTTTCCCATCAACAGTCCTCAGGGGTCTTCTTTTCTCTGTATCCTTGTTAGCACTTCTTATCTCTTGCCTTTTTGATAATAGCCATTCTTACAGGTGTGAGGTGACATCTCACTGTGGCTTTGATTTGCATTTCCTTGATAATTAGTGATGTGCACCTTTTTCATGTACCTATTGGCCATTTGTATGTCTTCTTTCGAAAAATATCAGTTCAGATATTTTGCCCATTTTTAAATTAGATTTTTTGTATTTTGCTATTTTCTATGAATCCTTTTACATTTTACATGGTTTGCAAATATTTCTCCTATTTTACTTCTTTTAAAATAATTTGAATGAAAATAAGAATAATTATTGTAGCATCATATAAATGTTAGTAATTTTGAGAAAGAAAAAATATATCTTCCAATTGGTATGCAGGATATGCTAGTAAGTCTATGGGAAGGCAGGATACTCAGAGCCTTGGTCTTCCCCACCAGCTCTAGTTTAGAATCTTCACAAAGACATGAAACCAAGGCCTTGATCATGGGTACCTCACTCTTCCCCTAGATAGTGTGACACCTGGCTTGGGCCATCTGCCTGTCATCACATCCTGTGAAGCCCTGTTGTGATGCCACTCTAGCTTCCATTATTATTACAATTCCAAGGGGACATAATTGTGAGACATAGTTTAGAATCAGAACTGTCCTAGGGAATCCAGGGTTTAAAATTGTAAATACATATTTATTATCTATAATGAATACAATAATAAAAATAAAAATTATATATTATATGTTAAAATTAAAATTATATATGCATACACACTAGTATTTTTAAAATTTGCGTGTAACCCAAAGGAGGCATACTATGCTAAAATATTGACAAGATTCATTTCTAAATGGCGACATCATTATTTTTGTATTTTCTAAATTTTGGCAATCTGTGCATGTTTTTATAAATATAAAGTTTATTATTTATGACAAAATTATTTAAGGTAAGTATACAGTAAAATATTTGAAAATTTCTAACCCATTTTACACTAACTGTATTTTAAAATGTTATGCACTAGTAATATGCTAGCTCTATAAACAGACACATCTGTACAACACATATACAAAACATACTTATGTTACATCTTGCTTTAATCCATTCCAAGTTCCAAGATTCAAGTTGGAAGTTTTGATCTGTGGTACCCCCAAATTCCCTTTCCTGGCCTCTGAGGTATTAGAAGTTACAGAAGGGACTGAGGGCAATACCTGGGCTGATTTCCTTACCAGTGCCAGGTTGGGAGGGGATAGCAGAGTTTGGGTGAAGTCAGCTGACACAGGTTTGGCCTATCAGAGACATGGTTGCATTTCTGGCCTGTGGAATCATCTTGAAGTTTGTTCTTCATCTGTAATTACCCTTTCTTATATCTTGTATAAGTATACTCAAGATAGGATACATGGAGCTTCTAACACAATCTCTTTTGTTTTGCAAAAACAAAATAGGCAAGATGGGGCCTCCTCTCCATATCATTCTGGATGCATTGAACTGTACGGCTTTCAGCATCCAGTGGAAAATGCCGAGGCATCCTGGGCACCCCATCACTGGGTATACTGTGAGTATCTGGCCACGGGGCTTTCTGTAGTGGGTGCATTGGGCTAACTATATGTCATCCTCTTCTTTGCTCCTCCTAGATATGGCCTCCTTATATCAGCCCTCCCATGTTAATGCCTGCCCCATTCTCCCTCTGTGAAATCAGAGGAAATATTTTCCTTTTAAAGGTATTTATGAATGACTTGAAAGTCAGTTAAGATCTACCTAGCCCTTACTCTGTTTGAGGATGGGAAAATGTAAACTAAGTAGAAGGCATGGTTCCTGTATCCAATTGCTGATAGTCAAATTTGGGGACTAAACAGAAACATGGGAAATAATAGGGAGTATTATTTGGAATGTAGTTAATAAGCACAAAATAGTATAAAATCTGAATTAAAGTAAAGGAGTGGACAGGCAAAGTGGAGGAGGAATGAGAGAATGCATTCTTATCAGAGATTACAGAATTAGACTGAAGTTCACCAAAATGTTTTTTTTTTTTTAAACAGTGTTTTTAAAAATGAGTTAACTTTTAGAAGTCAGAAGATTTCACATAAATCTTTGGAGAGTTCTGAAATCTCTGGGAATATGGGGAGAGCTGGCTGCTCTGGGCCCGTATTCCTATGAGGTGCTAAGTTGGCTGGAGCTGAGCTACCAACTTTAGATGGGGCATCAGCCGCCTTTACTCCCCATAATACCTTAGACCCTTACTGTAACCCTTTCACCAAGAGAGAGTTGACATTTATCAGTGTACTTGTCCTTTTGTCTTCTTAAAGTAGAGAAATGTGTTTCTGTTTTCAAGTCATATAAAAAGTGGAAAAATGAAAGATTTCTAAGACTCATGGTTTTGAGAAAAAAAACAGCTCGGTCCAGCCCTCTCCCTCACACTTCACTGACACACGTTTTCCTCCTGGCCTCTGCAGGCTTGTGCGTTTGCTGTCCTGGCTGTGTGTCTGATGTTTGCTGTCATAGGAGTAGCATGTATGAGATAAGGCAGGGCACCGTGGAACCCACTGTAGATGTGTGTACGCTTAGAACCCGGGGCCCTTGGATCTGGAAAAGTCTCACCCTGATGTCTGTGTCTTTTCCAGGTCTTTTACTCTGAGGTCGGCGTAGATAAATCCCCACAGGAGCAGTCCCATAGTGTGCCACTCAGCCGGGACACTGCGTCCACTGTGAGTACCTTCATCCTGGCAGCCCATCACAGCACACCTGGGGCTGGCATTTCAGCAGTATTTAGGACTTCTACATTGGCATGAGTGTGCTGCTGTGTGTGTAATAATAGCTTATGTTGTAGGGTCCTTGGGAATTTACAAATGTCTTTCATGTGCATTATTACCTTGTCTCGTGTGTCTGTATCTGCAGAAAGTCAGCCATATGAGAAAGAGTTCTAGCATCAGTACTTCCATCTTGGACTCAACCCACCCTTGCAGCTGTTTTCCCCTTCTTTTTTTTTTTTTTCATAAAATTCAACTCTAATTTTTTTGAAATCTCAATAAATCTTTATAAATAAATATGACACATTTGTATCTTCCCAACTGCCTAGAGACACAGTGCAGAAGAAAATGACGTAATTTGAAGTGTACATTCAAAGGGTCCAAGTTGTTTATTTTTCTTCTCGACCCCGGCTCCCTGTTCTCCCACTAACCAATTGTTGGCTCATCAATTTCTTTTCTGTTTCCTGTCAAGGTCTCTTTGGGTGAATTTTTCTGCCTTCGGCATGTTCTATTTTCTTTGCTTTCACTCTCCTCTTCCTTCCTCATTCTACTACAATTGTCCTACAGGCTAGAGCCTTTTGGATGGCTCTGCAAGGAACTAGCATTCATGCCCAGAATACTGCTGTAATGGTGGCGGTTGGTGGGTGGTAATGTTTGTAGCTCCTAATTAATACGTGGCTATTAGGCGCAGTACACGGAAACCTCCTTGTCATTCGTGATAAGTAGCTATTGCTTACTGAGCATCTGTTACCTGCCAGGCTCTATCCCTCATGCTTTCTGTTTGCTTTTCCATTTAATCTTCACAACTATGCTATGACCTCATTTTACTGACAAGGATGCTGAGACTCAGAGAGGTGAAATGACATTCTCCAAATCATACATTAGTAAGTAACTGTAAATTAACTGTAAATTCAGGGCAGATTGACTTCTGAGCCCTGCTCTGGATATTTTTACTAAAGCCCTCATGACTCAAAAAGAAGAGATACACATTTTCAGCTTGCATGTACTTTGCATAATATTCTTTTAATTTCAGACTTTGCCTAAACACCTCTTATTTCCCTCAGAAGCCCTCAGCCCCAATCTTGTGGTTCGCTTTATCCTAAGGGAGTAAATCGTCTTGACCCCATCTAGGAAACAACTAGTTGGGTTTCATCTCCCCTCAGTAGTACTGGAACTTTCAACAAGCCCCTGAACCCCACCAAGGGGCCAGGGCACAGTGTTGGTGACAATCTGGACAGTGCCTCTGAAATCGAGATTCTGCCTCATCAAACGAACTTGGGCCAGACACTAGCATCTCCGGGAAGCCCCCTGAAGCACAAACATGAAACAGGACCAGGAGGAAGACAGACACCCTGAGCTTCCAGACCCCTTTCCTCCACTTATAGGTGGCATAACTTTGGCTGAAGTCACCCTGTCGAAGCCTCACCTTTCTCCCATGAAAAGGTTATAATAATTATACTGTCATGAGTGCCAAATGAAATCATGTATGTGAAAGCCTTTGGTAAAATCTAAAGAAGCCCTGTAGATGTCATTTATGTTTTCTGTTAATTACAGCCAGGCATTAGAGTATACTGTTAAATTATAGAATTTGACTATCTTGCCTATTTCGCATAACTTCCATAGTTGCTGCTGTACACCCAACATAAGATAACACAGAGCCCCTATTTTTAGGCAGCTTTTAGTCTTATTGGGACAATCGTAGTCACACAGATAAAACAACTAGAGAACAACATGAGACCAGATGTCATTAACATACCACTTAACAGACTGAGGTTTTGAAGAGGGAGAGACTTCTAGGAACAAGTGATCAAGAGGTAAAATTTGAGGCTGAGAACTGAAGCAGGGGCAGTTTCTGGAAAGGCAGAGGAGAGGGAGGGGCATTCAAATAGAAAGGAATGGTCTGAGCCAGGGGAATGCACACGCATGTGTGCCTACGTGCCCATGTGCTGCTGTGTGTCTGGGTGGGGTCGGGGAGGTACAGAATACTCAGCATGGAGAGAGGGAATAATGAGTTGTAAAGGCAGAGAGTCAGGAGGAGGAGAGTTGAGGGGTCTGGTATAGCAGAGTGGCTTCTGGATTCAGACAACTTGCATTCGGACTCCTATATTACATCCAATCAGCTGGGTAACCTTACTGGATCTCAGTTCCCTCATCGAGAAGACAAGGATTCAAATAGCATCTATGTCATAGGCAGTGTATCTCTAAATCCAGACTGTGTGCCAAGATGCTCCAGCCTCTGCAGCCAACTCCCAGGGGCGCCATGGAAAGCTTGGACTTTTCAAAGGCAACAGCAGCATCTGTGTGAACTAGTACTACCAAGTCGTTTGGGTAGAGCTGCTGAATAAGAGGTGGAACTGTTAGGTATTTCTTTTGTATTAGAGGTGCTGTAAAAATATTACTGAGACACTAATGGTGCCATGAACAGAGTAAGTTTGGCAACCTCTGTCCCAGATCATATCATCCTGCAGCCTAAGGATGCTGTGAGCATTAAATGAGGTGGTGGTCATGGAGCCCCAGCACCATGCCCGGCGTGGAATAAGAACTGAGTGAGTGGTCAACACAGTTCACACTGTGAAGATGTGGGTTTGCTGCCTTTGGCTGGATACGGCAGAAGAACAGCTACTCTGTAGGTTCATCTTACTCCAGCAAGTCTTCCTTTCCTTTTCATGTCGTTTTTTTTTTTTTCTCCTTTCCAGGTACAGTCCAATCATCAGGTGATTTTTCTAAGTATGCTTTAGAAAAGTTAAACCCTTGCCCCAGTCCAGGATTCAGGGAGTCTCTTTTCATCAGGATGTTCATTTTCCTGCATCTCTCTCATCTCGATTAAGGCCCGTTGGAGAGAGCGCACTTCTAGCATAAGCAGAGCTGCACAGCGTACCAGGTGCATCGTTAATCGTTTAGAAAGAAGCCACATTTATTCTTATATGTGCTGCTTCATCTCACATGGCAGAGTGAGGTTAAGGGGAACATTTTGAAAGGCAGAAATAATTTAAGCTCTGATCCAAAACCCGGTGAAAAAATGGAAAAGAAGTGAAAGTATTTTTTAAAGTGAACACCACTGTGAGGGTAGGTTCCCCCTACCCCTTTTCATTCTGTTTTCCTTATTTCCTCTAACTAATCCAGACCCTCTCATTAAGACAGGGCCAGTCAACTAACACTGGTTGATTGACTTTCTGGATTGAATGCCAAACCGAAGATTGGGTTGACGAATGGTTAGTTTTATTTAAATGATGAAATGACCAAAATAACCTGGCTAATTATGTGGAATTCTGATGCATTCTTTGATAATCTACCTACATAGAGATTTCTGATTTGGTTGGTATTTGACATTTAATCTTTTTCTTAAAAGAATGACCTACAGATTTCATCCTGGAAAAAAATTGGTAAAACAAATCATATTTTTTTAAAAGTTAGAAATAGAAAAGGATGTTTAAACTGGTAGTCTCCGCACTTTTTGATCATGCACACATCAGCTAAAATGTTTGAACATATACAAATATATGTATATTTATGTATTTATAAATTATACATTTGCTACTCTACTAATATATTATGTACATTATAAAACCCCGTAGATTTTTAAAAGAGGCGATAAAAGAGAAATAGAAAGTTTGTTTTCTTCCAGCATCTCAGTGGATTGTCCTGCTCCCAGGGGGATGCACAGCACTCTGCTTTGGAGTCCTCTGGTTTGGCTGACCCAGAACAGTGTTTCTATTTAGACCTTATCCAAGGTTAGGGAGAGAAAACTTAACCAGAAATCATGATTGCATAGTCTTAGCTTTGTCACCAGAGCAAGGGTAACCTTGGGCAAGGTCACGAAACCCTTTGGCATCTCTCTTTGACTGTACAATGAATGGGTTGACTAGTAATGGTTCTCAACGAGGGGTTCCTTTGTACCCTATAGGGCATGTGGAGATACGTTATGGGAATTTTAGTGAACAAGCTTCAGAGATGCTGACTCTCCTGCAATATACAGGACAGACCTATACGAGAAAGATTTGTCCTGTCCCAAAGCCAATGCTGTCCCTCCTGTAAATCCCTTGAAGATACTCTCTAACTTTCTGTGACCACTCAGGAAATGGAGATTTCTCCAACTTCTCCCTCTACTTAGGCCTGCTAGCCTTCCTCAGGACCACTGAAAGAAGAATGTTTTGAAAATACTACTTTTCTAGTCTCTGGGCCTTCCACCTAATGATGCTAGTAGCTATTTCCAACTTCCACTACGGTAGCCAGAGCCCAGCCCTGACTTGTACAGTCAACTGTGATGTTGAATCCAAGGTTACTAGTTATCAATGAAGATTATTTAAGAAAAATTGTAGAATTTTAGTGTTGAAGCTTTGGCCCAGAGATGCTAAGTGTCACAGCTATTTGGCCCAGAACCTGGGTCTCCTGGCTCCTGGTCCAGGGCTCTCCAACTTCATGCCTCTTCTTAGTCCTGTTAACTGGATGCTCTCACAGTGTAGTAGCTACTTTGTCTGGACTAGTGAACAGGACAACATTTAGCTTCAATTTTGGAAACATGACCTGGGTTTCCAGCAGTAGGAGAAAATGCAGCATGAAAGGGGGTAAAGATGGGATCTGAAATTAACATCAGATATTTAAATTCAGAACCATTCAACATGATTTCATTGCAAAGGGAACGGCTATGCAGTAAGAAACCGTTCCATTTTTTCAGGAGCTCCTCTTACATAACTATCTGGGTTGTTTTTGTATATTGGGTCGAATATTAATCAGGGTAAAAATCTAGCAGCTCCCCAAACCCAAAATAACAGTGATTCTAGCAAAATGTGCATTCATGTTTCTCTCATATAACTCTCTGGATGTAACCAGCTTAGAGCTCTTCTGATGGTTTCCCTATGTCAGAGACCCAGGATCCTTCCATTCTATGGTTCTGTCAACCCCTGTAGCCCTCTTCCCCATGGTCCACATTCACTTAACTGTGAAGGGAACATATCCTTCCTATTAAGGGATAACTCAAATTGCCCTCAGCATTTTCACTCACATCCTGTTGGGCAGAATTTAGTCACATGACCACACCTAGATGCAAGGGAGGCTGGGAAATGTAGTATTTGTAGAACCCCCATGGGGTTCTCTTATAAAAGAGGAGAGCATGGATATGAGGGGACAGTGGGTCATACAGTCACAATTTGTGAATGGAGAAATTGGCACTGGCACTATAGACAAGGAAAAAGCAATTAGACATCTGAAAAATGAATTGTTAGCCTGAGAGTTTGACATGCTCTGTGTGGGACTCAGGAAGTTGGAAGCATGTTAAGTAATGGTGTGTTTTGTGAAGGAAACTAGAGCCGTTCGTGTCCCCAAGGTAATTAAATAAACTCTCTGGGTCTAGTTTTATCATCTGTAAAAACAAAGATAGTAAGACTGACTCATTGGGACTGTTGTGAGGAATAACTGTGACAATGATATGCAAATATGTTATAAATCTCAGAATGGCATATACATGTAAACTGTTATGATTATACCGATCATAAGATGAAAGTTCGTTGTTTCTGGTGATCTGTGAAGGAGACAAGAGTCCTGAGGAATAACTCATTTGATTCAGAGTTGTTTGAGCTTTTACTTGGGCTCAGTGAACCAGCTGGCCTTGCTTTTCTCTTCTGTAGATATAATCTGATTGCATGACATACATGGGTAGTGTTGAGAAGACAAAGGAGGCAGCTTTTAGAAAGAGTTTTTTATTTCACAAAGGGCTGGACAAAGACAAAGCAGGGTTATTTTGCAGGAAAGCACGCAGCTTTGCCAAAGAAAAAAGAAGGTGGTTGGTTATAAGATATTTAAGGACAAAAATATAAAGAGTTGTGGATTGTGTGGTATTTTACTAAGGAATCCAAGGGTTATCACAAGTCACAATATAATGAGAGATTTCATGGGAGGAATGATGCCAAAGGAAGAAGTGACGGTTAAATCATTGAATCCAACCCTTCTTTTCCGGGCTCCTGCTATTCAGTCTCCTTGATTTCATTCTGTTATGATGACTTACCAGGCTGTCAGCACAGGACAGAAACAGAAAAAGACTGGAAACAGTTGACTTCTGGGAGGGTCATTCTCTACCTCTCAGAATATTCCTGGGCTAAAGGTAGCACTTATCTTCCAACTTGTAAATATCCAATACATAAATTTCTGTGTTTATAGATAAAATAATAATTTATTTTTCAGTAAGTATTCATGGTAAGTATGTTTTGTAGACTTAAATATTATCCAGTATTTTTTGTGCATGTATTATCAAGTTAGAACTTGATCCTTGGAGTCAAACGAAGCAGGTTTCAAATACCCAATGTGCCATGTAATAAATGTATGTCCTTGAGCAAATAATTAACTTCTCAGGAATTCCCCTTTTTCTTCTATAAATGAAGACAAGCGTGATACCTACTTCACAGGACTGAATGAAGAATTAAACCAGGCTATATGTGTTCCTGGAAGAGAGAAATAATACATGGTAACTAATGGTTGCTGTATTTGGTATTAGCTCATTGCTAATATCTATAATAATCTATGAAACCACACCATGACCCTTATAATTCATACAACATAATAAATTCATGGGAGAAAGAATTCTAAAGCAAAAGACTTTGAGAACATTCAGTGCGTTTGAATATGTATTTCTGCTTCCGTGGGAAAAGCCGGGGAGTGGCCATCAGGAGAAGTGAGAACAGAGTCTTGTATCCACCTGCTACCTCCAGTTTCTTAACCATCCAACTTGCCATGAAACCAGGGACAGATGGTGGAACTAGGATGCACAGATGCAAAGAATTAGAGCAGGAGGGCTCTGCAAAAGCAGGTCCATATGTTCAACAAAGACCCCTTGCGCAGCTGCATGTAGGATAGAGTGGGAATGGGGAGAGGGAGGAGGAAGGGAGGATTGGAGATAGACACTCTCCAGGTAAGGATTCAGAGGAAGTGAGAGACAGGAGCAGGTCTGAAAGACATATGGAAGTGGCTGGAGGGAGGTGGGTAGGAGGAAGTCAGCCCTGTATCTGGCGTTACTACCTCCAGAGCTGGGGGCAAAGGTACCTAATTAAGATGAAAGCACCAGGAGTAGGAGCTGGTTCTTAATATGGTAATCTGCTTATCCTGGACATCTTGGTTTAACTTATTTCTTTTGTTCATTGACTAGTTCATTTATTCCTTCATTAAAAAAGCATTGCTTGGACATTTACTACATGTCTGATAATACTATGCAAAGCTTTGGGATGCCAGAGGAATGAGAACTTTTTTCCTTTCCTCGAGTAGGTGGTGAGAAGGTGACAAATAAACAGACAATTACAATATAAGGTGAGTGGTGTTAAGATTGAGGTATACCAAGGACACCAGGCATACAGGAGGGGTACCTAACCAGACTGGGGGCTGGGGGTCAGAGAAATGAGGTAATGTCTCAGCTGAACTGAGTCATGAAGGATGAGCAGGAGTGAGCCAGGCAAGAGTGGGGAGAAGGGCATTTCATGTAGAGGGAGCAGCAGGTTCAAAGGCCCAGAGGCAAGGAATTGAATGGCATAAATTTGAGCTCTGCCAAGTTCTTAAGTATGATTGGAATATAGAATGCAAGGAAGGGAGGTGGCACAAGATGATGTGAGAAGGATAAACAGGGGGACACAAATATGTTATTCTAAAGGGGGGTTTTAAAGTGGGAAGTGACATGATTGGCTGTGGTGTTTGGGAAGGTAACTCTAGCAGTGTGGAGTCTACGATGAAGGCGCCGGAAGTATTGGTGGTAGGGAGCATCAGAGTCCATTGTCATAATTATGAGGATTTGGACTTAAATGTCTATGAGGATGACATGACATACGCAGAGTCAAGTGAAATGAAAGACTACTGGTAATTGTATCGGTAACTGAACAGTGGTCAGGGAGGAGTGAACAGAGAGAAAGTGTCAAGAATTTCTGGTCTGAGAAATGGGAGAGAGAACACAAGCGACGAAGCAATTTTTGTTTTGTTTCTGGTGGGAGAAGGAGGGATGATTAGTAGAGCTGTGGTAATGTTGAATTTGAGTTGCTTCATGGCTGTTGGGTAGAGTTCAAAAGGGTGTCACAAATGCAGGTCTGGACATCAAGAGGCAGGTCAGGGCTGAAGATGGGGATTTGGAAGGTGTCACTCGGAGGTGGTGCTAGAAGCTAAGGGAGTAGTAGACGAGTTTACCTAAGGAAGATGATAGCAGTCTTTCTTTTTCCAAGATTCTGCTTTACATGGTTTTATTACTCGTGGTCAACTGAGGTCTTAATATATTAAAAGGAAAGTTCCAGAAATAAATAATCCTAAGTTTTAAATTGCGTGCCCTTCTGAGTGGTGTGATGGAATCACACAGCATCCCATTCTGTCCCACCTGAGACACGAATCATCCCTTTGTCCAGTGAAACCATGTTGTATATACTCCCCACCCTTAGTCACTTATTGTATAGATTCTGATAAAGGGTAATTCTCTAGTCTTGGGAAATATGTCATGGTTGTTTTCCTCTTTGCAAATTTTAAAACCTGTTCAATCTTTGAGAAAGCAAAACAGTCTCAGTCCCAAGCAATTTTACAGGGTCTTCCAGATGCCACCCTCATGAAAACTGTCTATTTTGTCCTAGAACTTCTGATCATTGACACCCTTCCTCTTTGGTCATTGACAGGAGGAAGTGATCGGAGGTTTGAAACCAGGCACTGAATATCGAGTGAGCGTAGCAGCTTACGGCCTGATGGGCAAAGGGCGGCTTAGCTCTCCTCGACATGTTACCACTTTGCCCCAAGGTAAATGGGTTTAATTCATTAATAATAGGGAAGTGATGGGTGCTCTTCATTCATTCCTTCATTCAGTATAAATCAACAAGGACCTACAGTGTGCCAGGCACTGTAGTTGGCTCTGGAATTTAGTGGTGAATATGGCTCTGCCCTCTAAGAACTCTGTGGGTGGGTCAAGACGTTATCTAATTAATGTACAGTCACGGATTGTGATAAGTGCTTCCTATTGTATTGTAAGAATGTACAAAGGAAGACCCGATGTCGGGGTAAGCTAAGAACTCCCTGAGGAGATGACTACTAAGTGGACATCTGACAATGAGTGGGAATTAAGAAGGTGAGGAAGGGGGAGTCGGAGCAGAGAATCCAACAAAGGCTTATAGAGGTGGCGCCATGCTGGACACTGGGGACAGGAGTGCTCAGATCATGTGTCATCGTTCACAAGGGGTTCGTTGTGGTGGGAGCTTGTGCAGCTGGCTCTGGAACACTCAGGAGGGAGCACTTCGTTTACCTTGAGACTCAGGGAGGGTTTCAGGAAGAAGCCTGTTTTGGGCCCCAATTTTGAACATGGCATTGGTTATTGCTAAGAAGAAAAGACAGGAAAAATGTTTCTGGCAGAAGCAATAGTATAAATGAAGGCTGAGATATATGAAAGACTGGATATGAAAATAGTAATAGCAATTACCTTGGGGTGAGAGAATCATGGGTGACTCCTACGTCTTCACACATGAAGGTGTTTCCCCAATATCCTACCATTGTTATTTATTCTGATGATTAGGGGAACACACACACACACACACACTGAAGGCAAGTGATTAAGCATTTAATTTTCCTTGTAGGCAAATATCAATTCTGACATGCAAACAGAGATAAAATGCTATTAGGAGGTGACTGAAGGTTTTAAAGGGTGTTAAGATCAGACCATTGAGTGTTCCAGGGTCAGTGGTCGGAACATAATTTAGGTGGATTTCCAGACAAGGTGGCTGGGGAAGAAGGGAAGACTAGCTCTCATTGACTCGGACCCTACATAGTGATTTCAGTTGTGATTATTTTTTTTGTTTTTTGTTTTTGTTCGGATTTTAAGGCTGCTTTGTATAGAGATGTTTAGGCTGTAGGAAGCACAATTTTTAAAATATATATTAAACCACTTCGGTAGCAAAGATCACACACCAACCAGCTGTTTGCTGTCCTGCCTAGATTCCTGCCTGCCCCCGACGGCACCCCAACAGCCACACGTCACTGTGGTTTCTGACTCTGAGGTGGCCCTATCCTGGAAACCTGGAGAGAGTGAAGGAAGTGCCCCTATTCAGTACTATTCTGTGGAATTCATCAGGTGAGTTTGTGTGTCACATACTTGACGTAGTGACCTCAGGTATTCCAAGCATGACAGAAGACTAAACAAACACAGTGTGTGTGTTTAAGAGATGACAAAGGATTGGAGGCCAATATTTATACTCTATCCTTGGGCCAGCACCTGTCCCCATCTCTCCTCAGTGGTGGATCATCTGGTAAACTTGTCCCCACTTGAGTTACCTCTTCGCCAGTTCCTGCCACATTCAGAGACTGCCCTAGGCTCTGACACTCCTGAGTCACAATTGACAACAAGCCTGTCCACATTTCATGCTTGAAACTTGCCTCCCTGCCTTTAAAACATTATATCTGAAGTATGTGATGGTGACTTTTCTGGAGTGAGGGGGAAAACCCTTGAAAAACAAGTACAATTTATTGTTTCTTTCTCATCCGTGATGCCGAAGACACATTTCTTGATTTGGTTTCAGCTTTTTTTTTCTCATCTAGCTCTTCAGTTCTTGTCATTCAGCTTATCAGAGGGTAAAAGAATGATTAGAAGCCTTTCTAAGAGCTCACAAATGTAAAAGCAGGATTCTTAATGCTGCTATGTAATTTTTAGCAAAAGGAAAAATAAATGAGCAAAAGGAATTCCCTATCTCTCTCTGAACTCTAGTTGCAGTTGGATTTTGACTGGAAGCACCTTGCTGATGAAACAGTGTTTGTGGAGTTGGTGTTCTTTACATGAAAGGTGATGAGATTTGTCTAAGGCCTGATGTGTTTTGGATTCATAAAGAGGCTTGTTCAGTACCTCATTCCAGAGGCTCTCTGAAGCTGGGACAAAGGATTCTGCCAAGATTTGATTAACTTTGTTTCTCTTTCTGGACTTTCTAGTTTATTCCTTGGTAGTGGAAAAACAATTACTTGTTTCTTCAGAGAAGTTCTGCACTGAGTTTATTTAATGCTTGAGTACAGAGCTTGCTTCAGGTAGGACTGGTTGAATTCCAAGTGGCAGAAGCTTGAAAGAAGCTGAAACAGTAATAAATGAGCTCCTGAGATGGTAAAGTCAGGGAAGACTAGGTCTGTGTCACATCAGCAGTCTGTCTCTACCTGTCTCCGTGCTATGCTTTCCGCTTTATCAGCTTCATTTTCAGTCAAGTTCTTCCTGTGTGGCGGCAGATGGCCACCAGGCATGAAGACTTGTAGACGACTAGTTTAGCTCTCCAATGGAAAAGAGTAGCTATTCCTTAGTGTCCAATGGAAAAGAATAGCTATTTCTTAGTGGACCCATCCAAGTGTCAACATTCACTCTGATTGGCCAGGCTAGGGTCTCTCTCCAGTCTCTGAGCCAGTTATTGAGGCCAGGGAGGAGAATACAGGAATTGGTCAGCACACGTCATGTTCCGAGCTCTGGAAGTAAGAACTGGTGGGTCAGTTAGACCTGAAGTGCATGGACTGAGTGTTCAAGAGTGTTGAAAAGTGAGGTGCAATCAATGGAAAAGGGAGAAATGTTAAAATAAAGAAATAAAAGTTGCCTACCAGAAGGCTCCAGGCTAGTGATCTTCACTGAGGATAATATATAATCCTGCCATTGAACAGATTTGGTGGACAAAGCTTGGAGTGTTCTTGGAGTAGAAAAGATTTTGATTCTGGTTCCAAAAGTAGTTAAAAATATAACGCTGGAAAGTCCTAAAACCTCAGCTTTTTCATCTGTACAACTTGGAGTGAAGCTTAACATTTCTAATTTACTTGTCTGACACCAGCAAAGCAAAATGTAATACTTGAGAGTTTTGAAAAATACCGAGGTTTTTTTTTTTTAAATGGCAACCTAGCAGAACATCTGTGTAACCCCCAGCGAAGATGATGGTTGTTATTTATTATTAATTTTGTGCTAAAGCATGTATTTTTTTTAAACTTATTTTATGTCTGGAATATTGTTAAAAGGTAGACATTAGTTTTTTAACCTGTGTGCACAAGTGGAAGTAGAAGATAAAAGAGAGTCATTGGATTAAGTAAGAACCAGAAGAACTGAGGGAGTTGGCTCTGAGCAGGTCACCTCCCCTCCTGAAATCTCAATGCCTCTCGTAGTTTCTCTTTCCCAAAGCAGAGCCTGAGACAAGGACTTGGATGCAAGTGGTTTTAGGAATGAGAAGTGAGGAGAGTGAGACAAAGAAGGAAGACGCATAAGTATGTGTTACTGAAGTCACTTCTGTAGGCAATGGGGCCTTCAGAAGAAGCTTGATTCCATTGAGACTTCTCTGAAGTGTACAGAATTCCTGTCAAATTTGCCTATCATATTTACCTGTCAAAAAGACAGGAGCATTTACACTCTGGCTTCTGTCCTCCTTTGTTGATTGAGGTTTCCTCCCCAGGGGTATAATTCCCACCCTTCTTGGCTCAACTGGCATGTGGATTAAGGAGATGGGGAGAGAAGGAGTTGTGATATGAGCATAGTAGGTGCTGAGGTTGGATACTGGTCATATAAGGCAAGTCTGAGCTCACATGAACTCTCCATACTCCAGGGGCTGCTAAACTCAGTGGGACAAGGGGAGGTAACATAGGCCCTGGAGGTGTTTACTACAGTGTCTTTATCTGAAAAACATGAGTGATAACTCCTTCCAAAGTTATGGTTGGCAGAATCATGTGAAATTATATATGAGGAAGAACTTTGTAGACATTAAAAACCTGCAAAAGTGTCAGGTGTATATGGCTGTTCTGTACCTCGCTTTAATAATTAAAGTTTCTCTCCAACAAAAATGCATTTTAACATTCAGAACTGTCTCTAACATTTGAGGGGCTCAGGCCCCAAGTTCTTATGTATAAATATTTTTAAATTATACCCCATATTAACAAACTGTTACATATGTTTTTATATTTATATTGACATATATACCTTTACAGTGTCTTCGAAAGTTAACTTCCAGTTTAGAATTCTTGGACATCTTGGAGTTCCAAAAGGAACATGGTAGAATGTCAGCCCCCTAATTCCCTCTCTACTAGGAATTCTGCCTCTATTATCTTTTCCAGAAAATGTAACTCCAGTCAAGTGATTTTTATTTCAGAACCTTCATTTTCTCATCTGTAAAATCAAGTTAATGTGACCCTCATTGCAGGGTTGTTGGTCATAGAGTTCACATAGTGTTTATACATAGTAGACATTTAGAATGTGTTTGTTTCCTTCCCACCATACCCCTAATTCCTTTTTATAAAGAAAGAAAGTGAAGCTCAGTTGCTTAAGTTGCTTTGCCATGGTGAAATGACTGGATGGGGACAGAATCAAAATAGAACTGAAGTCCCCTGATTTCTAGCCCAGTGTTTGTTTTATGAAACATCTCTTCATGTCTGTGATCCACCTTCAGAGATGGAAGCATGGACTCAGCCCTCCAAGAGCCCCTCTGGCTGAGAATATGGGAAGCTTCATTTTAGCCTGCAGTTGGCTATTGTTCCAGAAAGAAAACTTTCATAGCTTGTTGTGGCATTTACTGTTTGGCTGCAAAATAAATCCCTGCATTCATTTGTAAACATCTCAGAGTCTGTCCTGTTACAGGTGAATGCCTGAGGATATGTGTTTAGAGAGAGCTTTCCTGGGCTCTAAATCAGAAATTGCAATTAGTATGAAAAGTCTTAGGGGTCTTCAGTTATTCTATTTTACCTGGAGAGGTCTGTTTAATGTTTAATATTGAATTTCTTTTGCCCAGATACCTTTGGTGTACAGAAACACCTTGACAACAGGTCTCTGTATGAACCAAAAGTTTCTCCTTATATCCTTGATAGGCCAAGGCTAGGAAATTGTAGAAATCAGTTTATCACCAGAGATTATCTTCAGATTTCAATCTATCTAAATTCTGTCATCGGAAGATTAGGTTCCAGTCCTCTCTTTGTCTTGGTGATGCTTACATATCAGTTGTTCTTCTTATTCAATAAGGATAATGATAATCTTAAAAAGTAAACAAAAAAACTTAACTGACTAATAAAAGATTGACCTGAGGAATTATACTAGACCAGGATATGGGGGTACTGACTTCTTATTTGCTGGTTTTGGTGATACTTCAGGTGAACATTATGCATTTATGATGCTCATGTGAGTCATGGGATTAGGACCAAGCAAGTTTTTGTTCCTCACCCAGTTTCTGTTTCCCCCAAAGTTAGCCTTTGGTTATTCATTATCTTTTTTGCTAAGAGTAGATTTTTAATTTTTAATCAGTGTAGAAAAGATTTGAAGTGGCAAATTCTAAGTAAGCCTGCAGTCTGTACCATATTTTGCAATGTCTTAAAAAATTTTATCTGTTCTTTTACAACAGAAAAACCATGCAACAGAGGTGAAAGAGAATTTTTGTTTTCTAAAGTGATACTGAAATTTTCTTTGTGGACAGCATTGTTTATTAAAATAAGTACCAAGGATAAATATAGCTACTTATATTTTGAAATATTTTGGCTATAAATATCTGAGAAATTTTTCTCCTTCTGCCTAAGAATTTCCCCAGGGTAAATGCCTTTCTCATAAGCAAAAATACATATACTATGGTGGCAATGAAAACCAAAGGCTTGGAAAAATATTCCTCACCTCTGATGTTCCAGTTGGGGTGCCATGGGCCACATATGCTATCTATCGGGTTGGTAAAAAGTGAAAAATAGTTTTCAATTAACTTACCTATAATATTTACGTAGATGTGAACTGATTGGTTAAAATTGCTTCCGAGCTTTGCATTGTCTGTTGCTGAAAAGAGTAGAGTAAAGATTTTAATGGCCATTTTCAGTAAAAAGGCCACCACTGGCTTATTTTGAGTACATGTGAAAGTTCAAAATACTTGTGTGTTTGTTTTAGGGACACAGGTCGAGAGATGTTGATCCCTAAATCTCAGTCCAAGAAAATTATACTAATAAATGAGAAACAACGAGGGCTTCCTCTCTTTTCCCTTTCACACCCTTCTTTCTAAATACTTCCTTGGTCCTTTGTGGATGCTTTTCGTAATAAGACTTGCAAAATTCATCTTCACACAAGGCTGCTCCCAAGCTGATTTTCACTTGAGAATCTCAAGGTCATGCACACCTGGGTGGGTTTTGAAAATTATTCACAAATCGACATTTTTATCAAAAGTCATCTATCTTTCTGTCCTATCATAAACTCTTTCTTAACCTAAGAGTAACGAATGAACTTAATTAGTTTCCTCATAGGAAGTGACCCTGCAAAGGCTGTTACCGAAATGAGAATCACGTCTAGGATTCAGAATGGAAGCTGAACGGATTATGGATTTTCCTTGAATAGTTTTAAGGGATGATGTGATTTGACTCATGGTCAAGGTCACAGACTATGAAAGTTAAAGCGTTTTCTCATTCAGAATTGAGACTTACAGTTTGATTCTTGGTTTCATCTCTCAGGTTTAAGTTTGTCCAAATGTGAAATCAGAAGACAAGAGCTGAGCTGGCCTCTAATCCTGGGGACAAGTGGCTTGATTCTAATTTGCAGCTTCTTTATATATAAAATAAGGCTGGACAGTTTGACTTCTAAAATCTGGTGACTCTGATTTTTTTATCCTCGTGAAAAGTGAGGCGGTATAGACTGGTGATTTATATACAGGATCTGGAGCTAGATTCCCTGGTGCAACCCTTACCGCACCCCACTCTTAAACCATTTGATCTTGGGTGAATTATTTATGTCTCTTTTGTGAGCTTCAGACGGAAGGATGGGGATAATAATATACTTACCTTATAGAGTTGTTGTGAGATTAAATGAGTTGATGTATGTGAAGTGTATAGAACAGTGCCTGGCACATTGTAAGTGACTAATTAATGTAAGCTCTTCCTATTTATGGATTTTGTGATCGGTCTTTTCTGCTTTTCTAGATAGCCATGTTCTTTCATGGCTAGAAGTCTTTATGCTCGCTATTCTCTGCCAGGATAGCTCTTCTATCTCTTTACTTAGCTACTCTTGTTCATTCATCAGGACCCCTGTTTAATTATCACTTCCTCCAGGAAGACTTCTCTAAACTTTTGGTCCTTCTTTGAACTAGGATAGATACACCTACAACATTTACTTGCAACACTCATCACACTCACATTTAATTACCATTTGAGGTCTGTCTTTCTCACCATAGCATGAGGACAACGTCTGACTCCCTTCCCTCTGTGGAATACAGCCCTTAGCACAAAGTAAACATAACTCTTGTCAAATAAGTGCTGACAAACATTTGGAGACAGTCATTGCTCTGAATCTAGAAAATGCCAGCAACTAGATGGAACCTTTTGCCAGCTTCCTAACCTCTCTGATCCTTGCTTCCCTCAGCTGTAAAGTAGGATGACAATAGTGGCTACCTAGGAAAGGTTGTGAAGATGAAAAAATATATGTACAGCACTTCGAAGAGTGGCTCAGGGACAATTTTGTTTATGTTGGTTCTTTTTCTTATCCTGAGCCACATGAAAAATGGAAATGTGTTGCCACACTAGCCACAGGGGGTTCAGTGAATCCTTTACCACTGATCTCAGAGGCCACAACAGTAACCACCATCCTGCCTCACCAATTGCAGGAATAAAAGCCAGACAAAACCCCAGTAAGTATCTGCAAACACATCTCTCTCTTCCGTCCCGTAAAAGAGTGTTATTAATTGCCTTTATTTTCTCTGCATAAAAGGAATATCAGTACATGGTAAAGCTTCAAGTAATACTTAAATGTATAGACTAACTTGAAAGTTCCCGTTGTGATTTTATTTCACACGGAATACCAACTTGTGTTTTAGAGTTCTTTATAATATATAAGTGAATTGCCAACTTGTTTCATAGCCTTTTACTAGAATTTATAGCAATAATTGGCCAAATGCCTGCAATATTTAACCATGAAGTAGCACTGTGTTGATTTTCCTACCCTTAAAACTATAGGACTTAAAAATTTAACTAATTGTTCTTACATGGTTAATTAATTTGGAAGAGAATGGGGTGGTGGAAACCAAAAATTTGCCATTTTTTTTAAATGAAAGTGTTTGGGAAGTTATGCTTTAAGTATAACTTCCTTACCACCAGCAATATATTTAGAAATAAGCAAGAATGGACTTGCTCAGATATCAGCTTAGATTTCATGTTAACAAGTGGTGCTTCACAAGAATTCTTTTTCCTTACCTTTAGTTTCCAATTTGAAAATCTCAGAAGCACCTTCCAGACTGGTGCCCGGTCCCAGAAATCCTGGCAGCTGGCAAGTTCATCCATCCAGGCTCAAATGGAAGGGCGATTCTGAATGTTTTGCAGAAGTCTGACCAATAGTTATACAAATTGATCCTTTAAAGCTTCAAATCCTCTGACCATGAGCGGTCCAGTGTAATCCCTGGTCAGATTGATGGGAGTTGACATAAATTGAATTCTTGTGTAACAGCCTTGGGAGCCATTTGTAAACTGTAAATGAAAGTGTGCTCTTCTGTTGCTCTGCCTGGCATAAAACGCCAACTGAGTCTATTACTCCAGTCTATCCCTCTGTTTGTCATTTGGTTGGGTTGAACCAGTTTGTAAATAAAGAAAGAAGGTTGAAAGCTGATGGTCATATAATACATTTTTTAAAAACTATGACTTAGTGGTTTTGGACTTTCTCTGCAATTCATTTAAGTGTAGAGCAAATCCTGCATAAACCAATCTGTAGAATTGACAGAGAAGTGGAGGCTTTTCTGAGCATGAGGTTTTTTTCACCCCTGTTGTGTTCATCCTGGATAATCTCTGGGATCATGTCTCTTCTCCTAGAACAGGTGCTTAACCTACAGTCCACAAGAGGATTGAATTTGAGGGGCCCTTGGACTTTGGTTGGACAAACATTATATCCTTAGTTTCACCAACTGAAGTTTAGCATTTTCTTCAGATATGAATGTAGGCAACAAACGTACATAGGCAAACAATACCTAATTGGTATTAGCAATTCCTGTGACTTTGTCACCATTAGAATCATAGTTGTTTTTTTATCCCATTACAATTGTTGTACATATCTCAAAATACCAGTTATGCTTACCATCACTTTAAAATTATTGCAGTTATTAAATCGATTGCTAGGTGTTGTTATTTAACTTATTAATAAAGAAGTAAATCTATGAGTATATCTTAATTTTTATCATTGTTTTTAATATAATTGGTTTCCTTTGTGAGCTTATGCATTTTATTTAATTCATTGAAAAATATTCTTTTAAGAGAGGGTTCATAGGCTTCCTCAGACTATCAAAGTGGCACAAACAAGGTAAAAGATTGTTGTTTCAGACCAGGGGTTGTAAAATTTTTTCTCACAGGGTCAAATAGTAAGTATTTTATGCTTTGTCAGCTATATGACCTCTGTCTCAACTACTCAACTATGCCATTGTATCAGGAAAACAACCATAGACAATACTTGAACAAACAAGCATCGTTGTGTTCCAGTAAAACTTTATGAAACCTGGAAGCTTCTTGGAAGTTTGTCACCCCCTGCTTTGGAGTATCTTGTTATGCCTAGGATCGAATTCTGAAGCTATTTCAATTCACCTCAATCACCCTTTATCGGATACTCACTATGTACATATATTCATCCAGACGGGTACTACTGGGTGTCTTCTATGTGCACATGATACAAAGAGCTCATGTTGCTCCTGTCCCTCCCTCACCACAGATGCTCTATTCTTTTTCAGTTATCCAAACCGAAATGCATTCAGAATCTAACTTAAGTTCTTCCTGGTACTTGTAGACTTTGCCCAGAATTTCCCTTCACATTTACCTATTCAAAAATAGATCTTAAAATATGCTATTTTGTACCAGCTTCCTACTGCTCTTTAGATGTATTATCTCCCAATTAGTTATAAACTCCCTGGGAATGGAACTGTTTATAGTTCCTTGGAGCCTCCAGAATATTGCTTCTGTGATGGATGCTTCATTGATAATCATTAAACACTTGCCAATTGACAAACCCAAGACAGCTACCTGCTGGGTTTGATGGTACCAAGAAAAATGATTGTCCACTAACGATGAGGTTGGCAATGGGAGAGGTGGTTAAAATGGCAAAAGAAAAAAAGGAACTAAAACAGAAAAATATACTACCCAGTGGTTCTGTGACTTTGGATAAATTATTTTCTTCAGTGTCCACATGGGTAGAATGAGTGACTCTTAGTCAACTAGATCAATGACTCTTAAAGCTTTTGAGAACCTGATAGAAGCTAAGGACACCTCGTTTAGAAAAAAAGATGATATTTGCAGATAAAAACTTGCATGTAGTTTTGAGAGCCCTCAGGCGCTCAGACCGAATGACCTCTAAGGTTCCTGGTAATGAGGCTGGATTCTGCCTTGCCAGTGGTGATGCTTCTTTCTGCCCAGATGAACCAGTGAATGAGTCTTGATTACTTGAATCAGCTAACTGAGATGGGGGTAGTCACTAGTGACACATTACATGTTCTCCATCTGAACTCCCCTCCCCAGCCACATTCCAAAGATGTTCCACTGATCTCCTGAGAAGCAGGATGCCCAACTCAGCCCTCTCCCACTATTTGGAAAGTGCTTGCAGTGCCCCCCTACCAAGTGGTTGCCCATCTTTACCTAGGATGGCAGCTCATTCTTAGCCTGCTTCTTTCTCTCTAACCTTTTCATTGTTGGAAAAATTGGCAGGCGAGTGTTGCTATGGTGATTTAACTTTGTACTTATAATAAAATTATTATCTTTAGTTGAAAAAGATAAAGCTATTCTTTTGGGGTGATCTAAGACAATACTTTTGCCTGGTTATCTCTTTCCCAACCTCACCTTTGCACTTTTGTATCTTGAGAGACTCTAAAAGCATTTAAATGCAAAACCCATGACTAAATCAGAGGCGAAATGTTAAAGGTTTTGAACTGGTATTCAATCTGCACGAGCTTTCCTCTCTCACTCTATATAATGAAATTAAAGGTTAATGATTTTAATTCTTATTTGCTGAAAATGTAGGGTTTTTTCAGCATTAAGTGAACAAATACAAAATAATCACCCTTGTGAAGGCAGGGGGGAGGGAGCTGTAATTTTGCCATGAAGATTGTTGCAGATATTTGCCGGTAGCTGTGGGTAAACAATGGCATCCAGGGCAGTTACTGGTCATTTCCTCTATAAATGCCACAGGGAAGCTTAGCAAAGAATAACAGGAGTGTTTTATCTAGAGATCACATCTTTTCTGACTTTACTTTTAGGGTATTCCCCATGGCTTTCTTTTGTGAAGTGATTTTATTCTAATTTGAGTTTGTAAATGTGTTTTCTTTCAACTCACTGAGGTTTTCTCTTTGATGACAAAGTTAGTTTACATGAGAAGTCCATCTTTAGGGAAAAGATATCAAAAAAGAGAAACAAATTCTACTTCCTTTAGTGGTCATGCCCCAAGATCGCTGCTTCTCCAAGCCTGTGCATTTTTATGAGATATGGGCCCCACAAACTACTGGTCTGCATGGTGAGCGCAAGGAAGCATCTTTTACTGGGCTTAGGACTCCATTTGGCTTTCAACGATTCCTGCTAATGAGAAACTAGCCAAGCACTCACTACCTTGCCTACAAAATCTGAGTATCATCCAAGCATCTCCTTTCAGCAAAATCAGTCTCTATTTCCTTGCCTGATAAGTTGTTTATAAAGGACGAACATCAATTTTTTTTGCTTCCTGCCTTCTTCTGAATATCTGTGAGCAGAGGTGTTTACCAACAGAACAACTGAGAGGCGGTCAGAAAGCAAGCTAAAGCTCCCCAACCACTATCACTCCAATTTTCATTCAATATTAAGGGTCTTCTTAATCTAGCATTCCTCTACCAACCCAAGATGGCCTCACCACTTATTAGCTGTGTGACCTTGAGCAAGTTATTTAGTCATTTAATACCTTAATTTCCTCTGTAAAAAAAGTGGTAGGGGGAGGGTGTTTATTATTACTATCTACTGCAAAGGATAGTTGTGAGAAGTAACTGAATTAAAATATCAGAACAATGCTGGGTCCAGTAGTTGCTCCTTACTTCTGGTTTTGCCATCTGCAGTTTTGGTTAATTACAGTCAATCATAGCCCAAACATATTACGTGGAAAATTTCAAAATAAACAATTCATAAGTTTTAAATTGCACACCATTCTGAGTAGTGTGATAAAATCTTGCATTGTCCTGCTCTTTCTTACCCAGGACATGAATCATCCTTTTGGTCCAGCGTTATCTGCACTGTATACACCACCCACCCTTAGTCACTTAGTAGTCGCCTTGGTTATTAGATTGACTGTCATGGTATCACAGTCTTGTGTTCACGTTACCCTTATTTTACTTAATAATAGCCCCAAAGCGCAGGAGTAGTGATGCTGCCAATTTCAATATGACAAAAAGAGGCCAGAAAGTGCTTCCTTTAAGTGAAAAGTGAGTACAGTACAATAAGATATTTTGAGAATGAGACCACATTTACTTAACTTTTATTACAGTATGTTAGTATAATTGTATTTGATTATTAGTTATTGCTGTTAATCTCTTACTGTGCCTAATTTATAATTAAACTTTTTCATTGGTATGTATATATAGTCCCCAGGAGGGACTTTTGTACTGAATAAGAACTTGGTAAGTGGTAGCGATTATTAGATACTAACACAAAATCTCCACTCCAGTTAGGCCACTCACACTGTTCCCCAGGCATGCACAATTATTCTCAAGTTTCATCTTGCAGTTCTTATTACCTGGAATGCTCTCCATTCTCCTACCAACTAGGCAGTCCGAACAGAGCAGCACTGTCCAGTAGAAATATAGTGCAAGCCAATATGAAAGTTGAAGTTTTCTAATAGTGACATTATAAAGGTCATAAAAAATGAGTGAAATTTATTTTAATAACATGTATTTTTAACTCACTAAATCCAAAGCATCATTTCAATATATAATCAACGAGATATTGCTTTACAATGTGGTGTACGTTTTACGCTCATGGCACCTCTCAGTGCAGACCACATTTCCAGTGCTGACTAGCCACATGGGCTAGTGCTACTGCATTGGAGCGCACAGGGGTAGAGTAAGCAGTTGGCCTAGGGTTGCCTACCAGCTCTGTGATGCGGATCTCTTAGATAATGGCTAACACAGGCTGCGTGTTTGCAATGTGATGCCACGGTAGAGGTTCTCATTTCATCTCTGTGACAGCCCTCTTAGATGGATCCTTTTATCACCCCCAATTTACAGCTGAGAAAGAGACTAATGAGGTTAAATAGCAGCTGGGAAGCAGCAGAGGCAGGATTCGATCCTCTCTGTCTGGCTCCAGAGTTCGTACTCTCAGTCTCTGCATGTTGCGTCTCAGATGGGGAGCTCCAAGTGCAGAGCGGAGGTCTGCCTCCCTGCAGAGTCCTTAACAGGACATGTGCAAATCCAGCAAGTTGGCACAGTCGCACGATTTTGTTAAGAGTGAGAAGAATGGCCATGAGCAGAACCTTCTTTGGTTTTCCCATGGCGATTTGTACAAATTAGTCACCCCATAAACTTATATTTGTTTATTTTGTGAACAGATTGTGAGTTGATGGAATCTGTGCTCTCTTGACCTCTGGGAATGGGGACTATCAGGGGACAGCTGGTTTATGAAACATCTGGAAGGCAGAGTCCTTGAAAATGAACTTCGATGTGGAGGACCTTTTCACTGCAGTCAAGGCCGTGCAAGGAAAAGAGAATGATCTTTAAACAGTCCTTAAAACTGGCCCTAAAAATGATCTACTTGCTTTCATTGGCAGGGACTTAAAAATGAAGACCTATGATTTAAAATCAAGATGACTTTTTGATAGGAAATGTTAATTTGGTTTAATAAATATTGCTTCCAGAGTTCACATGCTGTGAGTTTACATAGCCAGCAACGTCCCTGTCCTCCGCTGTATCTCAACAACTGTTTCTTGTTTTCTTTTTTTTTTTTAATTGATATAGACCAGATTTTGACAAGAGTTGGACCTTAATCCAAGAGCGGATCCAGATGGACTCCATGGTCATCAAGGGGCTCGATCCAGATACCAACTATCAGTTCGCTGTGAGGGCCATGAACCCCCATGGCCCCAGCCCCCGAAGCCGGCCCAGTGACACTATCCAAACCCCCCGTGAGTACTGTGGCTCTTCTGAAGGCCAGACCTAGCTGCATGGCTGAGCCTTCCTCACAAGGACCCACTTGACCAGGGTTTCTTAGTGCCCTGCAGGTCAGCCTGGAATGGGGCTATTTCCCAGCCCTTTGGAAGTTAGAGACTTTCAATAGGAACACAGCTGTTTCCATGTACAGGAGGTCAGCAGAAGTTTTATTTTCGCATCATCCTTAGGGAATATGAGGTCAGTTTTCTTCCACGAATACAGAATAGACCACTTACCAAGATGATGTACAGCTTCCCCCCCCCATCCCCTGCTTTTTATCTTTTAAGAAAATATGTTCATTTTAAAATCACAGGATTAAAAATAATGCTCCTAGTCTCTCCAGGGATCGTGTTTGCCTGCAAATCAAGGATGCTTAGCTAAAATTTGTCCCTCTGTTTGGTCAGGGAGAATCAAATAAATCATTGGTGTGCTGATATGTAAGTGGGGGTCTGGCTGATGGCATAAGTTCATTTCTGTCATAGTGTCTATCTAGGGAGCTGGGAGAATCTTGGGAATCTCTCAGATCTCCTGGGGATTTTGAGAAAAGTCAGATTTGGATTCTGGGCTGGGGTTTAAGAACCCCTCACATGATTCAAGAACCTCAGTTTGATTACTAGAGCACCTTGCGAACTCATTTAGAAATCTTAGTCTTTTGAAAACGGAGGTTTAGTGGGGAGTTCTCAGAACTGGAATGTTGGCACTTTTTTTGTTTGAAGACTCTAATCTTTTCAATTTTGCCAACAAATTCCTCCACATTCCTGTGTCTGCAGAGCCCTGTTGTCACCCCCTGGATCCTCTTTACCCAGGAAAGGTGCTCCCAGGAAAGAGACCTACCTGACACGGTCGTCTGGTTTTCCATTGGCTAACACAGAGCCCTATTATATTGATTAGTGGATCTGAATAAACTCCTCCCCTCTCCTCACAAAGCACCCACACAGATGACTTCCAAGGTCACTGCTGTTTCCCAGGGTGGAGATTCGCCAAGTTCCCCAAGTCTGAGGAATTTTGGCTCTTCTGAAAACGAACCCTATCCTAACCTTGAATGTCAGGGCTCCTTCCTTCAGAATGAATGGTTGGGGGATATGGAGACAGGAGGCCCCACACGTGCGTGTGCATGTGTACACACACACACACACACGTGCACCCACATGTACCCTCCCACCCACCCCCCCCGCCACATACACAACAGCTATGATCACCCAGCAGTTGTTTTACTCATTGTCATTAGAATTTAGAAGCGAAAACACCCCAGGCATCCAGGAAGAAATGAAGCACTTTCTTTCTAGAAGAAATGTTAACAATTCTCTTTCAAATTGAAGGAAGGCTTCCTATTCTTGTTGGATGAGATCGATGCTATAATCTTGGGTTAAACTTTATGATGCAAGGCAAAAAACTGGGTAACAGGCGGGCCTCGGACCTGACTGTGTTCTGAACACGTAGTTTGTCTTTTCCTATTACAACTAAGCGGGCTCTGTCTCGTGTGCCCACGCCACCCATCCCCAGCCTCAAACCCCTCTGCTCCCATGTTGTGAGCTGTCCCACGCTCACCTCTTCCCTTCTAGCCCCTAGTATCTTCCTCTCTGCAGAGACCAGACAGTAGAAGGATAAGACAGAACAGTTCATGCTGGCCATGGACGTGGGTGTGGAGTCAGGAGTCAGGGGATGGTGGTGGGTTGGGGCATCTCTTGAACTTTTTCTTTTTAAACTGAAACTCTGGTCTGGTCTTGGAGTTTCTGATAATCATTTCCCCATTGGTGGATCCCAGTTTTGTGGAGTAAGTGGATAAGGTATGTGAAAGTGCTTTACAGATATGTAATATTTCATTATAATTGGTCTCCAAGGTGAAGAACAATTTTATCATTTCAAAGTAATTGTGTGCACCAAGGTGGCTGATCCAGTGAAACTCCCAATTATGAAAAAGTCTTATATAAATACAACTAATTAAATATATATGTATATACAAATATATATATGTATATATATATGTATATACATATATATATATATATATATAGTTACTCAAATCGAGATAACAGAAGTAGAATTTATTAATGGTCTCTTTCATGAATACAAAAGAATGTGCTGTAATTGGTATTTTAGTTGTGACTTTCTTCTTGCGATCACTTACATTTTAGAAAGCCCTGTATTCAGATATATGCACACTTCTTATTTTACTGTTAGTTTAGACTATTATTTTGCTTTCAAAACCCATTTTCTCACATATAGAATTTCCTAATTACCAAATAGCACTTATTTAAATTGTTATCAATTCTAGATATCGGAGCTCCCTGTGCGAAAGCCTCCCATGAGCAAGGCACCACACTGAGCACTTCGCTGAGGAAATTCCATTACTAATCCTCTCGAAACCTTGTGCTGGAAGAATAATATTCCTTTTTATAGATTTTTGAAGATTGAGTTTTTGAAAAGTTATGTATTTTGCCGAGAATAATAATTTTAAAGACAGGATTTGAACTCAGGTTTGGCTGACTGCCAAGCCATTTCCTTGACTGAGATTCAAATGAAAGGAATTTCTTATTCTTCTAATGCAAAGTAGCATGATAATGAGAAGGTCGGCAATTAAATGAAGTACAGGGGACGATTCTTAGAATCGTCCATAGAATCTACGGACTCAGGAAGTTTTGACAGCACAGAACAAACATATAGGATTTTTTTTCTTTTAAAACTTGTGAGGTATATTGTACATAAAAAAATGTGAGTGACACATACACTCAGGCCTGAAATTCAATTCGTCTACATCGGTACAGCCCTGGTTGTTTACAGCCGGCAGCCCTTTGGATTGGTTAGAGCCAACCCCAGCCAGATGGTAAATATTTTGAACCATGGCCCTGAAGGAATTCGTGAGCCCAGTATTTCTCCCTGTTGGGCTGTCCCACTCAAGGCTCCTACTCGTCCCCGCCTCAAGGTTCTTCCTACGTGGATGTTTTATTGGTGTGATGTCCACTTTGCTCCTGAACAGTGAAGTTCAGAACAGAAGGTTCAAGTTGACCACCGAGGAACAGAGTGCCCGATGAGAACCCTTAGATTCCATCCTGGACACGGCCACTCGCTGGGCTCCTGTTGTCTGTTTTAGGCCTATACCCTCCTGCTTTCAAAGGAAAAATCACACTTAAGCTCTAGTAACTAGCAAGCATTGATGTTCCCCAGACCTATTAATGCCAGACCTTACCAGCAGCTTAATTGCTTAATGGGACAACTGGTAGATCTCTGTTGCTTTTATGTCTGTAGTTAATAAAAACCAGGGCCCAGTGCTTCCTTTAACTGGTGCTCAGCCTGAGCGAGGAAGAAGGAGCATTTTTATGACTTCACTGGAGTGTTATGACGCAAGCTCAACATCCACATCTGACCTCAGCTCCGCATAGCTACAGTGGAATGGGGAGAAAATATTCAGATGTTTTAGTATTCAAGTCCCCTAAGGAGAAGTAAGAGTGAGTACCTCAGTGACCTTGAAAGATAGTGATACCTCTCTGTATTTACTTCCATCCTCTCACTGGAGACTTTCCTCACATATCGGCACCCATTCTGTGCCTCTAAAGGGACACAAAGGCAAAGATCACAGTCTCTCATATTTTACCCATCCTGCTAAGTTTCTTTTTTCTTCAAGAAGGAAATACCAACAACATTAGAATCGTTATAACACCTAACAGTGTTCTGTGGCATTATTTTTTCTTTGTGACTGATCTTATAAATTAGCCAGTCAGAACCACACAGACATGGATATGTGTGTGGCTTAGAAAGACACATATTTGCCCCCAACCCCCGCCCCCCGGCAGTCATTTATTTTCTGGGATCCAAGCTTAGCTTGATTAAGAAGAATGGAACGAGTAATGAAGGACATGAACTGTAAATAATAGAAATGGCAAAAGTCACAAAGCATTTTCTTTCTTTTTGCCAAAGACAAATGAAATAAAATTAAAAATAACTCACATGTGTGACCCACTTTAGAATTCTATAACCTCCGGAGAAAGTTATAGAATCCTACCACCCTAAACCATTTAATTTCATGTGTTCTAGCCTCACAATATAGGCAGAGAAAGAACCATTAAGTTCTGCACAAAAGTGAAATTGGTATCCTCCGGGCAGTCCTCAGTGGAAGGTGTCCTTTTGTTCCCAGCAAAATTCATCTTGCTCTTTCCTGCCTTGGAGCTTCTGTGTCCTCTGTTTCTTCTGCCCGGAATTCTCTCTCCCCAGATTTGTCCATGACCCTCCCTCCCATCTTAGCTCAGATGTAACTTCTTCAGACAGGCTTCACTGAACTTGACCCACACTGCATCCTCAGCCTCATTTCCATCTTTATTTTCTCCACCATCGTTTCATTGCCTGAAACTATTTTATTATCTGTATCTCCCCTCCAGGATAAGTTCCATACGAGAGTTGGAAGAGCTTGTTCAAGTTGTGTACCCAACACCCTGTGCAAAGTGGGCACTTAATAAATACTTATCAAGTACGTGAATGAATGTAACTTAACAAGACAGGAGACTACTTTGGAGGCTTTCTACTGCTACTATCTTGGAAATTCAAAGAGAAGAGAGGAGGAGAAAGTTGGTCTAGAAACCCACTAGGGTTTCCTTCACATGGGCAAAGTTCATAGGCAAAGTCAAACTCCCAGAATTGCAGTGTGACACAAAAACAAACAAACAAACAAACAAAACAGTAAAAGAAGGATGGAGGGAAGAAGGAAGGAAAAAAGTAAACCTAGAGGTGGTTAAGTTCAAGGCCATAAGGATGGAAAAGAGGCCTTTGAGATTCCAGAGATCAAAAGGGTACAAATTGTTAATATAAGGGGTGAGGAAGGGAGAGAGACTGTCTAACCAAGCCCTTATTTTGCACCTGTATTTTTTTTTGATCATTAGATTCAGCTTTATCATTTTTATGATAGCTTAGAGTACATTTTCCCTCTGGTTCTAGTGAGTCTAATTATGATCTCAGATGCTCAGAGATTGCATAGGGAGGTCTGAGAGATATTTGGTTTGAGTTTGGTTTGAGTTTGGTTTTTGCCATACTCTTCTCGCCACAATTCAATTTCTTCAACAGTGTCAGAAACTTCCTCTTCTACCGAGCTGAGACAAACCCACCCTGGCTCAAAGCAGTCAGATTTCTACAGTAAACCTGATTCTATGGTGTTCCCTGCTCCCCACCCTTACCCCTCACCCTACATTTCTCCTCTCTACCTCTTGCTTATGCAGACATTGCTCTGTTAAGCTGTTGCTGGTTGTGTGTCTGTTTATACCTTTTGTCATGCAAGTGTCCATGTATGAATCTGGCTTTTACTCAGTTTTGTGCTGAGATTTGGGCCCTTGTTTTCAATTGCCTGACCTTCTCCCCAGAACCAGCTCAACATGCTAGGGCCCTTGGGTACATGTTGTCACATATGTAACCACAAAATAGATTTTCTTTATCCTAGTTGCTAAGGAGAGCTTCTCTTTAACAGCAGTACCCCTGCACTGGCTGTAGCAGTGAGCATAGGAGAACGAGGTGGGGAGAAAAGTTAGTGACGGGTAGGAAGCAGTCAGGAAGGAGATAGAAGCCACTCTTTCAAAATCCTCATGAGTTATCATTACTCTTCAGCAGCCTGCATGCAGCTTGCTGCCTCTTTTGGTCAGTGCCTGTGAAAACTCCTCACCAACCCCTGAGATCTGTCTCCAGTACCTGTACCTTTAGACAGCAGACTCTGGCAGATGTGTCTGGGTCTGAAAGCCAGAAGAACTGTTCTCCTCTTACCTTGAGGTGAGATCTTCTCACTTAATCTTCTGGGCCTCAGTCTTCATCTGTAAAATGGGCACAATAATGTCTGAAGTAGGTAATACTTTCTACTTTTCAGGATGATGTTGAGGAAATACATCTGAACAGAGGCTATGACATCTGCCCACTCTTCAGGATGAAAGAGAAAATTGATACATGTATCCTCCATGCATAATACTGACGTAGGTAGCCACCGGCCAGTTTATAGCTTTGTCTCTGTAACTCCATCTTCTGAGCTCTGTTCTTAGGGTGTGAAGGCATTAGACTGTCAGAATTCAGAAGCAAAGAGCCAGGGACAAAAGCTTTGCTGACAGAAACAAAAGAATAGAAATGGCCACACGACTTGAGTCAAGTAGAATCATTAGGGTTTTGGTTGTTGATTAGTTTTAAAAGACTGCAGATTTTATCAACCAATGTCACCCCAATAATTTTTTTAAACTGAAGATTTAAAAAACATCAGAGAATTAAAACTGCAATACACAATGAACTTTTCTAACAATAAAATTTCGTAACTCTCACTGTTCAAGCACATCCTGAATCAGCAAAAAGAAAAAAAGAAAAACCCCATAGTGTCAGTACTATACCTCTGGAATGTGTGTGTGTGTGTGTGTGTGTGTGTGTGTGTGTGTGTTTGTGTGTGTGTGTGTGTGTGTTTAACCTCCCAAAGGTTAACCATTTACTTAGACACGATTCAGCAAATTTTTTTGTAAAAAACAATATTAAATATTTTGGGATTTTTAGTCACCTCTGCATGGAAGCAGCCATAGACAATAAATACTATATATAACTGTAACTGTGTTCCAATAAAACTTTGTCAATGGACACTAAAATTTGAATTTCATGTGTCACAAGATTATCCATTTTTAGACTTTTTTTTCAACTTTTTAAGAATGTAAAAACTTTTCTTAACTTCTGTACCATTAAAAATAATTAAAGAAGACAATTTAGGTGATAGAAACAAAGTTTATTTAATACTTCATGAGGTATGCAGTCTCCATTCTCAAAAGTCCAGAGAACTAGAAAATGGATCGGAAGGCAAGAAGCTTTTATGGGATAAAAAATAAGGAACAAGAGAGAGAAAAGTAGGAAGTGAATAAGGAAGAAGGAAATCAGTATAAAGTATAGAACTGGCTTGGCTTCGAGGACTGGCTGACCAAATAGACTATGTTTCCCATCAAGTGGGGCATTTACAGGGACTCAGAAGTTATCTAGGTTTCGGTTCGCTGAGGTGGCACCTTAGGCAAGAGCAGCTTCATCTGGGGCCTAGAAATTTATTTCGATAGTACAAAAGCAGGCAGCCGTCCAGACTTGACCTCTAGGATATAGTTTGCTGACGTGTGTACTTACTATACTGACGGGATTTTTCCCTCCCACAGTTGAAGAGATTCTTCAGGAAGTTTGGAGACTCCTCTCATGGGTAGCAATTTTGTCAGACTTGGAAGGAATTAATCAGTGCATACTTATGAAATTCTCCCCTTGATAGCTATCCCTGCAATTTAATTTTCACGCAAATGTTCTGAAATACATAAGAGACCTAGAGAGCCTGCGACCCAACTGCTTTCGGATAGCTTTGTGCTGCTGTCAGCGTAGAGAGAGAGAGAATGCTGAGAGAGAGCTTGCTTTGCTGGGCATTGCTCCAGGAGCTTGAAATAAGTAGGGCTGTAAATTAGTGAGCATACGAATTTGGAAATCTTTAGAATGTAAGATGAAAAAGGAAACAGGAGGAAGAACAAATCGTTTGTTTAGCATACAGCCTAAACAATCTGCATTTTAAGTGTGCAGTTGGTACATAAACATAACTTCAAATGTGATTTTACGTCCAGGCGCCGTCCACAGTAAGCACCCTACTGATGCGCTAACGCCTCCACACATGTAAATCTGAGTAACGGTCCTTTGAACAACTTTACTGTTTCTAAAGGACATGATTCTCTTTACTGTTTAAATGCCTGCTACCTGTTAATTGCTCTTCTGAGGCCTCTGCACATCTCACATTACCATACGTTTACGTATAATCAGCACACCGGTATTTTATTCCCTCTGGCTAGTTAGGGAAGAAAGATTAAAGCAAATGATGAGCAAATATAATTTTCCAAAGAAAAGGCACCGTTTCAGCCGTGGCATCTGTTCAATCAGTCAGCTGGTATTTAGCAGTCATAGATATGGTGAGCAACTATATAGTATTTATTCCTCTCTGTCTCAACTGATTTCTAAACATTAATGTATCGAAGTAATACACAAACATTGTTAGCAATTTTTCCTTTTGTTCCTTCTATTTCCTTGTTATCCATCTTGTTCTCCTTCCTTTAAACACCTCATTTCATGGTTAATCTTTACCATTCTTTCTGTTGGAACGCTTCTTGCTTTTACACAATTCTCCATTGGGAGGGTTTCTTAGCATCTCAATCCCTGAATCGCTTAGGTTCTTCGATGAGTGAGCAGGGCCACAATTGTGGTTTAGCACAGAGAAGGAGCTATATGAAATCAGCTTAACATAGTGACCAAAATTTAGGAAGGACACAGTTCATGCTACCCGAGTCTGATGGATCTCATCTGATTATGCAGCCAAATATTGAACAAATATATACAAATATGTGCGAATAAGAAGCAACCATGGAAGAAAAGATGGCCTTTTCTAATGATCTCAAGTGTCACCAGGCTCCCAGCAGGAAACAGAAGCATGTGCATTTAGGTAATTTTAAGTGAATTTAGTAAAGTGACTATTTGCAAAAAGTTCGGGCAGATATATAGAAATCAAGAGGGAGCAATTACTAGCTTCTGGAGACAAACAGGGAGGGCCATCAGGCAAGAGTTGTGACCTTCAGACATGTGTCCTATGACAACCCCATAGGATGGAAATTGAAAAACAAATACTCTGACTCCTTTTCTTCTCTTCTTCTACTCTCTTGCTTGTGCTTCCTGATGAGCAGAAGACAGCTGGAGGCCAGACAAGTCAACCTGCCAGGACCCAGGACAGAGTGGAGAAGGGCAGAGGTAGATTTGGAGAGACACAGGAAAGGGACGCACCACAAGTCATAATATCATCTCGTAGAATAAGAGAATTATGCCTTTTATGTGGATTCCAAAACTATGAATTATATTTTGGTCTTTCACTCCTATAGATTTAGGGCACAGACCTTATTTATCTTTGCCTGTTTAGCATATTGCCTGAACAGAGGGGATAATCAGATCTCACAGCCAAATTTTTGCTCACTTTGGGTTTATAAACTCAGAGGTGGAGAAGACCACCTCCTTATTCAGCACACGAAGAAACTGAGTCCCGGAATGACTCAGCAGACTTCTCAGCATCACTTAGTAGCAAATCCTGGATAAGAGCCCAGTTAGTGACTACCTAGTTCGTGGAATTCTTATTTTCTAAAGAATCAGTTCCTAAAGTTATTTTACAATATATCTATTTACTCTTTCAAATCCTGGATAAGATTTAGTGCCCCCTATGTGCTAGGCACTGTTTCAGATGCTAAGGATTCAGCAGTGAACAAAACCAACAATAGGAATCCCTGAACTCATAAAGCTTACATTATAGTCTGGATAGACAGACAGCAAACAAAGAAAAAATGTAGATAGCAGGTCAGATGGTGATAAAGGCTATGGAGAAAAACAAAACAAGAAAGGTGATGGGCAGTCAAAAGAAAGCCTCCTGAGAAGGTGACATTTGAGCAAGGTGACTCTGAGTATGAATACCTGGATTGATTACCTACTTCTCATCTCAGTATCTATCTATCATCTATCCATCCACCATCATCCACCTGGGGGAAGAGTGTTCCAGGCAAATGCTGAGGTCCTGATGTGGGAACATCCTGGGCCTGTGTGATGGGGTTGGTGGGAGTCTGAGGGAGAACAGTGGAAGGGGATGAAGTGAATGGGAGGTCACAGCTGGTAGAGGCTGATTAGGGCCTTGGAGGCTATTGGACTTTGCTTGTTCTCAGAGAGAGATGGGAAGACTGGGAGAATTGAGGCTGATTTTTATTTCTTCAATCTGCTGTTGACCAGAGGAATGAAAATACCTTACTTAGGGTTCAACAAAATCACTCTCACCGGTGTGTGTAAGAAGAACTCTAGAGCACAAGAGCAGGGAGACCAATTAAGGAAACCACTGCAATAATCCCCAAGCAAAAATTTCTTTTATTGTCTCTAAATAGAAAAAGTGTAAAAAATCAAAATGAAAATGATCTCTACTCTCAGCACCCAAACATAGCCACTGTTAACTTTTTGGTTTGTAATCTAGAAGTTTTAAAAATCTAAAATGAGAGCATAGCACATATACTTTTTTTTTGTATAAAATGCTATACACATCTTTAAATTTAAGTAAATACAGATCTACATCATTAATTTTAATAACCACGATGTATTACATTGTAAAGCTCCACCACGTTTGTTTAACTAATTCTTCACTGATGGACATTTCGATTGTTTCATTATTATGTACAGAGCTGAGCCACCTGACAGCGTCCTCATTTCTCTGTCGGCTTGTCCAACTTGTTATTTCCTTTTTCAATATCATTAGGAAGCAGAGTGGGTCAGAACTGTCCTTTCTCCCTGCGTTTATCAATGGATAGACTAATGTGCACAGCCAATTGGTAATATTGACTGCATTTGAATCCCAAGTCTCCTCCCTGCTCTTCTAACCATCAGTAAGTACTTTGGTAGAGACTTCACACTAAACCGTGGATAGCAGCCACACTAAAGCATACATTTGAGACCATTTTTTTTTCAAAAGAATTAAAAATCACCTACTATAAGGATGGATCTATCTATTTTTTAAGCTCAGGTCTGCTATTTGTCGTACCAGCTTCTCATTCCCATTTTCATGGAAAGCCAGAGACTTGTTATAGAACATGGATTATTGTTGCTGTCTAATTCCAATGCTGGCGTCTTCCATATTTAAACACGTATATGTATGTCCATTCTAGCCCAGTTTCTCCCATCAGTAGTCTTATTCAGGTGGTCATAAAGGGATTCCAGAGGCCAGCAGATTCCGAGGATCATAAATATTAGGAAATGACCAACAGCTGTTCCTTGGAAGTGGTAAGATGCATCGCCAGGTGGTGGTAGTTCACAACTCATCCAGCAGATGGCGATAGGTCACCGACTTTCAGAGTCCGAAGAGCCCTTTCGAATTAGTTTGGAGTCACTTCAAGAGGTTGAGCCCAGGGCAAAACAGAGAAGCTCTATCATACTGCCTCAGGTGATTGGCTTCTTGCATGGTTAATTAGTCCCAACCAAAATGGCAGAGCCCCACTAATTTTAGATTTTAGTTTTTGCAATGGAAAGAAAAGTCCTCAGTCAGAAACTGAAATCCCTTCAGTGATCTGAGACCTTTACAACATCTTACTTATCATCAATGTTATATCTTAATGGTACGAAGAACTGATATAATAAAGTTCTTTCTAAAATGAAATGAAATAAAGGGCTTTTAAATTTAGAAAGAATTAGAACAATGGAAATTAGGGGAATGAGAGATAAGGAAAGCTATAAACAACTTGAAGTTGTCAGGCCTGAAAAATGGCAACACTGAAAAAAATAATTTGATTTCTGAGTCTAAAGTGATTATTTCACTTGTTTAAGCATATATTTCCCACTTAGGTTTTAAAATGTGTATTTGATGTCTATAATATGCCAGGCAATTTCTGGGAGCTGGATCTTAGCAGAAAACAAGATATAGACAATGTCCCTGCACTTGTGGAGCTTGCATGTGGGAGAATCAGACTGTCGGTAAGCAGATAATAAGAGAACTATATATAGTACATTATACTACATAAATAAAGTGTCTGTAATGATAAATGCTAAGAGGAAGAGACAAGGGGTGAGAGGGCATAAGGGACGGTGGGAGCTGCTGTTTGAGATAGGCTATCAGGAAGGCTGCTCCTCCATGTGGAAGGAGCAGTAAGTGCAAAGATCCTGGGGTGGGAGCAGGCTTGAGATATTCTGGGAACAATAAGGAGACCCATGTGATAGGGACATGGTAAATGAGGAGAAGAATGATAGGAAATGAGGTCAGAAAGGTAGCCAGAGGTCAGGGGCCAGATCGTGCCTAACCTTGCATGTCCTCGTGAGGACTTTGGGTTTTATTCCAAGTTAGATACAAAGACCTTGAAGTGTTTTGAGCTATGGAATGATATGATCTGACCTACTTTTTGGACAGGAACAGTGTGGCTACAGTGTGGAAATCAGTGGAGAGGAAGGGACACCAATAGGGAGACAATTTTATATTGCTTCAAGGAGAATGTATACGAAAAGGTAGAGAGGTAAACCAAAATCATGGAAGTTTGGAACTAACGGGTTGTTTAATGACCTAGCTAAACTTCCACAATATCCCGATAAACAATTGGAACATCACCAGATTATGTGACTAGTTTTGGGTCACAGTTAGTCGCCAGGTTAGATTCATGGGACCCTCTGGCCAGTGCTCCTTATATTTCCTCTCTTCTCTCCTGCAGAGACCTTTATGGCATGCATGGTTATGCTCTTCCACCAAGAACAGTGTCACTTCTTGCCACCTGACAAGTGCTCACGTGACTCTGTATGCTTATAGTTCCTTTTTGGAGCAGGAGACCGTTGTTTTCATGGTTCCAAACAGGGACATGTCACATCTGTTTCTTGGGATAGTTCATTCACTTCAAAGCTCTGCTTCTTTTAGCCGGAAGTACTGGAATTCATTCTCCTCTCTTGGTGCTTCCGAAGACACCACCTGACCCTTTAGCACATTGGTGAAAATCTTGTGATTTGACTGAAGACATTCTGTGTAGTCATATAGAGACCCATTGGGACCTGGTAAGCCTGATAGAGGTTAAGAAACTCTTGGAATTGGCATCTTCAGATTATTTTGCTGCAGCAAGCTCCTGCTTCAAATCAGTCTTATTCATTTCTTAAAGGCTGCCTGAATGCTCAGCATTATTTTGGGCATCGTAGGGCAATAGTTCTCAATGGAGAGGGGAGTGTGATTTGGCCCCACAGGGAGCACTTGGCAATGTCTGGAGATATTTTTGGCTGTCATACAGGGGGAAGGTGCTGCTGGCATCTACTGGGATGCTGTTAAACATCCTACAATGAACACAACAGCCTCCTACACCAGGAAGTGATACAGCCCCAAATGTCAACAGTGCTGAGGTTGAAGAAACCTTACTGTAGGTCAAAATAAAATTAGAAAATCTAACTGTTGCTCAAAATAAAATGACAATCAGGCTGGAAAATGAACCAACATTCTAAAAAACATTCTCAAACTTTTTTGGACTTTAACCCAAAGTAAGAATATATATATAATTTGCACTGAAGCCAGTACACACAAACATATTTTGAACACACGTGTGTGCAAATGTCTCACAGAACAACACTCACTGTGCTAAATGCAGAGCTTTGTATTTTTATACCTTTTGGTTCCATTTTTTAAAATGTAGTCAGGCCCCGTGGAATTATTTTTACTATCTACTAATGGACTTGAAATCTTCAGCATTATAATGAAATGACACTGAATGAAACTACGTTGTTTCAGGACCTACTGTAGTTATATACTCATCACTTCGCTGGACTGGATTGTGAACCACTGGAAGGCAAAGACTGGTTCAATTCTCTTCGAAAAGGGTTTGGCGAAAAAATTTTTGTGACATTAATGGGTGATCTTTTTGGTGACTTCTATACGGAACACACCATTCATATATGCCTTCAGTGCCAATATATAGTTTATATAAAACTGTGTACAATTCCCTTACCTATTTGATTCAGTGTTGTTCTAGTTCATGCAGTTTCACTACTGCATACTGTTCCACCATATGAATATAGCACAGTTTATTCATTCATTATTTGGGAGTGGACATTTACACTGTTCCAGTTTTTGCCATGATAAACAGCGTTGCAGTGAACAATCTCGTCTATATTTCTTTGAGCATGTGCTTGCAAGTAGAATTGTTAGGTAGTCCTGCATGCATTTCTTCAGCTTCCTTGCCTGTTACGTCATTGTTCCTCAGAGTGTTTGTATCTCTCTCCACTCCCACCGGCAGTGTACTCAAAATTCTTCCTGCTGTATGGCCGTGGCAACAGTTGGTATTATCAGACTTTTAAATATAGTCCATACGATGGATATAAAGTGACATATCATCATTGTTTTGATTTGCATTTTTCCATTTCTAGTGAGGTTAAACGATTTTATAACTTTATTAGCCATCTTATGAATTGACTGTTTATGTGCTTCACCTATTTTCATTGGTGTATATACCTATATATAAAACATATATACATATTAATATACATATTAATTTATAGATATAATTTTACATAGTACATATTAATAAGCATTTATATATGTTTATAGACTAATCCTTACTCAATAACATGTGCTGTAAATGTCTTTTGCTACTCTGTGACTTATCTTTCACTTCACTTATCATATTAATTGCTGAATAGAAGTATTTTATTAAATGTAGTTAAATATTTTAATTTTTTTCTTTATGATTTATGTCTTCTAGATTTTTAAATTACTTCCTTTTTCTAAGGTCATTAAACAAAACCCTATATTTTATTCAAAAAGTTTAAAATTTTTACTTTTCATATTTAGTCTTAATCTACCTGAGATTTACTTTAGGTATGGAAAAATAAGAATCTAATTTAATTTTTTATACAGATAACCAGTTACCCCAGCACCAATTATTGAATCCCTTCTCCTATTGATTTGTAATAGCAGCTTTCTAATATATCACACCTTCATACATTTGTGGATCTGTTTCTGAGTTCTGTAGTCTATTCCTTTATTTCTATATCAGTACCATACTGTCTTAATTTCTGAAGCTTTAGAAAATCAGGATATCTGGTAGGTAATTATATTCTACATTTTTCTTCTTCAAAATTGGCCCATTCATTCTTGACCCTTTGCTCTTCAATATACATTTTAGAATTCAATTCCATGAAAAATCCCGTGGAATTTTAAGAAATCAGAATTATTCCATGTTGATACCTTAGAGAAACTCACTATGTATAGAAAAGCTGTGATGCTTTTATAAAAACAAACCTACAGGTTTTTGTAAAATAAAAGCCATTCTTAATTTATTAATATAAATTTGTATTTGTGTATTACTTTTTCTTATTGTGCAATACCCTTGAACTTATTTTGCATTCAGTCAGTGGTTTGACTATTTTAATTCTAAATAAATGCTTCCTTTTTAATGTTCTTTTTTCTAATTAACAAAGTGCCAAGTAGAAAGAGATAAGTTATGCACTTTAATTATAATAACTCCAGGCTACTGGGAAAATTCTTATCACTGGCTTGGACTGTACATTCTCTCCTCACTTAGAAATAGCATTAGTAAAAACTTCATGTAAGCAGCCGTGAGGTCTGAGGTGGTGGGGCCAGCAGGACACAGGAGCAGAGAGCTCTATTCTAGGTTCCTTCTAGTCATGCTGCATCTGGTCCTCTCTGTGTGCATTTTCTTTCTATTAAAAAATGGGACATGACTATGAGCCTGGGTTATTATGAGAGAGAGAGAGTTTAAGAGTATTGCAAAGAGTACTGGAGTAGGACCTCAGGAATGCAGAATTCTTGATCATCTCTGCCACTAATGAGCTGTCTCTCTGGGCAAGTCACATGGACTCAACTGAGCCTCAGTTTACTCCTTTGTGAAATGGACTTGTTCGACTTGATCTCTAAGGTCTTTTAACAAAAGTCAAAATTTCTTTGACTCTGAGACTTTGTAATTCCATATTACTTTACCCACTCTTCACTTCTCTTCTGTGGCCTCAGTTCACACATTTATGAAATGAGAAGTTTGGACTGGGTGGTGTCTCTTTCAACTCTAAACTCTTAATCAGAGTTGGGAAAAGGGACAGGAACGGTGGCGGTTTTGAGGGAATGTCTTTGGATTTGGAAGAAGAGTCTCACCATGTAAGTATTCCTCTCCATGGCATGGTCAACTAGGCCAGGCCAGGACAGGACAGAGTCCCACCAAAGTGTAGTTAACACGGTGGGAGTGTCTCCGACACCTGGTGGAGATCTTGGCCTTTGGTGAGTACATGACAGTTAGTTAAATGGAAGATGGAAAGACATATAAAGAAGTCTAAAATATGGTTTCTGCCCGCAAGTGTTCACAATTGAGTTGGGAAACATAAGGGCAGTATTATAAGGCCAAGAGTTCAGAAAATATAAATACCATCATAAATATCTGTTGATTTCATGAAGCTACGGGAGCATATTCTGAGCTCATAATTCGAGGCATATGTATGTGTGGATAGCCTCATCCAGGAGCTGTAGGAGTGTCCTAAATGTCTTGGCAGCTCCATCTTTTGTGTAGTCACAAGTTTTTCTCCAGAAGAACTTGATATTTTCTTTTTAAAATATCACTTGATTTTGGTCTTTTGATGATATACTCTGTCTTAATAGAATGTGTCCTACTAGAAGGATGGATAGGCTATGTATAAGGATGTAAAGGAGGGAAAAGAATGGCATTGTGGATGGAATTGTGGAGAAGAATATTAAACAAAATCTTGGGGTCAGAAAACACAAGATGTATTCAGGAGACAACTGGTCGACAAGTTTGGCTTTAAGGCTTTTCAAGAGGGGGAAAAAAAGCTAAAGATACAATTTGGAGTCAGATTATAAGTGGCATGATGTAAACAAAAGAGAGGCCAAGGATAAATTCTAGCTATGATGTTTACTATCTGCATGCCTTTGAGCAAGGTCTTTAATCTTTCTGAGCTTCTATCTCCACATGGTAAAGTGGGAGTAATAATACCAACTTGAGGATTAAAGAATGAAAAAGCTCCTGGCATAGTAAACACAATCAATAAATGTTAATTTTCTATATCCCAGGCTTTTTTTACCTTCACAGTGGCTTCTTCTTTATTTGTGATTGGGAGAACAGCAAACAGACAGACCTGGCTTTGAGTTAGGCTCAGCCAGTTGCAACGTCTTTGATTTTAGTCAGGTCGTTTAACCTCCATGAGTTTCAATTTACTTATCTATAAAGTGAAATTAACCATACTTACCTTGCAGGATTATTGTAAGGTTTAGAAGTGCATTATGCGAAGTACACAACACACTGTTAATAGGGTAGAAGCAGTAGGCTTTAATAAATAATAGTGGTGGGAGAAAGAGGAGTTATTGTCACTGAGATCCTTCAATTCTTTACCAAGGAGCCTAGGATTTACCTTGAAGACACTGTGTTTTGGGGTTGTCTTTGACATTTTTTTCAGATAGGGTATCCTAAGATAAAATGAAAATCTTGACATTGATGAGAATAGTACAAGAATGGCAAAAATGTGCACAGGGCAAGAAAGAACACCCTGGAGGTAGAAAGCCAACCTACTGAAGACAAAATCCAGCTTTCTGATTGTATGCACTATATAAATTTCTTGTATTACCAAATGGATTCTTTCCTCTGAAATCTAACAATTCTAAATATATGAGAGAGACACACATAGAAATGGAAAGTGAGACAGGAACAAAGAGAAGAAAGAGACCCAGAGAAAGAAAGAGGCCAGGAGAGGTAGAAAGATATACAGATACAGAGAGATGAGAGAGGAGAAAGATGCCTTTTCAAGAGTTTCTCGGCTTTTTTTTTTTTTTTTTTTTTTTTTTTTTTATGAAGACATCTGGCACACAGCTGTGCTGGCTGGATGCAGGTGGCTTAAGAGAACTTGCATCCAGGTATAAATCTGGCATCAACAGCTGACATGTGTGCTATTTTAAATAAAACTCTAGGGATTTGGCATGGAGGTGGTGTGTTATCCCACTTCCATCAAGATGCACCTGAACACCTGAGGACAGTTCTTGCGCTGTCTTCAGGTCATCTGCTAACCACGTTTCTCTCTTTCTGGTCTGGGGAGAGATTCCTGGTCAACAGCGTGCTCATTGAAAATGCTTCCCACACTCCCTTTCTGCCATTTCCTTCGGCTTCGTTTTCGATCTGCTTGCTATTTTGCTTAGAAGAGGGTGAGTTTGCTTTTGTGAGAAGGTTGTTTGGCTTAGCTTATTCTGAAAGCAGAATGTTTTTAAGTTCAGTTTGTGCCTTTCATGTCTTTATTCCCTCCCTCCTTCCTTCCCTCCCTTCTTTCCTTCCTTCCTTCCTTCCTTCCTTCCTTCCTTCCTTCCTTCCTTCCTTCCTTCCTTCCTTCTTTCCTTCCTTTCTTCCTTCCTTCCTTCTTTCCTTCCTTTCCTTCCTTTCCTTCTTTCTTTTTTAAATCGGTCATCCAAATACTGGATGTCTAATAACTAATGAGTATCAGAATCCTACAAAAGTCAGTTTCTGTTGCCACAGTTGTCACTATCCTTGAGATGGGGTGCCTGGTGGGTCTGTTTAGAGAAGGAATTTGGTACCTATGCTTGCTGAAACAAAGAAATGGGGCATTATGGAGCAGCACTTTGAAAGACTCCCACATCCCAGGGGAGTGCTTCCTGTACGTAGCCTAAGACAGGACTGTTGCAGATCAGTAAACTTCATGGATGACAACTGAATAAAAATGCTAATCTGACCATTCCCCAAAGGACAATGCCCTGTATTGTCTCTTCAGAGTTCTTCTTAGCCCACCTTCCAGTTCTGAAAGATCCCATTGTCCTACTAAAATGGATGAAAATGGTTGGCCCCCAAGATACCACACAATGCCCCCTTTTTTTTGTGGGTGTAGAAGTGTTAGCTGTAGTATAATGTCTCTTTCTTATTTCAAAGAATTTTTAGAGAAATATTTCATATACAAAAAATATAAAACATATGAAATAATTGAACACTCATATGAACAGCGCACCAGCTTTAAGAAACAATATTATATAGTGCTCTTGAAGGAAGCCCCTGTGTATCACACCTCATTCATATCCTTCTTCTAACCTCCCCCAGGTACTTTTGTCATTGCCTTACTTTTCTTAAGAGTTTAAATAACATATATGTGTATCCTTAAGTACTAGATTAAGTTTTGCTTGCTGTTGACTTTTATATAAATGGTATCAGACTGGATGTGTTTTTTTGCAACTTGTATTTTTTGCATGGAATAATATGAGATTAAGCCATGTTGAATCATTATTAAATGTTTATTATTAAATGCATTCATTTCTCCCATTCCATTCCATAGATATACCATAAGTCTTTTATCCATTCTCTGTTGATAGACATTTGGGGTATTACTTGTTAGTATAAATAACAAATTCGTGATGTTTTTTACTACTACAAATTCCAATGCTATGAACATGATTTTCATGTCTCTTGGTACATGTGGAAGAGTTTCTCCAGATTTTGTAAATTGGAGTAAGATTGTTAGATCCAAAGACATGAACATTTTCTACTTTATTAAATATTTCCAAGTGTTTTTGCAAAGCGTTTGTACACATATAAAATAACATCAATGTATAAGAATCACCCTGATCCCAACCTTGGTAATATTTTAGTGCCCAACTTTTACATTTTTTGCCAGTCTTGTCATTATAAAATAGCAGCTCTTTCTGGGTTTAATTGGCATTTTCTTGATTTTTTTTATTAGATAAAACAATTTTTATATTTTTTAGTCATTAATGCTTCCTCTTTTGTCTTGAACTCTTTGTGTGTCCAATACATCCTGATCCATTCGGTACAGCACTATCTACTGATGAATTAGGATAGGAAGGGAGTGATGGAACGTGTTGACAGTAGTAAGTAGTGTGCTGTTTTTCTCTGCGAAGGCCCCGAGGAAGCAGGAAGTGGCCGCTATGGACCCCATTATATAACCGACACAGGAGCCGGTGAGGACGATGATGGATTTGAAGATGACTTAGATTTGGATATTTCCTTTGAGGAGGTAACAAAAATCTCTACTCTTAAAGCCCAAGGTGTTTTTGTTTTCTTGCTGTGAACAGGGTGATTGTGCCAATGGACTGTTTTACTTAAAACCTACTTAAATTGGCTCATTTGCTTTTAACACATTTATTTACTCTGACTATGAGGCTTCAAGTGATCATAAATTAGTAGTTACTAAGCACCAACCATGTTGATGTTCTATAGTTAGCCCCTGCCTGCTGACTTCACAATCTGGCACCAAGTGAAATTTTACAAAGTCAGGTATCATAAGAAAATGAATAATTCCTTGATAATTCGATCTTTGTGATATTGTAATAATAATAATAAATCACATAACATCAACTTTACTACTGATTTTCTGAGTAATACAATGCAAGGTACTTAAAATTCTTTATCTGTAAACTGGAATCAGCACTTTCTGCCTCATCTATATCCCAGGGGTGTGTGAAGTATCAAAAGTGACCATATTTTCAAATATTAGGCATTAGCCATAAACAAGGCAGTCTCATTCCTGTGCTCTGTGTTAATCCTGAATCTGTTTTCTTCTCTGGCTTTAGGTTAAACCACTTCCTGCTATCAAAAAAGGAAATAAGAAAGTTTGGGTGGAATCCAAGATTGTGCCTAGATCCAAGCCAAAGACCACATCTAGGCTTGTTCCCCCTACCCCAGCATCTCTCCCTATGACTACCGTGGCTCCTCAGCCCACTCCTCTGCAGAGAAAAGGGAAGAATGGCATGGCTGTGATGCCAAGGCTCTTTGATATGCCTTGTGATGAAACTCTCTGCTCTGCTGACAGCTTTTGTGTCAATGACTACACCTGGGGGGGCTCACGATGCCACTGCAACTTGGGCAAAGGTGGTGAGAGCTGCTCAGAAGGTAGGCCCTTGGTGTGGGGAAGAAATTGATGGGGGATTGGCCCCACTGGAAGCCAGAGGGAAGCTTTGCCATCCACTCATTGTTCTTTCTAGCCCTATTTCTAAGATAAATCCCTTCTTCCTTGTATAAGTCATTAAATTAGTTATACAGGGAAAATATGAGGCCACTTCCATTGCTTTTAGTTAGACAGCAGCCCTATTTCTATGAGTGCCAAACGTGTAGTACTATTGGTGCAATTAAATTATCCTGACAACTCTTTGGGTAGGTGGGCTTTACTTTTATAGCATCTCTACTGAAGAAAACAAATACAGCTGAAATATGTGCATGAAAGTTAAGAAAGATAATAATTGAGCCAACTTATATTGCACAGATGTACAGCTGGAAAGCAGATGTCAGTGATCTACAGCCATTCAGTTCTTTTTGGGGTAGTAGGTAACAACCTCCTAAGATCCAGCTTCTTCCTAAGAAGTTCGGAAGCTCAAAGTCCCTAAGAATGAGAATTGTAGATGTGAAAAGAAAATAGTAAACTAGGTTTAACAGATTACCAGAGTTTTTCACTTAATGACATCCAAGCAATGGTGTATATTGATTTTTGCATTTGAAGAAGTGAGAAAACAGCATGTGTTTGTATTGTCTTTTTCTCTTTTCAGATATTATTATACAATATCCTCAGTTCTTTGGCCACTCCTATGTAACCTTTGAACCTCTGAAGAACTCCTATCAGGCATTTCAAATTACTCTTGAATTTAGGGTAAGAAGGGTTGATTGTTTGATGAGTACCTGTTGGACATCTTAACACAACAGTGTGCTACATCAGAAGGCAGGAGGAGACGGGGAGAGGAAGCGGGGAGGTAAATATCATTGGTAAATGTGACACAGAGCCTGTCCTTAAACTGTTTATAGGGTAACAAGGCTGATGGGCACATGCACACATTCAAGGGTGCCGTCAAGGGGGAGGTGGGTGCTGTATGTTACTGAACTATGGAGGTGGCTCCCCTGAAGTCTCCCAGAGAGAATGTTTGGGTCCCAGCCATGTTGCTCATAATAGTGACAACTCCCTGGCCAAGATTTCAGAAGGCATAATGCATTCTCATTCCAAAATCCCTTTTAAAGAGAGCCCAAATGTCTGCCTTCATTGCTATGGCTGCAAGTGAACAAATAGAAAAACTGTTATACGCGAGCCTGGCTCCAATAGATGCTCTCTGATCTGAATCAACTGCAGATCAGAATTCAGTGACTTCAGCTTAAAGCCATCCTTTTGGGTATCCTAGATGAAGTGAAAAGGTTTGGCAGTCTGGAAACAAGTCCCCTATGAGGTCATGGTCATTGTGTTGAGTTCCAAAAGGTGGTCTGTTCCAGTCTAAGGACAGCTCATATCCCTAGAAAACCAAACTAGTTGTTTTTATTGTCCTGTTCTCCTGAGAGAAAGAAAGAAGAAACTTTGTATGCTTCCCCAGAGGGAGGGAAGTAAAAACAAAAAGGAAAAAAATAGGGTGCTCTTTGGTTAAAATAGAATTTGATGAGCACGAGAACCACCTCTCTGTGAGGGTGGTCTTTGTGCACACAGTTTTCCTGAGGCTCTGCTGGAGGAATGCTAGGTACCTGGGAATTAATTGGAGTCCATATGCTTGCCCCTTTGTAAATAAGACCACAGAGGAGAATGTTCAAGTTTCATATTCATGAGTGTTTCCAGGTGGCGCTTTATGGAAAAGGACATGATCGTTGTTCCTGTGGCTTTTGTTTGTGTAATAACAGGCAGAAGCGGAGGATGGCTTACTTCTCTACTGTGGGGAGAATGAACATGGAAGGGGCGATTTCATGTCTCTGGCCATCATCCGACGCTCACTCCAATTTAGGTAACTCCCTCCAAAGGCCCACAGACTTTTTAATACTACTCTATGTTATGTTTACATTTTTTACTGTGTGAATAAAATATATACAGGATGGATTCCTGTAGAAAAAGAACAGTGTGTATCAGATGAGCATGGACCAGTTTACTAAATACTGGAGTGTCAGGAGTGCAGAGTAGCCCTAGCAACTTGAATTTTGGAACCTTGAAACCATTCACTCTTGAGCACTCACAGTGTCCCAGGCACTGCTGTAGATCTTGCATGCAGGAGTGAGCCAAAGCAGTACAGTCCTTTATCTCCTGGAGCTCTAGTGGGTGTGATAGGCTAAAGACTGGGATCGTCTCCTTTTTTCCTCTGGTGAATATGATTGACAGCCATGGAGAGCAGAGAGGTACCTACAGCTTCCTTAGGGATCCCAGAGACTCAAACCCCATTCTCATTTTCTCCCAGGGCTGTGGTAGACTTTGGCTTATCTCCTCTGCCCTGGTCATTTCTCTCCCAACACACTTTAGAGTCCATCTTTAGTTTATGTGTGGTTTTGGGGACAGAATTTGGTGGAGGTGTGAGTGCTTTAACTACCCTCATGGAGGTGACCAATGGGGATCAGACTTGTCCTTCTCCACAATACACTGATTAAGATCCTGCTGGCACCATTTCTCTGCTGTCTGACCCTTAACTTCTTCCAGCCTGTGTTTCTTCCCAGGGTTGTTGAGGGGATTAAATGAGTTAATGCATAAAATGCAGTGCGTAGAGCAGCAACTGACCCCTAGCAAGCACTCACTCAGCATCTATCATATTGTCTTTTGATTATTTCAACACAAAAATTACTTTTGGTTAAGTTAGTGAAGACTGTTGAGCATTCCACGTCGGGTAGAAAATGGTCCCCTGTCCTTTGCTAAATGCTTTGACTCATGAGAGTTTGATACCAGCCACCAGGATCTGGGGCAGGCATTCTAACCATGTAAGGCTCGAATACTTGGGGGATCTGATAGACTTGCAGTAGCACTGGCAGTTTTTTGGAGGTGGCAGCTCCCCAACTCTGCAACTCTTACTGAGTGATTTCAATATCCCCATTAAGTAAGACTGTCCCTCAATGCCTCTCAATATGAAGATATGAGGCAAAGGGAGGCCATGAGAATGGGCTACAGTTCAAGTCTGGATAAGAATGATGCTACCGTTGGCAATCTCAGGACCCGGGGTGAAGTGGCACGGTGGCTGCTTGGAAGTTGACCAGAAAAGATCAAAATTTTAGATGTCAAGCATAGTGACCAGTGGACACCTCAGACCAGAGGGAGGTTGTGGGGGGTGGGGGGCGTGAAGAAGAATGAGACCATGTGAGAATGTTCACCTTCTGCCCACACCTCGCCTCTAAGCTGGAGGCTCATATGGAACCTGTTTCTGCATTTGGGCCCAGCGAATACAGAAGGCAGTGCTGGCCAGCTCATCAAAATGGGTGTGAAACTTGACTTTTTTACATTTTATTAATATCACTGAGCCTGTCATTTGGGGGAAGTGCCTAGAGAAATCCCTGGAAGCAGAATGATACAAGTTCTAATTCGTTGCACCTTGAATCCACTTTAAATATCTAGTGATCTCTGAAAAGAAGAGGTAGGTTCTTAGTTACCCATCATTTTCTAAGTTACAGGGAAAATTGGGTTAAAGAGGACACCACATTTAAATTTTTATGGGAAGATTGAAGATAACTGAACTGAGGTCATCCCAGGGAACAGGCATCCAGTTACTCCACAGATTTAAGTAGCTCTTGATCTTCGTGAACGTAACTGAACATATTGACTCCCAAATAAGCCATCACCCTGGAAGTGATGTCCATGGACCCTGAAAGCATAATGAGCTGATTGATCAAAGAATCCTTTTTCCTCCTCCACAGGTTTAATTGTGGAACTGGGGTTGCCATCATCATAAGTAAGACCAAAATCAAGCTAGGGGGCTGGCACACGGTTACACTCTACAGAGATGGGCTGAATGGGCTACTGCAGCTCAACAACGGCACCCCGGTGACAGGCCAGTCCCAGGTGAGTGTGAGCCTCACTCCATCCACATTGCACCCACCATAAGCATCCTGAGGAGGTTCCACTGAGGCAGACTTGGCAGGATGCAAGCTCTAGTGGACCACTTTTCATGGCAGACCCATGCAACTAAGCTCTGATGTGCTCCTGCTGGATCCTACCACTCTAGGTGTGCTCTCAGGGCATGCATCCACCTCACACCTACCAAAGAGGAGAACTGATGTGCAAGCAGCATCACTATGGGTGCCCGGGGGTAGAGGAGGAAGCCATTATTAGTGCCAGATTCAAAGCTGACTTTTAAGGCAGGGGTCTTGCAATCCTGTGGCTCTAGAAAATAGTTCCAAAAGGTTCACTTGGTTATATATGCAAGAATAATTCATTGATTTACCTTTTGGGGGGCTCATGATTATAAGAAGTGGTAAAATAACTTAACTGTTGGACTACTTAGCAAATCACCTAAGTATTGACATATTTGTCATGCTCTGGGCAATTTTAGGACTATGTTTGGAATAAACAGTTTGGATGAGCAACCTGCCAAGGAACTGAGCCTATAATTATAATCAGGCAGCTGTCTGTATTCTCTGAGGAAAATGTAGCAAGAAAGCCTTTGTGTGTATGTGGCTAGCTTCCTGGGCTCTTTGCTACTCTTTATTGGCAAGACATGTTGTATAAAGAGCCATGCCTTGCTGATCTCTGTTATTTTGGACCCCAATGGTTCCAAAGAAACAAGAATCCAAATATAATGAATGTGAATTCAGTGAGATGGCTTATGCATCTATTTCTAAGGAAGGAAAGGAGAGGATAAATGAACTAGAGTCACATTAATGCCAGAACAATGGGCCTAATATGATTAAAATTAAATTTGATAGGAATAAAAGAGATTTGAACTTGGGTGCAAAATACTAACATGATGACAGGAGGAAGAAGCTATAACAGAAGCAACACATGTGAAAATGTCTTTGGTTTAAAGCAAGGAGGTTCAGTAAAAGTTAATAAACAGAGCCATATGGTAATATTAAGCTAAAGAAATTATAAATTGAATCAGTAGAGGTATAGCGTCTAGAAAAAGGGAGATGATAATTCTATTTTGTTCTGGTGACTATACATATAGCTTCCAGTGCTCTAAAGATGACTCTAATTCTATAAGAAAATTGCATTCACTTCTGTGATTACATTCTAAGAGGGCCACAGACACACTGTTCAAAGAGCATGTTCAAAAAACAGTCAATGAAACAGAAAGTTGACTTGAAATCCCTGGAATGGTTGATGGAAGGAACATGGTTTAATATGCAGAAGAGAAGATGAAGATGTGGATGGTAGTTTTTTGTCAGAGTGAAAGAGTGAGTCTTGGGGAAGAAACACTTACTCCATGGACCCCAATGCTCAAGCTGGGAAGAGCACAGGAGCCAATTTTAGCTTCTCCTAATCATACAAAGGTGTACAGGGATGCAAAAGACCTTCTCAGGACCTTTGTCCTTGCGGGAGTTTAAAAAGTAATTTATCAGAACCTTTTGGTAAGGATGTACAAGGAACCCAGCAGTCAATAACAGCTTGGGTTATATGAGTTTTCGTATTTTTCTAATGATGAGAGTCACTAATTCTTAGTGAATATAAGAATTAATTGTAAGAAGCACATAATTTTTTGAATACTCAGGGCAATGTTTGACTCTCTACTATCAGCACTTGCTAAGCAAATTGTATAAGCAGGCTTTTCCCCAGCCCCCTCTATCACCTTTAATCCAAGTGAATGAGATATTTCTATATTTTAAAAACAAACGACTGAGAATTTTGTCCCACCTAATGTTCAGCTCTTACTTCCTAACCTCAAAACATGCCATCCAGGTTGTGGTTTGCTGTAGGACTGGAAATGTCCCCACCTAACTGAAATTAAAAAACTTTTTTTAAAAAAAAAGTTGTATCCATGAGCAAATATCGAAATATTTTGCAACAAAATCTGTTTGGCAATTCCGTCCCCCCTCCCCCACTCACCCACAATGTTTCTTGCAGGATATACTATAAAGGTGACTGGGACAGTGAAAGAGTAAACATTAACCCACATATATACAAAATTAGCATTATCACCTTTGAGACACAGAGTAGCCCTATGACCCATCCAAGGTACACAATAAACTGGTGTCAGGACAGGAAAGAGAAAGTTTTTTTTGGATGCCCATCGTGGTACACTGCCTGTTGGGTTGCTCTTGGCTCTGACCTTCCTTCCCTTCCCTTCTAGGCATTCCAAAATCATCCCTTCTTCAAACATAGCCCTCTGAGGAGCTCACTGAATTTCCTTTGGTAACTGTGGATTTAATTCTGCAGTAGGGCAATGTCTTAAAGATAAATACAGATGGGAAAAAGCATAGGGGCTGTAAACTACATTTTAACCATGTCCCTCATTAAAATCTGTTGTGTTATTGGCTTTAATTTTGTTTACTGAGCCACGGTTTTCATTTTTCTTAAAGGGCCAGTACAGTAAAATTACCTTCCGGACGCCCCTCTATCTCGGTGGGGCTCCCAGTGCCTACTGGTTGGTCAGAGCAACAGGAACAAACCGAGGCTTTCAAGGCTGTGTGCAGACACTCACAGTGAATGGGAAGAGAATCGACATGAGACCCTGGCCACTGGGGAAAGCACTCAGTGGAGCTGATGTGGGTGAGTCACTTCCTAGTGGGCCGGGCGCTTTTGTGGGGTTGCCTTTTAGGCGTGGGCAAGGGAGGTGAGTTGCCTCGTGGGTTGCAGGCCACGAAGAACTTCAAGAAGGAATTAGGCCCAGGGGGTGATGTTGGCACTCTGCAGACCCCTAGTCTGAACACCAAGACGTAGTAAACAAGACGTAGTACACCAAGCCCTTGGTTGTGTCCTGCTGCCATCTTGGCCCTTTTCATGAAATGTGGCATGGTCTCATTGGATAAAGCAGCAAGCAATTCAACCCTTTTACGCTTCCTCATCCAGTCCAGTGGAAAATCCAACACAATAATGTAAGAAGAGTTTTCATATGCTCTCTGCTTATAAGAGAAATAGTTAGGTTCTAATTCTTGACCACCGTGCCCAGTGCTTTCTCGTATGCCCTCTCATATACTCCTGACCTAACTCTAGAGGGTAGAGATTATTATTGTATCTATTTTATACACGAAGAAACTTGGGTTTGTGAAAATTAAATAACTTATCCAAAATAGCAGGCAGAGCTAGAATTGTTTTTTTTTTCTATTTTCTTTATTTATTAAGATGTTATTTTTTGAATGGTTGAAGGTTCACATCAAAATCGAGGGAAGGTACACAGATTTCCCATATATGCCCTATCCCAACACACGTACAGCCTCCCCCATTATCAACATCCTCCACCAGACTGCTACTTCTGTTACGACTGATGAACTCACATTGATACGACATAATCATCCAAGGTCCATAGTTTACATTTTGGTTCATTCAGGGTGTTATACGTTCCATGGGTTTGAAAAAATGTGTAACAACCTATATTCATCATATTTTCCCAAAAAATCCTCTGTGCTCTGCCTATTCATCTTTCTCCTCGCCCCCACTCCCTGACAACCACTGATCTTTTTATATTTTCTGACGTTTTGCCTTTCCCAGAATGTCATATAGTTGGAATTATACAGTATGTAGCCTTCTTAGATTTGGCTTCTTTTAATTAGTAATATGCATTTAAATTTCTCCATGTTTTCTCATGGCTTGATAGCTCATTTCTTTTTAGCATTGAATAATATTCCATTGTCTGGATATACCACAGTTTATCCATTTACAGCTACTGAGGGACATCTTAGTTGCTTCTAAGTTTTGGCAACTATGAATAAAGCTACTATAAACATCCAGCTTTTTGGGGTGGACATACTTTTTCAACTCCTTTGGGTAAATACCAAGGAATGTGATTGCTGGATCATGGTAGAGTATGTTTAGTTTTGTAAGAAAGTGTCAAACTGTCTTCTAGAGTGCCTGTCCAATTTTACATCCCCACCAGGAATGTATGAGAATTCCTGTTGCTCCATATCTTTGCTAGAATTTAGTATTGTCAGATTTCCAGATTTGGGCTATTCTAATAGGTATGTGGTGGTATCTCATTGCAGGTTGACATGATGTGGAGCATCTTTTCATATTCTTATTTGCCATCTGTATATCTTCTTTGTTGAAACATCTGTTAAAGTCTTTAGCCTATTTTCTAATCTTTTTTTTTTTAATTGTTGAGCTTTAAGTTACTTGTATATTTTGGACAATAGTCCTTTATTAGATGTGTCTTTTGCAAATATTATCTCCCAGTTGGTGGCTTGTCTTCTCATTCTCTTGACATTGTCTTTTGCAGATTGTAAATGTTTAATTTTAATGAAGTCCAACTTATCAATTATTTATTTCATGAATCGTGCCTTTGGTGTTGTATCTAAAAAGTCATTGCTACATCCAAAGTCATCTAGGTTTGTGCCTATGTTATCTTCTAGGTGTTTATAGTTTTCTGTTTTACATTTAAGTCTATGATCCATCTTGAGTTAATTTTTGTGAAGGGTAAAAGGTTTGTTTTTGAATTAATATTTTTTTACATGCAGATGTCCAGTTGTTCCAGCACTGTTTGTTAAACAGACTAAGATTGTTTTAAAACAATCTTAATAGGGATATTTATTATATCAGTGTAGGCAGTTAATAGATAATTTTAAAGTTGGTTAATTCAGTGACTGTTTTAGTCTTCTAGGGCTGCCTTAACAAAATAGCATAGACTAGGTTGTTTAAACAACAGAAATTAATTTTCTCGCAGTTCTGGAGTCTGGAAGTCAAGGTCAAGGTGTTGGCAGGTTTGGTTTCTCCTGAGACCTCTCTTCTTGGCTTGTAGGTGGCCATCTTCTCACTGTGTCCTCACATGGTCGTTTTTCTGTGCTTACATCCCTGGTGTCTCTTCCTCTTCTTATTTTTATAATGACACCATTCAGATTGGATTAGGGCCCACCCTTATGACTTTATTTAACCTTAATGAACTCCTTAAAGGCCCAATCTCCAAATACAGTGAGGGCTTGAACCTATGAATTTTAAAGGACACAATTTCATCTATAACAGCGACTTAATGGTATCAGAGCTCTGGGCTGGTGTCTCTGATTCTTTTGCTTTCACTCATAATCCCAAGATGATAACTCATCTCTCAAGATCACTTCCTCACATGACATTATCCTTGGCAAGAATTGAGAAATCCCTTTTTTGTCTTCGCCCCTCACCATCATCTCCAAGATGTTATTTTTAAAGAATGCTCAGTGAACACTATGTACACACTACCTAGATTCTACCATTAATATTTTGCTACATTTCCTAACTATATATCAATTGAACCCTCTCTCCATTCCTGGATTAAAAGTAGGATTTGATCCTCATGTCTGCAAATACAATTTGTTTTGTTTCTTTTATACCTAATATTAGCTGATCATCTATGACACGTAACCACCATTCTAAACTACTTTAATCTTCCCAAGATGCCTATGAAGTAAGTGCTATGAATGACCTTAGTGTTTACAAATGAGAACTGGTAGTACAGAACAGTTTAGTAGTTTGTCCAAGGTCATGCAGCTAGTAAGTGGTAGAGGCTAACTGTGACCTTGGCTATTCTCGTGCCAGTGCCTGCCCTCTTAACCACATCTGTCACATCAGAGGCTCCCAGATTGGCTTCAGATTGCTTCCCTCTACCTTGCTCACTCCTAAAGGTGACACTATTGTTAAAACTACAAAAGATTAAGTTTACTTAAAAAGAAAAGGTTACGAATTCATATCTTATCCCTTATGTTATTTTTCCCCAGTTGATCGCTTGGTTAAAGTGCACAATAAACAGTGATGCCTTAAACAGTTAGAAAGCACCTGCTGTGGTAGGACGATGTGGTAGGACAAGTGCCTCTCCTTGGATGTCTGTGATGAGTCAGAGCCTAAGAACCAGCAGGTGCGTCAGAACTTCCCTGTGGCGTTTAGGAGCCTGGTTTCTGAAGACAGATTATCCAGATTTAGTCGATCAGTTAACCTCTCTGTGACTCAGTTTCTCTACCTGTAAATAGCAATTACTGTATGAGATGATTTTATCTAGATGAATTGTACATATAAAGTACTTAGAATAAAGTTTTGCACCTAGCATACATGTTGTAAATATTTCCTCTTATTTATATCTGACTCCATCCATCAAGCAGGTTGTAAGTTGTTTCTTCTCTCTTCATTGACCTGGCAATCTCAAAGCTGCATGGCAACTTCTGATGGGTAGTTCAGAAATTACAAGGTTAAGCAAGAACCAATTTCTAACAGTATTTTAAATTCTCACTCAGAGGGATACCAACCTCTCCATGGAGCAAATGGCACCAGGAGGGACCAGGGACCTCATTGCTGCCTCTGTGCTCCCTGAAAGCCACTATTGGATTATTTGATCTCTCTCTATGCACCTTAATGGCAGGCATCAGTCACATTGCCTTTTTTCATTTCTTCCCATTTCCCCCCCTGGGGTACAAAAACAGGGCTGTTTATTTTTCTTCAACCTCCATATTTACTTTACTTTGAGTTAGTCCTCCTGAAATTCAAGTTTGTGTAAGTTAAATGCAGTCCCCCACTGGGAAAGACTGGGCTCACGCAAACAGCACTGAGTTTTTGGTGGAGACACAGTACAGACTTCCAGTTGCAATCCTGGTTCCCCCATCTGCCACCTCTGACTTAGCTCTCCTGCCTGCCACCACGACTTTCCCTCCGTCCCACCCTCGCCAACCCGTGCCCACTCCTCAGAGAAGCCCTTCCCCTTTCATCTCCTTCATTAGATTATTTCCAGCTGTCGGACTCTCTCTGAACTCACATTTTAGAATAGTCAGCAAGCCTAGCAAAATTTTGTACTCTCTGGCCCAGCCTGTTCTTTCATCATTCTCACCTAAATTCTCAAATCTAAACCACTACCACTTATTTTTTTTTCCAGTTCTGTCTGAGATCTCCACACCCTACTGCAGCAATGTCCCAGAGCCAACTTCCCAAGTTATTTGAGACTCAAGAGGTCTGTGGTGGACATGGGTCTCACTGTCGTTTATCACTCTTTTACTCATTCTTATTTACATATCACAGACTTATTTAATCACCTGCTCAGTCACAATGCTGGGTGATGGGGATAAAGTAATGAATAAAACAAACAGGATCCCAACTCAACTGTGGTGTAGCTGCCATAAAAAGACACCAAATTAATCAAATAATCACACGAGTAAATGTAAAATTGCAATTCGGGATAAATGTTACAAAGGAGAAGTGATGGTGCAATAATCGTGTATAATAGGGAGATTTATGGGCTAGGGGTCAGGGAAAGCGTTTCTGAGGATACAATGTGAAGTTGATGTCTGAGGCAAGAGTAGGCTTAGAAAGCAAAGAGAGGGAAGTGCATTCCAGGCAGAGGAAATGGCTTGTCCCAGTGGGAGTGTGAGGGAGAGGTGAGTACCACGATCTAGTTTGTGTTTTGAAAAGATTCCTCTGACAGTAGACAGCTTATTAGGAGGAACGTTCAGGGGGTGCATGTAGACCAGCTGGGAGGCCATTGCAATGGTTCAGATCAGAACTAATGGTGGTTTGATCCTAGGGGGCAGTGGTGGCAGATTCGACAGGTCTTCAGGAGAGAAAACAGATGAACTTCAGTTACCGGGCTGGACTGCGGGGTGAGGGGCAGGGAGGTTGCTCACCATCCACCTCCTTAATGTATTCCACTCAGTGATGTTTCACCTTCTCTTCCTGCCTTGGGAGCCTGATTTCTCTTCTTCCTCTCACTCATTATCTTGTCTGAACTTACACAACAGCTGGTGTATGGTAGGTGTCTGTGTCAATGAAAGTTATTTTATGAATTAATGATGAGGTCCTGTCAGCTTTCTCTCTATATATGACCTTGTACCTCCTTCCTCCCACTCCCAATAGTGGAAAGATTTCCTCCCCTCTAAGGCTAACTTATTCATTCACTCTGCACCCATCCTTTCCTGGCTCCTGGGATCTTGCTGCCAAGATTATCAATTCTCAACAACCCAAGGGTTCTTAATGTTTTGTGTGCCATGGAACCTTTTGACGGTCTGCTAAAGACTGTGGACCTATTCTCAAAGTGATATTTTTAAATGAAGAGAATACTATACATGATAGGAAATAATTATATTGAACCCAAGCTATACAATATTTTTAAAATGTTGTTATTATAATAATATAGGTGCTTCTTTACAAAACATATTCAGAACAGGGTTGTTGAATGGTGGGTGCAATAACTACATGATTTCAAAGTGATAAAGAGCACAAATGATATTTTAAGATATCTGCAACAAATGGAATGTGATATGACAATAACTCAGATCTGTTGGTTATAAGTGACAAGAACTGCTAATCTAGAGTTTTGTTGGCTGCATCTATAATTGAAGGAAATACTCAGTAGAAGTTAGGGAAACTCTAGCTCACTCACACTTGCTCAGGTCCCCTCCAAAGATTAAACCAGTACCATGTGCCCACGACCCTGCTACCTTTCTGGTTTAGGAACTCAAGGAACCTCCCTCCTCTCTTTTAAGATCTGACTCCAGCAACTCTTCCAGGCCCCTGTCTGAACCTCCGGTGCTGGGGCTTCTGCCTTCCCATGTGCACGCGCAGCACACCTGCTGTGAGTCATCCTGTCTTTACCAACCATGCAGCGCATCCTCTGGGCCTCCAGCAGTGCTCACTCAGACTTCTCTCTCTGCTGCTGCTCCCTGAGCTCCCTCGTCTGGGTCCTCAGGGCACTTCTCCTGCTCTCCCTTTGTCTTCTCTGTGGGCTCCTCACATTCTCCGGTTCCCTGGGAGTCCACAGGGCCCTTTCATCCTGTTCTCTCTCAGGGAGCCCATAGTTTTTAGTGGCAGGAGGGTTTTTGCTGCCCCTCCAGCCCTCACTGGTGAGCAGAATCCCCTCCTGCCAGGAGGCTCAGCAGCAGATGTTTCCACAGTCACCTGATGCTTACATTGAGCAACAGCCAGCTCCTCCTCTGCGCCTCCAAAACCATTCCCATTCACAGTGTGCTTGTGTCTTTACTCTTGCCACTGTTCTTTCGTCTTGCAAACCAGAGACCTCGAGGTCATGCTGATGTCTACCTTCAGCTTCTGGAACAAACTGCCTATTTCTTCTTTCCCCATGTCTCTCTGATTCTCCACTTTCCATTTCCTCTGCCATCCCCCCATGCAACCCCACTTTACTTCCCGTAGGATTTCTTTCTCCTTTCCCACCCCCATTACTCACAATCTATCTTGTAGAAAGACCATTGCCCGCATAATCTTGCTGAAACACTGCTTTTATCAATTAAGCAACTCCGGCTGGCTTTCATGCTCCCCCCACCCCCACTCAACTCCCACCTCTTAAAAAGAAGCTATAATGCAAATTTATAAAAAAGTTTTTTCCATGTGTGTCTAAAATAACCCAAGGACCCCACTTCTTCCTGTGGGACCGTGTCTTCTCTGACAAAGAACCTCAGCCCACAGATATTGGTGGAGCACAGGGACCTGTGAGTTTGGTTCTCTAAGATCAAAGTCAGCCTCTCCGTGGACTGGATGCCGGCAATGTCGTCAGGGCTGTGGCTGATCAATGACCAGTGGTCACTTCAGTTGTCACTTCTGTGTAAACTTCCAGTGCCCCCCCACCCCCGCTGGAATTCACAGAGGCCAGCCCACCCCCAGTAGAGGAGCGAGCCATATGGAACTGCTTCGTTTAAACTTCGTTATCAGTCCCTGAAGGCCATCTCCTCTCCTGGGTACATACTCTGCCCAGCCCTTCCCCCTCCTCCCAAGGTGGCTTTATGAGAAGACTGGATCAATTCAGCAAACACAGATGACTGATGAGGAAGGGATAAGAGACTCACCCTGCAGAGATGACACAATCAGGCCAAGGAGGGTTCTTCATCTTGGCGGGGGGGTGGGGAGGAGGCAGGTGGCAGGAGGGACAGCCAGCTCATGCAAGTACAACATCGGACACTGTGGGTGCAGAGCTGGACCCCTCACTGCTCAGAGACATCCCCCCTTGCCTCCATCCCAAGAAAAAGTGTTTTGTACTCACCTATGTAGCTCTGGGCCAAACTGTGGCCCATCTGTCTAATTTATTTCTTATACACAGGAAGAGAAGGAAGACCAAAAAAGCAGAAGAAAAGCAGCTTGGGAAAAGTCAATTTGTTTTCATTTCATCCGGTCATTTACACTTGAAGATGACCAAGTATACTCTCTTCGATATGTGTTTGGTTAAGAGAACTAACCAACCCATCTAATGCTGAATCTTTCAGCACTTCTTGCAGCCACCTTCCTGTCCCTCATGAAATTATAACTTTGAGGTAGCTATAGGGATTCTGACGCAGCACATGCTGAGGTATTATGGAGCCCTCCCTCACCCTCCCTGCTCCAGACAGAAGTGTCCGCGGTTCAAGCCAGTTTATAAGCTTAGACATGGCTGCTTAATTCCTTCAGTGCTTACCTTGGTTGCTTCAACTTTCAACCAACAAGGAGGCAGCACTTAAGGTAATTGGGGCCACATAAATTAGAACACTTTTAACATACACACTGTATTGACATTTAAGGGATTAAAATGCACTCTTGTGGGAATAACAGAGAGATGAATTAAAGCAGAAACAATGCAGTCATTCCCACCAGTGGTCATAAAATTGCCCAACAATGTATTATGTAATTTACTGTGTCTACCATGTTTTAAAGAACAAGCCAGAATCAAACTGAAAGGAAGGGAAGGTTCCACTTATCCTGTAAGCTGGTTTGCAGTTGTGCAGAGGTGCAAATAAAGAGGAGTGGAAACTACCCTATATTTATTCAGAACCAGGAGCTGTCGGCGTGGCCAGCTCCACCGTCTTGGACTAGCTCACATGATGAATCAGTTTGTAATTCCCATTCTGTGTTTAGGTGAATGCAGCAGTGGAATCTGTGATGAAGCTTCATGCATCAATGGTGGCACCTGCACAGCAGACAAAGCCGACTCCTACATTTGCCTCTGTCCCCTTGGATTTAAAGGTCGACACTGTGAAGATGGTGAGAAAGAAGCATCGTTGATGACGATTTCTGTCTGCATGTTAATTCACGTTGATGTAATTTTTCATCAATGTACCTTTAGCAAAACCCCATACATTTTTATGGCATTAACATTGCTTGTTTGGAAGGATGGGAGAATCTTTTTTTTTTTTTCACTTGGTTGGAGTGTCTTCAAGTCTCAAAATGTTGAACCAGCCAATGAGTTCATTTTAAGGTGCTCATGGGCCAGGCTTTGATGGGCTTCTCTTAGCCCTCAAATAACTTTGAAAAGCCTGTGGTCTGTATCAGACTGAATTCGAAACATTCATAGCTCATGATCCTTAGATATCTGACAGTTTCAAAAAAAAGGTTTGGAAGATATATACACAGAAACATTAACAATGTGATGAGACAAAAGTGATCTTGTTTCTTTTGCTTTGTACTGTTCTACAGAATTATCTCAACTTGCAATACTGGAGATAAAGTTGAAAAAATATATATATACACGTGTACATATACATGTAAACACATGTGCACACACAAGTACACCCATATAATAATAAAAAAATTTAAAAATGTAAAAGATTTTGGAAAACTACACAAGGTTGAACATGTTTTAACTTTTCTATGAGTGATTCAGATTTGAACCTAAGACAACATCCTGAGGAAAAGTTGTTAACAGTGTACAATCCCAAATCTCAAAACGTATATGAGTCAGGGTAAGCCAAAGATGTTATGTGCCATCTCATATTTTTGTAGCTAACATAATAAAGGCTGATTCTTGCTTACATTATGCATTGCTGCTTGTCAGAGGTGATGGTGGTGGTGGGGTTGCCTCTGCTCCACACAGTCATTCAGGGACACAGGTGCCTGCCTTCCAGTGGCTCTGCTAGGGCTTCATAGTCCTCCACTGATTCCTGCATCCAGATAGCAGGTGAGGGATGAGAGAGCGCATGGAAGATAGAAGGAAGTTCAAGAGGTCAGACCTGGGGTTCTGTATAATACTCCCACCCACATCCCACTAGCCAGAATTCAGTTATACCACCCACCTAACTGCAGGGCAGCTTAGAAATGTGGTTTAGCTCTGTGCCTTGGAGGGAAAGAACACGGAAAGGTCTGCCATGGAAGGATTTGTAACAACATGCTTGTTTCTTCAGCTTTCACCTTGACCATTCCTCAATTCAGAGAGTCCCTGAGATCCTATGCTGCAACACCCTGGCCACTGGAGCCCCAGCATTACCTTTCCTTCATGGAGTTTGAGATCACATTTCGGCCGGACTCAGGCGATGGCACACTCCTGTATAGTTACGACACAAACAGCAAAGACTTCCTGTCCATCAACATGGCAGGGGGCCATGTGGAGTTCCGCTTTGATTGTGGCTCTGGGACCGGTGTTCTCAGGTAAGGGCTGAGACCTTTAGGGACCCCCTTCCCCCAAAAAAGGCAAACAGCAGCTGCATTGGAAGAAGACGAATTTGTCATCTAATAGCTTGTACCCTTCCTGTCTTCCCTACACACTTACCTTTTCTGAAACCTGTCCTGTTTCATACAGATGACATGCTATATAGTTCAGCGATCCCCAACCTTTTTGACACCAGGGACTGGTGCTCCTGTGAGAATCTAATGCCTGATGATCTGAGGTGGAGCTGAGGCGGTGATGCTAGTGCTGGGAAGCAGCTGCAAATCCAGATGAAGCTTTCTTCTGCTGAACCACTGCTCACCTCCTACTATGCAGCCCTGTTCCTAACAGGCCGCAGACAGTACCAATATGAGGCCTGGGGGTTGGGGACCCCTGCTGTAGGTCACGCTCTCCTGCTGGCAAGGTTTCCTTTGCCCGATTAACTACCCAGCAGGTAACAATTCTCTGCTTCAAACTTGGAAAATGGGCTTGCTTCAGGATGTCAGTAAACTGCCTTTATTTCTACCTGTGGTTACACGATGCCATCAGCAGAAACTTGATGAATTTTATTAATCAGCACCTTGCCCAGAGCGCCACTTGGTGGGCACTGAGCAAATAAGTGACTAGTAAAAAAGTATTAACAGAAATTGAATGAACAGAAATGTCCTGGTGACCACACTTTAAATTTTGACTTTCTTCTTGCACTATTTCTTTGATGGTGACTATTTAGCAATTCTCTTACCGTTCTCTCTATAAAGAACCTGACAATGAATCATCAGCAATTGCAAAGACCCATCTCTGACCAACATGTCATGTGATGAGTGATTGCAACAGCAGTAAATAGGTGCTTCTGAAGTACTTGCTGTCACCTGCAGAAATGGTTCTGAGTCGTCAAAACTTTCCTCCTGTTATCTAGTTAGTTCTATTAATTTATGTAGCAGAGCAGTTCCCGTTAGGTGTGTCACTATCTTCACGAGCCCCTCCAAGCCTGTGAGTGGTAGGTGTAGATGTTTTTATTATTTAATTGTGTCTCCTCTTCTTAACTGTGTTCCTCCCATGGTAGTTTTTACTTTCCAGTGGGAGGCCCACTAACCTAATGCAGACATGTTTCTTATTTCCACGTTTGTCAAATTTGCTTTTGAAATTCACTGGGATGTTTTGCTCTGTGGTGCCCTGGAGGAGGAATTCAGTGAGTTCGTTGTTGTTTTGAAGGAAATCACAGGTCATATTCAATCTTCATTCATATTGCTGGACTGTCATTTTTAGGAAGAGCATGTGGGTGAGATGTTACAACCATACATTGCCCTTAATTGCTGGTCATTTTTCATAGCTGATGGGAAATGCTCATTGCATTAAGTTTCCACAATTCTTCAAAAGGACAGTTTATTTTTGCTCTTATAAATAAATTCCTACACATCAGTAACATCTCTCACCTTGGGGAATAGACAAACACTTTTGTTTCTTTGGTTATACAGAAATGCAGAAACATCCTATGTCTCAAGACAACGTTAGTAGGTATTTAATTGATTCAATTTACATGTGATTATGCAAACCAATCTAAGCAATTCTCTTAGAACTGTTTGTCAAATTGAGAGAGGAAGACACCTTGCATATCACCTTGTACTTTCAAATGGCTTCCTCCTGGATAAGGGATGACCAGAAAGAACCAGGGGAGGGTGGGGACTCATCAGCCCACCTCCTGGACAGGTCATCCCCTGTATTTCAACAGTGGCAGCTCCAGCTGTGGCGCTCACAGAGGCCTGGGACCTCAGAAAATCCAGCTTTTCTCTTTCCTAGTTATGTGCCAACTTTTGACAAGGGGTGTTTTTAACTGTTTAAAAAATGAGAGTTATTGTTTTCCTGCCTGTCAAGAAAGGTGCCTGGAAAAAGAATTCTTGAGTATTAGGTGTGATGAAAAGGAGGCGAGCATTCAGAATTCTCAAGGAACAGCGAATGACCATCTGCTCTCGAGGGTAACCTGACAACCATCTGCTTCCTTGTCCTGTCCCCTCTCCAGGGTAACCCGACAACTGTGATCACTGTTAGTGTTTCAGCCACCCCTTAGGGAGATGCTTATGTTGAAAACATTGAAAGACTTCCTGCTTAATTAAGAAAATTCTGTGAGAGCCTAAACTATAGGAAGTTGAGGAATGGGCCAAATCATTTTAACTTTAGGAAAAGGGTATGGTGGTCAGATTCATTAGGAACTTGATTCAAAAATCGAGACAATTGAATGAGCTTGTGGTAACCGTGATCAATATAGCTATGCTGAGGAAGCAGCATATTGACAGGGAATGACCTCTGCAGGACGAGAACATGACTAAGAAGCTGTTACTTATTATGGAGACAGGGCCACTTAAAAATGCCGCTGGGTTTTTTTATCGCATATTGATTTAGCCAAGGTGATTAAATCCTAATTGCTAAGGACAAATCACAAAAGCATTTGCCAGAGCAAAAAATCAAGTGAGAGGGTGAAGACCTTTCAATAATTGCACGCATTGGTATTCCTGATGGTTTTCCAAAGATGATCCAGGATCACAAAGTAATTGGGCAGTGCAGTGAAGGCCAGGAACTATGTCGTTAGAAATACAAATGCAATAATTACACTCTTTTTGCATACCTCGCTATAAAAAGTAATGTGTAAAACTATTATCAATACTATTTAGACTTCAGGTGCTTCCACCTTGAATTAAAAACTGAATTTTTGAATTACATTTAATCCCTTTCACAATGTCAGATGACATGGAACCTGTCTCTGCCCCAATATTTTATTATGAAAATTTCTAACACATACAAAAGTTGAAAGAATTGTACAGTAAATATCCTTATACCCACCTCCTACTTTGGTATATTTGCTTTATCACATAACTAGCCATCCTTGTATCTGTCTGTCTGTTCCTCCGTCCATCCATCCATCCATCTTATTTTTCTATGCATTTCAAAGGATGCTTCAGATAACACCAAGGAATCTGTGTTTTACAACATAGCTCATGTAATTTCTCTTCTTCAAAGCTCGTGTGCAGCAATGATCACATTTTACCCGCCTGTCACTCCTCATCTAGAAAATGAGGCTCATCCCACTTACATTTCATGTCTTTTGTAAGGAATAAGTAAAATGATAAATGCAATTTTCCTGCCATGAAGGGGTCCAATGAATGGTGCTAACACGGCTGTGTTTACTAAGTAAGGATGATTGTTTCCTTTTTTTGCTAAACAGAGTGAGATGCCCAATGAATCTCTCCAGTTTCACTGGAGCTAGATTGATGAACATTACCCGTAACACCAAGGGTGCTAACCCACGCTCAGTTTCCTTCCTTCAACAGGAGCGAAGACCCCCTCACCCTGGGCCACTGGCACGAGCTGCATGTTTCTCGCACAGCGAAGAATGGCATCTTACAGGTGGATAAGCAGAAGGTAGTGGAAGGCATGGCAGAGGTAAGGACACACCTGTGCTTCTGGTGATTAGTGTGGATAGGGTCACTGTTTTCTTCCCGTCCTGGAAACAAAAGCACAGTGGTTAAGTACATGGATTCCAGGGCCAGACTGCCTGGCTAAAACCCAAGCTCCCCGCTGAGCGAGTTACTTAACTTTTCTATTTCTCAACCGCAATAATAGTAGAGGTCTCACAGGGTGCTTGTAAGGATTAAATGAGCTAATACAAGTACAGCACTTAAAAAGCTGCCTGCCACCTCCACTTCTCACTGCCAACCCCCGCCTTTGTTTGTGTGGGTGTGTAACATAGTATAGTAGGTCAGATGGCAGACTCTGAGGCAGGTCCAGTGGTGTGGGGCTTGTCATACATCTGACAAGAACATAAGCTATGAAACCAGACTTTGGCGTTCAAAATCTAGCTCCATTACTTAACAGTAGTGTGAACTCAGATCCCGAGTTTGTGTTTTCTTATTTATAAAATGGGGATAATGGTGATAATAATAGTGCCAGTTCATAGAAATGTGCAAATTAGAATAACTATATATGTAAAACACAGGAGTACCTAGTGTATGGTCAGCACTATGTAACTTTACTTATTGTTATTAGTTAGTTTTGTACTATCATGGCCTCGAGAACTCATAATCTCTTCTCAAGTTTATAACTTTCATCCACAATTTTATTTCCAAGAACATGTCCAAAGGAAAATGACATTATTTTTAAGAAGAAATAAGAAAAATTTGCTTTAAACTAAAACCAACTAGGATTCTGCACACATAAAAAATTTATAGAGGGGACAATAGATTTGCCAGTATTTTAATTTCAAATAGTCTTAATTTTGTGCATTGCAATATTTAAAGAGGGCATTAATGAATGTAGGTGTTCTGATAAGAAAATGGATTGGTAGCAGGGATAAAAAGGAAGGAAAAGAGACTTTTGGCAGGATAAGAGGTATTAGTTGAAGAGAAAAGGAAGAAGGACACACACGTCCAGAAGCTTCCTTGGGGTTGACAGTGGTGGGAGGTCCTCCTTTGGAATGAGAGGGAGTCCCAACTGAGCTCTGCTTCAAGAGATAAGCACCCTTCACACCTAGAAAATGTTCCATATATATTTGTGGAAGAAAAGAAGGAAGTGGGGAAAGAAGGAAGGAAGGAAGGAAGGAAGGAAGGAAGGAAGGAAGGAAGGAAGGAAGGAAGGAAGGAAGGAAGGAGGGAAGGAAGGAAGGAAGGAAGGAAAAAAGGAAGGGAGATGGATGAAAGGAAATGAATTTTAAAGGGATAACAGAAGTCACTTCTAGTAGAATTCAGAAAATTCTAACAGCTGACTTTAGTCTAAAACAGAATTAGAAGGTCACAAGTATAGACCTATATGTTCATTTAATAATATAAATTCTAAAAAATATTGTACGTCTCTAGGCCTTAGTTACAAAGATCTGTAAAACAGAAACATAAGCTTAGAATGATAGTATTTGTAAATTAATTATAAATGAGGAACTCTTCAGGGCATGGTATTTACCAATGGGATCTGACAGTGAAGAGACAACACAGAGGACCCCGCACCTCCGAGTTTCTATTATCACCATGTCAGGGGATGAAAATTAAATCAATATGGTAGAGCCAGTACCCTTTCTTTTGGGTTTTTGAACTGTGTTTGGACAGATGGAGCTGGCTGGAGTGCTGCCCACCTTTCGGAAAGTGATGTAAATAAACATGTGGGAGTGAAGGTGTGGCTATTTTTTTTGTGTGTGAGGGTGGTTCTATTGAGGCCACTCTGAGACAGGAATGGGAAGGCCCCATCAAAGCTCCCCCAGCTATTCCTCAGCTGTGATGCCCTGTTTAAAGCAGGTGTGTGTGTGTGTGTGTGTGTGTGTGTGTGTGTGTGTGTGTGTGTGTGTCCTTAGATCTTAGAGACCAGCAGCCAGGGGTTAGAGAACACTCCTGGGGGCTAACCCAGGAGCTGGGCCCCTAAGAATCTATGTCCAAACTAAACCTGACCTTTGCATTGCTCAGCTGACTACAATGAAAAACACCAACAGCCTGGGTTTTGGCCAAGTTATGGCAGCTCTCAACTCAAGGGGCCATACTTCGGGGGGCCTCAGAAAATCTAACTGGGGGGTGGTTACTCACGTTTTCCAACCGCTTCCAGCTTAACAGAAGTGTCAGATCCAGACACGAAACCCCTCACCAGTAAAGGCCTCATTCTGGTGAGGTCTTTTTGCTTTTCTCCTGCAGCCCCATGTGGGTGTGGCAACTTGTCAACAGGAGGGGTAAAGGGAGGATTTTGGTGAGCAACCAAAAGGAATCTGCTCCCACCCCACAAGGCCCCACCCTGTTCCCTGGATATAAGGGGAACTCAAAGCTTTGTCAAAACAGCCTGCTTCTGTGAAATCCCTTTGACCCTGGCAACCTTCCTCCCTTCCTTTCATTACTTTAACTTTCAGATAGGAGCAGATAGACAGTGATGGGTGCCTGTAGGTGTGTGGTGACAGCTTTTGCCCGGCTCAGTATTCCATTGGGCCACAAGAACCCCTGAAAGCCCTTCTTTGATAGCCCCCACCTCCCTCTGAGTTCAATAAGAACCCTCAAAGCTTCCCGAAGGTTGTTGACAGAAAGCATTTTAGCCTGTGATCTAATCAAGACGCCCCCAGCTGTTACCTGGGGGTTGAAGGGGCAGCTACTGTGAGTGCTCCCTGTGTGGAGCGTCCTCCTCTCTGCTCTCTCTTGTTGCTTCTTCTCCATCCTGACCCAATACCAGACACCATAACCAGTCTTCTTCCTCCAGCCAGCAATCTTCCTAAAACACAGACCTGACTATTCTCTCTCCTGCATAAAACTCATTGCTTTTTGGGTAGAGCATGAATTCTTCCGTGTGCATGATCGGGTCCCTCCTCGCCTCTGCCTTATGTTTTGTCTAATTTCTACAATTCTAACTCTTCCTTGACCACTCCCCACTCTCTGTATCTGTGGTACCCCTAGCCACCTGGACAGGCCTCACAGGACTAAGTTCCCCTGCCTGTTTACTTGTCTGCATTCCCGCTGTGTAAGCCTCTGGGGAGCAGGGACTGGATCTTTCTTATTCACTGTTGCTTGTCCAGCACTTAGTTCCTGGATCCACAGTAGGTGCCCAATAATACTTGTGAAATAAATGACTGAATGCTGCTACTATTTGTGTTTCTTTTACTATAAATCAAAGGAAATAATACCTTATGTTCCCCCAAGTGTGTTCATCCCCAGAGATCTCAGATTTTAAATTATCTCTGTATATTATCTTAGAATATTTTAACACTTTGTTATGAATCATGTTTGAAGCAGTGTAGACATTAAATATTATACACAGCTTGTTATGGAGCCCAGCCATTGGCATTTACACTATCGAAACAACCATAGGCAGAACAAGCCTTTAGAGATTGACAATGAGTTCTGAGAATTTGGAAAATGGAACAATTTCTCTATCTTTTGTAGCTGATAAGAAGAAATGCCTCCCACTGCCATGCCTTCTCTTTCTCTTGGTCTAAAGAGGTTCTACCTTTACCATTACCAAATATAACAATAGCCAGCCATACTGGAATGTGAGTGTGCACACAAGTCTAAGAAAAGTGTGAAATAAATGGATCGCAGTGTGAAGATTGGCTAGACTGTGTTACAGTTAGTCATAAACAACACCCAATATCAGCAGCTTATAATAAGGGTTCATTTCACACTCACACTATAAGTCCATCAATGGTCAGCTGCAGCTTTCATCTGAGACCCCGTCTGAAGGAACTTGGGGTGGGGGAAGAGGGCATGGCGAACCACTCCCCGGATCTGAAAGCTTCTTCCAGAAGTGATTCCTATCTCTTCTGCTCTCATTTTATTGACTAAAGCAAGTTGCAGGGCCCCACTCAAGATCAGCAGATTGGAAGTAATCTTCCTGCAGGGCGAGGGGTGCCGCTGAAGGAGCAGGCCACCGCATTCATCATGACACAGCGTGAGGTGGCTGCTGTGATTCCCTGTCATAGCTGATGTTACTGAGTCTCAGAGAGGTTAAGAAATTCACAAGCATTCAAACAGGTGGTAAATAGCGATGCAAAGCAACGTGAGAGTCGAGCTGACGTGCAGACAGACGATTGTGACGAGTCTTGAGGAACCCAAGGCACATGTGGTCTTCGCCATCTTGTCTGAAGTTATGCCATGTTTTGTTTTTAATCTGTTGGCAGGGTGGCTTCACCCAAATTAAGTGCAACACGGACATTTTTATTGGCGGAGTCCCCAACTACGATGAAGTGAAGAAGAATTCGGGCGTCGTCAAGCCATTTAGTGGGAGCATCCAGAAGGTACAGGCTTCGCTTTCTCATGTTGGTTGTGTGACCTTGACTGCAGAGAATGGCACTGAGTGATCAGTGCCAACTGCTGCACCCAGAAAAGAAACTTTGAGGAAGTTTTAACATTTTTAAGATTTTGTTTTTTAATGCTCACAGCATAGCTTTCCAACCCCACTTTCTTATAACTTCTGCTCCTGGGTCTATGCCTGGCAGACATAACATGCATGCAACCTGAGGAAGAAGAATTTATACAGCAAGTCCACCAAAATGTCCAGAGATTGTTGATGGAGGCAGTTGGCCCCAAGTTGCTTCTACAAAAGGGAAAGAAATGAATGAGATCTAATAGCAACTGTTGGCTCTATACTTCTCGATGGGGTTAATATGCATTCTGCTCAAGGCAAGAATCAATTTTCATTCCCACCTCCGCCCCCTACCCCCATCTCTAGAATTTAGCAGTTGTTGATCAATCATGTAACCAAGCTCTTAAGATATAGAGTAAAGAGTCCTTCCAGGGAAGGTTCAGGAAAAAACCACTCAGCTGATAAAAGACGCAGGGCATTCAGCCCACTCATGTTCATCTCTTAGTCCTTCTCATGGGGCTGCTCATCTCTCTTGTATGAGAATTGTGTGTTCTGTCTGCAACAGACGTGCAGGTTGACTCACCAACCCAGATTTCCAGGACCAGCAAACACAGGAATAAAAGGATTTGAAGAAAAGTATATTCGGTTCTTGGATGTTAGGGTCATCTTGTTTTCCTTTAGCAACCAATGGTGGCATGTGGGCCACTAATTCTTTAAAAGCCTAAGGCAAAGTATGAGGAAGGGTAAGATGAAGGAAGGACAGTGAAGGAAGGTCCTGTCATAATCTGCTCATCCTGGTGCTGGACGGGCCCCTGAGGCTCTGTCCTTTTCTTGTAACCCCATGTGGGGTCCAGTCAATCAATATTTGGTCACTGATGTGTTTCCCTTTGCTGTTGAACTGTTATGTCAGTGACACCTCAGCTCTGACCCTTATCCCCTCCATGAGTGGGACTGGCCATGTTTAATCATGTGTTGAAATTCTCACTTAGAAAGCAAGCTGCACCCTCTCCTCCCTTTGTCAGGTTTTATCACCCCTCCTCCTTCACACAGCACACACAACCCTTTCCTCTTTAATACCTGGAAAGGCCAGCCTCCACTCCCAATGACAAAGGCATTGGCTGTGCCTTATCCTGCAGTGAACGGTGCGTTCTTGGCTTGTCTTGAGTACATGTAGAATTTCACAGTCCATCACTCGAAGCATGAAAAGGGGAGATTGTAGATGGATTTTGGCTACTCTCTAGCAGCTTCTGAGAATCAAGACTGGGACAAAGTTTTCTCCTTGCATTCCTGACACTCTCCAAGGACTAGGCAGACCAGTGGAAACATGGACTCGTGGCAGAAAGAGCCATTGCTAACTGCTTAGGACCCCTGCAAGGTGCAGGTTCCTCTTGGGGGTGTTTTCTCTGTGGCTGAGTTATGCAAAACATGTGAGATATTGAAACATCAATAGCTCAGGGTAAATATACATTCTGAATCAAGGGCTAAAAATAATGGGTCTATTTATTTGGGGCCAGGGAGCCCCAAATAACTTCTCTCTACAATTCATCAGTTTCTCCAGTGCCCCATTGCAGGGAAAAGGGGGTGTGGGCAAAAGAACACTCTTGTCTCAGTGTATATGCCCAGCAGTGCTAAGAATGTGATCTTTCACTTTTTTTTTCCATGATGGGTGAAGGGGATGTGGAGAGGAAGGGAATTCAAGAATGTCAGGGCAGGAGGGCTGCAGGAGCCAGTGGAACAATGGGAAGGCCCAGTTGATGGACCCTGCGAAGACTACATGAGAACATTAGTCAAAGGAACAGAGCAGTGCAGCGAGAAGCTTCCGATTCCACCGCCAGCAGGAGCCATTGCTCCCTCTGTGATTCCCGTCTGCATTACACTTTGGATTTTTCCCTGCTCAGCTTTATAACAGCATCTCTCAACCTTTGCTGTATCTTAGACTCACCTGGGAAGCTTTTAAAAGTTACAATTGACTGGGTCTTACCCTCAAAGATTCTGACTCAATTGATTGGCGTGGCACTTGGGCAATAGTACAGTTCCTGGAACTCCCCAGGTGACACTAATATGCAGCCCCGTTGCGAACCCAACTTGGGTGTTGACTGGAACTTCCTTACCACCTCCCAGGGTGGCCAGGTCTTCCAGAACCAGGGGCACTTTACTCTGCAGAGTCTTCCATGTGCCAAATGTCATCAATGCAGTTCCTGCGTCACTTTACAAGACTGACTGTTGGGGCGGCAACTGGACTCTCTCTCTCTCATTCCGAAAGCTCCCTCACTGCATGTAGTTCAGGGCAGCGTATTGAGGGAAGCTTTTGCGGACAGCGAAGATGTTCAATTCCTGAATTTCTTTACGTTTTCTCTCCCCAAGATCGTCCTGAACGACCGGACCATCCATGTGAAACATGACTTCACGTCGGGCGTGAACGTGGAGAACGCAGCCCACCCCTGCGTGGGAGGCCCCTGCACCCACGGGGGCAGCTGCCGGCCCCGGAAGGAGGGCTATGAGTGTGACTGCCCCTTGGGCTTCGAGGGGCTGCACTGCCAGAAAGGTACCTGCGGGGGTCTTCCAGAAGCAGGGGGATGGACAGATTGTTGGCAGACAGATCGTTGGCGGGCTGTCTGTCACTCTTAAGGGAAGAGTCGTACCGGTTATCATTATTGATGATTTCAGTAACATAGTAGATGGTTGATTACATATAAACCTCTATAATTCTTTAATAATTAAAATCCAGAAATACTTCCGTAACAGTAGGTAAATAGCTCCCCCACCCTCTTGCCCTGGCTCCTTCCCTGAGATTCCCCTCATGGTCCGGAAACCAGAAGGTTGGCCCATAATGGAGGGGGTTTCCCAAGCCCTCTGCATCTGAGCCACTGCAAGAGCCTACCCTGCCGGGGGGGTGCCTAGGTTTTATAGGTTGATAAATATTTGAACTAAATAGTTGACCCCTGCCTGTGAATGTTATAAAGAGAAATCTGAAACATCTTGCCGAATGCAGAAGACTATAAATTGTACATCAGTTGCTGCAAACTAATGTACAAATAACCTTCTGTAGAGGGCTATTTTTCATTCTACCTAAGTTTCTTCTGTGCCTCGGTTTTTTCATCTGTAACATGGGAATAAGAATAGCAATAGTATCTAATGCAGAGGGTTTTGGTGTAGATTAAAATGAGGCAATGCATATTCTTTAGATGAGGAATGGAGCAGTACATATTCCTTAGAAGAATGGCTGGTAGGTACTCAACAAATGGTAGCCATTATCATTAGCATGTGCTGTGAGCTACTCCGTTTCTAGCCCACCCTTGTCTGAAAGATAAAACAGGCCATAGACCCCAAGCCCCTGATGGACTGAGCTTTCCACACCTACTCAGGGGAGGCAGGGGCCATGGCCTGCTGTCTAGACTTGGCCTGCCCACATATGGCCATCATGTTGAGCCATAAGGACTTTCTTGTTTAGAATGTCAAGATGGCCTCACCTTTTTGGGAACTAAAAAAGTAGGGCTTAGGGAAAACGGTAAATTACAGGTAGATATTTCGGTGTACAGAAGGGTAGGAAAGGTTATTTTGCAGCAGTCATAGAAAATATGAAAGATGCTAATTTGCCAGTTGGAAGATTAAGTAATATTATATTTAAATGAATTTTGAAACTTGAATGACAAATCATAGGAAATATATTCATTAACACAGGTCACCCTAGTGATAAACCCCCAAAGAAGAGTTATTGATCCATTGGTGAATGAGCCTGATTATGATTCTAACAAGCAAATTATTGTTTAGCTAATAGCTCATACTTGCAGAGATTTAGTTGGAGAGTGGCCTATTCATTCAGAAAATTGGATTTGTATTTCACACATCAGTGTTCGAATTTCCTAAGTCTTCGTTTTGCCATAAGCAATTCAAGTTTGCTTCTGCCGTAAACACTAACACCAATAGTCACTATATAACGTCCCGGCTTCAATGTCAGTTAGCTTTGGGAAATAAAGGAGGAAGGAAAGGATCATTTGTGATCTTGTTAATGCTCATTTCCTGTTACAGAACATTAGCCATCACAGATAGAAAGAGCTCATGTTTACAGTTTCATAACTATAGCTTCAGGTTCAAAGAGAAACAAATCTTACCAGAATGAAGGGGCAGCGCCCTGGTGAGGGTCTAGGCCTCCTGGCAAGATCCAAGCAATGGACAGTGGCGTGGGGAACTGGAGGGGTGTTTATGCCTCTCTCTGAAACACACTGGGATAGAGCCATCAGCTGCCCTTCTGTTGTATCTGTATCTCCTTGTGCTTTGAAATAAAGAGAGTGCTTCTGGCGCAAAGGTAGCCATTGCTGATGCTAGAAAGATTCATATAAGGGAGGCATGGCCTGTATTACATAACTTTGTCTCCTGTTATATGCTTTAATGGGGCTCTGGGTGCAGGATGCTGCTGTTAATGACAAATTTTCCAGGCCCCAGTAGGCACAGAGCAGGCCTGGTTGCCACACAAATTGCATTGTCCTGGGAAAATCATTTAGTCTCCTGAAAGAACTGAAATTTGAAAAAAAAAAAAAAAAGAGAAATGGGCAAATATAATTGTTCCATTGAGATGCAAGAGAGCATTCTAAAAGTTTGGGTAAATCCTTAGCTTAACAAACCAAGAATGGTTAGAAGCCATTCTTGGTTGTGAGAGAATCCTGCCTAATCCAGCAAGATGATTCATAGCTTCATATATTTAAAAGTTTATATATATATTTTTTCTTTCTCTGCATGAAAACCAGGTCACCCTTCAAAAGCGAGAACCTGCTCCTAGTATTCCCCACAGAAGTTAAACCTGCCCTTTTACACTGAACAACACCAAGTCGAAATCACCAGCGCCAGGCCCCATTCAGTTCATACCCAGGGGCACCTTCTCCATCAGGAATTTAGTTTTTAGGATCTTTAATGAGTCTGTTTTTTTCTAACGTCATTAGAGCATTTGAGGCAGGCAGGAGAATTCCAGTAGGGTGCTGGTCAGGAGATTGGATACTTGTTCTCACCACTTGGTGGCCCAAGGGGGCTGGGGCCCTAAATTCAGACAAATCCTGGAGCGGTTCTAGGCACCCAGACCATTATGATGGTTTCAGGATCCCCCTTTGTCCCTGAAAGGTTAAGGGGCAGGAATAGGATAGCCTAACAGAGGTGGGCATGGTGCACCCCCTGAGCCCTGGGGCTGCAGTTTTAGGGCACTGTCAGCTCTCTGAAGCAGCAGCTACAGAAGATGGAGCCTCGCTGTTCCAATCCGGGGAGCCCACTCACGGCAGGAGGAGCCAGAGGTTCTAACGCACAGCCATGACTGCAGGTGCCAGCAAGAATCGTAATTCTTGACTTTGGTGGTCACCTCAAGTTCATTCGGGGGCTCTTCCTCTTAGGTGTCTTCCTCCACCTCAAACCTCAGCACCCCAAAACAGAGGCCTCCTTCTCATCTCACCAGAGAGGTGTCATCAAGGCCTCCCTATTCAAAAAAAGTAGTCGCCATCCCTAGGGATTTTTTCCTCTTTCTACTCTCATCCAAACGTATCCATCTTGTGTCGTGGTCCCCATGGCTCTTTACATTCAAATAAGTTGCTAATAAGTTAAAGCAGAATTTCACAAAGTGCATGCAAAATTTTAAGTTCTAAGGAATATTAATGGTTGTTTTGTACACACACAGAGACAGACACACATACCTTCACATACACAAAATGTGAGGGCGGTTCTGTGGTCGAATAATTTGGGTAATGCTGGATAAACAGTTAAACAGCTTTCTCTTCTGTGGGGCTTTTCAGAGCCTTTGTTATGCTCTGAATGTCGAGAACAAGGGTACAGGGTGCAGCTGTTTTCTCTCAGGGTTTTCTAGCCAATTGACAGACTACTTGGGGAAGAACTGAGAGCCTTGATCCTCCCTTCCCTTCCCTTCATTCCTGGGATCAGCTGTGCTCAGATGGTGTAGTTCCCCACAGGCCACTAGATGGGGGTGTTTCTCTGTAGCAGGTGAGCGGATCCAGGCTACTGGACACTCAGAGCTACTGAGGCCTGGGCTTAGGGCTCAGCTGTCGTCAGGAATGCCCCGTCCTAAAAGATGGGATCTGGCCCGATCTGTACCGACCTACTACCTATATAACAATTAGGATATTCTACATTGTGTTTAGTAGATTCACCTCATGTTGCTGGGTCTGATTTGGATGAAGTTAGGGGGGTCCCAGTGTATGAAAAATAGCTTCAATAAATATAGGCCATACTTTAAGAAAACCCAGTATATAAAATAACATGAATTGATAAAATATGCATACTACAGGAAATTTCTTTTCTTAGTATGGTATATGATTAAACAATAAAAAATTGTGGAGTGTTCAGCCTAGATGTTGGTCTTTAGATAGCTGACGGCTGGTCGCAGAGAGAGAGATTTTTGTTGGTTTGTTTTGTGGCTACAGAGTCTGTTTCATGTAACAAGAATTCTGTACCAACTAGTACCGTCCCCTGCGGGTGAGTGAGCTGTGTGGTGTGGAAGGTGTTTCCTCGGGCTGCACGGGCATCCTCCGGATGTTGTTGAGAGGGGTCCTGGTTGTTGGGAAAGCTGCAGCACAGCAGCTCCAGGTCCTGCCCTCACGGCGGTCCTGTAGCTGCTGAGTGAAGGAGCCAGCACTCACGTCAACTCTGTACAGTCTACTGGGAATTTCAAGTCTCCCGAGTGGAAAATGTGCTTCGCCTGGCTTAGAGGCTGCTCTCCACTGGGGTGTTTTTGTGTCACCAGAGACGCGAGCAATTAGGTATAAACGTGAGGGTGTGACGAAAACACATTTTGATTAATCGTCAGTAAGGTCTTCACCATGGGGTGTGGGGCCGGGGAGAGGGGGTGGGCAAAAAAAGACAATGTAGAAAAAAATGGGTATAAAGGGTTAGGGTAAAATATAATTGTGTTTATAATTTTTAAACAAACAACAAAAAGCCAGAAAGGGCTAGACGGTCACTGTTTTAGGATGGAATTAGTACGTATCCATATATACTGACTGCAGTGAGTACGTTGTCACCGTTTTGTGTTCAGTGGTGTAATTTCTGGAGGGTTCCCCTGCCCTTTGTCAACCACAAGATAGCTGGAGCCCTGGAATCTTGCAAAAGGGGGTGGGGGCTGGGAATTAGGATGACGTTTTCCACTCTGGAGAGAAAAGAGGCAGCCGGCTGGCTTATCGTTTCTTTCTCACATGCAGCCTAGAGCCAAGAAAAGTAATAATCATTGACAAGGTAAGTAACTCTTTAGCAAGGAACTGTTTTTCCAGGTTTAGAATAAACCTGGAAAGGTCAAGGGAACCTCAGAGGTGTCAGACAACTTATTATCCATACTACTTGATTCACCGCCACCCCCACCCTCACCCCCACCATTAAGCCCAGACTGGGAGGTGAGCTGGGCCCTCTGCAGGGCTTTATGAGAGGAACAGGCTGGTTTCCAGTGATCTGCAACCAGAGTAATTGGGATTTTACAATGACTGTGAAATTCTGACTTTTCCTGTTCTGTTTCACGCTGGCACATGGCAGAGTGTGGGAACCACTGCCTCAATAGTAAGTACAGTAAGTCCTATGAGAGACTGTGAAAGTGCTCTGGGCTCTGGCCAGGCCGCGGGTACAATGCAGGCCAACCACACGCAGAGGGTAACTGGGGTGAGTGGCGTGGGATTTGGACTTACCCAGCAGGGGGGTGGGAATCCTCCCTCCAAAAGCGCCAGCCCTGAGAACACACGAGTCCCAGCTGGCCCTCCGGAAGCACCTGAGCTTCTGAGCCAGGGGATTTAGCAGGCAACTGGACTCACGCAGACCCCTTTGAGGCTCTGTGTGCGGAGCTGATGTGTGACAAGCACATCCCGACCATTTCAGGGAGTCCAGGAGAGCAATAGTTGTTGGCCACAGGCCCAAGGCCTTGGCCAATAACAGCAGGGACAGGGCCTGCCTATGCCTCTGGCCCTCGGGGTGAGCCAAACCCAGCAGGGGTGCCTTGGTTATGTTTAGCTGTAGGAAAGACTCCTCCATCAGCTTGGCTTTTCTCTCTCCTCCTCCTCCTTTCTCAACACTAGTATACTGAAATTTAGAGCCTACTGCCCCCCAGCTAAGAGCTCCCTTTCACCTCCTGTAGTTTTGTGCTCTTATTTCTCTTCTCGTCCACCATGTTTGCCTTCTCATTTCTGTTTCTACTCTTCTGGGTCCATTCTCTCTGCGCCTTGCCTTTTCTATTTCTTGCCCAGGGACTGCCTGTCCACCTGGCTGCTCTTTTTTCTTTCTTTTTTTTTTTAAGCCTTCTCTTCCTTTTCTTTCCCCCTCTGCCTACTTGTCTTTCTACTCAGTTCTTGCCAGTTTGCATCCCACTCTTTTTTCCTCTGTCTACTTCCCTTTCTTTTCTTCCCCTCTTTCTCCTATCCACTTTAACCAGAAGGGAGAGAGGTTAGTGGTGAGGCACAGAATTTTAAGATTCCAAAGTCTTTTGTCTTTGTCCCTGTCCCTAATAGGCCCTCTGGGCTGGCAGCCCCTTGTCCAGTGCTGTGCTGATTTAGAGAGCAATAAAGCAATTTCTTGGATAGTTACCTCAGAAATTACCTTTAAAATTTTTATTTATTTTCCTTTTTCTTGTTCTCGTTCTTTTCTTATTTTTACTTTTTATGAAAAGATTTTGGGAACATGCTATGGGTGACCTGCCAACACAGGAACTTATACTTGGAAGCCCCATGTCATTGGGTTTTGGGGTTTACTTTCTCTCTCTCTCTCTCTCTCTCTCTCTCTCTCTCTCTCTCTCTCTCTCTCTTAAATGTTTAGAAGTTAAGTTTAAACTCTCCTGTTGTTCATAGTATCAAATAATCATACACATTCTCCCCTGGGTGTAGCAGAGTCCTTAGTTTTGTGTCTGCTTTAAACTGCCATATCTGTGTCTTTTTAAAGAGAAAAGAGTATGGCTATTACCTCTCTGGCAGAAATCCCCTAAGTTATCCCCAGTTTTTGACGCCAAACACAACTAGACAACCTGTTATTTTGTTAACTATGTGGAAAAGGATGATTTCTCAGGAAAACAGTGATGACAAGTTGAATAAAAGGAAGTACACTTCTAAAATATTGGAAAGTAAGAGGTGGGCTGAGGCCCAGCATGAAGGGGAGCCGCTCTGGTTCATGAACTATTATTGCTCTCTTAGCTGTATGATATCGAGCAAATCCTTGATGATTCTGTGCCTCGTTTTTCTCTTCTATAAAATGGGATTAAACAACCCTCCCTTCTTCCATACTACCTGCTACTTAATGAGATTATGGTGAAGAGTTTGTGAAATATGACCCTGGCAGGCAATTTGTAAAAACAAGAGTCAGAGCCTCACTTCTCACACTTCACCAGTCCCTTGAGGATGTAGCTGAAGGGGTTCTGGGGCAGCTTGGCTCCAAATAAAGAAATCCTGGGGGGGGGGGGCTTTGCTGGGAATTTTTCTTTCCACCTTCCTCGGAGAACATCCAGGGTTACCCCCAGCTGCTCCCCATGTGGCCCAAGACGTGCTCTTTGGCTCGCAAGAATAACTGGGCACAGTTCAAGCTTCGGCATGTCACAAGGCTCCTCAGTAGTGCTGAGGGCATCCACAGTGATGGCTAGCCCCAGGGAGGGGACACCTGGGAGACGCCAATGTGCGGCCATCAGGCCAGGCAGCTCCCAACCTGGCCAAGAGTGTGTGCAGCCAAGAGGAAGCAGCTGACAAGCTGTTAAAATGTCATATTTCCCGGAGCTGGCCTTCTTTGTATTTTCCTTCCACGTGGTTCAGTGCAGGGGTCAAGAGACCCACATGCCATGTAACCTCCATTTTCTGTTCTGTCTCAGCCATCACGGAAGCCATTGAGATTCCACAGTTTATTGGCCGCAGTTACCTGACCTATGACAATCCAGATATCCTCAAGAGGTAATACGTTTCAACAGGCACCTGCCTTATCTCTCTGGGGGTAGATTTCTCAATGTCTTTCCTAAGGTGTTTCCTTATCTTATGTGTCAGAAGGTAATTCTCAGAGAAGGCAGTTTAACCATGGCCTCGGGGGGACAATTGACACAAAATAAACATAGAAACCAGAACAAAACAAAACAAAAGACAAATCAGACTTGGAAAAGGCAACACAAACCCTGTCTGGTCAACGGTTCTGGAGAGAGGAACGTGCCCAGCCTCAGGTTTCCCAGCATTCATCACTCCCGAAGCTGGGGGTAATGAGTGTGATTTCCTGGACAGGGCAGTTCGCTGCATGCTGTTCTGCGACCACAGTCTGCAGCTCTGCCTGGAGCCTGCAAAGGAAGGTTCTGGTGCTTCCTCAGTGCCAGACACACTTTGCATGTTCATAAATAAAGGTCCACTGTCCTCTTCAGGCTCAGGCCAGTTCAGTGAAGGATTCCTTCACTCTCTTCACAAGGATACCAGAACATGGCACAAGTAGACACCGAAGTCACCATCCCTGGTGGCAGAAGCTCCAGCCCTTCCCTGGAGTCCAAGCTCCTGGTGTGGAATGGCCTGTTGATATGACAAGGGGTAGGCTGGCCCTTTGGCAAAATTCTCCACCTAGTGACGCTCATCTTTGGTGCTTTCAGTTTGCCTCTTCTCTCTTTCTTTCCTCTCTCCTAGTTCTTTGTAGTTTATAGTGTACCATCCCCCACTGTACCGCCAGCACAATCATTCTAGAATTTTCCTTCCTTTTCAAGTTGACTATTTCTTAACAGACTAAGATAAAGCTTTAAGCTAAAAGTACCCAGTCCTTAGGGTACAATTTTGTGGCTTTTAAGGAACAAAAATGGTTGAAAGACATTTTCCCAGGGCATCGGACACATATAACCCTGGTAACTCTGAGTGCACACCAGACAGACAGACAGACATTGCTTCATTTCTTCAATCACGCATTCTGTTTTTTCAGGTGGTCTTGGCATGAGGCCTTAGGCAAAATAGATCCCTAAATAAGAGAAACCCTCTTCCTTCTTCAACCTTGTTTCCCCAAAGATGAAAGGGTACTCAGTCCCCAGAAAGCAGGGACAACATGAAGGGGACCCAGATTTCAGCCCCCTGAGGCTTAGTGAACTGCACTAGGTGGTTTGGGAGAAATACAGGGGTTAACAAGCGTAGGAGGCATGGGGGCTCCAAACCAGAGCAACTTGGATGACACTTGTGTGCACATGAGTCTGTGCACGTACACATGCATCTGTGTGAGGCTGTAGGTAAAAGTCAAGTTCAGGTCTGTTTTAGTTAAATGACTTTGACTGCAAGTAATAGCAAACTCAGCTCAAAATGTCTTAAACATGAAGGATATTTATTTCATATCACAAGCAGTCCAGACTTCTAGATCCTGGCTTGAGTCATTCAGAGAATCAACTGTATCATCAAAGACCCAAGTCTCCTCTGTCTCTCTGTATTATTATCCTCAGCAAGTTCTCCAGAGACTACTCCTTTCATGGTTGTAAAACAATTGTCAATAAGATGCTCATAAGATACCTATAAATCTTCAGCGCAATATCTAGTGGTAAAGTAAAAAAACAAACAAACAAAAACTATTTTTTCTCATGTGACTCTTTTTAAAAGGAAAGGAATCTATCCTAGAACCTTCTTAATAAATTTCCTCTATCCCACTGGATGATGGTCACATTCCTACTCCTAAATCAAACAGTGCAAGAGAAATGGAACCATCATCATGCTTGGCTTCTACCAATCAGTGTATCTAAGACAGATGAGGGAATGTAGGAGCCTGGAACAACAACAACAACAACAACAACAAAACACTGGGAAAAGCGGATCTCCAGAGAATGGGCCAGGCTGGATTGCGGTGCATGCACTTGGCCTGGTGGAGAAGACAGTTCCATGGACCTTGCTTCCCCCTCATCACTCTGAGCTCCTGCTTGGGGACGGCAACCTTGGTCTCTTGCTGTCTAAACCCGGCTCTGGGAAGCCTAGACGAAAGTCTCCTCCACTGTTTCCTGCGGAATGCTCTCTACAGCTCTTGGCATATGGGGTAGACAGAGGGGTGGTACGAAGGATAGAACAGAAAGAGACTCTTCCAACAGCACTATATTAGTAGTAATAATAAATTATGTTTACTCTTATCTCACCTTTTATCTAAGGACCTCATACTTGGTCTTCTTCCTATAATGGATGAAACACTGGTCACCTTAGTGAGAATGGATCTCTGAACTAGTCTATTCCCAGGAACTGATAAGAGTGCAAAAGCCTGTGATCCTATTCCTAGCCAGACCAGAGAAGCCCTGCTTTCATCCCAGCTTCTTGTTCCTCTCCACCCTGCAACTCTCAAGATCATTATCCCATCAAGTCACCTTCCTTGTCTGAGAGCTGCCTCCTGTCCAGTTTTCCTCCTTTGCCCTCAAAGATAGTCACTGCCAGACCTGGCCATCCACTCCACGATCATAGCCCAGCGACGCTGCCAACTTGAACCTCTTAGCAATTCAGAAAACTGCTTTTTGTTGGGGAATGGAGAACACTTTCCCAAGAACCCTTGATTGGGAGGACAAGAAAGGAGGAGGATTGAAGTGTATATTGGGGGTATAGCCTGGGACCGTGGCACTGGCCAGAGTCTGGTTAATCTGTGACTCATCAAGTGCCCTCTTGTGGAGTCATACCACACTGGGGGAGGGGCACGGTGCTGCAGACCGAGCAGTCCAGACATTTAGACCCGTGGTGTGACTCGTGGTGGTGCTGCCAGTTCTAATTTCCTGGTAGTAGGTGTTAGAGATGCCAGATTATCCTTATATCTGGCAGAAAAAAAAAAAAAAACCCTCAGAAACAGATGGTGGTGGAGAATGGTTGATTTGGTACAATTAATTACTTGTGTATCTTCTCCAGGGTGTCAGGATCAAGATCAAATGCATTCATGAGGTTTAAGACAACTGCCAAAGATGGCCTGCTGATGTGGAGGGGAGACAGTCCCATGAGACCCAACAGTGACTTCATTTCCTTGGGCCTTCGGGATGGAGCCCTGGTGTTCAGGTAACCGCCCGCCCCTTGCCAGCTGTCTTTGGCATCACCTAGTGATTTTCCTCAGACAGTGCAGATTATGCCAAACAGAGTGATGCAGAAGTGAACCAGAAGTAGGCTGCCGAATTACCTGTTGCCTGAAACGCCACGCGTGTTTGGGGCTCTGGGTCTTTCCAGTATCCACCTTCTAGAGCAGCAGTCAGCAGTCTGTAGCAGGAGGGCTAACTCTGGCCCACCACCAATTTCTGCAAATGAAGTTTTATTAATATGCTACCATACTCATTCATTTATGTATTGTCTATGACTGCTTTCAGTGGCACACCTGAATGGTTTTAATAGGTCCTGCAAAGCCTAAAGTATTTATTACCTGGCCCTTTGTGGAACAATTTTGTGACCGCTTTTTCAGTAGGTTTCAGCCATATGCTCCCCACTTGCAAATTAGCAAGTAGGAGGAGGACTTGACACTGCTGAGCGTGGATGTCAGGCCTCTGCCGAAGGTGCCAGCTGAGGCGGCTCTGAAGAGCTGGAGTGGGGAGACCCGGCTTTAAATTCTGACTCTGCACCTTACTTCTTAGCCGTGCGGCCTCGGGAAGGAGAATGTCTGTCTTCTACTCTCCCACGACAAAGTCCAGAGCACAGACTTGTATCTCAATAGATGGACCCAACATTTGGGTTTTTCCAAATGCTTCTTGGGTAATACTGATAAGTCAGTCCTCCAAGTTCTTACTTCTTTTAAGTGAATTTGGACCACTCTCAAACTTTTCGAATGGGTAGCTATGAAATAGCCAAAGGATTGATTGCCTGATAACTTCTTCCCACCAGAGTGGGTGGGAGCTGGTTTCTCCAGGGCAGTGACTGGCTTGCATAAGATGAAAACGCTCCTCTAGAGATCGTGAGGACACATCCTCACCTGAAAACTCGTCTACACTAGTGATTCTCAAAGGGTGGTCACTGGACCAGCAGCAGCAGCAGCATCACCTGGGAACTTCTTAGACATGCAAATTCTCCAGCCTGCCCCTGACCAGGAAAACTCTGGCAGTGGGGCCAGCAATCATTGTTTTTACCATGTTTATAGGAGATTCTCGTGCACACTAAGGTTTGAAAGCCCAGCTCAGTCTCTGGACTGTCTGCTCCACGAGGGCAGGAATTCCTCTGGCTTTCCCCTTTTTAATTCCTTCTCTGGTGTCTAGCACAAATGTTCACTAAGTAGCATGGAATTAATTGGAATTGAAATAGACAAAGGCGAGATAACTAAACTACAGAGAAGATGAAGACTTAATTCTGGGCTTCTGTGGTCATGCCATGGAATTACTGACAGCCAAAGTAAGATAATGTCAGTCCTTTCAGTTTGAATAAAAAGCATTTTGAGAGGAGATGTCATTTATCCAACATCACGCTTGCCCCTAAATAGCAGAGCATGCTAAGTGATGCGATCCTATGGCGCTGAGGATTTTTGAGAGAAGTGTGTGGTTGAAGGTTAGAGGATGGCCTGTGAGAGCAGTTCTCACCATCTCTGCTCCCTTTCCTCCTCTGGCCCCAAGGTCAAACACCAAGCTTTTTACACCCCAGTTTCAGGCTGGCTGCCGCGAAGCCATTTTCTTGTGGTTTTCCTGTGGTTAACCTCACCAAGGCCTCAAGTACTTGATTGTGCCCAGAAAAGCGAACTGAAACAGTAGCTCAGCCGTGGGTGGGAGGCCAACTTCCCCCCTAAACCGCCAGCTGAAACCTATTCACCAGCCGAACAGGGAAACTCAATCTGTGCAGGGCCACCCCAAGGCTCCCACGGGCCCTCACACCCAGCCCTGGCCAGCCCCCCACACTCCCCCGCCACCTTCCCACATTCCCTGGGCACCCTTCGAGCAACTCCATCCCGGACATGTTTCTTATGTTACCATTTCATTCTTAAGTCTCTGAAAATTGGCCCTACATTTTTCTTTTAAGCTTAGAGTTCTGGTTGTGTGCTATATAAGGGACGCGTAGCTAAGACTCTTCCAAGACAGGCATCTGTACCTGTCCTTGGACCTGGGGCCAGAGCTGCTGCTCTCCCACGTGTCCCTCCCTTGAGCAGTTACTTTCCTGCTTCCATGGACCTGACACAGATGTACGGAAGCGCTGAGGGAGGGCTTGGAGTGCAGGCCAGTGGTTTGAAAGTGTCAGCCTCTAGCGAGTTGCGGCGGAGCTTTTTTCCGAGGTAGATTCCTGGGCCTGCACCCAGAGAGTCTCGTCTGTTGGAGCAGGTCTTCTTGGGCACCGGAATCTGATTGGAACCAGTCGAACCATACCCTGTGAAACAGGGTCTGGAGTTGTCAAAGGCATGAGCTTCAAGTCAGACAGGAAAGATTCCCGTGGCCACGTGACCCCCTGCAAGTTTCTGGACCTCAATGAATGAGTTCATTCACGTAGAGGACTCAGTGCAGGGCCTGGCATATCTAGTGTATTAGTGAGACTAATTATCAAAATTATTATCCCTGATCAAGTGTTTTTCATGTTTTAAAAAGGCCCTACCTTACCTCAGATTAGTAACATATGTAAGGCAGTTAGCACAATATAACTGCTTTATAAAATGTAGCTATTATTATTGCTGTTATTATTATTATTCTTTTCAATTAGACATAGGCCCTGCCGTCAAGCAGCTTACATCAGTGGAGCCTAGAGAGTGAGCTGGTCTGGTCTGTCTCGTAGACGAAACATTTTTGAGGTTTTGGTGTTTGATCCAGATCCAAAGCAAACAATAGGAAACCTAAGATAATAAAGTGTATTCTCAACTTTCTTGACTTTTTTCTTCATCTGAATGCTGGTCTTTTTGTTCATTTAGTGCTCAAAACCCTTCTGTCAGAGAATAAGGAAAAACAATGGACCACAAAAAAAATTATTCATGGGTTTTATGCCAGATGAAGCAGAAGAAAGGGAGTCAAAGTGCTCAGCTAAGATTGTTTTATTTTCTTTTACGATTAGATGTGGGGCATAAAAACGCAGCAAGCAGGTTTGTGAAAAATCACTTGATTGACAATCTTTCCCACTAATTTTCCATGTGACCTTGATACCATTTTCATGCAACAGAGAATGGGAAGAGATCTGACGTTGGCAAGGTGCCTGGTGCTATAGTTTAAAGGGGGCATGGCTAAGTAGAAGTGTCACCACGTGGAGGCTGCCAAGTGGTTTCTGAAAGGCCTCATTTGGTGGCATTTCCTGGTGGCCCACCTTGGTGCTCCACCTCATAGCTGCACGCCAAGTTGAGTGGGAAAACTTGGATCAGGATCGTCTATTCATGCTAACCAGATTCACAAGACGTTGGTAGCAAAACCAGACGTGCGTTTATTTTTTTATTTTTTCATTCATGCCTATGCCTTTTCTTTTTTAAAAAATCGAGTTATAATTTATAGGAAGTGCACAAACGTTAGGTGTACAGTTTGATAAATTCGAACACACATGAAGACCTGTGGAGCCACCACACAGAACAAGATACGGAATATCTCCCACACCCAGGAAGGCTTCCTTATGCTACCTCCCAACAAAGCCGACCACCATTCTTGTTATTTTTATTATTTTATAAAAGAAAGAGAGATTCCAGGGTGAAGTATCAGAGTATCTGGGGAATCAGGAGGTTCTTTGAAGGGTCTGCAATCACATGGGGCCGGTGGAGAGTCAGGCTGTGGCGTGTCGTGTCCCTGCCCGCCCTGTCCCCGCCTCCCCAGTGATGGCTGGATTCCTATCTGCTAGATGCAGTGCTGACTCCTCTGAGCACATTCGGTTCTTTGCACGAAAGGGAGTGCTCTCAACCTGCAGAACACAGTGTGTCCAAACACACTGAAAAGGTTTTTGTTCAGAGGATCACACTCACGTTCCAGTCTAGTGTGTCTGCAGTTATACCCAGGTAACCCCTGCTCTGAGGTCTGGGCATTCCTGACCTTTTTGGTTACATATTTGCAGACTGTTGGTTTACTCTCACACATGACTACTCTTCCAGGAGAGTCTCCGCCAGTTTAACTCTTGGTAACAACTTCCTTCCTGCCAGTTCCTCCGGATCTGTCGTCCACCCTGTTGAGAGCTGCATTAAGTATGGCACACACTTGGGGTGGTGGGATTATTTGTTTAGCTCCTACTGTGTGCTGTGCTCTTTACCTATGTTATCTTACTTAATATCTCTTACAAGTCTTAGGAGGAGGTGTAATTACCCTCATTTCAGAGATGAGGACACTTAGGCTCAGAGAGATGACGCAGATTGCCCAAAGTCAATGAGTTCATAATTTGCAAGAGTGGGAAGCAAAGCAGGTTAGTCTAATCCACGAGTTCATGCTCGTTCTGTCACCCCTGCTGCCTCTGCCTCTCATAAAAGCCACATGCAGCCATTCAGCTACGTTTCTGCCAACCAGCTCTCAGCCAGGCTTCATATTCATTCATTTCCTCCACAAAAGCATTTGGCCACTAAATAATGAAATTTGAAAATTCCACCTCCAGGCTGCTTTGTACAAGGGACTTTATACTTGACGTGGGAAAATTCATTAGGAAACTGTGGGTTTTGAGGGGCAGAGTCACAGCTTTGTCTCATAGTTTGTCAAGTCGCCCAAGTTCTATTCTTGGTTAAATGTCGATGGGCTGTGCGACTTCTTTGAGCCTCCATTATTAAGGAAAGGACCCGGAGTGCTTTCTCTGGGGAAAGCCAGACACTTTCTATTCCTGCTCTTTTCTCAGACTGAGTGCACGCAAGAGCGCAGGAACCAAGCCAGGGCTCGTCCTTCCGATCTCTTTGCCAGTGAGGTAAAAGAGTAACATGTCCTCTTATGAGATAAAGAGAGAGTTATCCCGAGTGGGATTCATTTTCCTTCAAAAGCATGATTATGATTACATAGGCTTTATTATATTATCAAGAGGAGGCCTAGGCAGCTGGCCCAGTGCCCAGCCAAGAGTAGTCACTCACTAAATATTTGTTGAATTGAATTAAATTAGAATAATTGAATGAACCTTGGACTGAGAGGGATATTTCTCTCTGGTAAACAACATGTGCATGTCTTCTGATAACCTTAAGGGTATCTGGGTATCTGGAAACAAATAGAAAATAGAAGGTTACTGAGTGGACCAGATATCACAGTGAAATGGGTGGTCGGAGGGGCAGATAAGACACCAAGTTCAAGTCCTATACCTTTAGCTTTGGAATTAGTTTTGGAATTTTAGACAATTTTTTAAATCTCTTTGGGGCTTAGCCTACTCAGCAGTGTTTCGTTTTATTTTGCTTTTTAAAAAGTGAAAACACATGTATTAGTTTCCAGGGACTGCCATAACAAATTACCACAAACGGAGTGACTTAAAACAACAGACATTTATTCTCTCGCATTTCTGGAGGCTGGAAGTCCAACATGCAGGTGCTGGCAGGGTTGTTCCTTCTGGGGTCCCTGGAGGAGAATCTGTTCTGTGCCTCTCTCCTAGTTTCTGGTGATGGCTGGCAATCCTCTGTGTGCCTTGGCTCATAAATGCATCATTCCAATCTCTGCCTTCATCTTCATATGGCATTCTTCCCTGTGTGTCTGTGTCCAAATTTCCTATTCTTATGAGGACACCAGTCATATTGGATATAGGGCCACCTTAAGCCAGTATGGCTTCATTTTAACTAATTACATCTGCAAAGACCTTATTTCCAATTAAGGTCACATTCTGAGGTTCTCAGTGGACATTCATTTGGGGGGACACTATTCAACCTTTATTTGTATAACACATTATAACTGATAAAACCCTTCTTGTTCCTGAAACTATACTGATACTTCTGTACATGGGGCTTTAAAAAAAAAAAAATCAGCTTTGAGGATATTAGGCTAAGTGAAAAAAGCCAGTCACAAAGAGACGAACACTGTATGATTCTACTTACATAAGGTACCTAGAGTCATCAAATACATAGAGACAGAAAGTAGAATGGTGGCTGCCCGGGATAGGACAGGGGGAATGGAGAGCTGTTTTTTAAAGGGTACAGAGTTTCAGTTTTGCCACATAAAAAGAGTTCTGGAGATCGCTTGCACAACAATGTGAATATATTGAACACCACTGAACTGTACACTTAACAATGGTTAAGATGGTAGGTTTTATGGTATGTATCTTTTGCCACAATTAAGAACATTGTTTGATCATTTGTGACCTAGCTTGGAAACCTAATTCGTAACACTGTGTGGTTTTGTGTTAAGTAATCTACATTCTGAGTTACACAGAGCTTTTGCAGTGTATCATTATCTGCCTGGGCTTCAGTGCTTTATTCCAGTGCTTTATTCTGTTGTCTGCCTTGTTCTTCTCCGACGGCCTTAGCTATAACCTGGGCAGTGGTGTGGCATCCATCATGGTGAACGGCTCCTTCAATGATGGTCGGTGGCATCGCGTCAAGGCTGTTAGGTGAGTGCCCACCACAGAGTGAGACAGTGGGAGGAACTGTCCAGGTACCTTTCATCCCACTGTCCTCTTCCCCACCCTTGCCTGCTGTCCCACGCTCCCGGTCCAGGTCGCTGAGGGCAGCTGGCTACTAGCTCCCATGTGTGCCCATCACTGACACTGAGAGGCCAGAGAGGCCGCACTCTGAAATCTCCATTCAACAGTGATTTTCTGGAGAAAGGGCTTTTTGATGGCTAAACTGGAAGAGGGCCTCTCTATTTGGTGAGGTCTAGATATCTCCAGTGAGATGAGACTTCAAGGCATTAGACTCTGAGGAATACTTCAAATCTCATTATGTAGGCAATGGTCCACTTTATTTTTATTTGTATTTTTATTTTAGACATTGTATTATCTGAACCTTAAAAGCGATGTGTAACCTGCCTCAACTACATGTCTCCCCCATCCCAGAAGTCACCCTCCTGACTTCTGATTAACTTTGGGTGAACCATCCCTCACAGTTACAATGCTGCTACTTACGTCTATATTCCTAATAACATATTTTGAGAAACCAAACTTAGCTGCATGAAGAAACGTCAGTCCTGCCCTGGTAGACAAAGGTTACAGGCGATGAGCCGAACAGTATTTTTGGTTTGGGTTCCCTGAGAGTTTGCCAAAGCCCTTCCTGGGGAGGTCAGGGGGAAGGTCATGAGTGGGGCTTGGGAAACCTGGGGCTACCATGGTCATTTTCCTACTCAGCTCACATACAGGCTGTGGCGGAAGTAGCCGTGCTGGACCCCGCTCTCTTGTACACTGCCTTTGATACCCAAAAGGATGTGTGAGGACACAGAGCAGATCTGTGCCCATCAGCTGCCCAAGGGGCCTGGAAAGCCCTTGAGATGGAGATTTTGAGGAAGCCTCAATTCTGACTTGTTATAAAAAGAAATGTCTTCCTGAAGTGAATATTTATAGGTTCGATCTAAAATATATTCTAGAATATAAGGTAAAAGCTCGTAGTAAAATCCAGCTCCAAGATACTCTAGACCAGGCGTCTCCAACCCCTGGGCCGTGGACTGGTTCTGGTCCGTGGCCTATTAGGACCAGGCTGCAGGAAGTGAGTGGCAGGTGAGTGAGCGAAGTTTCATCTGAATTTGCAGCCTCTCCCCAGTGCTAGCTTCACTGCCTCAGCTCAGATCATCAGGCATTAGATTCTCACAGGAGCACCAGTCCCTAGTGCCAGAAAGGTTGGGGACCACTGCTCTAGACTGTGTGGCTTCTAAGTTATTCATTTCTCTCTCTTACTCAGCTATAAAAGGGGTCAATCAGAAACACGAAATACTCCACCACACTTCATCCTGTAGCTCCCATCCCATGAACACTGTGCTTGAACAGAGAAAGAAGGTTGGTAGGACACTCAAACACAGTGGAAGGATTTTTAAATTCTCAGGATTGTTGTGGTTTGATTATGCACATTAAGATGCACATTGGTGGGGATTCCAGGCATTTCCTAGACATCTAAGGAAACAAAGGTTAAAGGACTTTCCCAAGACTATATAACTGTTTGTGGGCAGAGCCAAGATTAGAATCTTAGATCAAAGCTCTTTCTGTCCCACTCTGTAGTACAGCCGGCCCCAGCTAAGATTTCGAATGTTTTATGGGGATTAGGCAGGGAATGTGTCCTATGTCAGAGCATCAAGCTTGGCACCATGAAGACGGTTTAGCAGACTTGGCTCTTACTGTTTTCATCACTGATATCTCTTCCAGTGGGTATGAGGTTGCACAGAAGGAACTGAGACCAGGAACTGGATAGATGTGAGGATTCAAGCAGATATTGTGAACTATATCCCAGAGTATCGGACAGGCCTAGAAAGGGTGGCATGACAGATCTAAGCAGGAACTGGGTGAAAGCCTTGGATGTCAACTGTGGCAAGGGGGTTGGATTTGGAAGGATACCTTAATTCTCTGCAGTAGGCTCCAGGGTCAGAGAAAGGGGGATTGATGCCAAGGAGATCGCTAAAGGGAATCTTGTTTTGTAAACTATTTGCTCTGAGTAATCCTGGTTTTGCAGGCATTAATCCTAGCAGAAAAGAGAGAGCAAATCCTCATTTATCAAGCATCTTCAGGAGGCCAGGTACTCTACACCCTTTATCTCATTTAATATTCACAGTAACTTAGGGTTTATAATCTTCATTTTATGGATGAGAATGATGATATATTGTTAACAATAACGACACATTCTTCCACCACTCTTTATAAAGCAGCATATATCAGATACCATGCTCTGTACTGTGCATGCATAATCTCTGATCTTCAGAATAGCTTGGAAGAGGGGCACTGTTATTCTCATTTCAGTGGAGGAGTTGAAGCTCCACAAATTCGCTTTTTCATTTATCTCCCACTATGAGCCATATACCACTCCAGACACATGGAGTACATCGTTGAATAATACCAGCATCCTTGCCTTGATGAGTGTGCATGCTAATGGGAGGCAACATACAATTAGTAATAAACATAATTAAGAAGTTAATTACTTATTAGGTTAGAAGATGATACCATGTTTATTTTTCAAATCCAAGATGCCGTGGATTATAAGACATATCTTTTTTTCTGAGACATTAAAAATAAAACATTCTTAGAACTGATGAAATAAAGTAGAAGAAATGTCATTTTTTTTAGAGAAATGGGGGGGAAAGGCAAGGCAAGGTGTTGGGAGCATTGCCCATCACAGCATTCAGGTAGGAGATTCTAAAATGGCATATCCAAAATGGGGAGGTAGCAGTGTGTGTGGTCTTGAGGGTTGAGGACAGGACAAGAGAAATATTTCTAAAGCCAGTTGCGAAAAGAGACGCTATCAAGAGGTAATGCTCGAGTAATCAGATTTTATATTATTGTACAACCCTCCAAAAAAGGGTGTAGAGCCAGGAACCTCCGCAAGGCGAATGAGGGATTAAAAGCAGGAAGACTGGTTTTAAAATTTTACTTGAATTTACCTGAGAAGTGAGAACCTGAGCCCCTTCTCCACTTCATGGAGCTGGCACACCGCTCTTTCCTTATGCATGAAAATATAACAAAGGTCAGTTCACTGGAGAAAGTAAACTAAGGTTGTCTGGAATGGGAGACACTAGGTCTAACTAAATACCGGACTACTATTGTATATCGTATAATTTAAGACTGGGGACTATGCAAAAGTTCATATGTTGAATATCAAGAATTTTGTAATTCTTTCCCCATTGGGATTCTAAAATGTTGATAGCCAGACATAGTAAGGAGAGTAAAAAATCCAGATGTCCCTCTAGAAAACGATGGAACCAGATCACAGCCCAGTCAAGCCACGGTCAGCAAAACCCATTCTGCACACAGAACTTCCAATCTGCTTTTTAGAACTTGACACTTCAGTGTGAAGTGGCAGTTAGTCATCACAAGGCATTTGGAAAAGACCTCCAGTATGAAACATGGTATCAGAACATATAGACATAACAAAGCAACTTGAGGGAAACAGCCTATGAATAAAAAAAGGATAAAAAATATGAATATTGCCAGGAGATAAGGGAGGTTATTAACCAAGAAACATGAGCTGTTTGCTATAAATCAGAAACATGAAAAGACCAATAAAGAACTCTTAAATTAAAAAAAAAAAAAAAGAAGTGAGGCCTGGGTTTGTATATCCTCAAGAGCAATAAAAACAAACATACTTTTCTGAAAAAGGCTCATGGGGCTATTTAGTTTTAGAAGTCAACTCTGTAAACTGCGAAGCCCTTGTCACAGATAAACACCTCCACTCCACTGTCTTTGGAGTCACTTTGGAGTGACGATGTGTGTCCTTCAGAAACTTGTAAGCCACTTTCATCCTTTCCTAGAGTAATCCTCCACAGACAAAAACTGCTACATTGGCTTCCCATCGTGCTGAGAATAACATCCAAACTCACTGTGTGTCACCGTGATACCACCATTCCTCCCCTTAAAATTCTTTGCTTCCTTCTCTCCTTCAGGATGAATTCTAAGCTCCTCGTACCCTTCACTATCAACTTTTGGCTTCATCTTTCTCCACTCTGTTCTCACCTCTAGTATTCTATATGCTCAGTCTGTACTAACCTGCTTTCCTTTCTCTCTTTGCACAGCCACTTCCGGTTTGCATTAGCTTTCTCCTTCACCTGACCTCCCCAGCCTTGAAAACTCACCTCAAACAGAATCTCCTTTATAAATCATTCCCTGGCCCTCTCCTCTTCCCATATTATTCCACAGCATGCTGGAATTTTTCTACCATAGAGTGGTGACACTGAATTGTCATTAGCAATTTGATTTTTTGTTTTGTCTTTCTCAGTAGACCTAAAACTCCTCAGGGCCAGGAATGTGCTCGTTTGTTTTTCATTTTTGCAGCTCCATCATTGTTCGTAGTGCCTGGTGCATAGTAAGTACTCGAATACCTTTTTATTGACATGAACAATGATTGAATGGAGCTCCATCAATGGTGGTGGTTTTCACAGGGATGGCCAATCTGGAAAGGTAACCGTGGATGACTATGGGGCCAGGACAGGCAAATCACCAGGCATGATGAGACAGCTCAACATCAATGGAGCTCTGTATGTGGGTAAGTGACCGCGACCAAATCTGAAACATGCCAGTGTGTTTTCTTGTTAGTCCTCCACTTGCTGCACTGGGGCTCCCCAAAGTCGTGCCCTTTGCTGGAAGAGTCAAAGAGCTGGAAATTAGGCAGCTGTCCAGATAGTTCATTCTCCCATTTTCTGAACTTCTGACTCATGGCTGAGGGGGCAGGAAGCACTTAAATGCTTTGTGCTTTGGACCGATCCACCAGGAAAACCATGCTTTTCTTGTTTATAGAACAGGAACCTTCCAAATATAGCTCCACTATTTTCTAGGTGGAAGGAGAATCTCTTTTTCCAGCCCTTTTCAGAATTAGAATGAGTGATATTTCTGTAAATAGCTCAGAACCCACTACTGCAGACACATAAGCATGAAAAGACGTCTCTGTCCATATGATATTTTCTAAAAGTACACTTAATTGAAAGCATTCAACAGTAGCGTATTTCTTTCGGTTTAAGATGATATCACTTCTAACTACAAACTACATTTTGTTGACATTGTACAACATTTCAAAATTTACCAGATACTATTTGCTTTGAAGTGGCCAGTTGGTCCGAAATCACACATGATGTAGGTTGTGTATCAGATCGATCCAAGTCAACCTGTTCCTTCAGGGGTAATTATAAATTAGATGAGGTACTGAGAAGTGTGAAGGTCCTCCTTTTCCTGTCAGCCAAGGGATGCCTCGGTCAGCAGACACTCAAGTGTCCTGAAGAGACAGCCTCCCCTTCGGCTCACACGTCTCCCTCTCGCTTCCTGGCAGGGGGAATGAAGGAAATCGCTCTGCACACTAACAGACAGTACATGCGAGGCCTCGTGGGCTGCATCTCTCATTTCACCCTGTCCACCGATTACCACATTTCTCTCGTGGAAGACGCCGTGGATGGGAAAAACATCAACACGTGTGGAGCCAAGTAATGCCAGCCGGCCTTGCCCAGGGGACAGCGCCTACGATCCTGAGAGTCCTGGGCACCCCGAGACTCTGCCTGATGCCACACACAGAGGCACGGGGACCAGGTGTGTTTCTTCTCATCAAGGAGAAACTAGAACCAAGACGGGAGTCCTTGTGTGGCCCTTCCTGCTGACACTCTGTGGGCCACACCCAAAGGAATCCTCTGTGTAGGAGGCATCGAACTTTGTCCATTGACTGTGGAGAGGCTGCCAGGAATCACACATCAAGGCGAATTCCAGGGCCTGTCTGCTGTAGCTCAGTGACTGTGTTGTGATTCATAGTGCGTTAAAAAAAGAAAGAAAGAGAGAAAGACCCAAAGGGCAGTATTAAAATGCTTCTCTCCTTTTCTGACTCATGATACTTACTGACAGCAGAATGACTGTGTGACCTTGAACCTCGAATTTCTCACCTTGGCTCATGAAGTATTAGGATTAACCCCTTTCTCTTCTCACTGGCTGGTTCAATGTGCTGTGACCATTCCATGAAAATAAGGATGAGGGGAGACTATATAGAATTATAATTATTATGCTGCCCCCCAAAGTTTAGTGAGAAATCCCTACTTTTTATAATGTTAATCTAAAAAAATGGGCACCATGATTTTGTAGCTATCCTTTTGTATGTGTATATTTTTATAGTAGCAGATTGTCCACACAGTATACTTTTGCAAGTTTGGGTGGACAACTCTGAATTCTTTGCACACTTCCTAAAAAATTTTCTCCCAAGGGAGACTTATTTGGGCTCTTTGTGGCATCAGTGGAGTGGGGTAGGTAACTTGGGGGTGCATTCTCTCAGGGAGCTGACCATTCTTTTTCGGTAAGTGTTGACGGCTCAAGGAGATGAATCCGAAGTTCTCAAAATAAGCAGATTAAAAGGCACATGTGTTACTGAGGTGGGTCACTGTCATTTTTGTTTTAAGAGAGGGGGAATGTCTGTAGTAAACTTGAATAAAGGAGCTGAAGAAGGCTAGAACTCATTCATTTAGTCATTCATTCATTTGTGGAGGTGTTACTGGTCCCTGCAGAAGCCATGTCCAGAAGTGAACACGAAGACAATGAGTGTTTCCGGGGCTGTGCTGGGGGCTGAGAAGCAGGGCTGCTTCCTTCTGAGCCATCGGCCATGCCCCTCTGCTATTCACATGTGATGCTGATGACAGCTGGCTCACTGGCAGCTCCCCAACGACAGGACTTGCTAAGGGAAAGGTGAGATGAACGCTGCCCCCAAAGAACAGGGAAATATGACCCAACTCATATAAGAGTTTATAATTAGCCCCAGTCTTGACTCAAGTCTTGTTTGTGCAGCATTCATTCAGCAAAGACGTTGAGCTTTGTGTAAAGCACAGTTTGGGGGCACATTAAAATTCTATAACATCAGTAAATCGACTAGAGGCATTCACCTTCTGCCTCAACCTTCTGCCTCCATTTCTGGGGACTCTGATGACCAGGAGCCTTCCTCCCAGACGAATAATGGTGACGACGACAACAGGATAATAATTCATCCTCTCCTTCCTGTGTCTCCTTGTGAGTGCAGTTTGGAGAAAAGCCACATGGTAGAAGGTGGGTTTTATCACCTCCCAAACACCCTCACCTCAATATCTTCCCCTTGGATACTACTAGGGTCAGTGCTTCCCAAGATATAATAGAGTCGCTTTCATAGCACATTTTGCTTCCAGCCAAAAATATTATTGTGATTTTAGCAAAATATCCAGCTGAGCGGAAGCCAGAAAAATTGCGCTGTAGATGAGCTTTTGTTCCATGCAAGTGTGATCCAGCGAGAAATGCAATGACCCAGGGATGCGGACTTGGGAGTGTGTTCAAGTTGACAAGAATTCTGAACCACCAACTTGGGTGGGATGCAGAAGGGGCTAAAAGGGGAAGGGTGACACCATGATGGATTCATGGCAGTAGAGATCCTGCTGGTATGAGGGCAGCAGGATACAGAGACCCAAGAGGAGCTGATCACGTGGGAGGCTCAAGGTAAACAGGGTAAGAGACAGTACATCCCAAGCTATAAATAAGGTTCTTTCATCCTCTCAAGGGACAAAACCCAGGAGATGTGGGATGAGTTGATAGGAGAGGCGATCGTAAGCTGAGGGCTTAGACGTGGGTGCAGAAGGTGGGAGAGAGCTGACATGAGTTCAGCCTGGACTGGTGGGTCCCCAGTTTTCTAAGTGTATCTTTTGCCGTAATAATGCTGCATAAAAAACAACCACAAAAACGCAGTGGCATACAGGAGTAAGCATTTATTGTTTACATGCCTTGAGTGGTCAGCTTGGCAACTCTGCTGATCCTGGCTGGGCTTGACTAGGCACTTCTTCTGGTCTCAGCTGGACTTGTTCACATGTGAGGCAGTTGGCTAATTTAGGATGGCTTTGGCTGGGACGGTGACATGATCTGAGCCTGCTCCATGTGGCTCTCCTGCTCCTCCAGGGACCAGTGGGCTAGCCTGACGTGCCCTTTACATGATGACAGAGGAGGGTAAGAGCACTAGAGTAAAGGTGTAAGGCCTTTTAAAGCCTAAGTTTGGAACTGCCACTCATCACTTCTGCTACATCCTATTAATCAAAGTTTGTGGATTCAAGAGATGAAGTAATAGAGTCCACCTCCATTGCCGGAGGAACAACTAAGTCACCTGGCAAAGGGCATGGCTACAGGGAGGGTGAAAAATCAGGGCCAGTCCTGCTATTAACCCACCACAGCAAGTCATACACTGTTGAGAGAAGTGGTGCCGTAGGGATGAGGCGGCCCCGGCCGGCTGCTCCTCTGCAGGGAAGCTTGGGGATGGGGACAGGGTTTGTGAGGTTTCCGGTGACTGGCCAGGCCCGATGGGGCAGCACTTGCCCCCTCCTCCAGGCTTGTCTGCCACCTCCCTGTTCTCCCTCTTTCTTCCACCCGCTGTCTGACACTTGGCCGTGCTGTTCTCCCGAGGAGCGGGGATGAGCAAGGGGCTGGCATCTGTGCCAGGGCTTCTGGGTAGTGGCCCTGCTGGGAGTCACGCTGGAGCATGCTGACGGGGCTCCAGGCTCAAGAGGGAGGTTTGAGGAGTCGTCAGGGAACTCGGAGGTTAACGAAATCCCCATCCTGCCCAGGAAGGAGATCCTGAAGCATGGGTTTATGAAAAGCTTTTGTCCCACAATCAGGATCTGAGAAAATTCCCCAGAACTTCCCATGGTTCCAAGCAAGGATGGCTGGAGGGCGGGGTGAGGGAAGGGCATGCGCTTGCTTTTCCTATTAACACTGACCTTCCTAACCCCACGTTTCCTCTAAGCCCAGTCATGGGATTTCTCTCAGGAAGGCCTGCAGGGATCGTCTTCGTCCCCGCACTGCCCCAGAAGCTCATGAGGAGGTAGCGTGGTGACCCCAGCCCTGTCGGGCACCCCTCTGAGTGGCCGTCCTGTTCTCCACCCTCCTATTTGCCTTTCATTTCCTGACCCAGTCCTGTTCCAGCCTCCAGACCTGATCCAACACAAACAGGCCCTCTGGTTTCCTTACACTGACAGCCATGGTTTCAGAGTAACTGGTGCTTTCCTTCCGACTTCCCTCCTGGCTTTCCGTGGGCCGCCCACCTCCCTCCCCCCACCCCCCATCCCGCAAGGAGCTGCCTCCTCCCTGAGTGGGAGGAAGGGTCTCGGAAACGTGCCCGGAGCTGGCAGGCCCAACGCGTTCCACTTGGAGGGAACACTGCATTTTTCACCTTTAACCCAGAAAAATATGGTTCTCAGAAAGCTTGTTTTTAGCACTGAGAGTTCCCAAAGGAAGAAGAATAGGGAGAATGGGAGGGGCTCCAGCCCCTCTCAGAGCTCTGATAGCCAACCCTTGGCCCCAGAAAGCTGTTCTTCCCTGGGAGGGAAGCGCTAAGGGGCAGCCTGCAGAGGCCCAGCTGCTGGGGACAATAAAGGCAGAGAATTCTAGCTCCAAGAAGAAAGACCGTGAAGGATGGTGAAGACTTTGGGAGTGGGGCTTGGATGACGCATGAGCTGCTGCCCATTCCCATCCTTGTGCCTTCCAGCTCTGGCCCAGCCCAAGGACACACAGTAGCGGCCCCTGAAGGTGGAGGTGGGATCCAGGTGTGCCCTTGGACAGCCCAGTCCCTTGGCTGAGAAAGGCTGTGATTAGCTTGTCAAAGGCAGGAAAGAAATGCTTCAGGGCTGTCACCCTGAAGGAGCCCAGAGAGGAGAGGGCTGACAGCATAGAATCAAAATCAGAACCCAGAGTGAGGGATTTGGGCTGCTTCGGCCCACTCCCACAGAGTTACTTCCAGGATGGTGAATGGGGTCATTCAGCTGCATCACAGCCAGGACACTTCTGTGGCACACACCTGGCAGAAGGGAAATACAGGTGGCTCTGCCTCAGCCATGAAGTGCAAGGTCCAAAGGCACTGACACTGATGGGGTTTGGTCAAAGTGAGTGACAGCCCATCGCTGGGAAGGTCCGGCTTGTAGGTGGCTGTATTCAGGCAGCACAATGAGTAATCCAGCTCAGCACACGGACTGGCTGCTGGGATCGGCCCTGGGGGTAGCTGCACTCCACCCTCACATTCAGAGAGTGTTCACGTATTAGATCGTGTGGCAGCCCTCCTTCACCCACAGCCAGAGCAGAGGGGCACGGTCTGTTTGACTCAGGTAGGTAAGAGGCTGGCCAGAAAGCCTGGGCGACTTGCCGTGGTCCCACCACAAGGACACGACCACGAAGCTTCACTGTGGAACTTTTCTGCTCTTTACCTTAACCCTCAGACGCAGCCTGCCTGACGACGTAGGCGTGCTCAGTGGCATTCTGGGGCTCCCTTTGTGCTAGCTGTCACTGGCAGTATACTCTTGTGGGTGAGAGGGTTTGGGCACAGGCTCGTCCCCTAGCATCTGCTTGCCAGTTTTTCATCACGGCTTGGAGTCTACCTTCTTTCAAAGTTCTCCTATTGCAAGGGCTCTGGGCTGAATGCATCTGAAAGCAGAAACCAGAACTGCTCCCTCAGAGTGGGGTTCAGGTCCCCCGATAACGAGGTCTAGTTTTGATGTCTTTGCCCTTCTCTCCCTTGCCTTGTCCACAAGTAACCTCCAGAGCTCAGGGGAGTTCCTGCCAGCTATTTCCAAGCGACAGTGTGCCCTGGCCGAGACCTGAAGGAGCTGGGCAGGCAGCAGAAAAATGCCTTGCCTCTCCTTCTCTTCCTGCCTGCCCTGCTGAGACATCTCTATCCTAGAAAGTGCTCGTCTTTTCCTGGAAAGACGTGAGAGGAACACTGTGTCTCAGCATTTGGGATGAGGTTGCTGCTTTTCTGTTTGTCTATATCTTGGTCTCTCTGACTTGCTCAAGATCCAAATGGTTTTTCAAAGGCACAGAAATCTCCAAACATGTGGTAGGGCTGCCCACCTCCCGGCCAGGGCCTAGCCTGGGGCTACGGCCTCCTTGGACAGCCTGGGACTGAGGGGCGGCAGTTCCGACTTGGCTAAAAGACTTGGATCGCAATGTCTCTGCGAAGGAAGGCCAAGGAAGCTCAAGAAATTCCCTCTTACACACTCATTTAGAAACAAAAGTAACAGGCACCCGGCCAGGGGATGAGCTGCACAGAGCCCTGTTAGGAAACTGGCTGAGGGAAAGCAGCAGCAGACAAAGGGACAACCGGACCCAGAGCTGCGGAGGAGCGTGTGCGGTTACAGGGCCTGCTGCCGGTTTTAATCACATGGATTAATAACATCTGTATACAGATGTTATTACGCACATACGCACGAACATTCACGTAGGAAAAATGTCTAAAAGGATGAAAGGCAAAAAGTTAAAAATAACTTAATGCAGCCTAAGACTGTGTAATTTTTTTTTCTCCCTTTTTTTCTATTTTCTAGTTTTTCTTCACTGAGCCTGTAGTGAATATTTTTTCTGTCCACTCAGAATGTCACCTCTCTTCTGGTGGAGGACTGGTCCTCCCCACCAAGTCTAATACATGATTCTTGTGAAAGTGGCCTTCGAATGGAACCTCTGCCCAGCCACGTGACCGGACAAGGGAGAGCACGTGACACAGGCCAGGCCAACCAGGCTTTCCGGGGGCTGGGAGGAAGGGATGCTCTCTCCTCTGTGAGGCTGTACACTCGGAGGAGCCTGGACCAAGGGGCCCAGCTCTTTGGGGACATCTGTCCTGAGAGAAGAAAGTTTCAGAAATAGAGAAAAGATATATGGTACTTCTTAGGAGGGGTAGCAGACGATAGCCCAGGGTGGCCTGTGGAAAGTACCGGAGCTTACGCGTACCCACAAAGGAGATGCCTGCGAGAGAGGGCAAGGGCTGCTTCTCCTACAGACGCAGACATGCAGCTGCAAGAGCAGAGGTGGGGGCTTCCGGAAACGGATCCCTGGGTCATGTAAATTGCCACCTGGAAGGATATAGACAAGTTAACAGGGAATGAAATAAATTTCAAAGTGGGGAGGAGAAGGTGGTGGTGGGAGGGGGTGGGAGAAGAGGGTCTAACCTGTTGTCACTTCAGGTAAAGCCCACGTTATTCCCATCTGCCTTGTTGTCAACGAGATAAGAACATGAAGGCAAATTTCTCTGAGGAAACGGAGTGTAACTGCATTCAGCACCTGCTTGAGCATCTGCCTTGAACAAAGCCTAGTGGCCCCGACCTGACCTGGGGAAGGAGCTGCCTTAGGCCACCACAGGGAGCCCCAGGCCTCGTCTAGGGCCTGAAGCTCGACAGGACAGGACTCGTCTTTCCACAGTTGGAGACTTCCTCCCTGTCTCTCCACAGGCAGATCGTCTCTCTGTAAAACAACACATTTCTAATATCTGAGGAAACACGTTTTTCCCTCTAAGGCACAATCATTTAAAGAATATTTATCAAGCACTTGTGACATGGCAGATACTACTGCAGGCTCCGTGGATGTACAGGCAACTGAGATGCTGTTCAATTCCTGTTCTCAAATAAACCAGCACTGTGCTTGGTGCTGTGGAAACCTAACATGATTTCCATTTAAATGTTTTTTTTCAAAATCTTCCTCAAAAGCTCTTCTTGTCTCTGTAATCTGAGACTAATCACTCTGGGATAAAATCAGCTCCAATTTAACCCCAGATCAGTTCAAGACATCTTGTTACTTTGACTTTTCTGGTTCTTGCAGGCTGAATAAATATTTGTAATTCAATTTTACTGTTCGTTACTCCAGGGGAAGGGCAGTGGATCGAATTTATTAGTCAAAACTAATTCTTACACAGCTTTTTTGTAAAGAACTTGAGTTTGTAAGCGAACACTTTATTGTGATATAGAATACACTGTACATTTAAAATAATTCATAATCTGTTTTTCTTTCCCCTAATAATTACATCATTCTTCTTTTTGACCTTTTCAAAGTTCTTAGAGTTGATGGTGCTATACGTTTTGGCTCAAGAATTCACCATCTGGGAAACAGGTTATGCACGGAAACTTCCCTGAAGGATAGAGCGTACGTGTGAGCTCTTCTAGGACTTAAATACTAACATGTGTTTCACAATTAATTCAAAACTGGTCTACAGTTTCTACAGGTTAGATTCAAGCCCATTCATATTTCAGGTGTTACTCTAGGGAAGCACAGGCTACATATGACTAAAGACTTAACTTCTCTTCTTATGGAATCCTATTTCAGATCAAGTCATACTTTAAAATTGATGACTCTATTTCCAAATTTGATAACCTGCAATAAAATTTTGATATATTTCCAGAATCTTCAGAAACACTTGGGTTATCTTCATAGGAAATAAATTAAAAACCATACTTTAAGGACCAGTATTTATTTATTTAGTACTTATTTTATAATGTTAGATTCCCAGTATTTGATTATTTTTATGCTAAGTTCTTTGGCAAACAGAATACATATTTAATGGAACATGTGAAAGGTTATATCGATGACACAGCAATGTATTAAAACATTAAAAACTTAGTTATACCTCTCATTGACTGCTTTTATAATCACTATAATTCTTATGGGAGAGAACCAAAAATATTAACAATAAAGCAGCTTAAAACAGGAAGAAAAAAATAATAATGCCCATGTCTGTTGGTGTAAGTTGTAAGAAAATATATTTATTTTTTTCCATGACAATACTATGATAAAATACATGCATGTTTTTAAAAACAAACATAAGTAACATCTTTAGGAGTTAAGAGCCAAGCATACTAGTTTTACATTTAAGGTATCTTAATAACTGGTTACTTCATATTCTATGTTCTTGCTATAACCTTGTTTTCCAAAAGATATGGCAACTAAATTCTGAAATTATACAATGATACAACATGGCCAAATTTTCCATTCTAACAGCAACATAATCTCCAAAGTTTTACAAAGCAGAAAATACTTCAGTTGTCATCTCTGCAAGTGGAGTTGTTTTATTCCATATTAAACTCAGAATTCTGTGAATCAGACTGAATCACACATATACTACAACCTATAGTTTGCTTCCTGTATATGTATAGTATTTAAATGTTTCCTTATATGATTACGATACAGAACATCACAACTGATCAGGTTAAAAATAAAAGTCTGCAGTGGTAACATTTCAAGAAATGAAAAAGGAAAGTTTTAGATCTGCAGTTTCTCCTTATCTTTCAGCTACATTTGCACACACCTGATCAAACAAAAATTAGTAAACAGTTGCTAGTATTATTTTTTTAGAAAACTGAAAATATTTAACATACAACATCCCCATTAAAAAAACACTCATTCCACAAACAACCTTATAAAAGATAAAAACTTATATCTGTTCACAGTATGTGTATTTTGTAAACAGTTAATTCACTATAATGCAATTTTGAAAGTAAAAAATGGTAATTTCCTAGCATAAGAATTTATGGCCAGCTAATGAAAGAAAATAAAAAGTAACACATTCCTACTAAAAAAGTTGAGTATTTTAAAATTATTTGACCTTTGGACACACCTTTTAAGGTGGTACCATCTCAAATTTAGAATATCTTTCTATCCAGGCCAATCTTTTTCAAGCAGTCCTGAATTGAAATGTTTTTAAGAAAAAGCTATGCTCTTTTTTTGGGCGGAAAATAATAGAATAAAACAAATCCCAGGGTATCATAAACTACCTACCCTTCCACAACAATAAACTGAATAAGGTTTCTTTTTGTGTGTTGTTTTCAACTTATTATGTGTTCAAATTTTTCTTAAACATTATGTTAAATGAAAAAAATTATATAGGAGGATATATATATATATATATACATATATATATATATATATATATATATCATAAATAGTGGGGAAAAGTATTTGGAATCAAACTGGAGGCAGAATACTTTTAAAAAAATCATGAAAATCATTATTCAGTATTGTTCTCTATGATCAATTGCAAAATTACTAATGTTAAACCTAACAGTTAATCTCTCCATGTTTTAATGAAAATTTTATTACCACCTAGAAATCTTTTGATCTTTTATAATACATCACTGGAATGCATAGGAAAAACAGTAAGTTCAAAAATTAAAAGTTACCCATTTAAAATAAAATAATTGTAAAGGGAAGTATATTTTAAAAGTACATAAGGGAATTTAATACTTTTACATGAGCCATTCAACCAGGTGTACAAAGTATTTTTAGCTTAAGTGTAACATAAGGTCTATGCTGTTAGTTCTTTTTTTTTTAAAGTTCTGATTGGCTACTGCAAAGGCAATCTTAGGAGACATATATAAATGTAATAAAATCAATTTCCTTATCAATCAAATATTTTTACCCATTCACATCTCTTAGTTTTTTAGGGTATTTAGTTATAACAACCAAAAAGTAATGTCAGTTATTATTGCTTTGTATTTGTTTAATATTCAATCAGTTAAAGCTTAAGAGCTTTTGAATTTACTGCTTCTATGGTCAGCTAGGCATATAAATATCCAGAGAATTTCCCTCTTAAAATACCACTTTTAATTTTCATAAAAATGTTGCACACTTAGAATTTGTCTTACATAAGTAAATTCTGATTATAATTGGAACACTTACAACCTAAAATATCAACATTCTTAATATAGAGAGAAACAAGCACTATTTACTATTAAAAATAATAGAATCCTGTCATAACTCAACATCATAATTACAAGGCTTTGGATATATTCTAGATCAAGTAAGAGCCCCTAAAATTTTATCACACATAATAAAGCCTGACATATTAATTGAATGTTGTTCTAACTCCATCATACTGGCATTGATAATAGCCCTGGAACATAATCCATGAAGACAGAAATAGACCAATTCAAACCAAATAATTTCCAATGATAATCTAAAGTCATGTCTACAGATGCATTTCCAGTAAGTCTGGCCAGAAATCATTTTCTTGTATGAAAAATTTTCTCCTGGATATCAAAGATAAGATGGGCATGGTACCATATAACTTTGTTTCAGCAGGAAATACCAGTTTAAAATAAATGCTTTGAAGAAAAAGTTTATCAAAAGAATGAGTGCTTAATCAATTAAACTCACACAATAACGTATTGTGGGTTTGCTAGAACACATGATGATTGGTACAAACATGTCCCAAGCTGTATACTCAATACTTTGTATCAAATACAAAGAAACTACTGACACTTAAAATTAGGGAGAAATAAAATATCTACCGATGCTTTTGCATGAGTCTTCTCCAAGTTTTCACTCTGTGGAGTCGCCTCTAGAGTAGTGAATTTTCAAGCCAATGGTCTCAGATTTACACGAGTTAGATCTTGCTGTATATATACCACTCCTCAGGAAACCTGTTGTACTTGCAGTCGGGGATGGGGCTCAGGCAACACAAAACGAATGAATTTCCACTATGTGCCTAGCCTTTGTAATTAGCTAATTATTCTACGTTTTATCCTTAAAATGCCCAATTTTACACTTTCAAATAAAAAGAAAAAGATTTCATAAAAGATATACAAATTTTAACATGGTTCAAAAAATAAAACAGCAAAAATTACTTGAGAGTAAATAAACAAAAAGTCTTCTCAGATTATGTGCCTGAGCAGGATAAAATTTTGAGATAATATTTTCTACGTATTGACATGTTAGGGAGTACTTTATCTTCAAAATACCATTAAATTGATTTCAAATTCCTTTTGGAAGAAAGTATCCCTTAGTCTACTTAACTACATCTAAGTATTCAAATATAGAACGGACAGTGATTTTCTTTAAATATGGATGGTATGAAGACAACTGAGAAATTACAGGGCTAATCTCCCATAAGAACACAAGTTGCATGAATTTTTAACAATGTAACTTTTGCCACAGTTTTAGGACTAAACGTTCCAAATGCAATCCTTCAGATGCATGAGCCAATGGAAAATGAAGCTGATACTTTCCCCCTTAAACTTTTCCACGAATGGCTGCTTCTGAGTCTAAGCTGCAGGAACACAGCACCTCTATCACCTAAACATAAACACAAGACTCAGCTATCCAGATACTCAGGGCCACAACCTCAAACCCAGGCTTCTACAGGTTCAACACACAGACGACTTACTTCAGTTATAAAATGAGTGCTAATCCATGCAGTACCTAATGTAAAAGGTCTAGTTAATGTTAAAAGCCTTGCTAAATCTTCTTAAGAATATTTTTGCATTAAATATTATTTAAGAGGGTTACTCACAAGAGAAATATAGTCATAATGACCACCAGAATCTCCATTCCTCATAAGGAAAAATTGACTTGAAATTGACTTATAAATGGATTGGCTTGTAAGAAATGTGAAAATGTGTTCCATATGTAGTACTTCTCAACATACATAGTGGATCATAACTGAAGTTCAGATATTTAGACTTTTCTAACCAATGACTGGACTTCAGTTGAGGAAAGGATTTCCCAATGCTCTTCCTGATCAGGACAGGCTGGAGGGACCACATCTAGCCTCTCCTTCAGTTACCCCTCCCCCAGAGAGAGGTGCGATGTCTGGACAGATAATGACCACCTTTGACAAGTGGTGACCATTTACAAGAGTCTCCAGTGCCATAAACAACCGGATCTGTGACAAAGGGTGCCCTGTCTTCACCTCCTCTCTTGCCCTATTTAGGCTGTCACCACAGGCCCAGGTGGGCAGGGTTGGGAGTAATAACTTCTGATCCCTACGGTGGGTCTTGGCTGTCTTCAACTCAACGGGGGAAAGCAAAGGAACCTGCTTTGGCCTCAGACCTTAACCTCATTCTTCTAAGCATACAGCAAGGTACAAGGGGCTTACCCAGACTAACAGAGCTTCTTCTTAGCTTGGAGAACACTGGGTGTGGAGCTCCAGAAGCAGGGAGAGGTGAGCAGCACTCAACCTTTTACATACAGGAAGAACACTGAAGTCCTGAACAGTGAAAGGACTCAAGAGCCCCTGTGACAGTAACCGTTAGCCAAATGAATTGTTACATAGGTTGGAAGGGCCTGGATCCAGATGGTCACAGTTGAAATACATAAATATTGACGACAGAGATCATACAATCTCTTCTGGCCTTTTCCCATCATCTCAGTTTAGTGTAATTTAGACGAATAAACTTTTACCTTATCCTTATCTTAAAGAGATGAAGTAAAGGACCCATATATTTCAGTGGAGAACAAAGCATGGGTTGGGGACAACAGGCATTTGTGATAAGCTTTGGCAGGGAGAGAAGGTCTAAGTGCCTTGGGTAGAAGCTAAGGGAAGGAGCCCAAGGGAGAAATAAGATGACAGAACACACTCGGATAAGGGATGGCTCTGATTTGAAACTTGTTTCATTGTTGAAAATCTCTATGAGCTATTGTACAGTTTTAATATATTATGTATGTACGTAATTCTATTTCATTCTATATGCTAATATATCATAAAGCTCAGGAATTCAGCTTAATTCTAGTAGTTAAAACCAGGATTCATAAACAGAGTACCTATACAGATTTTGTCCTTTGTCATCCAGTAGCTTTTTTCCACAACATGGTTTTTATAAAGATAATTATGAGCTAGGAAAAAAAAAACAAAACCTGATCCATTATGTACAGATACATTACAGAACCTCAGATGATAAAAAACAGGCATATCTTGGCTTATTCAGATATTTCAAAATTTTAAGTGCTCTTCTTAATTATCAAAAGACAAAATGCATAGACAACCTGAGGGCAGGGACAATATAAGATACACTTTGTAGTGTTTCATCTGCTTTTCTAAGAACCACATTCACTCCAGACATCATTATGAAAATCAAAGGTGGGCAGAGGATGTCGTGAGACACAGGACTCTGGACAGCTTACAAAGCAACGGCTACACCTTTGAGATAGGTATGCCCACTGATTCCAACTGATTTTATGACATTTCATATAAAATAGCCCTTGAGTAATTGTTCCTGTAAGAAGTATTGCCTTTTTCATTTACATTTTAAAACGTTAAGACTGGATCAAACAGTGTGGATTGATGATAATTTAAGAAACAGGAGCTGATAAGATGCACGAATGAGAGGAACACCGAAGACTGCCCCGCCTGGGCAACGGGGCCGATGGCCTGGTCTTCTCGGGAAGAATTGAAGCCAATCAGAACTATAAAAGATAGCAAACGCAGCCAGATATTGCTTAGTAGTCATCTCGAATAGTAAATCACTGGAATTATACATTTATGAATAATATTGAGTTTGCTCATATATTTATGAAACTGACACCGTGGAACAAAAAATAATCCAGATTCAAAAAAAAAAAAACAAACAAACTTAGATCTATAGGGTTAGAAATTTAAGTTTTATATATTAGGGTAACCAACTGCGAAATGAGAAGCTAGCATAATAGTTAAAAAATAATGGAGAGGTTTGAAAAATCTACCAAAGCAAGAAAAGATGATTCTGATTTGGGCTGCTCAGTGTCATGCTCGTTTTCCAAGTTTGTACCCCTGAGAAAACTGATTGATAACCATTATACAGTAGGCACAGAAATCAGCATACTTTATCAAACAAAACACTAAATAGCTGTCGCTACATTAAAAATTATATTAATTCTTGTAAATGCTGTGGATAGAGGAGAATAATGTTACAAGTTTTAATATCTGTGCTTGGTTTTCATCCAGAATGAAGCAACTGTCAGGCAAATCAACATCATCCGTTACTTTGACATTTTTCTCCCTTGCCTGCAAATCTGCTTGCATATTTGTATACATATGAGAAAAAGTATACATATGAGAAAACCATTAACGACACAACAGAATATGGTTGCTGGGGGATCTGTTTTGCACGTGTGGACTAGACAGTATTAGGCTTGCAGTGCTTCTTGAAGGTAGAGAATGTGAGAATTCTTTGGCTCGAATCACAAATAGCTCCAAATCTTGAATGGTATGGACTGAATTTCTGTATTACTGTACTTTGCCTTTTAGACTACATTAGAAGCACATTAACAGTTTTACTGTAACTTGCATGTAGTGAAGTCCTTCCCACTAACCACACTTCACAGGATCCCTCCAAGATGCCCAGGGCCGGTGCGGCAACACTAGCAATGAGAGCTTATTGAGATGGCAGACGGAAGTGACGGGTGTCACTATTAATCGTTGGGTTTGTTCTGAAAAAAGTTTGTAAAGGACCACCCTCCTCCATTAGATTTAGGAGAGTCTTCATCCTTAGGAGGAATCAAAAATTGTCGGGAGTTAATGGAACACGGACTTCCAAAAGACACAACTTCACTGTTGCTGTCTGTGGATCTGGGAGAGTCTGGAGATACTAAGTTCCAGGTATTTACATTTGCCTGAGGTCTGTAACCTGCACTTGTATCTAAGTCATCCTCTGCTGCTGGATCTTCCAAGGTGGAAGTCACTGGGAGGTGCATTTGTGGTTTATAGCCTGCCCCGCCCACAGGGTCGGTTTCTTGCTCTTCCTCGGGTTTCGCTTGGGGCTGGTACATGGACTGGACATCGATGTAAATGACTTGTGAGGTCCCTCCAGCTTCATCCACTCCTGGGTTCGGTATTTCTTCCTCAACGACTGGTGGACAATAGGACACAACCACGTGGTTTTCAGGTTCTGCATCTGAGATCTCTTCTGGATGCTCAGCTACGGGGGAGATTATTTCTGTATCTTCTATTTTAGGAACTGTTGTTCGAGTTTCCAGCACTTCGACATTATTTGGGGTACAAGGATTCATTTCCAGTGTTTTAAGAGCACTGTTTCCCTAGAAATCAAATTTAAAACAAAGATTACAAATAGCACTAAAAGCTGCTGTAATACCCTGCTCCCCTACAAAAAAAGGCATTATTTTGTATATAGTTTTTTTACATCTGCTTGTAAAAAATTTCTGTATTCTGTAGTGCATACTAGAGCAAAGCTAGTTTTTTTCTGCATATCAATATTTTTCTTGCTGTTTATAGTAGTGGGGGGGAAACATGGTACAAATGATTTAATCATTTTAGAAATCCAGCAGATAGTAGAATATTATTATTTTTAAAATATATTTTACTTAGGATGATACTTGTATGTTAAAAACTTCACAAAAGACAAAAAAAAAGCTAGTACTTCAAAGATAAATATAAAAAAAAACAAAGGATTACCTCACAGACACTCTTTTGAAACTGTAATGCTTTACAATTTTCTGGATTCGGAATATCAGGGTAGAAGGTTTCTTTAATCCTTTAAATGAAGAATGATTAAGTACATTTAATAATGGTAAAATCAGACAACAAATAAATCATGAGGCTTTGACATTTCATAAGAATATTTTAATGAACATGAGATAAAAACAGAAGATCATTTTTAGTGTGAAAATTCACTATTGCTTTCTATACAATGTGTTGAGAGGTTCCAATCTGAAAACAATAAACATTACTTCTATTTCTAGAGCTACAATATCTTATGCATCTTATGGAAATAGCAAAAAATTAAAGTGGTGACTGTGCTATCAGGTTAAAAGTAAAATACAGGCATTGCTCACATAAACAAAATGTTCATACTGCAAGCTGGATTAAGTATGATCGATTACTCAGGGAACATATCTGCATTATGCAGTTCTCTACTGCTCATAACAAACCCTGGACTATTAGAAAAAGAAAAGCTATTCATCTTGAACAAAACCTAAACACAAACAAAAAAGAGATTTCTCAGTATCGTATATTTAGAACTATTAAAAAGCACTTTATTATTTGAAATTCCTGCTGGGGGGGAAAAAAACTTTGTTAATATAAGTCTGAAATGCTCTCATTTCAAACTCTCTCCTTTTACTTTTTTTTTGGTATTGAAATCAGTTTTCAGATATGATTTTTGGTAATCAAAACATGGTTACCAAAACAGGGTATTCTATAATTCTCGATTATCACTATTTTGATTTATAAGCCAGGAATGCTAGAATACATTTCTTATCTTTGTCATAAACGATGGCATTTTTAAGGCCAGTGAGGACCGTCTACTCGTGAACACAGCCACTCGCTCAAAGTCCAGCCCAGGACAGCTCCTGCCAGCTGACGTGTGGCCTTCTCTCCCGCTGAGCCTCTGCTCACCTCGCCTCACTTCTTGCCACGCACTCTCCCACTTCCACTGGACACACAGTTCTTTCTCCAGAAAATCAACTTCCTTCCAATTTCTGGGTCCTCACAGAAGTTATTCTTTCTGCCTGGAACATTCTTTCCCCTCTCCTTACCCTTTGGGATTCTGCTCAAACGAACGCCCAGAGGGAGGCTTTGGCATGTCACCTCCAGTGACACGTTGGTTCCCCTGCTATTCTCATGGCACCTGGTACCCTTCCTGGTACCCACTCACTTTGTTAGATGATTATGGGTTTAACGTCCATCACTACTGCTACATTATAAGTCGATAGGACCACATTTACCTAGTTCACCACTATACCCTCTTTTCATGGGAGGAGTCATCATATTTGTTAAATAAATGACCAGATTTTCTGAATTGGTTACCAGGACAAATGAGATCTTAATCATTAAAGTACATTTAATCTTGCATATAACTATTGTCATATTTAAGCCTGTAAATACTTTTTTGACTACAACTGCTATTACTTTAAACTGTTAGTAAAAAGGAAAAAAAATTATGCTTTACTTTATTAATTTTAAACCTTTAAATGACATATCATGTTCTTGCCTAATATTAAATCCAACATTAACTCTGAGTAGAACAAATATTTTTTAAAAAACAACAAATACTTTTATACTAACCAGCTTCAAGCAAAAAAAATGTACTTATTTGTTAAACATAAACTACTTAAACATGCCCGTAGGAACAAAACAGCAAGAGTAAATGCAAGTACCATTACCATTCTCGTTTCCGATAGCAAAGGATACTTGTTACCACTCCAACAATGACAGCCACTGCCACTGGGATGAGAATGGCAATAATTAATCCCACGGCTGAAAAGAGAATATTGCAAATATTAAAATCCCAGGTTTTAGAATGAAGTATAGAATAAATTTATATTAGAAGATATTTAAGTTGATAAGTGAGAAGAAAAAAACAACTGCTCCGGGGACACCAAAAAACTATTAAAATGTAAATTGAACTATTTTAATAATTTTTATACAAATTTTAAATTCTTCAGAGTAGGGTTTCTCAATCTTGGTACTTTTGACATTGAAAGCCAGATATTTTTTCAGTGCGTGCGTGCGTGCATGTAGGGGATGCTGACATAGACATTGTAGGAAGTTGAGCAGCATCCCTGGGCTTCTAACCACTGGATCCCAGTAGCGCTCACCAGTTATGACAACCAAAAGTGTCACCAGACACTGCTAAGTGTCCCTGAGGAGGCACTATCACCCCCAGTTGAGAACTATATCTTCATGGTCCTTTTTTTGAGTGTGTAGGAATTCCAACTCAGGGATCAAGAATAAGCCTGTGACCAAATGAAAGTTCCTTGCTGTTGACAAGATGGTCAAGTCCAACACTCTTCTCTACTTTCTATCTCAAATTCATAAGTTTTATGCTTCACATATTTTATTTTTCAGTAGTAGTTCCTTCACTCTTCTTTGGATATGTTAATAATCACAAAATTAGCTAGGGCAAAACAATATAAACTGGTTGACGATATATAAATTCAACATGAATTCAGAACTCTGGACTTCAGCTATATCTTTAATTCATTAATTTCTTAGGTACTCATTAGAAAATAGCATCAAATTAGGGCAGAACAGTTAGCCTAGGGACGTTCCCCCTCTCCTCTAAGAAGCAGCTCTGGAATTTTTCCTTAGTTCCTTACTTGGTTCTCTCCCTGTTTTGATTCCTAGCTTGACAGGCATGAGAAACAAGCCAAGGCCAAGAGACAGGCTAGCTGACCTTGGGCCAACCCCTCCCCTCCAGGTGGCGTGAGAAACAAGCCAAGGCCAGGAGGCAGGATGGAGAGCCTTGAGACATCCCCTCCCCACCAGGATAAGGATAAGGATCCGGAGTCTGTCCCTTGTCCTTCACTTCAGCACGGGCTAATCATAATATTATCATGATATCACCTGCATTGCAAGTACCTTGTCCTTCCTCCTACCCCCAAGAAACAAAGGCCTGTGATCCAGACAGCCAGGGCAACTCTCTTAGAGTTTGCCCACACTTTTCTCTGAACTTTCGCTTTACTAAAAAGCACTTTCCTGTTGGATGTTTGTTGTGTCCTTGAACTCTGTCTAGTGGCACTAGACAAGACCTGGTCCACCAGAGCTCTAGCTCAAGGTCCCTCTTTGTACTCCCACCCTGTTGAGCTCTCTGGCATCAAAATGACTGACAAAATAAATATGAGGTCAGCTCATGGCCTTCTAACACTGCCCTCTACCTACTATAAATGTCAAAATTAAATGTTGAAGTTAACAAAAGTGGGGGTTCCTACATAAATAAAAATCACCAGAACACTATGCATTTGCGTATGAAAAGCATTTCAACTGCAGTATTTAACTCACAATTTTCCTTTGTCACCACAAACATGCTCTTCTCTGGGCCCATTCCACCATCTGTGTAGGCTCGCAAGACCAGGTGGTAACTTGTTTTACCTTGAAGATCAGCAATTCTCAGTGTCTTCTGGGATATGTCAGTAATATTCTTAACCTTCACATCAGAACGGCCTATTTTTAAAGTGAAAAATATTCTTACTGATCTTTACATCATTTTAAACACATGGTTACTCATAGCTGTCACACCCACGTTCCTTTTAGGTGAGTCCAGCTGCTGGCCTTCTCCGGGGCCAAGGCCAGTGGAGTCAGCCAGTGCCATGGTCAAGTTCTACCTCTGCCAGTTAGTAGCTGTGTGATCTAGCATTGTTATTTAAACCACGTTTAACCCAAGTGTCTCTTAACTATGGAATAGAATATCACAACCTTATCTCATTGGGCTATATGAAGTTTTCATACACATTTTCTAGAATAATCTCTGACACATAGCAAACAGTACAATTCACTTCTCTTTCTGTTACTAAGAGCATGAAAAAGCACCACAACCAAACTCAGTGAGGTGAGGGGCGCTGTCACTCAGGCTGCTCCTGCCTGTGAGTGGAGTGGGAGCAATGGAGGTTACGTCAAAACACTCGGGAAAAACGGCAGGGCCTCTGCGTTCTCAAACGAGACACTAATGAGAAAGCTTTTTAAAAAGAAGTGTAAAGAATTGTTTAAACTATTATTTTAAAAATTTTAACCAAAATAGTACAAGAAAATCTTTTTAAAAATTAAATCGCACTAACTAAATGGCTAGGAGCCAAAACGTAGCAGTTCCCTGCCAGCACCTTCCCCCATCACCTACGAGCACTTTAAAATCATGTTATCAATTTATTTGGGTATTTCCTTCAAATTTTCAAAATAAACGTACGTTGGCAGTGCTTCATTTAGAAATTTTAGACACTATCTACTCAGGTCCCACAGGCAGATGAAGATCTGGCTCTCACACCACATGGCTCCTCCTTGCAGCCCCACATCATTCTTACAGAAACATCACAACACTGGGTAAATTCAGTGTTTACTTTACTGTGATCACATAAATACGATTACTGCTAGGACAAAATGCTTCGTATGACCATGGTTCCTTCTTCGTTTTTCTGTTGTAATAACTGATTTTTATCCCCATTTGACTGCTGTACCAATTCCTAAGTCTTCCCACACCCTGCAATTAATATTCAATACAATTTTCCAAGTGGCCCCACAAAACCAAGTTCTAGTGACACCGCCTGCGCCTGGCCCCTGGCTCACCTCCCTCCCGGGGGCCTCCCGCCCCAAGCATCACTGCTAGATTGGCCGCCTTCTAGTTGCTGTGGTGCTGGAGCTCTCTGCCCCCTTATTTCCACATGTGGACACACTCTCCTGGCAGCTTTACAAGAAAGGGCACATCAGTTAAGGAAATGGGGGCCAGCCTGCGCGTCTAACAACATCTTCACTCCACCCTCACACTGGTTGATAAATAATTTTCATTCAGTATTTTGAAGACACTTCTGTGGTATCTTCTAGTATACGATGCCTTGTACATGAGCTACTTTCCTTTGGCTGTTTCTAGAACTTTTTCTTTATATATTAGGTGCTCTGAAAATTCATGATGACATACCTTGGCATAGATCTTTTTTCCCAATTATTTTACTGTGTACTTACTGGTACCTTTTACTTTATATATTCAGGTTTTCCAGTTCTGGAAAATTTTCTAATGCTATTTCTTTGATAAGCTACCCTCTCCATTTCATTCTTCTCTCTTGAAAGAACTCCGGGAAAGCATGCTGAAGTCTTTGATGCTCCAACTTTCTAATCTTTTAGCTTTAGTTTTCTCCTTTGCCTTTGTCTAATTTGGGGAAGGATTTTTCTATTTTTCATTTAATTTCTCCATCTTCTGTTTAATTCCGTAAACATTTCTCTGATCACGTTTTTGAGTTTTTAACTGTCTTCTGATTTTTACTTTTTACAGTGTCCTGTCTTTTCAATAAACACAGTGTGTCTCAACCATCCAAGTATAGTTTTGTTTTAAATGTTTCCCCACACTGAATCTGCCTCCTGATTTCATCTGGCATCTGTCTTTCACATTAGAAGCACTCCCAGCCATCTGGTTCCCCCTGGCTCTTCGTCATGTTTCAGAGTGAGCCACAAAGGCCCACAGGAGGCTAGGTATGCATGGGCAGGGTTTACCGTTTTGTGGGTTTCACCCAGGCCTGGTGGTGAATGACAAAGTCAGTTCCTAGCTTTTCACTGGGACAATCCCCCAAATGTCAGCATCTTTTATGTCTTTTCTTGTGTCATTTGGATTTCCCAAAGGAAGACCCGATAATCTCTTGTCCAGGGAAATAGGCCTAGCTGAAGATGTCCTATTAGCTGGGTGGGAAGGAGGAAGAGGAAAGGCCATGCTATTTAGTAAGGTGTCCCCCTCTGGAGGCTCTTAGGTTCAGTTTCTTGAAAGAATAAATCTCTTGTCTTCAAGCAAGGGAGAAAGCATTCACATTAGCTATACGAAGCTGGTGTAGGACTTGTGAGTTCTAATTGCTCCCTACAGAGACTTTCAATCAACCCTCAACAGTCAGCCCAGATCCATCCTAACCATTTGCCTCCAATCCTGGCCCTGCAGAATGAATCAAATTACTTCTCACTGATGACTGACAGTACACCTAGATTTCACCACCCTCCACTCCTCTAGGTCACTCATCTCACTTCCAACAGCCTCAAAATGTCTAAGTCCTCTATTTTGGGGTACTCTTGCCTCTCTAGTTGTCTTTATGGCTTTATGCATTGTTGTTGTTTTTCTGTTTTACTCTATTTTTAGTGACCAATCTACCATGTCTAACTGGAAATCTAGATGCTAGAAAAATTTGACTTTAGGGGTTCCCTCCTCTACAGGCAACTCTGAAGGTTCAGGAAATGCAGAACTTCATGATCTGGGGGAGGCGTGCATTAATGCAGGAGACAGCTAATGCCGGATCAGCATCTCCATGCAGCAATGCCGCTCTCTACTTGTCAGGCTAGCATCAAATAATTAAAGTGGTTTCTTTCCAAGGAGAGGTCATTAAGCAGAATGAAAGCTCTCAAACTGAAAGGATGATGCACTTATGTTATGTGGCTATGAATACGAAACATCGGACTCAGACAGAAATGTAATTTAGAGAAAAGCCAGAAGTCTGCATAAACATTTCTGTATTTGTAAACTTGAGAATTCTCTAAATTCTTTGGACACACACTTACCAGTTGTCAAGGACTGCCTGACTTTTTAAGATCTAATGGATATACTCATTCTCAATTAAGTTTCTCACTGAGGCCATGGCTAACAAAGGAGGCTCTAAAACCATTCTTTGGGTTCCTGAGTTTTTTAACTCCATTATTGTAAGTACAAGAAGACTTGTTTTAAAAAGTAACCTTTCTAAGATGCTATGTTATGGATCATGGGGCTTATAACCAATGGCTTCAGAATAAATGATTTAAATGATTTCTGAAACATTACATATCATTAGCATATACTTAAAATTCTCATATTCATAAAATGACTGCATTTTCATTTCCTTATTTTTCAGATAGTTTTGGAAACCAGTATTAAAGTAATCAGCAGCATTTTTTCCTCTCTCTTTTTTTTTGCAATTAATGAAGAACTTCTAAGAATCACTATGTCACTCTAGTAATTTACTTACTTGATTCCAAACCCTTCATCTTTGATGTGTCTCTCTCTCCTTTTTCAAAGTAAAATAAATATCCTCTTAAAAAGCCTCTAAGCTCTTCCACAGGAATATCTTCCCATTTTACTAATATCGAGTCTGCAGATGTATCCTCAACAGTAAAATTTGGTGCAACGATTGGAGCTGTAACAAAGGAAAAAAAGTTAATAGCTAAAGGAGAGTTTTCTAACAGAGAGCAAGACATTAATATTTAATGAAATTTCTAGGTTGGCAAAGCTTGGAATTAAAACTTTATTAAATCAAAAACTTTCACAGATATTATCACACTTTTGCTGTGAAACTAATAATTAGACACACAAAGGCAGAACTTAGTACAACTTCTGGACATAACACACATCTTGAGAAACAACCTATGCAAAATCTTTAAGTGGCTACTCAAACAGACTTCATTTACATTTCCAGACTCTTTATTGATAGTCTGGAATAAGTCAATAGTTGTTTAAATTTGTATAAGTGTAAATTAAATATTTAGATTTATTTAAATATTTTTGAAATCTAAATTGATTTCATTTTCCAATGACAATAAATTTGTGAAATATAAATATTCAACAAATGAAGAAAATAATTTTAAATTTATCATACAAATTATTTTTCTTTCCTTGAACAGCCTAATTGTATCTATTTTTAGAGTCTACTTGCCAATTTATAATTTCTCAGGTTAACTTGAACTCTAAGAAAACTTATCCATTTAACTTACCCAATTCTTCTATGTATCCAATTACAGAACGTAATAATTGATAGCCTTGATTTCTGCACCCATACAAGAAAAAATTATATCTTATACCTGGTCGAAATTGATCTATAGGATGAAGACAATCAGTAAACTTTCATAAGTACACATTACTATATCTTTTTAGAAATATCAAATTTATGATTACTTACTCTGAAATTTCTAAAGTTTATTTTAAAGTTTTTTATTATTATAAAAAGTGAATCCATATTTTTAAAACTGCTAAATATTCAGAGTGAAAACTGACTAAAAGTTAAATAAATTAGCTTCTATTATAATAAAAAGTTTAGCATTATAACATGATAACACTTTGAAGAGAAAAAAATGGTGATTGAGATTTTGATTTTGTTCTTTAAAATCAGGCGATGATGACTTCTTCCCAGATTTGGTTCAGGCTCAGTTTACTAATCTATCCTTGGTCTACATCATGTTTCTGAAAAGCCCTCCCCTAACTAGCATTGATTCCAGGTTGGAAAGCAATCACCGCTCTCCCCTTGCTCCAAGAAGCAGATACTAAAATTTCCACTCTATTCTGATGCTTCAGTGTTAAAGCAACTGAGACTTAGAGACTATTCCTCTTTAAAGAATTACTTTTCAATTCGAAAAATCCCCTTTAAATGCCTCCTCAGTACAAGGCTGTGTGTGAAATGTTGGGAACACAGTGGTGGACACAACAAAGCTGGCAGAGAGGTGGGATGACAGCCAAGCAGGGGTAACCATCACATAGGGTGTTAGACTGGAGGGACCTACCACAGGCAGTGGCACCTTCAAGGAGGGAAAAGCCACCAAGAAGTGATATTTGAACAAGGCCCTGAAGGGCAGTTAGAACATAAGTGACCTACAGGCTCAAAAGTGAGGTGATCAACCTCTGATGTCATTTTGAACTTTCTTCTTTGGAGAAAGGAATATTTGAGGATATGATTTTAAACTGCATGTACGTTAGTAAATCTGCACCTAGTTTTATGTGTCAATTATGTACATTAATATTCTACAGGGTTCTGATGCCTAAAAAGAGCCTGAATGGGTTAGAGCATAAGGAATGTGTTTTGAGGTCAAAAGGCGAGAGGAGAGTTAAAAGAATAGATCACGGGATGAGAAAGGAGAAAGAGTGCCTACTACGGCCACACACTGTCCTATCGGCAGTAAATAAAAGACAAAATTCCCAGCCTTCTGAAGCTTTGAATTGCTCTGAATTTGAATCCTGGTGCTAAGGCACACTAATACTGTGACCTTGGCCAAGTTACCTACTTCTCTAAACAACTGTAGACTTTGCTCATCTGCCATGGCATATAAAGTTCTTCTCGACTTCCAGGTGTCAGCTCAAACTTACAAGCCAGATTCTGTATTTAAGGAGACACCTCGCCCATGGCTCCACCTGCCCCGGTCCGTCCTGACCATCCTCAAACACCAGGTAAGAAGAACAGAAGACAGGTTAGAAAGTACACAGAGTACACTAGACAGGAGTAAGGCTCAGGTGGCTTCACGTGGGGGAAAAGCTAGGGGAGGTGCAGGAAAGAGGAGGCACGCTGACAAGTGCGGTACGCTGGAAGAAAGCACGAAGGGAGCCATTCTGCCCTGGCCAGTTAGGCATGGGAAGGAGTTTGGCTGTATTCCAAGTAGAACTAGAAAATAACCCATGTAGTAATCTAATAAGCAAGACTCATCCTTACCATCTGACAGCAAAAAAAAAAAAAAAAAAAGAATCAAGTAGAACTTATTCCCTGGAAGAGAAGTCAGCAGCTGCTTGCTCTCATGAACTTCACTAATGTGTGAGGAGGGGCCATGAGAGGGACAGGACATCACTACCCACAGGCTGCACGTTCCAGAATTCCCACGAGTAGAGACACGATACCCACATCAGCTGCTGCTCAGAAGGCCCAGTGACAGCAGAAAGAGGGAGGTAATTCCCACGAACAGGCTGGTTTGGGCTGTACGGTGGCAAGTGCCCCTGTGGCTGGACTCAGGCTGTGCCGTATCAAGGGCAGCCTGGCAAAGAGGCTCAGGGCTTGCCAGCACCTGGCACTGGGGACAGGCCGCCGCCCGTGCTGTGCCCCCTGCCACACTGATGCCCCCTTGACCCACACACAGAAGGCAAAGCGGTAATGTGTGCAGGTCCCTCCCTAGCCTCAGTAGCCTGGGCCCTGGGCAAAGAACGGCAAAAGGACCTGAGTGAGACCACTCTCCTCAGTTTTCTCGTCTTCTTGTCAGGAACATTCCCCCATGTTGTTAAATCTTCAACACAGGGTTTAGTGCTACTTAACATTGCATTTTATCAATACACTATAACTGACTCATTTTCCTATTAGGTATTTTGATGGTTTTCAATTTTTATGATTATAAACAATGCTGTGATGAACATTCTTAGATGTAAATCTGTGTTGTTCTCTGATTATTTCTTAGAGTAAATTCCTAGACAAGTAATTACTAGATCAAAGGCTATGAACCCTTTCACATACATTCAGCCACAAACCACCTTCCAGAAAATTTAAACCAGTCCAAACCCAGCCCATTCTTAAGAGAGAACAGTCACTTCACTTTAGACAGTCACCCTATGAAGAACTCTGAGAGGCACTTACCAGATTCTATTATGGTTTCAGTGCTGTTTGAAGGGACTTTTTTCCAGTCCATAAGGCAGGGCTCAGAATGAGATGAATTACACCATTTAATCACATAGTCGCAAGTCATGTTGGGATCGTAATTCCAAGAGAGAAGAATCCCATTTCCCATCCCAACAGCCTGCTCTATTTTGAGATCATCTTCAACAAGAGAAAAGAATATTTTACTATTCTTAAAAATAACAATATAAGGCAAATTTCATGAATATGGGCAAGTTATTAAAATTACTTCACTGTACAGAAATTTTAAATAGTGCTCAAACTAGATAAACCTTTAGTAAAGTTTATTATATTGCTATTATTTTTGTTGTTAACTACAGCAATTACCTGTATATATAGATTAACTCAGCAGCTGAAATAAAGTAATAAAAAAAGTATCTAGGATCAGGTGGTAACATAAAGTGGTCAAGGCAGGGACCAGAAGAGCAAGGGCAGGGAAAGATGGGGCAGAAGAAATAAGGGCACCAGAAGGGACGTGGCAGGCACAGCAAGGGGCAAGGCAGCCCGGAGGCTGGTGAGGAGCACGAGTGGATGGTCTGACTCCCTCCGCTCATCACCACCGTGGATATGCGCTCTGTGAGAGCAGATGGGTCCGTGCCTGCAATCCCAGTCTGGGCACGAAGTGCGCAGAGTAGGAGCACAACACACGCTGTGGAAGAGTGGATGAACCGACACCTCTTCCTTTCCAGGAAGACAGCCCCCTAACACATGGGCTGAAGGGATCCTGGAGGCACAGCAGGGAGAAGAGGAATCGGCTGAAATGCTTTGGGATGAAAAGTTGTAGGTGGGCTGGCCAGTGTGGCACAGAGAGGAAAAAGCCTAAACAGGGTCTGGGGAGGACGGAGGGGTGAGGTGGCTGGTGGGAAGAGAAGGGAGGCCCAAGGTTGGGGAGAGGAATTAGCGTGGTTAGGACAGTGTGGCCAAAAGGAAGAGGGCAATTTTTTCCACAGTAACAGGAAAGAGAAGTACAGTTGGCCCTTTGTGTTTGCAGGTTTTGCATCCACTGATTCGACCAACCACAAAAACAGTATTTTTGATCTGTGGCTGGGAATCCAGATGCAGAGGGCCACCTGTACGCATAGTTAGACATCTTTTTCAGTAAGGGACTTGAGTCTCCTCAGGGGTCCTGAAGCCAATCTCCTGAGGATACTGAGGAATGGCTGTAATTTCTATAACTGATGTATGTTTAAAGGTTTAGCAAAAAGCCATAGAAAGACTTTTTAAAATTTGCACTCATAAAGCAAGTACTACTGAACACAACAATTTGGCTTAAAATACAGAAGACTTTGGACATACAGCTTTTTGGTCGTGATTAAAAATCCACAGCAGAACCCCGCTGAGGCTGCAAAGCTTCCCCCTAGGGCATCCCTCAAGGAACCATGACTTGTTCTGGGGCTTCAGCGACTGACAGCTGGTAACTGGACCACTGTGAGTGCTGTAAATTAGTCTTCTGAGGGACACATGGAAAAGGTAAAAATATAATTCTTGAATTAAAAGATAACATAACTATTGCCCATCATTGACAGCAATGAAATATCTAAATCTGTAGATTATCTGCTTATGGGTTGTTTACACATCTCTGTCTTTTCTTTTTTTGCCTCCACCCTTTCTGGGGTGTCCACTTGTATATGGGCTCAGATCAGTGTTCTGCATCTCTGAGATGCAGTAACAAGTGATAAGACACTCACTGCCTCAAGCAAGAATTGAAAAGATAAGACCCTAATTGGACTAACATGTTTTCCTCTAGAAGTGGGTGGTCAAAGAAAGGCGCCCCATACTGGGACAGGACAGCAAAAGGGTGGGGGTCAGGGAATAACTCAGAAGCTTAGTCAACAGGAAGAAGAGGCAAAGTGGTCATAAAAAACTCATGACTCAAGAAGCTGTCAAGGCAGCTAAAGAGGAACAAACTAGTTACTGATAATCAAAAAATTTAAACAAAGTCACTAAGTAATTTTAAAATTGTATCACGATTTTTTAAAAGTCTATACTGAAGGTCTAATTTAGACTTTAAGAAAAATTACTTATCAATAAAGGACTCCTATTAACAAAGAATGTCTTATCAACAAAGCTGCCATTTAAAATGAGGATATTTTCGCTCCCCTGACAGTTTGAAAATAGCCTAACTGACATAAGCATCATCTCTCAGGGTCTTGGGGAGATACATGAAAACAGTATCTGAATAAACTGTTTCTTCCTAAGAGTAACATCCAAAACCATAGCTCTCCAATATTATGTGTTCAAGTAAATGGGCATAGTAATTATCTTATCCATAAGCACAGATGCTTCAAGCCAAGACTAACGACCGCTGTCTGTCAGTGAACAGGTGACGTTCATCTGTCTTCCTCCTTATATACCAGCGGCAGGAGGAGGAGAAGAGAAGAAAGCTGTTGTACATGAGAGCAAGCGACACTTTCAAAACGTTTCACTTTAATTCCCTGTTCTTATATATTACATTATCTTAATTACTCACCATTTGGAATTTCCATACTAGCTATTTTAGAAGGTGGCGATGAGCCAACAGAATTTTTTGCCACCACACTGATAATGTAGTCGTTTTTATCGAGCTGTATTTCTGCCTTGTGCTGAGGATCAGGGATCTCTGAAAGGGACTGCGTTTTCTCATCTGATGAACATGATACATTATAGAAGAGTATTTTTCCATTAGCTTCATTAATTGGTAAAGGCTATGAAACACAGAGAGAGAAATTCTGTTATAAAAACCTGTAAAAGTGACTGTTTGATAAGGGGAAGCCATCAGGTCTAAACTAGACAGCACACTAACCATAACGAGGTAACATTAGAAAGAACCATATAAAGTCCACTGAGACCTGGATAAATCAGGAAAGGGATACTGATGAAAAATGATATGTGCTATAGGCATTAAGCATATACAGAAGTGTAAAATATAACAGGTAAAGACAAAACAATGTTTAGCCTCACTTTTTCAGAAGCAAACCAAAAATAGTTTTGAGAAGCACTGCTCTATCTAGAAATAAACAAAACAAAAAAGTATGGCATCACAGCCGTTTTTTCAAACATATACTGTTTTCTCATTTTAAAGTAGTACATGGCTCATTACAAAAAATCTATATTAATTTCTTCTGGTCTTCCGACCCCTCTGACCTTCCCTTCTCCTCTGTTGGATTCTCCTCCTTTGTTGGTCCTTCATATGCTGCCATCACCTAGGGTTCCATCCTTGGCCTCTTTCCGCCCTGATCCCATTTTATGCTACTCTAAGCTCTGTCTCTAGCTCCGCTATCTCCCCTGAGTCCCAGAGCCTGACATCAAACCACCGCCTCCTGGACTCTACTCACATATCCCAACGGCACGTGTTTAAAAAACTCAACGTGTCAAAAACAACCCAAATAGAGCAGAACAATTAACCTTGTCACTGAAGTTACACTCAATCATTTCAATATTTTTAATCCTCGGTCAAACATTCTAGTTTGAATAGCATTCCACACTTTCTCTCCACTGAAAGAACTTGTCTAACGGTTACCGTGTTGCTGTGAACCTGAGCGACAACCCAGAGTGGCCACAGGGGAGCATCTGGCCAAGGGCAAAAGGGGACACGCCCGCCACACACAGACCGCCTTCTGCAGGGTTGCTTCTGTGCAACTTGCAGAGACTTTACCATGCTCAAAGCTGCACTGAGGTCAAAATTTTGTAAAAATAACACTGTTTTACTTTTAATAACAACATTCACTATTTCAAGGAATCTGATAACGACTGCTCTTATGACATCCAATGTAGAAAACAACTGTTTGTTTCTAATGTTCATAAATGAGATAAAAATATAGCAACAAAAATAAAATGTTTGTTCCACTGGGAAAAAACAGTAAAACACTGCAATTCATATTTTATCTGAAATTTTACAAAACTACAATTTATAATAAAATTTACTTAAGGGAAACAAATTATACACAAAATATATAAAAAGCTGGTTTCCTGTTCATTAAAGACAAAATGGAACATAAACACTCAGGATTCTAACTTTAGCTTCTGGATGGATTTCTGACTAAAGGGAGAGAGATAGAATTCATGAAATTCTCAGGTCTTTATAAGCCTCAGAAAATCAAAGGAAAGAATGCTCAGACCTGAGAACATCCTCACTGCAATGTCCGTGGTGCATCAACAGTGATGAGGAATCCGGGGGTTGGAGGAGCCAGGTTACATTCTCAGCAATACTGCAAACTCAGCCAGTCTGGGGAATCCTGGCTCCTCGACAACCCAAGCACCATATGTAAGTTAGATAGTTTAGTATAATAAAATTAAATAAGTACTCAAGGAAAAATTAGATATTTACCTTCCAATATATTATTAAGTTTTTTCCATCAGAACTCCACTCTCTCCAAGTATCTGGTCCCTTAGAAGGAGCTAGGAAAGAGATTCAAAAGTTAGTATTTAAGATGAATACTATGTCAGTTTATAATGTTAACAATTGGGATGGTGATGCTTGAATCTTTTTTCTAGGTTTTTGGAATTCCCAATAAAAACGAGAAAAAGTTCAGTGGTTTCCACTTAGAAAATTAAATAAGGAAAAGTTCTAAATGGCTGCAAAACACAAGGCCCTTTAAAATGGGTTAAAATCACCTTCAAAGTTGTATGTGATGGGTCCGAGGGTACCTCTGTCTCCTGTCCTGTCATCTCCCCTAACAGAAATTGGCTCTCACCATACACTGGCTTCCTGGCTGTTCTTCAGACATGCAGAGGACACCTGCCCCAAGCTTTCTGTACTTACGGTGCCCTCTCTTCCTCTGCCTAGAACTCTCTTCTCCTGAATAAACCATGTGGTTTGCTCCCTAACCTCCTCTATACCTGAGCTCAAGTATCTTAGCGTGGTCTCCTCCAGTTACCCTATTTAAACCTGCAATTCCCCTCTCCATCACCCATCCTTCATTCCCCAGCCCTCTTTCTAGGTTTTATTTTTCTCCGTGCCACTCACTACCACCCAACATTCACTCTTATATCCCTGGTGACCAGAACAACTCCTGACACACGGTAGGGACTGAATGAGTTTCCTATTTCCTATCACATGCTGCCACCACCTAGGGTTCCATCGTTGGCCTCTTTCTACCCTTCACACTCTCCCAGATGATCCCATTTATGCTACTCAAAGCTTTGTCTCTAGCTCTGATCTGTTAATAAAGCATAAACAAAATGCTTCTTTCCCTTTGGCAACAACAGCTGAACGACTGAAGGCAAAAGTGCCTGTGGTAGGCAGTCTCCAAAATGATCAGTGATACTGGTGATGCCTGATGTTCATGCCCTTGAGTGGTCCCCTCCCACACTGTACCAGGGTGGGCCTGTATGACCAACAGGGTATGGCAGGCATGATGGTATGTCCGTTCTGAGGCTAGATCATAAAAGTTATCGTGTAGGATGCCTTGTTCTCTCTTCGATCACTACGTCTAGGAGGAGCTGGCTGGCATGTGACGAGGGCACACCAGCAGCCCTATGGAGAAGCCCACATGGTCAGGAACTGAGGCCTCCTGCCTGCAGCCACATGAGTCAACCACCCTAAAAGCAAATCCTCTAGCCCCAATCAACCCTGAAGCCCCCACCCACATCCAACAATCACCTCATAACAGACGCTAAGCCAGAGCCACCCAGCTAAGCTGTTCCTGAATTTCTGACCCACTGACTTGGTGAGGTGATAAATGTCTGCTGTTTTAAGGCACAGATTTGCAGGTAATTTGTCATGTAGCAATAAATAGCTGATAGTCTTTCTCCAGACTCATGCATACGCTTCATTTCTGATGATCCAAACAATTCTTACACATATTGTAAAGCTTCACTCCTCTCTTCAGTCTTTATATGGAGAGACAAAATCTGGATTAACATCTATAATTTTTTTTTTACTGTTTGTTAAATTTTTTGGAAGGAGTTTTGTATTCCCTATATTGTATAGTGCCTTTTGATAAATGATTACTGAAAATCACATCCATTTCTAAGTTTTTGTTATTGTTGTCATTTGTTTTAACAATGACATATGATAAATGATTACTGAAAATCACATCCATATCTAAGTTTTTGTTATTGTTGTCGTTTGTTTTAACAATGACATATGATAAAGTCAGGATAGAATCTCATTCAGTCTTTGGAAATTACCATACTCTGAAAACCAGCTACCTGATTTTAGACCTATTTTGATCTAAGTGTACTGCAGAAACTAAAGTTCTAGACTTCTCAGCTCCATTCCTTTCTCGAGCTTAGGTCAGAAATAAAAATGGCAACAAATTCTCTTTATTAATAACTGTTTCTAATAAAAAGGCAATCTAAATAGATGGTAGAAACTCTCTTTGAGAAAAATCGACCTATAATCTGGCCATGGTGCTGATGTGGCTTCCTGTGCACCATTCTAACGCAGCTGCAGGCACGCTGCAGACAGAGGAGCCTCGTCGTTCCCCACGGCACAGGCCAAGGTTTCTCCACATTATCACAAAACTTTAAAAACCATCATTTAAAATGTCTGTATGTTATTGTATTGGCAGATATTTTACAATGACACATTCAAGCATTCTCCTATGTTTAGTCACTGTGGTGATTAAAAAAAAAAAATTTGTAGAATTTCAGGATCCACAGTAATAATTAGCCATAAATCATTTAGTTAACTTACTGGCTTCTGTAGTTAAATATTGTTTTCCATTGCTCCATTTACTCCATTTCCAGAAAGTTTCACTAGAACAATGAATCCGAAAGGTATACATAGTATATGGATTTAACTTGTCCACAGCAACAAGATAACTTGAATTTTCTACTCCTTTGATTGTGACATTCCGCTATTAGAAAACAAATAAATATGTGCACATATATGTACATGAAATGTCATGTGTGTATAAGTACATGTATACATATACATCGTTTTAATCCAAATAATGGTCAATTAAATTATGTAGAGAGGAGGATACAATTTTGATAATAGGTTAATGGTTAATGGTGATGCAATAAACCTTAATATGTTTTAGTAACCTAAGATGACCTTGAGAGGATTACATATATTATTCAGATGATATCTGAAAGCTTACTGGAGGCAGGTATCATCTTATACATCTTTTTTTATACAGTACTTTGTACCTCTAGTATGGTGCTAAACATGTAAAATATTCAACTAATATTTAAACTAAATAAAATGCAGCAATTCAAAACAAATTAGAGGATCTGCATACTTCAAGGAAAGCCTAAGCTCCCAATTCTTATTACAAAAGAGCTTTTGCAGTGTGACTGATTTTCTAGAAATCATCAGTAAGTTTCCAAATGAATATTTAAATACAATATCATTTATTTTGGACTTACCACAAATTACAAGATGGTGCAGTATAAAAGTCAACCTACGTATTTAAAATGTATTAAAAAGTCATGTTTTAACTTATAATGACCAATTATAACTTGCTCCTGTTGCTGCACTTAGCAGTTTTAAAAATCACATCCTCTCTCTAGTGCCAATTAGTCCATTATCTAATGCTACAGGTTACAGCAAAAACTACTCAATCGTTCACAACTTATTGAGTACCAGCTACACGCCACATACTATACTAGACCTGCAAACAATCTGAGTGGTAAAAGTCAAACTTATGTTCTATAATATCCAGTACTATAACTGTTTTTAAGTGCTAAATATAAGTGTTATTACACTTATATATAATATCTTGGTTCTCAGTAAATCTCTATAATAATTAATCAGAGTTTACACATATATAATTTCTTATTTGTTTTTAAAAACTAAGTATTTTATCCAAAAGCACCTCTAAAAAAATTTACAGAAGAATTTTACTCACCAATTCTTGTATTGAATTAGCTTTGTTAATTTCAATTTGACACAACAGTTTAATCTTTGCAAAGCTGCCTGGTAAATGCCAGGAAAGTGTAACAGCTGTTGAATTAATATCCTTCACTCTGATTGAAGTAGGAGTATGGGGATAAACTGTAAATATAATTTTTAAAGATTAATTACTTTAAAAGCTATTGTCTAATATGACAAATAAGAATCAAAGAAAATAAAAAACGAGAGGTATTATTAGTGCTGATCAACAATATTTAACTCAGTATTTGTGGAATAGACAAAACTTACTGACAACATGCCAACATTTTTTAAAGAATTAACCACACTCAATGTTTCTCAATTGGTGTCAGGAATACTTTAAAGGTAGTCAGATCATAGTCTCCATCTTTAAGAAACCCCTAATTTACTTGGGGAATGACAAACAAAAAGAAAAAAATTAACAAGAGCGTCCACGTTAAGTTCTAAGTGTGTGGTACACATATGAACTGCCATAGGAATTTAGATGCAAGCATGGTAAGTGAAGATGGGACTTAAGATGAGCTTTGAAGGAAGAATCTGACTAAAGCTGGCAATATGAATACAGAAAAGCATTTCAGGTTGGGGACCTGGGAAGCACAAAGGTACAGCGAAGCAAAGTGCACATTACATTGGTGATAATGCATACGCCATTTTGAATGGTGGGAAAGAATCATGCAGTAAATAAAACTGAAATGGCAGAGGGCAGACAAAACCATACAAACACTACCACGCAAGTATAAAATGTAGCCATTTTGTCCTTAGGAAAATCAGGAAATAACAAAGATGATAGGAAGAAATAAACGTGACATATTTGCAAACAATCACTTGCCAAGCTGCATGAGAGAGCATCTGGTTTAAGCCCTTTCTCTCGTGACTGAGCCTCTAAGAGAAGGCCTCTGTGCCAGTGCTCCGGTGTGGCAGAGCCTGGCATGGAGCTGATACACATGGAAGAACCACAGGAATGAATATCAAAAAGATGGAGGATATTTTATTTCTGAGTTATATATATTTTAATAGGATTGGTAAAAATTAAGAAAATATCAGCAATAAAAATGTTTGAATAGACCCCATGGACACTATCCTTATAAAAAATGCCGACTTCCAAAGGTTATATAACTGGTATGATTCCATTTATATAACATTCTCAAAATGACAAAACAGAGATGGAGAACAGATTCATTGTTGCCTGTGGACAGGGATGTGAGTGTGTGTGCGGGGGGCGGTTTGCTAAAGGAGCAGCATGAAGTAGTTCCTCTGTGGTGGCAGAACAGTTCTGTATCTTGCGTTGGTTCCATGAATCTGTACATGAATCCAATTGCTCAGAACTACACACATGTGCGCACGCACGCACGCACACACACACACACACACACACACACACTCTGAATGCATACAAAAACCAGTGAAAACTGAGTGAGGTCACGAGTCCAGCTCAGTAGTGTGGTTCACAGCATTGTACCAGGGCCAACTGCCTGGTCTGGACACTGTGTTAAGGTTACATAAACATGACCACTGGGGAAAGCCAGGTGAAGGGGTCACAGGGCTGATTTTTTATTTTTGCAACCACTTATGAGTCTACAATTATTTCAAAATACAATGTCTTTAATAATCGGGCAAAAAATTTTTCAGAAATCAAAAACTATTAAGTAAAGCCACTGACAGTTTCTACGTAAATGACTAATTCAAAATTTTACTTGAATTTAGTAAAATGGTAAAACTTGAAATTATACATTTTATAGATTTAAAAATAAAATTTATAAGGTTAATATTAAGTAATTATAAAGAAAATAATTAGTAAAAAGTAATCCCTATAAGTACTTTTCATTAGTCTCAAGACATTTCACCACTTCTAAAGTTATTTTTAAGACACTGGTTTATGTAGCAGCTTACCTTTTTCAGTCGTGTTAACTAAAATTGTGGATTCTGACTGACCCAGAGGATTGCGAGCATTCAAAGTAAAATTATATATTTCTTGATTTGGAAGCATTTGAAAGAATAACTGATAACTTTCATTGGTGGGCGCTTCAACTCTTTTAAATCTAACATATTTTCCTGAAAAACTGAAAATTAAGAGAAGAATAAGGAATAATGATAATATCAAAATGACAAGAGATAAATAGTGCAGAAAAAAATGAATGAGTAAGTTTCAAACAAGTAATGCTTTCAAAGAGTTTATATTCCTAATTATAGATGTATTTTATACTCAGGAAAAAATGTACATGAGACAGTAAATAGGAAAAAAATAATCAGCCATAAGCCAACTACCAAGAAATAGTCTGTTCACATTTGAAGTGTCTTGCTTCTAGGCTTTTTAGAAAAAGAGACAAATTGAGTTTGTATGCATTAAACTGCAGTACTGATAGGATACCCAATTTTACACTGTATATCTGGTTTTATATCTTGCTCATACTATAAATGAGACAGAGCACCGCCCTGTCTCATGAAACATCCTTTTCATGTACTCCTCACATTAAGTGTGACTTCTTTTCCTGGTGACTTTTACCTTTCAAATAAAGTATAACTTGTATTGCGTGGGCCAACCAATGCTGTTGGTCTTCCTGGATCCCAAGTGCATACGATCTCTTTTAAATCATGGGTCTCACAGTTCAGTTTTTGAGGAATATCAGGTGGATCTAAAAGGGGGGAAAAGGTAGTTATTGTTACATATATTGTCCCTGAAAATGTTATGTTTCATATATTAATTACATTTTGTACAATTTCCTTAAACAATAAAGTAATTTATTGTTTACATTTTATTTTTTAAACAATGCAGAAATTACTCTTCTTTCTATAGTATGTTTTTTTTGGAGTTCATATCACATAAGAAATGATAAATTAAAATATGCTGAAAAGTGACTATTAGCTCATTTGAAAACTCTCCAATAGCAACCTGAAGATAGTATCATTTTAGTCTACCAAATCCCTCAAAGGAAGTTATGTCCAACAAGTTAAGTCAGAAAAATATACAAGTCAAAAGTATTATTACCTATCTTCCATATATTATGTTTTGAAGTACCACATCATATTAAAGATCAATGTAAGTTATGTCACGAGTTTCAGAGCTCTTAAATAAGCAAGGACTATTATTTACAAAGTAATTCTCGGTAAATTCTACATCTCCCCATGTTCAAAGTGACTACTGCTCTCCTGTTGTTTTCATTATTTATGAAATTATTCTCTGTGGCTTTGTTCAAGCAGGACTAGAAAAATAAAAAAGTAGTATTTATATGAAAGTCTTATAACTAGATATAAGATTATAACACTGACATATTTGTTTTGAAAATTGTTTTAAATCTAAGGCCAAACTTTTATTCATTTTATTAAAATGACATATCAAAGTTTCTAGAATATTTAAAATTCTGATTATTTTAGTATTTGCCAGATACATTAAGTTGAAATACTTAAAATCCAAAAAAACTGGAGAAAGTTAGAAAGAAGTAGAAGGAAAGACAGAGGGAAAAAATATGAGGGTAGTATTTGAAAGGTACAGAGTTTTCTTCCCTCAAATAAATTAACTTACAAAAGAATCAGCTACAGCTGGGCAAAAGCTGGGTATAAGTCAATTGTGTTTCGATTTACCAGCAAACAGAAAAATGCAATTTAAAAAACAAAGCCATTTTTTACAAAAATATTTTCAAATGAGAAAGTATAAAATTTGACAAATATTTAAATGCTCTAATCCTATGTTACAGAGTATTACTTTAAAATATCTTAAGCATAATGAAAGGTTAACATTCAGGTAATGTAATCCAAATCAAAATCCTGGCAGGTTTTGATTACATATGTGCATGTATAGGGGAAAGTGACAAGCTGATTCTAAAATTCTTTTCAGTCTTTTCTATAAATTTCAGGTTAACAGAATATCCATAGGGAAAAGGAAATAAATGAATCTTGATCCCTAACTCACACCATAAACTGCCCTTGTACGTTTCTAAAGAGCTTCCTCCTGATGGGAATTCTACAGCAGCTCCAGAGTTGACAAATACTGAGCACTATTTCAACCTCCAAATGTTACAAATGAAGGTTAAATTATGAATTAAATGAGTCTGTTCTATAAGTATGATAAAAGATTAGAGTACTATTCAAAAATAATAAAAACTGTGTACGTTCTCATCTTTTTAAGTTTAGTTTTCTTCTTTTGTGCTATGAAGTGAATATCTCACTTTTTGGTATCATCTGTCAGGTAGCTTCACTACATTTACCACTGGTTCTCAACTTAGACTCCGTGATCATTTCTGTGGAATGTTGCAAGTCATTTCCTAAATTCCATTAGGAAATAAAATTTAATTTTAAATTTAAATTTCAATTCCCTCACTTGAATTCCACAATGCATTACTGAGAAGACAAAAAGAGAGTAAGGTTACAGACATTAAGCTGAGAAGTGCACCTAATCCTGGTCTTTCTATTGGAAGTAGATCAGCAACTGAACATAATTCATCGTAAGTTTCTATGAAAGTGAAAAAGATACTGAGAACGGCTGACCTAAAGCACAACTGAAAATCATTAAAAAAAAAAAAAAGAAAAGAAAATCACTAAGCAATCAAAAAAAAAAAATCACAAAAAACCCTCACTACATTTCACACACTTTATTCATACGACTCTTAGACCAAACACAGAGCCTTTAATCCAGAACGCAGGGTGGACAGGAAACACTGCTGGAGGCAAAGCCATCAGTGCACTACATTATAGTAACCACAGGGGAGGGGACAGGAAAACTCAAGATGCAAAATCATCTGTGGACAGTCTCGTACAACAATTTTTGGAAATGCTGCAGCATTGTAAAACTGTGGGAGTGACCGTGTTAATAAAGAGGCCCTGCATTTTGGAGCATACATTACACATGGAACACAGTGAGACTGGAAGTCTTCTGACACATGCAATCTGGTTATCTTCTTCTCAAATATGTTATTTTAAGAGTTGGAGAAGCATGTAGTATGCTATTGAAAGGTTTGGTGTAAAATAATTTCAATTTCTTTAATTCAGGTACTTATTTTTAAAAAGGTATGCTGTGATTAGGTGGCAAATTAACTCTTATATGTAGGATTAAGAAATATTATGTACTAACTTTTCCCTTGACCCAAAACAAGGTGTTAACCAAGAATTTAAACTAAAAGTTAGCTGCTGAAGGTTTCAAATCTTATTACAAAACTTATAAGTTATATGGATATAGATATATAGAAACAAACTTAGAACTCTTTAAACAAGCAAAAATTCTGGTGTCTTCATAGATCTTCTATATTAAAGAATTAAAAAATCAGAAAGAAATAGAATCATCCCTGTCCCCAAAAAGCATTAAGGCTTTCAGAAAGGATAAAAACAGATTAACAGCAGATTAACAGGAACTTTTTTTAAAGAATATTTTATACTTACAGCCCACAAAAATAACTGTTCCAAAAATGTTTTCTTTTGTTGTGAAAACCACATTTGTTCCACTATTTTCAGAAACAGAAATATTAGAGATCTTGATTGCAACACTTTCCCCATCAAGATGAATAAGAGGGCATTTTGTATAGCCGATCTGTGCTGATACCACTTTTTCTTGAGTCACACAACAAAATGTTATATCTGAGCCCACGGGTATCACTTTGTCTTGAGGAAAAACCTTACTCTGCGAATCAGAGGACCCTAGAAAGAGCAAAAGGAATGATAAGGAATTACAAATACTTCAGAAGTCTTTTACCATAAAATAGCTTGGTGTATTCAAAACATACTGTTAGGTGCTTTGTAATAACGGTGGCCCAAAGATATGTCCCCCAGGTTCTGAAGGAGAAAGATATATACAAGAAATGAAATAAACGTGTAGTTTTATTTACTTTTGGTGGGGTGAGGTGGGAGAGCAGAAGAGACTGTAGGTCAATGTCTAAGATCACAGGTTAACGTCTAAGAAGTTTTAAAGATTCAATAAGTGGGTTTATATCCACATGCGAATAATCAACACCAAGATAAAGTCACTCATTAAATAATTCCATTCCTCTGAAATGATTCTATGTATTTACGGCAGACTTTTTACTTTCCATCACCCCAAATATGTTTGAGCACGCCATATCATAAAAATTGCTTTTTCTTTAATCCTAACTCTTTGTAGGTTAAAGTTGCACCTTTGTTTTTGTTTTCATAAATAGTCAATCTCTGTAATTACCTCTACTCTCCTTTCCACCTATTTATTCTTTCATAGACTGCTACCCGGGTTCTACCCTGTCCATCCTACTAAAGTGGCTGTCTGGTCCAATCGCTCAATCCAAGGGCCACTTCTCAGTGATCTTTCCCTTTGCCTTCACAGCATCTGGTATGCTGCCTAAAGTTTTCTTAAAACTCCCTTAAGCAAGATTAATCTAATTCACTTGAAACAAAAATTCTTTAAATGCAAGCTTACGAGAAATGTTCTTCAGTGGGCTCCAGTCACTCCACTCTTTGTGACCCAAGAAATGAGGATCATCAATGTAGCATCTAATTCCCACATAGTGAGTGGCACACTCCAAGGGCATGTCTGAGGTCCAGCTCCAGTGATGAACTGTATCTTTACCATTCAGAGTTGTATTGTAGTTCACCTAAAAAATGAACATGAACACAAAATTATATTTCCCAGTACTGATATGTTCTGTTTTCCTTTAGGATTAAAAAATACAATAGACTATATAAAAACACCAACTAAGTAAGTTAAAGGTTTGTCCTTTTGTAAAACTATCGCGGTCTTCTATAAGGCATAACAGGAAAGTTATAGTAACAATAATCATGAATCATTTATGTTTACTTCTTCAACTTTAGGCCCTATTGTATTATTATTCAAGATGCTGATATTCCAAAACATTCAATACAGTTCACAAAAAAATATACCATTGCCTTAAATACTCTTCATTTGTCACAGAGAAAAAAATAATGGGTTTGTACTTCCAAGAGCTAAAGTCAAAGAGAGGAGAAGCATTTCAACAAACTAAATTATTATTTTAGACTGCATTTTTTTCCATAAGCGTTAAATTTTATTTTTAAATACGTAACTTATAATAATATAAAATATTAATGTCCATTGCGAAAAATAGACAAGATTTCAATTAAATATTGAGGATCTACTAAAAGAGACCTTGGGATTTCTAGTTAAAGACATTAAATAAAGGCATTTCCTTCTCTCACTCTACAATGAGAGTATGCCAAACTTTGTAAAGATGTAAATGCACAAGGGTAAAAAATAGAAGAAACAGAACCAGTAAAATTCAGGATGCTGGAGAGCAGATGAACAATGGTAACTGACTCAGAAGACCGGAGAAAGCTGAATGTTAAGCCTCCAATGAGAAAGCCAGAGATAATCTTGAAAGTTGTTCAAAGATATGTTAGGTACCCAGATCCCCTTCCACATTCTATGCTACCGAAGGACTACTTTTTTTCACCTTGGCATGAAGAATGGAGGTTCATGCTCTGGAAAAGTAAAACAGAATACCTCTGGATTGAAGACCTCAAGAAGGTGTGAGAAAGAGGAATACTGTAACAAAAATGAGTACCACTAACCTATGCATTCTGAAGACTGGGTCAAGACCCCTGCCTTCTTCCCCTAGTCAGTTCCCAGAATAGTGATGGCCAAGTTCAGAATGACCAGGTAGGACTCTAAACAAATTTTTCTCAGGCATATGAACAGGTCAAGATGAAAAGCTAAAATAATATTAAAATTTTGCCTAAAATAATATTAATAACTACATAGCCTAACCTAATTACCTATGATGAGCCCCAGTCAACAAGTCTCATGCAGGCAAACAGAAGTTCTAATTAGATTTTTCTTATTAAGAGCCACTCACTTAAATATGAACCACAACCAAGATGACTAGAAAGTGGAGAAAAAGTTCTAATAAAAAAAGTCAAAGAAAAGTAATTGAAACCAAGAAAAAAACAACTTGAAGAAACACACTGTACAGAAAGAAAAAAAAACATTTTTTTAAACCACTGATACCCTCAGAGATAAGATATTACATCCATGAAACAAGAATTGGATACATTTTTAAAAAGAACAAAAACCAAAAACCAGCTCTTTCTTGTAAATTAAATATATATGTTAATAGAAATTCAATAGTGGGTTTATAAGATAAAGCTTAGGAAAAACTGCTCAGAAAATATAGAAACAGGCATATGAAAAGTGACAATGATAAGATACACTTTCTAAAGAACATAAGTTCTAAGGGGAAAAAAGGAGAAAACAGATGAGGAAATCAAAGATACAAAAATAAGAAAATTTCCCAAGCTGATGATATGTTTTCAGACTGAAAAGTTCCCCAAATGAGTGTCCAGCATAAAAGATGAAAATAGATCTATGACTCCCCCAAAAAACAAAAACAATAACAACAAAAAATAGCACTTTTGTGAATAATGCCTTCAAAAATCTAGAGAAAATTTCTCAATCTAGAATTCTATACCTAGCTAAACCACCAATCATGAGTGAATGCAGAATAAGGACATTTCAGAAATATCATGTCACAATGTATTCATCAAGTAGCATTTTATATTCCCACTAGAAATGTAGGAAAGTTCCAATTGTTCTGCATCTTCTCAATATTTGAAGTCAACAGTCTTTTAAAAAATTTTTAAATTTCTTTGGCAACTAATTAAAAAAAAATAAAATACATCTGCAAGGTAGCATTATAAAGAGTATCTATAATAAAAAGCAAATAACTACCAGAACATATGCTTCCATCCAAAATGAAGACATAAAAGGAAGACAGGAAAAAGAGTATCCATCAAAAGGTGGTAAAAAGAAATCTCCTGGATGATCATGGAGACCCCTTGGACCATAGTTTTCTGACGAATGTGCCAAAAGACAATAAAGTTAGTCTTGAATGGGTTTTAGTTATACCTAGGATTTAATCTGCACACATAGGGTTGGCTGATAGAAGCTGAGGCCACTGGAACTCCTGAAACACTTCTTGCCACAAGATTTCTCAGCTATTCACCCCACTCTATGCTATACAAATATTGTCAGTGTCTGTGTATGTCTTTGTGAGCCCTTGTATGAAAAGGATTGGGCAGTAAGTCAGAAGGCCCTCAGAGAGATTTATTCACAAATATATAACTGATAAAACACTAGTATGTTTGAACATTTGGCAGGAGATTTACACAATCTAGAGAGAATTTAGGCTTGAATTAATGAAGCAGACTAAATAAAACTAAAAATACAAGACAATACAAGAAATTATAACACACACACACACACAAGAAAGAGTACACACTACTAGGTTCAGTTGTAAATAGTGTTTCTAAAACTATAATACAAACAATGACTACTGGTCTACCAATGGTCTACCAATAATTATAGCAGAATAGTATTGGAAAAAGATAGAAAATATGAGAGAGAAAGGAAGGGAAGGAGGGAGGAAGTGGGGAGAGGGCAGGGAGAGAGTAACAACAGCAAGAAAGCTGGAGCATGAAAGCAAGCACACAAGCATGTGAGTGTGTGTGCCTGGGCTGAAAGGTGAGAGAGGACTAATTTTCATCTTCCATTGTGCAAAGTTAATAAAACATTGCTCAAAATTGAAAAAAGAAAGAAAAAGCAACATTAGCATGCTATTTTGAAGAAATGAAGATTAAAAAAAGAATGACTAAAGTTGCATTGAAATTGGTTGTTTACAGACAAAGAAAAATGAGGGGAGGGAAGGGTACTGCATATCTCCCAGGGGTCATTTGTATCCTGGTCTGTGCCATGCACAGCTTCCATGGCTACATGTGAGGCCATGAGCAGAAATTGTCAAATTAAAAATTATACACAATAAATAAAACACTAACATATAGTGTTCTTGATCTTTAAACTACTATAATAGTATTATAAGCTGTCATAAAATGACTGACTATAAGCAATTCTAACTTAAACACTGATATTAATAATGTAAAATTAGAAATAAAAATGTCACATGTTTGGACCTATCTCTAGGACCTATCTCTATTTGTTCTATCTCTATTTTTGTTACCTCTTGCTGCATCTCTCCATACAAAGATTCTTCTTCAAAGATCATATTCTCCAAAATAAGGAATTACTACCTTGTCTTTATTGTCTTGTTATGCATCTTGTGGCAATGAGCAATATAATCTTAGAACAATATTTCCATTCATTCATGTTTGATTTCACTCACACTTCAAAGAGTATCCATCTTATCCTACCATCCCTAAGTCAGTTTTTAAAATAAATGTCTAACAAATGTACTATATAACTGAAACTAATAATAAAATTTAAAAAAATTTTTTAAATTGCCTACAAAGTAATGACAACTAATAGTTGTTTAGCAGCCTTATAAATATCATATCACAAACTAGAGCAAATATTAGCACCACTTTACAATTGAGGAAAAGGTTTCAAGAAGTCACCCTAAGCCAGTAAGCAATAACTCAGAAACAAGATGCTAAGTCGTAATAAAAAGCTAATGATTTTCAATAGGTAATAATTTTAAGACAATAATGGCAGAGCTATATCAAACCTAGCTGTGAATCAGATTGACAAACAATAACTGCCATTAAAATTCAAGAAAAGAAAGAGATCATTAAAATGGCCTTTAAAATAAAGGGTAGGATTTGGCCTGGGTCTTGAGATATGAGTTCGACTTGGATAGATAAAAAAAAAAAAAAAGGAGGGAACATTTGCTTATTATGTAAAATAAATTGTAGTGATTAGGAGCATAGGCTATGGAACAAAACAGCCTGGGTTCACATTTTGGCTCCACCACTTAATGTCTTCCTGTGACTCTATCTTCAACTGTAAAAAGGGGATGATGCTAATAGTGCCTCCTTCATGGGTCTGTTGTGAGGATGCAAAGAGTTAATAAATAGAGAACTTTTACAACAGTGTCAGGAATGCCAAAAGCATTAGATACATACAAATAGCAAATATGACCATTATTTTAGAAATATAATACTTAGGTGGTCAAAAAAGAAAAGTAGGACAGTAACTGAGAAATACAGAATAATCCTATTTGTTATCTTTACTCTTATCTAGATATGGCAAATAAATTGTAAAATCATAAAATGGTTTTCTAATTCTTTTTCTAATTCTTAAATTTATACCTAAGCATATTTCAAATCCATTAAGAAAGAAAAGGATAAAAGAGTAAAGGGGAGAATTATCACATACCAGCTGTCAAAACTTTTCACTAATACTTCTCATTGTCCCTTAGATTAACAGCAAACTAAAGATAGGTTAAAGGAAACCATTCATAAACAGAATTTTAAAAAATAAGAAAAAAAGGCATGTACTACTAAATATAAGAATGTTATTTTAGATTAAAATAAATTCAAACTTACAGATTTATACAAAATTTCTCAACAATTACTATGGCTAAATATATCTCAAAACATTTATTTTTATGTTTATAGTATTAGACAAAGATAAAAATGAAACTAAATTATATGTACACTTTTATTTCATTTATGTAAAAACATGCATATGAAACTCATAGACAAGAATATACAAAAATAATGTTTACTATGTTCAAGTGGCATAATCATGGATTAGTCCTCCCTTAATCTCCCAAACTTCTTATAATGATTACACATTATTTTAATGATTAAAGATTTTGCATTACAGCATATAGTTTTTAATGAAGCCTGAAAGGATATCTGATCTACTTCTTTAATAATCCAAAGGTTCACTGATGTCACCTTAAAAACCTTTTCACAAAGTAAAAAGTTTCTCTAATGTTACAAAAATTATCTGTTTTGTTAAGACTTACTAATTTTACGACTTCCATAGTCTCTTTACGTAGAATTTTAATTTCCCAAATGACATTTGAGTGATGTGGAAAAACAGAACCCTTATCATTCCACTTTAGATATAATGCAGAAGTTGGGAAATCAGCAGACAAATTCAAGATCTCTGGTGTGTCTGGAATGAATGCTTAAAAAAGAAAACAAAAGATAAAACTTAGTAAAATAAGTAACAATTTTTCATATCATCATTCCATTAGTCAATTAATTTTAAACTCTATTATTTCTTGATCAAAAATAATCAAGATTTAAAAGCAGACTATTGAACTTATTACTGAAAAAGGAGAATATATATATTCATTTGTATAAGCAGCTCCAAATGATTCATCAGCCAAATTTGAGAAAATTATTTATCAGCTGGCTGTTTCAAGTCCATATCTTTTCTAATACAAATGGAAACTGGGTTCCCACTGCACTCTGGTGTCATCTGGTCTGGGACGTATAAGTAGGCAGCATCAGAGAGAAGTAAAAGAACTTCCTTTGTATGGCTGTAGGTCCAGCCTAAGACAATGGTGGAATATTGGAAGTTTGCTTTGGCAAAGTTTTCTATCTGTTTTCTCTGCAGCCCACCCCATCCCCCTTCACAACCCCCATGCTGGGGGAAGTCATCCACATGAGGATGCTATGGGATATTCCTGGTTCTAGATATTACTAAATAGCAGCAAGACCATAGTAATGACCAAGGCATTGAGGGACAAAGCCAACAAGTTAACTGTGCAGATCTAAGAAGTACTTAGCAGGATCTTGAAGTCTTTCAGGAAGGCTATACTAGCATGGTGTACAGGGGATGCGAAAGAGATAAGGTAATCAAGTAGGAAACCACTGGAAAAAGCCTCACTAAACAGCCAAAACTTGTCTGGGTGCTATGGATAGTTACACCTTCAAGGAACCAGAGACCTTCACGAGAATCATGAGAGGGAATGACACAGAAGCAGAAGGAAGCCACAGAAAACCTAGGATCACTGAGACCAAAAGAAATGGGTTTTCATGTAGATCAAATAAAAGAGTTCAAAGAGGAAGACAGAAAAGACTACTGACACTGGTGAGGGGACCGTCAATATTTGAGAAAGAAGTCTGGGAGGGGGAAGTGGGCTCTGAAACGTCATGACAAAAGGTAAGGGGAAAAAAACATGCCCAAGGATATGGGCATCCCTCAAGGAGAAACATGAACTGAAATAAAGCAGCAGAAAAAGTAAGGTATCCTTTAAAATCTCCAAGTCTCCCTACCTAGAGGGGATCCATGAAGCTCAAGGATCTATCAAAGTCCTGGCTAGCACGACCTATAGGAGTTTGCAGATGTACAGCAGCTGAATGCGCTAAACAACAAAAATAGGAGACTGAGGCAATATAAATTCATCTTGGAAGTTAAAAATAAGTCCTTAATAAAATTAACTAAAATCTGCTGACCACAGTGCTCTGCACTGGATTTATGTAAGATGTTTAAGGCTGTACGGGAAACAGAATGTGCATATAGCAAAAGTCAACAGGTACACAGCTATATAAGGACTGTGGAGGATGCTTCATAGCAGAAGTATTAAGTAGGATGCTGCTTTTTAAAAGAAGGAGTAAACAAGAAGAAAGTTGCTGATTTAGTGCCAGGAGAGGGAATCTCCAAGGTGCCAGTGTGAACACTCAGAGCAGAGGTTTCCAAAATATGGTTCTTTAAAATGTTTCAAGATATCAAGATGTAGTAACTTAAAAATTATGAAACGTGTGAGTATTTTAATAAGGCAACATTCATCTATTAAAATGCTTCCCTCCCTGAAAAGCCCACCTTATTTACATTTTATCTAAATAGCAGTGGGCTAATCTTCAAAACAAGGTCATATCCAATATTTCACAGTAAAAATAGTAATTACAAATGAAAGGATTAAACACACACACACACACACACACACACACACACACACACACACACACTTTTTTTCACTTTCTTTATAATATATATGGAAAAGGCCCCTAAGTTCCCACGACTGTCATCTGCATTTCTTTCCAGCTAAATTAGACACTTGAAGACAATGTTAACTTGCTTTCTATAAACTAGAAACTTTTCAGCTAGAAAAGAAATTTCATCAGTCTTGTTTATTTTTTAAAGCTAGTAACTCTTTATCCCATCATTTCCATGTTCTTTTGCCTTGGAAGATGGGAGCTTTCCCAGCACTTCCATGGGATCCACAGTATTTATTCTGCTTCAAATAGATCCAAATTTTCAGGTTATTTTAAGAAACTTAGACATTAAAATTCTTTTTAAAAACTTATTTTTGTACCTGCCCTTGTCAATTAGAAGCTTATTGTATTTGTGTATATATGTTAAATACCTTGTTTGCTTTATATGTATATTTTTGAAAGCATCTTAGGATGTAGATAAATCTTAATTTCTCATACTTTTATTTAGTAGCAAATTGCCAAAGAACCCAGATCCTCTAATGCATGGCTGCCTATCATTTCATAGTTTCTCTTGCACATAGTAGGTGCTCAAAAATTTGCTGATCCATCTACATCCCTCTCTTATATTACCTAAATTGCTTTTCAATTTTCTTATCAGAATTTTCTTAGTAGTTGCAGTAATATCTTAGTATTGAGATACTGTTAATCTGATATATGAATCACAATCAGGCCATTATTAAAAATACTATCAACAATTTCTGATATAAAAAAAAATGAAGTATTAAATCAAATAAGTCACCTGGAGTCTATCTTGATTTTCCTTTCTAATTCTTTCTTACACGTCCCAGATATAACCTTCTGAATACTTACTAAAAAATTAAGACAATACAAATAGGTTCCCTGACAGGATCCCAGGAAATTTTTTAAAAATCTGGAGTGAAATTATGTTAGATTCCTCAGACCTTACCACAAAATAATTCCATATGAATAAAAGATTTAAACGAAGTATGAAACGAAACCAAAACCTGATAAAGAAAACAGCGAGAGTCTATTTAAATGAAACTTGTGATATGAAAAATATCACAGTTTAAATTTTAAATTTAGAAAAATATTTGTAGCAAATATAACTATAATATTGAGAGCGCTCTTGTGAACTGATGAGGAAAAAGATAAATTTCAACATGAGAAAATTTATGAAGGCTATGAATAGTTCAGAAAATAATAAAAGTGACTGATAATTCTCTTACAAAAGTAATCACAGAAATGCAAAAACAACAGTGCTATAATTTTGAGCTCATCAGACTGAAATGGCAACTGAAGTGAACAATACCCAGTGCTGGCAAGGATGTGGAATAACAGGCACCCTCTAATATGATGTTTGTGGTAATGTAAAGAGATTCAAAATTTTCAGAGAACAACTTGCAATGGATGTCAAAAGTCATAAAAAGTCATGCCTCTAATGCAGCATTCCCAAGTCTTAAGAATTTAGCCTAAGAAAATAATCACACGAAATCAGAAACATATATATGTGAAAGATGTTCATTAAAGCATTGGTTATAATACTAAAAAACTAGAAATAAAAATCTTAATGATAATAATCACTGAACGTGATACTGGAAATTCTATTCGATAGAATACTATGCAGGTCATATTTAGGTTACAACTAGAAAATTGATCTATGTCTTCTGTTAAGCATATGATAAAACAATATGAACCTTTTACTTGTATCTGCATGAATAGAAAATACACCTAGGTGTTAACAGCATCTCTCTGTGGGTACTGGGATCATAGATGATGTGTACAATACGAGCTCATGTGGCTCTCACATACAACCACAGAGAGAAAACGACAAACATGGCTCATCTCTCTTTTCCTTGAAAGATGGCCCTAAGAAGCAATTACCCAGACAATGCTTCAGCCAGAAAATGGGACAGATTCTGAGTTCCTGGAGAGCATGCTTTGTTATTATTCTTTCCACATCTGTGCTATCTCAGATACAGATCATTCCAAACATGCATCCTGTCCGTGAAATTGGACAGATCGCCAAGTTAATGATATTTTCTTTCCCTTGCTTCAAAGGAAGTCATCCTCATAAGGCTCATTATAATATCATTATGATACCACTCCATAATAGTTGTTGGGAGCCAACAAACCGGCTTACTCCACCATTCAAACAATCAAAACTACTGAGGTATTTAAGGTCTCATTGTGTAGCAAAATTTCCATCTCCATCAGCCTGGGTTTATTTCACGAGGCCATTCAGCTTGTAGCATATGTATTAAGGCATTCAATCAACAGATTTGTAAAAGACGGCCTGGCTCAGCTATGTGCAAGGCACTAGGCTAGGTGCCAGGTGTAGAAGGCAAAGTCCCTGCCCTCAGGGAACCTATTTTCTTGTGAAGGAGATACACAGTAGGCACCTAATTACATAACAAGTAATGCAGTTTTGAGAAATGTCACAAAAGAGAAGACTGCCTAAGGGAAAAGTTAAGAAAGGAATGGTGTCTTCTCTGGGAGGGGATGGCCAAAGACAACTTCCTAGAGCAAGGAGCACTTGGAAATTCTGAAAGGTGTGCAGGAATCAAGAGACAAAGGAAGGAAGAGAAAATTATCCAATTGTGGGAAGGGTCTTGAACTCTGTGACATCTGTTTCAAGGACTACTGATTGTGGCAATGCTCTACAACCCACAGGATGCTTGCTGGGTAAATAAAAGAATTAGTGTAATGGCTGAAATTCAAAAGAATGGTCCATTCCTACCAATGATAAAATCCACAATACTAACAACGCACTGTTCTGGGTTAATTTCAAATCAATTTTCTTTTCAAATACTTACAAACGTTTTTTTCGTTTAGTATGAATTTACTTATAGAACTTCCAAAATCATGTAGAGGGTTTATTGTTATTTCATGATCACCAGGCAAAAGAGTTGGGATTTTAAAATTTGTTTTACCCAATTGATAACAAGAATGGGACCTGCAATATAAAAAATCAAATTTTAATCAACAGATAAAAATAACAGTATGAGTTTCATTAAAACCTGATTAATACAAAAATATGCTCTTTTGTATACAAAAACATGATAGGTTATACTGCATCTTAAGACTGCAAAAGAGAGGTTAATGGTAAGTGTATCAATGTAGGTGTAGGAACAATAATCAGATTGTACTAGAAATTAAGCATAGATGATTCTTTCAAGAAAGAGTCTTAGTTAGCATGCTCTTCAAATTCCCACCAAACTTCCCTTTGCAGCCTTACCTTGGCTGCACACACCCCACCTTCCTAAAAGCCCCATACTTTTAGACCAGATGTACACTAAAATTCACAAAGAATACTGGCTACTTGCCACCCCTAAACACACACTCTCAACTTGTCTGCTCCTCTGTTTTGGCTCATGGTTCACTGAACAAAACTAGCTCTCCTTTCAAAATACTTCCAGTTCCTCACCCATTATCTCTCAGACAAAAGTGAGTTTTTTCCTCTGTGGTTTCATGGCCTTTTGTATCTTTATAGAACAAATTTATATTCCTTTTACTGTTATTCACACACATTTCTAACTTCCCATAAAATTTTAATTCAAGTAAAGAGACTTTTGGTGGCTCCTGCATCCCTGCTCACACACCAGCACCCAGCACAGGCTTCTTCACGTTGTTCACTTAGGACCGAGGATGTGAAAGGGTCGACTCACCTCCTCTCCATTCAGATAGCGAGGCTAGATTCTCTACATTGTGCTATTTCATATGTTCATGTCGTTGGACCCACTATTCCTTCAGCCTGGAATGTCCTTCAGTCCTTTTTCTTCTGAGAAAACTGAGTAGTCCTACTCCACAACCACATCTTCTCCGAGAAGCCCTTGCACTGCCACCCTCCCTACGCAAAGCTCCCTGGCCCTTCATGAATGGTTTCTATCGCTACCAGATCCCCAGTGTTAGGATTTGTTCATTGTGAACTCCTGGGGGGCCAGAACAAACTTCCCCGGGGGGCCTGCGGTTCATCAATGCTCTTTACAGGTTCTCCCCTTCTGAACTCACAGTAGGCCTGCACTTCTCTGCACCTCTGAAGCAAGGAAGGCATGGTGATGTGACTTTATTTGCAGAGAAATTGTAGTGCAAGTCACACCTATTGCTTCAGGAAGCTCTGGAAGCCAGCAGGCTGTGCTCCCTCCTTCCCCGCCACCCCGCCTCCTGAAGTGCTGGGGGGTGAGGGCCCCTCAGCCTGGGGCCCTAAGGATGAGACAAGGGGCAGATATGCAAACTGAGCAAAGACTAACACAAAACACAAGCAGGAAATAATCCTTTCTTTTCACAGCAGAAAATAAGGAAATAAGATTTGAGAGTTGTTTCTGCAACAGAACTGAACTTATCCAGGTTAATAAATTATCCCAACGCTTAGACTAATGTTCAGTAAATGTACACTGAATGGGAAAACACATCTGAGTATACTTAAATACACATTTATGCCCATTTACAAGAAGACCACTCATCAGCAAACAGGGACCTGGAGCAGCTGTGCTGGAATTCCTCTGCTTCCCTAAATAAGTCATGCCTGGCTGGGATCAGGGGAGCAAGGGGTATCGTCTGGTTTGCAGGAAGCCCAAAAGCCTCAGCTCCAGGCTCGAAGCTCCTCTCCCACTCCAGCACTACCTGAGAGGGTAAAGTGGTGCGACAGAACCTGCCACTTGCCTCCTAATGTCCACTTTCCCCTTTTCCTTAGTAGCATTAAGTCAGTGTTTATCTGGGCACACTGCCATCCAGTTAAGAGAAGGCATGGCCCAGCCTCTGTGCAACTAGGTTTAGCCATCTAAGTTCTGCCACTGAGATAAAGCAGAGGTGTTGTGCAGGACTTCTTAGAAAGCTCCTTGAAGAAAAGCATCCTTCTTTTCCTTCCTGCTTTCTAGAATGCAGATGTAACAGCCGCTCCTCAAGCATTACTTGGACCATGAGCTCTCAGACTAAAGATGGCAGAGTAGCATGATATACAAGAACCTGGATTTCTCATGGCCGTAAACAATCATGTCAACCTTGAATGTCCTCTCTAGACTTTTTATAAGAGGGTAAATGCCTCATATAAAATGCCTGCTAAGCCACTCCTACTGACACTTTCTCTTAGGCACAGTCAAAACTCAACCTGACATAGGTAGACAAATATAGACCAGAAGCCAGAGCACAGTAGAGGTGTTTTACTTACTTGCTATTAATATAACAAAAGAATCAAAGTTTTGGCCGAGGGAAAGGTCTGTTTCCATGTTGACCGATGTAAGATTAAGAAATTTTAGAAGACAGAGAGCTAAGACTAAAACATTTTATTTAAAAATTTACAGAACAAAATCTTAATGCTCTAAAATTAAAGAGAAAGAACCTTTATTTTTAGGTCGTAGCTGTAAATCAAAGTGTTTCCATTACCTGTTTTGAATGCAAACTTCGTAAACAGCACCACGGCCGGCTCCAGAGGGTTTCCAAGAGCAGTTCCACACTTGCAAATTGTTAGTTACACACTTCAAGTCACGAGGAGGCCCTGGAGGAGAAACCACATGCATGCGCACACACACGCACGCACACTTAATAATTAACTGCAGTGTAGAAAGTCTACATGTTAAACCATTTTCAATCCTAAGTATAAGCATATGTGTCCACAGAGGGCCCATGTTCTTTGAGCTGAGATGAATCTGCAGTCACAGGAGGTGACTGGTTTTAGATCTCTTTCTGTAGCTCTGGCTTTAAAAAGCTTAAGAGTAACCTGATGAAAGTGAGCCAACCGTTAAACCAGTTAGGGGTTAGGCTTTTAACAAAAATTCCATTTCCAGGCAAATAAGATTAATAGAGAGGGTGCTCGTGCAGATGCAGTGATGGAACCAAGAGAGGGCCCAGGAGAATTTTAATTTTTAATAGACCCATTTGCCAAAAAAAAAAAAAAAAAAGAAAGAAAGAAAAAAGTAACTCTAGGTAAAAACTATGTCTTTTCCACGTCCACAAACACAACTTCGAAAGGCTCCCAGCACTACTGTTTCACTGCCTTCTACCAGGCTGCCACCTACATGGAAATCCCATAACCACCCTTCAGATTTTTATGAAGCGTGTTAAAATTTATACAGTAATGAACTCACTCGAGTCCCTGAAAAATATATATTTCATGTGAGCCTAAACAATTGAAAAGTAACAAATAATTCAGAAGATTACAATCCTAACAGCACTTATAGCTATAAAATAACATTACGTCATGGAATACAAAAGCACTATACAATGAAAAAATATCATTCTAAAAGAGACATGAAAAAAAAGAGAGTATAAGAAAGAGAGAAAGATGGAAGACAAAAGGAAAAAAGAAAAGAGGAAGAGAGGAAAAGGGAAGAGATAAACGCAATTATACTGTGAAGAAGATATTCTATCTCAGATCCTCTAATAAATATCTATGAAAATATTTTTTCTTTAACTTTTTCATATGGTTGGTATGATATTCACTATAACAATAAATTGTTATAAAGCTATTTACATAAGAGACAAAACAAAAATATCACAAGCGCTCACATTAAAATCATCAATAATCATATTTAATGGTGATCTTGAGGAAAAGAGAAGATCTGTTTAATTAAGGAAATAATATAAAAACTAAAACCCAGGCAGAAGGATAATAATGTTTTGGGGTTTTTTTTCTGGAAATAAGTTTGGTAACATCTATGCAAACATTCTTAATATATTTAAATAAGATGAAAACAAACAATATTAGAGAAAAGTATTTGATTTCATTTATATGACATTCTGAAAATCAGAGACAGAAACAGATCAGTCCTGGCTGGAGGAAGGATGGGAGGCGCTGCCTGCAGGGGACCACGGGGCGTTTTCTGGAGTAAGGGAACTGCGCTGTACCTCGTCTGTGCTGATGGTTACGAGACTGTATATATTTGTCAAAAATCACAGAACTTGATCCTAAAAGAGTGAACTTTATTGTACATAAGTTATACCTTAGTCTTTTTAAAATGAGGAAAGAATACTTAGCTCTATCTTTAAGGGCTTTTTAAAAAAGAAACTGAAAGTACATATAAAGGTGACAAAGAAATGAATTTTAACCACCAAAAACCTAAAATTTCAATGAAGACACAATATCCCATTGCAATCAGTTCATTCTCTATAACTCTGATGCACTTACCCTTTTTCTGGCTATTTACTTGATTCATTAAATATAGAAGAACAAATGTTGATAAGAGCCACCGGAAATATGAAGTTGTCTTCATCCTTTTACTGTCCACCATCCAAAATGGTCGTCTCAGATATAAGAAAATGTTCATCATCCATGCAATGCAATCAGTCCTAGATGAGAAGAGTTTCAAATGGTGTTCAAAATGCTCCAAACACATGCCTTATGCAGTGCACACTGACAGTGGAAATGGCGCGGACAGCCACTGAAACAAGCTGTCCATTAATGACTTTGAAGCGCTAGGCTCAAGCTGACCTGGTTTTAGGAGACATTAACAATCAGACACAGCTGTTACTCCAGAGATCTGTTACAGAGTCAGTTTTCAAACAATAGGCTTCAAGTTCAAGATTATGATAGGCTTCACGTTCAAGATTATAACTGAATATGTTTATCAACTCTCCACCCTAATGCTACTAGAGTTTGAAAAGCAGTGTATTAAAGTTTTGACAATTTTAAGTAATACATGGAATGACATTTTAAATTTTAATTGGTATATACTGACTTCTGTAGTCACTTATTTATGACAAGTAACATCTATTTTCTTTTCCATTTACACTATGACATAAAGTTTCTTTTTCACATAAATTTAAACAGAGAGAAAAATCTAGGGTAAATAATAATAATGAGGGTTTGTAGATGTGATAAAAATACTGATGGCGCAGAAATGACCAAAGCTTAACACTATAAAAGCTATACTCGGAAAGGGGCATTGGTAGACAAGAAATCTCAACACGTTGCTGTTGAAAACAGAATGCCTGTGGAGGAGCAGTGGCTGAATCTGGTGGGTGGCGAGAAGGGGCTGGGACAGAGGCAGGCGATGTTCGGCCCAGGAACTCCTGGTACATGCCAGCGAATGCTCAGACCGCCTGCCAAATGCCAGGTCCTCATCCAGGCACTGGAGGCGCAACGTAAACTAGACAAAGGCCCTGCTCTCGAGGAGCTGAAGACTGAGATACACACATAGACAAATAAGAAATTTAAGATCCTGATATGTGCTTCAAAAACCAAAATAAGTCAATATGCATGAGAGCGTGTTAGTGAAGTTTGCTACTTGACCTGAAATCTGACCGATGAAAAGACTGCCATGATAAGATCAGGAGAAAAGCAACAGTAATTACAATGACCCTAATGTGAGGACAGAGTGGAGGGACACGAGTCAGAGATGTAGACCGCTCAGGCCACGGAGGGCCTCAGGGCCATAGGAAGGACACAGAATTTAATGAGGCTGAGATGAGAAACCACTGGAGCATTTTAATCAAGGAAGATCCATGCTCTGATTTGCATTTTGGGAAGATTGCTCTAGCTGCTTCATGGAGGAGACCCTAACAGAGGGGAGCAGAGGCAGTGAAATCACAGTCCACCTGAGATTACCTGTGCTGAGCACCCAAGTTCTAAGAGTGGAGGGGGTGCGAGGTGGTCAGATTCAGGCTGTCTCAGAGGTGGCGGGTCTTACTAATGCACTACAAGCAGGACAGCACAATGGTCAAACACACAGACAGGGTCTGAATCCCAGCTTTGTCACCTCTTGTGCAATCTTTACCTCCCTGTGCCTCGGTTTCCTCATCTGTAGGGTGGGCATAACTGTGTTTTCCTTATAAATTTGTTGTGAAGATTAAATGAGTAAATATATGTAAAGCATTGGAAACAGTGACAAGCACATAGTAAGTGCTGTAAGTACTTTGTATGTTGTGTGAGGAAGAGAGACCTCATAAGCAGCAGGACGGCTACTAGATTTGGTGGAGAAACAATGAATGGAGGTGGTGCTATTTAAACCCTCTTTGGGTGCATGAAGGACGAGGCAGTAACTTATGAGGCGAAACAAAAGGTTTTGAAAATTTGTTTACAGAAGTCAACTTTGATATGCCCCTAGTCTCCATTCCACAGAGAAAAATTCTACCTACAGAATGTAAAAGAATAGTTGAGGAAACCAGTGTCAAAGAGGAAAGCCTGCCACAGCTGACACTGAGGGGCCCTCAGAGTAAGGATGTTCACAACTGCTCTTGCTGCACAAAGCCTGTCAGCCAACAAGTCCTTCCAGTGTACTGAAAACTCCCCGTCAAACCTAATACTGCCTTATTTTTAGATTGGAATAGACAACCAAGAATCACAAAACATACAAGCAAGGCCTATAACGTCAAAGAGGAATTCAAAATAAACTGGATAACCAGAGGAAAATGATAATTACTCCCAGAAGAAAAGGGATACTGTGGAAAACAGGAAAACTAGAAAGATAAAAACAGACAACCACCTCTAAATAATATTCTCAAAGCAAACATGACAGTCATAAAAATAAGAAAAGGATGAAAGGAAGAAGGATTAATCAGAAATAAAAATAGCTCTTGGAAGTTAAATACGTTGTCTGACATTAAAAAATGTTTAAAGACAGAAAAAAACATTGAGTAATCTTTCAGAAAAAAAGACAAAAATAGAAAATGTGATAAGAGATATGAGAAACAGGAACTTGATAAAGGAAAGGAAATCCAACATCTAAATAACCAGAGCCTAATGAGAGATTTCAAAAAACATTCTCCTTAGAGAAAGGAAATGGCAAGCTCTCCTCTTGGCTCTTGCTGAGTGTTGTCAAAAACCAAGAAAATGAATCCCAAATAGCTTTAATAAGTGTAACCAAAACACTCACAAGGCACGAGCACACATTTTAAAAGGGTTCAATTATTTTCTGATGGACAACTTCCTAGTCAATTCCAGTACCATCAAGCTTACTTATAGAATAAAAATGTTTTCATCAACGTCTAAAATGCCAGTTGCTAATGTTACAGAATTATAGAGCGTGTGCAAGAATAACTGAATAAAGGACATACAAATAATCAGAAACATATTTACGACTGGCTAAACACTATCTTGAAATGAGACAGTCTCTCACTACAAGTTTACAGTTGTTCTAGAAAAGAGAAGTGTGTCCCATGAAGTGGGAAGAGGGGGATGGAGGCAGAGGAGGGCATGCTCTGGGCCAGGTGCTGTGGGACTGTCATCCTGGGTCTATTATTAATTAGTGGCATGAGGGAGGGCAAATCTCTTAATCCCTCCAGGCTTCTTTCTGCCTCAAGCACTGCAGCAGAGGCCAGCCCTACTCAGCGTCCATATGAGAAACTTCCCAGAGTTAAGCTGCACTGTTCCATCCCTGTTGGCAGGCAACAAGCAAGCAGACACACTAGCACAAGGCCAATGCCAGCACCAGCCACCAATCAGAGACACCCCTGAGTGGGTGCTCAGGGTCAGAAGGATCAAAGGCAGTGTCACCAAAGCCTGCTTAACTGAAAACAGGCAGGATAATAAAGAAGACTTTCTTTTGTCACAACATTTACATATAAAAATCTGCACAAGTAATTTAGGCAACATAGTATTACATTTGTAATAGATTTAGCTTCTGTGCCACGAAAAACTTCCGAATGGACTAATTTGCAGCCAGAAAATACATGCACAGAGCCTTCTAAAAAGGACACGTGAAACTTGTCTCTGCTCCCTTCTGACAGAAACAGAATTTGCTTTTTTCTCCCCCCGTGACCAATGCCTCATTCATAAAGGAGAGCACGTATTTATGGAATTTCAGGAGCTGATCTTCAAAACCAGGGTAGCTGTCTTGACGCAGCCGCAGAGTGCCAATGCAAGCCCGACAGAGGCAGAACGGGTCAATTCCACAGGCCGGTGCTAACAGCAGCTTGTCTGTCTGGTCTCTGAAGGTGGCAACAATGCGCCATGCACCCATTCTCTAGAGCTACTTACTACTAGAGGATGTAATTCACGCTGGCAAATGAGGTAGAAAACAAACAGACAAAAAAAGAGAAAAATGATCCACGAAACTGGACTTTTAACCCAGGTGCCCCTCCCTCCCCACTCTCATTCCAGGTCACGTTAAAATCCATGCCATTCAAGCTGCGGGACCCCTTCGTGACTATTCACACACTTTTCCTTCTGCCTGGAATTCCCTCTGTACTTCTGCCACCATCCTTTGCAATACCTTCCGGATTCCCTGAAGGTTAGCTGCTCCTTCTTCTCCTTCCATGACACATTAATGACATCCCCATTACAGGGGTTGGACAAACTATAACCCGTGAGCCAAATTCAACCTACCTCTGCTTCTGTAAATAGAGTTTTACTACGACACAGCCATACCCATTGTTTATGTATTATCATGGCCACTTTCCCACTATGATGTTAAGGTTGAATTGCTTCCAGGGAGACTGTATGGCCTACAAAGCCTAAAATATTTACTACCTGGCCCCTTCTGTTTGCTGGCCCCTGCCCGAATGCATCACTTCCTAATTTTGTAATTCCTCCAACAGACTGCAAGCTCCTAAGAAGAAGTTCACAGCTCACTGTTAGCCCCAGTGTCCAAGCATAGCATCTGGAACTAGGCAGACACTCAAAATTCTAAGCCGGCTGACAGATGAATGAACAGCAAGACGTATATGAATGTATGTCCACAAAGCATGCTTTCATTGTTAAGCTTCAAGCTAACTCAAGCACAGCCAACACTAGGGGCATAAGTTAGGGCTGCGGGTCCCAATCCATGCACTGAGGCACCCCAAACCACAGAAACAAACACACTGGGTATTACAGTATATTTTAAATGTTTAAAGGAAAGAAAGAGACATTTATGCACCACTGTCAGAACCTTTAACTCAAGGTAGTTCAGTTTCAATGCTAAACAATGCTACATTCCTTTCACTGACTACATGTCTTTGGAAGGAAAGGGTCACTGGTCGCTGTGATGAAACACAAATACCATCCAAAACTCAAGGCAGAAGTGGCAGTGAGGGCGGCAGCATCCAATCTGTTCTCCAAGGTTTGAGAAGTTACGCAGTACCCAACAGGGTCACACGTGTGGCTTTTTAAGAATGAAACAAAAGTATTATTTTTCCTTAAGTTGATATGCATTATTTTTCAAATTGCTATTAAGGTGTCAGATCATAAATACTTACTGAGTGGTTCCGACCTAACTACTTCACAAAAAGAACGGTTAGGCATTTCTTGTGACCGCAGGGCACCGTGAAAACATTAATGAAACACCATGGGCACCGTGACCAGGGCGGTGTGGGAATCTAAGCTGGCGGACAGCTCCGCTGCTCACGGTTTCCATTATCATGCTTTAATTTGCATTCTGCGTGCAGGAAAGTGTTTCCCCAAAGGAATCACAGTTATTCTTGGTCTGTGATTCAAACAGAATTTCTTGTCAGTTTTTAAATTTCTCTGCATTTCTTGGGCATTTTTTATACACAGTCATCCAGACTTTTTTTTTTCAGGGTCCTTCCATTCCTCTGAGTCAGTTTTGGTAACTTTCATTCCAGTGAGGACTTCCCAGGTAATTCAAGAGCCTGTTCATTACGACTTCAGCACATCAAAACAAACTTGAGTACATCACTCCAGTTCATCACTCTTCCAAGACTCCCCCTGCTCCAACATCAAGCTCTGGTTCAGCCTGGTAGACAAAGCCCTTCGAGTGGCCACCAAACGTCCCGCCCCACTCCACACCAGAGCAGGGCTAACCACACCAAACGCTCCACACTCCCTCTGGTTCCAGGGCTTCCCCTCAAACCGCTGCCCCTGTGGCATGCCCCCTGCAATAGTCTCCAGCACTTCCAATCCTTCAGGATCCACCAGAAGCCCTGCCACATGTACGCGTGACATCTGTTCATTCCACTCTGTCCTCAGCTAGGCTCTAAGAGTGACTGGCACACAACAACATTCAATGAATGTTAATACATGCCTATCAAACAAATAAACTGGTTTCTTCTATCACAAGGATGAAACACGCTTGTGAAACAACCTGAAGAACATTTCTTCTTGTTCAAAAATATCCAAGAGATCTTTAACATGCAAGAAAGCATGAAAAAAGCTTACCTTTAAAAAGAATCAGGAACAGCTTCATTTCCTAGTACCTGCTTTCCTATACTCTTACCAAGATTAAGGATTCTTTTTTTTTAATTTATTTTAATTTGTTTCAATGATAAGGCCATAAATGGCATTTCCTTGATTGTGTATTCAAAATAGTTTTTCATATGTTTATTGGTAATTTGCAATGCTTTATTTATAAACTGCTGATTCTATCTTTTGCCCATTTTTCTAGTGAGACATGCATTAATCTTTTCCTTACTACCTGATTCATTAGATACATATTAACTCTGTTACATACATGAACTAGAAATATATTTTCTAGCTTGCTTTCTTACTTTCCAATGAAGTTTTTGTTTGACTTTTCATTAAGTCAGATTTCTCAATTTTGTCCTTTATGGTTTCTGACCAAAACTTTTTTCTCATGCCAAGACTAGTTAAATTGTCACCTATGTAGTTTTCAAGTTCATTTAAGGCTCTTAACGTTTTAAGCTTTAATCCATATGAAATTAATTTTGGTGAACAGTGTAAGTGAGAGATCCAGTCCCCTACTTCCCTGTAAAATGGTTACCACTTATCCCAACACCATTAATTAAATAATCCATTCTTTCCCTCAGTGACTCAAGATGCCATTGGGACACCATTCCTTTTCAGTTTCCTCGGTGGAACTTCCTTAGCCTACTGCTCCTTCACCCCACAATTCCCACAGTGAACAACACTATCTATTCTTGTGGCGTTAACCACCACTCATAACTAATGACTTCCAAATCTGTATTTCCAGTACTGGCCTCTTTCCAGTTGCAGATTAACCATCTAATGGACAATTTCTTGCTTATCTACACAAATCCATTCAAATGAGGTCCTTCAGGAATGACAAAATATTTTGGTACTATACAGCCACTTAGATATTTCACAGATTCCTCTAAAGCGCCACATATAAAATTCAATTCACTCTCCCTTGCGAACCCACTCTCTTGTGCCCCAGTCCTCTTCATGCCCTACTCTCTCCTGAGTCACTCAAGCAGAAGTCACCCTTGACACCTCCTCCTTCCTCACCTCTTCCGCCTACTCACCAGTTTGACCTCCCAAACACCCCTTGATTCTTTGCACTCACCTCCACCTCTACTGTCCTTTCCACTGTTCTGGCTCTGCATCTGGGCACAGGTAATTTAATCACTACTTAATTCATTTAATCTCATGGCCTCCAGCAAGGGCCTCCTACAATCCATCTTCCACAATGACTGTCTTGGCTTTAAATCACATCTCTATCTCTAACCCTTATCATTTGTTCAAGTGGCAAGCCAACCGTCAGGAGATTGCTCAGAACGTAGATGGGACAAACTCAAATTCAAACTTGGACTAGACAGTCTGTCCTCCTCCCCTGCTCCCCATCCTTGGGGCATCTCTGTCTCTCGGGTGTCTTGCAGACCCTTACCTCTAGATACCAGTGCCCTCTTAATTCTCCTATTGCCCTTCACTGAACTCCCACTTTGGGAAATTGTCTTATACCAGGTATTACAGAGAATATTCTTTCCCATCCTCCCATTTTTTCCCATTAATTATGACCTCCCTGAGAGCAGAGATTTATCTTGCATCTAAGTGGGCTTCTCATGTGCAAGATACTCAGGATTGACTGAGTAGTCTGAACAAATCTATTATCAGTGGAGTCTTTGGTGAGGACTTAAAATACTTTGACAACAACCAACTGTTTCTTTAAATTCTGAAGAGAAATGAAAGATGTTTCTGAATGTACTAGTATGCTATAGAATAAAAAGATATCAACTTAAATTGTTGGAGGCTTTTTTTTTTTCACTACATGGAGTAAAACTATCCATTAGCCCTTTATAAATTGTAAGAGAGGGAAAAATATTAATTTTGTAATAATTTCATGTAGTTGAAATGCTGGTTTTAGCTAAGTCAACCATGATAATATAAAATTCACAGATATTATTTTTCAGATATGCATTTCTATATTGTTTATTATAAGCACATACTGTTTTAAGTTCTCTAAATGCAATATAGAATTTAATCTTTGTAATAACCCTACAAAGTATCATTATTCTCCCCCTTTTTACAATAAGAAAAATGAGACACAGAGAGGTTTTTGACACTTGTTTGAGGTCACACAGCTAGTTAAAAATAGAATCTGGATTTGAATCCAGATCTGACCACAAATCTCATTTCTAGCTCATTACACTAAACTGAAAAATGTGGAGCAAAAACTCACTGAACCAGAGTCAGAAGTCCTGGGCTCCAGTCCCTATTCCACCAGTTACTAAGTGGCAGGTATGTGAACTTGGACAGATCCCCCAATAGTTCTAAAATTATACAACTATAATGCAAGGCCTACTTTTGTACTTTAAATGTCATTAAAAAATTTACAGTTGTATTGTGACACCTAGTTCCCTCTATGAACTAGGAGATGGAGAATGGGATCAAGAATGCTAATTGCACCCATCCCCTGCCCAGTTGAATGCTGTTCTTGGGGGAAATACCATCTGCTCTACCAACCACTTCCATTTATCACATTGTGACAACCAGCCACAACCTTGGTCTGAATAAGATCTTATCTAATGAGCGAAAGATATTTATGAGTATGATGAAGAAATACAGGTGGTAAAAAAAAAAAAAAAAAGAGAGAGAGAAAAGAGGGTTCTTTGGTTACATGATCAGCCTGACTCAAAAGGTACTAATCAATGGATGCTGTCAACCTAGACAAAGACTGTGGACAGATGTGAGAGTTCTGTTTTTCTTGACATTTTCATTAACAAATTGGATGAAGACCCAAGAATCACATTCATCAACTCTGTAGATTTAAAAAATGGGCAGAAGAGCAAATACTGGATGTAATAATGAGGATTCTGATAAATTAATCCAACAAATTAATCCAATAAGATTAATCTAGCACTAATAATTTCAAAGTCCAAATAATGATTTTGATTTTGGAATAATAACATGGTAACAATAACATGCAGAAAGTGAAAAAATTCAGGTCACAGGAAATACAATTTAGTAGCAATATATGGGAAAAACACAAAAGACTGGTTAGTAAAATGGGCCAATAATATAATGTAACTGTCAAAATAGTACGAGTTTTATCACAAACATGTCTAAAATCCTGTGCTTAAGTGGTATTAAAATTGGAAGGTTCATTTTTAGCCTGAAAAATTAATAAGTAGATAACCTAACATTAAGGCATTATTAATATGAAACAAGCACAAGCTATTATTATTGGCTGAACTGCTGCCCAAATTATTAAAAATTACCTCTTAATATAAATCTTCCCCTAAGTATTCTTATTCCATCTCTCCATAGGTGGAGCCTACTTCCTATTTTTGTCCTCAGCTTTACAGGACTACAATGAACAAAACTATGTATTTAAAGTATACAATGTGATGATCTGCTGTACATATACACTATGAAATTATCACAAGCAAGTGAATTAACACATCTCTCACCTCTTACCTTCTTTTTTGTGTGCAGTGAAAATGCTTCACATCTCCTCTCCTAGCAAATTTCAGGTCACCATGCTGTACATTAGATCTCCCAGAAATGATTCATCTTATAAGTGAAATGTTGTACCCTCCAACCAACAATTTATATAGATCAAGTGACTATTCACCTGCTCCTTATTTTACAATACCACACTTAGGGACCCCTTGACCATTTAGCAACTTAAGGATAAGGAATCAACAGATCTGTGTTTGCGAGCTTGAAACACAACAGTGCTTTTTCACTAAGTTTAATCAGAAGCTTTAAAAAAGGGCACGGTGGATTGGGCATGAGAAGATCTCACAGTCATGACTACTGCCATGTTTCACTGCCTCAACATTATTAAGAAAATAAGGACCACTTTCCAGGGCTGGCTGGGCCTGGCTGGAGGCTCTTCCCCCGGGCCTGCACTGCCGTGCTCCTCACTGCTCTCTGGACTACCACGCCCTTCATAGCACAACCTGGAGCCAGCCTTCCGAAATGTTAGTCTCACAAGCCTGAAATTTTCCATAGCTCTCCCAGGTTTACCAAAAGAGGTGCCAACTTTAGCATGGCACGAGGCTCTCTGCTGTTTCATGCCACCTAACGTCCCAATCCCACCTCTGCCCACTGTCCCACACTGTCCCTTTGCTTGAGTCCCACTAAACGTGCCAGATTGTCATCCTATGAGTTACTGCACACACTGTACTCTCTACTTGGAATGTCCTGTTCACTCCACTCTTCCTTGTCCATTTAACAAACATCAATTCGTCCTTAAAAACTCAGAACACATCACTCCAGATCCAACCTTCCCAGTATCTTTCCTTATTGATCCCCAAAGTGGGACAAATGTCAGTTGCCATTTATACCTAGAGTATCACTACTGTCTATATTGTAGTAGAATTAAGAAAAAAGTTATACAGTTCTTATTGTCTCTATCAAAAGGATAAAGACAAAAGGCAGATCAGATCTACTTGGCAACACAGGAGACCTCACTCTCCCTGGAAACATCTGAATTTCTGATGCCAGCAATACAGCCCATGAAATGCACGAGTATAGCAATCACAGCTTTGACTATTTGTAAGTGATCTGAAAAGTGCCGAAAACAGAATGAACTGTAATTTTATTGAGGCTGGCACTTTAGAAAGGGTGAGCTGGCCACATGTCTGCATGTCAACACAGCTTGGTTGATCTCTATTTGCCATTACATACTCAGCACATCTCGTTAAGAGGGATAAAGTGTCTCTTCGTGAAAGTGACCCCCTCAACCAAAAAAAAAAAAACAACCAAACCTAACTGCTGGTTCCAGCTGGGGCAGGGAGAACAAAGTGGGCCATGGAAAGCAATGGTGTAGACAGAAAAAATGTGAGATAAACAGAGAATAAAATGTTGACTTTGCTGGTGGCTCTGATCTGTGACATGACTTAACCTACCATGCATTCTACACAGGAACAAGAAAACATGATTTGCTAAACCGTCTTCTTTTAATTAGGCTGTATGTGGGAAATAAAACTCTGTCAGTATTTGTCATGAAAGTTCCCAGACATCTTTCATGACTTCTGACGGTCTACTTTATATCAAAATATTTACAACTCAAAAAAAAGTCCTCAAATAAGGAACAATTTACAAAATTAATGTAGTTCTATATACTGTCAGACAGAAACATTATTTCAAAATGAATGCTTTATGCCCTCGTCCTCAGTAAGATCATGTGCTAGAATTTCTTTAACAGAATATCCAGGAATTCCATTTATCCTGAATTTATTAGTAGAAACTCATCTCAGTAATTTTATAAAAGGTAATCTCAAAAAGGCAAGTCCTTCACAGAAGATATATAGTGGCAATTTTAAGATTATTAGCCCAGGATATTCTCACACATGTATAATATGTCATCACTAAATCATAAGTGAATGTCTTATGGAAAAGGAAAAATAACCTAGTCTGCTCCTCCTGTCGTCTGTGGAATAAGCCGGAGGCATGTCTGTGTTCACTGAAAAGTAACATGAGAACAAAGCTTCTTTTAAAATTGCAGGAGAGGAAATGACGCCTACTTGACCGTCAGCTTTGATAATACCATTGTGTGTGTGTGCCTCCTGGCCCTGAACTGCACTGGGCAAGTCCCAAGTCATTCAAGCAGTGGGCACGTCTGTCCTGGACACTGCTGCATGTCTGATGCCTACCCACTGCCTGGCAAAAAAGAAAAAAGGCTCTTAACAGTTATTGAATGAATTAATCCCACTGCATTCTAACAACTCTATAAAAGACCCTGATCTTTAAGAACTTATAGGATTAGTGAAGACAAAAAAAAAAAAGAAAGAAGCCTCAATTCAAAATGTAATTCTTGACAATAGCATTTCAGTTTTAAGGTATATTAAAACTCAACAAAATATTTCCCAGTGACAGAAGCAATGAAATATTTTGTCAGAATGTCCTCGAATGCTTTTCACAACAGTCTGATATAAGCTGTAAAAGAAAATTATTCTGCTTTGAAATCCTACATTAACAGGAATATAATATTGACCTCAATCATATCAGATTGGTGAGGTCAAGGTAACATTTATCCAACTCTAGCTGTAGGCACCGTGAGCTGGATGTTATTATTCCCATTTTACAGATAAGTAAACATGCAGAACTTGCCCAAATTCACAAAACTGGCAAATAGGAAATGGAATCTGGTCCCATTCCTTTTACTATGAACATGCTTTACATGTGGGACATCAGGAAAATAAAGAGTAATAGTCACGGCATTTTCCTACATATTAAGAACACACACACACACACACACACACACACACATTCTTTCTCTCTCTCTCTCTCTCTCTCTCTCTCTCTCTCTCTCTCTCCTTCTCTCTCTCACATTCACCCTCCAAAAACAAAAACAAAAACACTTAGATCAACTTACACATACTGTTTTGCAATCTGCTTTTCCAGTTTACAAATTTTGAGTATCTTTCCACATCAGTAAATACTTTCCTACCATACCATTAATGAAGAAAGGGTTTTCCATTACATGTATATAACACAATTTGTGTATTCAATCTCCCAATTATTGAGCACTTAAGTTGTTTCTAGTTTATGATTATCATAAACAAAGCCACAGAAATCATTTTTGCAAATTAGAGGGCTTTTTGCGTGTACTTCTTGTGGAAGTCACCAGAATGTGAAAATGAGGTTTTCCCAAGCTTTGAGAGAGCACCTCCTTCCAATTTTGAGACACCCCACTAAGCAGACTTCCTACCAAGTTAAGAATTACTGTGGGGGGAGAAAGCTAACAGGAACACGATGTCCACATGCACTGTGGAGGCGAGAACCACTGCTTACAGACTGGTCTCTGTACACATGCTTTATTTTTTCTCCCTTAAGTTCCTAGTGGTGGAAATGCCTGACTAAGGGACATGGCACATTTTTGAGGCTTTTGATGAGTAATGTAAAATTGCCCTCCTGGAAAGTCTTAACAATTGAAACACCCCCAGCAGCATTTGAAAGTGACAATTTCCAAAACCTTCTGGTTGGCTAGAGTGTATTTAAACAATCAAATCCCTATATGGCTCTAACTTTTTAAAACAGTGAAACTATAAAAAAAAAAAAAAATACCTAGAAAAATGGCCAACAATTCAGAAAACAAGTGCTAGATTTTAAGGTACACATGTTTTCAAATACAAACTTCAATGACATCAGATCCCAGCCGACTGAACTTAAAAGAATGACTATTAGAAAACCAGCGGCACGGAGCTCAGAAAGATGCTGAGCGAGCAAGTATTTTCACTTGCCTATCTGGCTAATATTAAGCTTAATAGTTTGGACTTTAAAAGCAAAATGTTCTATTTTTTAATAAAAAACTAATAAAATTATGTAGTCTTTCAAATTTTATATATACTATCTAATAGCTAACGTGCAATCTGAAGTTCTCAAAATCCTTTTAGATATTTGTTTATTCAACAAATACCTGCATGCCTACTGTGGTCTGGGCACTGTTCTGTGGAGTCGCAGTGGTGAACCTGACACAGTCCTGCCTCTGAGGAGCTGCTTAGGGCTGTGCAGAATTCTGCCTGAGGGACCTGCACATCCCCATTAGCATGCCAGTCCCGAACCACTGGACTCTTGGGCAAATTATAACACCTCTGGGTCTTGCTTTCTGTGTCAGTAAACTGAGGAAGCTAACCAGATGATCTGAGGTCTCTTCTGGCTCTAATTCTATACATCCTTTGGTTTTGTTTGAATGTTTAAATTCCTACTACTAATAAGAACTTTGCATTTTAAGCTTTATGTAGTTCTTTCATGAAATCAGAAAAAAAAAATTTATGTCTACGGTAAAATTTTGGTGATTCAGGTATCTTTAACAAATAAATAAACATAGGTAAGGTTCCAATGAGAGTAAGATTTATGCTCCTGACCTTAACTGCTTTATAGAAGAGGTTTCTAAAATATTCTTGCTTCCTTCACTTTTGTACTGCACTATAAATACTAAGGCACGAAATGTGAAACAGGACCTCACTGGTATGGCAGTGGGTCTCCAAGCCTGTGGATAGGAATGGCTGGCACCCCAGCTTTTAGGTGGCATGCTGGCACCCTCAGGGGCTCAGGGGCTGCAGCACTGAAGCCCTGGTCATGACTCTGCCCTTCAGCTTACCTCCCCACCCCTCAGCTCAACAGAGACGCACAATTCTGTCTACAGAATGTCTATAACTCACTGCTTCATTAGCCGTTCTAATATTAGAAATGGGAGGCACTACTTCTGCCACTACTTGTTATTTTCCACCAGATGTTTCTGCCACCGCTATTTCAACTCTCATTGAATCCAGGGTCTCCTTAGAGAAGCCTGCTTCTGACAGCAGTTAGGGGAAGGCCTAGCAAGGGCCCTGAGGATCTTCAAGCCCACCTCTAGGGAAAAGCCACACAAAGATTTTCAGGAAGTGGTATCGCCTCCTTGTGGTCTTTAAGGGTACCAACAATAACATAGATAACACATGTATTCTCAACTACAGGCATATATTCCAAGCCCTCCTCAGTACTGCCCTACAAACCAGAAGAATCTGTAAGAGCCAAGAGTTTCTCACCTCTGTGCAAAAGTACATGAAAATTCACAGAATTTGTCTTCAACTTCCAACATAAAACCATAAAACAGGATTTGATAAACACAATCTTTGCTCACAGGAGCAACATCCACAGCAGCAACTGGTGAGGTCTGTGCTGTAATTACAGACAATGTAAGACAAATTTGGAATTCCTGCATCTCTACAGTTCACAAAGGAAATGTAAAGGAAGTAGTAAAAGTACGTTAACTCAAACATCTAAGTGTCTAAATTTACCACAACCAGTAACATTTAAAATAGATGCTTATGTGCCTCTGCTATTTTGCCTGAAGAACCTTCACTACAATGACAGTGACAAGGGCAACTCTACTTAAGATTCAGGAATCCTTTACATAGTGTTTGCACAGGGCTCATGAGAGGATTGGAAGATAAAATCACCCTACATGGAAACAACTTATGGGTTCTTGTATCAACCAAATAAATTGGAAATGAAATAATTAAAAACCCTCCTTCTGCAAGATCACAAAACTGATGTTAAACAGGAGCCCAAAAGTCACAGTCAAAAGAAAGACAACAGACTATAACAATTGCTTGGCAAAAACTAATTCCCCAAGCTTTCAACTATTAACATAAAGGAACACATATTTAGAATGACAAACAGATTAGAAGTTGGGAAGAGGAAATATCAGTTCCTGATATTCCCTAAAATAGAACATGCACACATTCTTCCGTGAGAAAAAAAAAGGTACCTGTATAAAGCACATATATGTGTTCATTAGTCTGTCATGACCCAAAAGAATTAAGACATCCATATATTAAAAAAAAAAAAGGCATTTCTCAATATTTTATCTTTAAGCAAATGGCTAATCCGCTGAAATCAAAGATGAATCTTCTGACTAAATGACTCAGAAATCACTATCATGTCCTGGCTTCAGACTTTAATTGCATAAAACAGCAATCAAATACAATTGACTTAAAGCAGTAATCTGAGGGACTGTGTTAACAGTACAACAGATTTGGTAATGTCAAGGGCCAGAGCCAAGTAGAAAGCCTAAATACATAACTTCTGAATGTAAGCATTTTGACCAAAATCAGGCAAGATTATTTTTAAAAATCTTTGATTATTATTTTAACAATCCATAGCCCATTGTGACTGAGGCTATTCCTGGTGCTGGGGAAGCAACCAAGAACAAGCAGATCTGTGCCAACCCTTCCAGAGCGTCCAGTGGGTTTAGGAAATCCACCATCCAAGGTCTCTCTATTCCACTTATATAAACATTCCTTGACATATGCAAATACACTGGGCACCCATCCCAGCGCCTGCTCTCTTCTGCCTGCCACTTCTCCCCTTTCCCCTTTATCTGAAACTCCAGCCACACAGGACAGGCAGCCTCTGTTCCTCTGGCATGTGAGGTTCAGCCCCATTCCAGGGCCTTTGCACTTGCTATTCCCTCTGCCTGAACCATTCCCACTCCAAATCTCCAGAAGCACAGGCTTCTTCCTGTCCTTCAACGTTGGGCTCATCTCTCTCCATCTCAGAAAGGCTTCTAGGACTACGTAATCTAAAGCAACAGTATTCTGCTCACCCCGCTCTCTTCACCACGGCAACCCCATTTTACTTCTTTTCCAGTACTTATCACTATCTGATATTATCTCCTTTATTGCGTCTCTGCTTTTTATCTGGCTCCCACTATTGGACTCATAGAGGGGCCTGGCTGTCCTGTGCACTGCTATATTCTTAGTCCCTAGAAATTGCCTGAAATATAACAGATGCTCAATAAATACTTATTTAAGAAGAGCAAATATAGGCAACATTAGCAGATTTTTACCACAATGACAGGTACCAAATAATAAAGAAAACAAACAAACTAACAAACAAAAAAAGCCACTTTAAATGTTAAAAGATCTCTTTGATCAGTTAAAAGAAAAAGATTATAGTTTACATTAATCTTAAAAACATTCTCAAAAATAAACATAATGGAAATCTAAAGCTCAATACTGAAATTTTATAATGTATTAGGCTCAATTTCTAGCATTAGCATTACTTCTACAATTTATTCTATTCTGAGCACTCAAGAGACCTCAATTTTTAATTTAAAATAAAAGAGCCAAATATTTTCTAAAAGCATACTCTCCTTTAAGACTTTATTAATAACCTTCCAAATTGTACAATTTGTAACCATATTATAGCTACATTAAAATGTGAAATATTGGTGACAATCTACAAAAGCAGGGAATTTAGTGCCTAATGGCAAACAAGTTTTATAAAACAACAACTCCCATTATCTTCAATTTAATCAAAGGTACAGGACTTTTCTTCATATTCAAAAATATTTAAACTCTTGAGAATTTTTCTTACAGATTATCTTTAAAATTTTATATCTGTTCTTTTATTCCTAGTGTTAAAACAGAGAGCTAAGGTGTTAATCAAGGACCATGACTAGTTATTGGTCATAACGGCTCATGCTTCACCACAAAGACACCAAAAATCTTTATGGATCCCTCTGAAATTATATAAAAGCAAAAGATGTACATCAGAGAGAAGGGACATTTATTTCCTGGAATGTGATGCAAAGAAGTAAGTTACTACTGCCTTTGGGCCTTTGGGAATAATTGAAATCCACTTAAAAACCTCAAAAACTAATGTTTTACAATTTCATAGCAAAATATCAAAAACAACCTACACATATCTCAATAAAGAAGAGGTTAAATCAATTATGGTTTCTCCTTAATGGAGTACTCCACAGCTGTAAGGCAATGAGACAGCTCTCTTAGGTACTGATATAGAGACTGCCAAGATTTAGTACTCTGCAGGGAGGGTGGTGGAGCTGGTGCAGAACAGAGTCTACAATAGGTCCTTATTTGTGGAAAGACAAGTAAAAAGAACACATATTAAATGTTTATACTAGCACAGGTTCTATCAGGAAAAATATACACAAGGAAGCTAGCAACCCTGGTTCCTGGGGAGAACAGGGCATCAGGGGAGAGAGGTATACTTTCCATTCTATAGCTTTAGTATCTATTGAATCTTCTACAGTGTGCATAAAATGCCTGCCCCCAAAATTAATATAATACATTTCAATATTGGAATATCTTATACTATTACCAACATATTACTCAACGATAACCATCAAAAAGCAAAAGCTTTCAAAAATCACAAGAGTTTATTCTCTTTGACCACACAGCTCCTGATCCTTAATTCCCAGAAGAGAATCCAAGTCTCCGCTAATTAGAGAGGCACGCTTGTGATCTCACCTACTACAAAGCAAATAAGCCTCAATTCAATTCTTGGAAGGGAAATAGCTGCTCGGTTCACCTAAAAAACATACCTCATATTTAAATTGAGCATGTAACTACCTAATGAAGCCTCCAAACCAATATAGTTTCTACCTGGCTATAAAAGAGAAAACCAGAGACAAGTAAGAGGACAGTCTCCTGTTTTAAAAACACACTAAGGATTCCTTTCCTCTTCCAGGCTCAGACAAGGAACCCTCTGATATTAATGAAATATGATTTCAGATCTGTGGCAAAATAATCATTTAAGGGGAGGAGCAAGAATCATTCCCACTAAATAAACACTTATGAAAGTATATCAGTAGGGGAGAGGAGTTTGCTTTAAATTTAAGTTAGAAATCATTTTTTGTAATGCTGACTGATACTACTAAATCACATTAATTTTACTCCAAGCAACTTTCAAAAAATTTAATGACAAAGCTGAAACTGAAAACGAACAAATAGGAAAGAAAACTTTAAATTGAAAATTCCATTCAATGTATCTTGAACACAGGGAAATGCAAAAATCACATCCACACAAATGCCACTCATATCAGTACACATGTTATATCAATATTTGACTTTATAAACACACCCACAGAAAAAGGAACACAAAGATACCCAACTATAAATAAAAGACCTCATATTTTTTGGTAGCTGGAGGTGAAGATCAGAATCACATCATGCAAACCCAGATGTAAACTCACAACACTTGATGTGCAGTTTTCTGTAGGTCAGAACTCGTGATTCCTGCTCTGTCCTATTAGACAACACATCAGATGTGGCATTTTTCATGAAGCCTAACTGTGATCGCCAACACGTTAACTTTGCGTTTAATCAGTATAGCGCCTTGGGATTATGCTATAATCAGTATAGCATAAATATACGAGTAAATCAAATAGTAGAATATAAACACAGAGGGGACGAAGAACTAGTTTAAGGAAGAGTTGCTGCACTGGATCACGAACTCATTTGGTTGATTACATCTCCGAAAGGAAAAATAGAAATTAAAGCTCCTTCCCATCCCCCAGGTAGCTTCTGGTCCTAGAAGCCCTACGTGGGGCAGAAGTTTGCAAGGGAGGAGTCGGCGCCCTCCGGGACCGAAGAGTGGCCCAAGGGCGCGCGGGGAGCAGCGCGACACAGGGCGCTTGCCCCTCCCCCCCCACCCGGGTCACTCATCTCGGACGCGCTCCAGGCGCTGGGACCGGAGCCGGCCGGAGCGCTGCCCCTCACCCTGCCCGGGCCGCCAGGGCTGGCGGCGACGCGCCCGGGACCCGTGCTCTTGCCTCCGCGGCTCGCGCTGCCGCCGCCGCGCCCACCCGCACCCAGCACTCACGGGCCGCTCCCGCGCCGCTATCTCGCCATCCCCCGCCGTCGACTCTGCTGCCTTGGCCGCCGCCCGCGGGGCTGCCCGGAGTCCGCAGTCACCCCGGACTGGAGAGGAGGAGGAGGAGGAGGAGGAGGAGGGCCGGACACGACCCGCTGCCGCCACCTCGCCTCCCGGTCCCAGCTCTGACGGCTCGAGGCGGCCAGGGGCGAGGGGCGGCCCGCTGCCCTCTGCGAGCCCCGAGAGCCGCGGCCGCCGCCAGAGCCGCGCGGAGGCAACGGTAACGGCCACGGCCACAGCCACGGCTGAGACGCTCCAGCCGGGTCTGCGGCGCGCGGGGGCGGTGCCAGCACGCCACTCCGCGGGGGGTGCTGCTGCCGGCCCCGCCCCCAGCCCCGCCCCGCCGCCCTCACCCCCCACCCCCTCTGTTCCCCCCAGCGCCCTCCCCTCGCCGGAAGCCGGCTGCGCGCCCCCGCCGCCGCCCTCCGGCACGGCCGCGCGCGTCCGGCCCGCGCCCGCGACACCGCCCCTGCGAGCCCGAGGCGAGCGGCCGCGCGCGACGCCGGCGCTCTGAGCGGTGTTTCGGCGGCAAGTCCCGTCCCGAGGCCATTCTCGGAAGGTCATGGAAGAGCCAGGGAGAGCAAAGCATCGGAGCCGGTACAAATCCTCATGCAAGGCGGGCCTAGTGCGCAGAGGCCCTGCGGGAAGGAGAACAGCTCCCAAAGCGCTGTCCATGCGCTTTGCAAACACAGTGCATAGACGAGAGGGGTCATTTTTTAGCTTCCTCTGTAAATACACACGATAAACAGCTTCTGCGACTCGGAGTGGGCGGGAGGTGGGGGGGGGACGATTGCTTAGGTTTTATGAGTTACCTAAAATGCCCCTAGGCCTGGTGCGCTGCCCCTTGGCCACCTTCTTCCTCCCTGGTGCAGGGCTCCTGCAGTCCCAGAGGGCCCGCGGGGCACTCTTAAGAATATCCTGGAGCCTTATAGTCGTGCCTCCAAGGCGTGGTGGGCTTATTTGTGCGGAGAAGAAACAGCTCCCTTAATGGGGTGAGATTTTTCCTCCCTGCATTGTTCCCATTTCCGCAGTTTCACTTGGCCTCGATTTTCTTCCAGAGTAATGCACCAAATGAAATTAGCTGGAGAGCTTTTGATGGCACAGAATCATGGTTTGAAGATGTTTACGCTCTATGCCGGACGCGTCTGATGATGTTCTCTTCGGCACAATTAATTTTGCAAAGTTCAGAAATGTGCCAGACAGAGCCCCTGACACGCAGAGTCGCAGGGTTCTGCAGACATAACCTTCAATAAGAAACCAGCTTGTTTGTTTCATTTGTGATTTATTTGATGCACTAACACTAAGGCCAACGTGTTTTCTAGAGACCTTTGGATGAAATTACGAAGCAATTTCTGAATTGGCAAAATGAAGCTTATTTTCTGAAATAACATTTTTCTGTTCATAATGTAACTAAAATGGGGAACAAAACACCTGCCAGTATATTGGGCTTCGTAGATGAAAATGTTTCACGGTAAGAAACGGTCCCTACCAGTGTGATCTGATGCCCAATTCTAGCCGTGAACACCAAAACTAAACAATTCTGAGGAGTAAAGTGAAGAAATAAAATGGAGTCAGTATAGTCAAGCTGCTAAATTACTAAAACGAAGTGGGTAGAGCAGAAGAAATCGCACCTGTAATGAAAGTTCTGGAAATGAAATGCTTTGTTTTTGAAGAGGGTGGGTCATTCACAAAAGCAGTAAATGTGAGATAATGGGGGTTTGCTGTTACATTGGCTCCAGCAGGCTTCTAGGGATGGCTGATAGAACATGTAATATAGTGTCTTATCAATCAGTGGAACAAGATATTGCTTTGTTCCTGGAAGAAATTTTGGAATCAAATAAAAACATACAAATTGAGCATAGTTATTAACCAGTGACTCATTGAAATGAGTGAAACTATTTTTCATTTTAAGCCTGACTGATAAATGTAAATTTAAATTGGTTTATTTTAGAGCACAGTTTTGGACACCATTCAAAACTTTTAATTAGATCCCTATAACAAGAAGACATGAGAGCAATCAGCTAATTTTCTCTAGATGCTATGTTCTTTACCCAAAGTGGTTTGGAATGCTATTTGAGGGGCATAAAAAAATGCCATAAACACTATGAATGATAGTATCTGCACAGGATTGTTTAGAATACTCTCAAATAAATAGATTACAGGTGTGTTATGTAAAATATTTTGGTAAATTATTATTTCCCTAGTATGGCCCCAACAGGACTTTATTTTGTTTGTTTGTTTGTTTATACCGTGCTTTCTTCCAGAGACTTAAGGTGGTTTGCATGATAGACAAATATTTTTTTTTAAAAGTCAAGAAAATTCTGGCTGAGACTAACAATAGCGTTTGAGCACAAAACTTAGTTCCAAGCTTCCTTATCGCCAAGCGAAATAGAGAAAATGAAGATTTTCATAATTTTCATTGCCAAGTGGAAGGAATCATACAGTTTACTTAGGAGAAAGTCTTTCCTGGCCCAAGCCCTGAGGGGAATGTGTCGTAGTATCTTTAAATGAGGAATATTCAGAAATCTAAGTTATGAGAGACACTATACAACAACTGTTTGGACCATCTTTTGAAGACAGGCACAGCTAATATACATTTTCTGGTGAACAACTTTGAAATTGCTGTTGTTGAAAGTAAGTAGTGAGACTCTTACAGAGCTGTTTTTTTTTTTTTTTCTTTCGTTTAATACTGGACTTTGAAGGCAGGCAAAGGACATATCAAATCTTGGTTTTCCCAGGGTCCTTCTCCATAAAAAGGGGTTTTAAACGTATTGACTTTATAGGGTGATGGAGAGAACAAATCGGTTAATTTCTGTAAAACCCCTTACTGCTGTGTTAAAACTTGCTATAGTTTTTCTCAGCCAAGGTGTGTATGTATAGTTTTTCCTCTGCTCTTACAGCTTGTTTTTTATTGTAAACTACCTCAAATCCTTCTTGGAAGAATGCATGATATATGTGCCTAATACAAAGTAAGCAATAAATACTAGCTGCAAATATTATCATTATTACAATTTCTACTACCACTTGTAAATCGAAGTAGTTATATGAGCTTGCTTTGGGGCTGGCAAGGTGGTTATAAAATCTTGTTATCCTTAGTGGGTAAAGCTTAGGGGACTATGAGGAGTAAACAGATACCACTAAGATAAGCATAAAATCATCTTTTTTCCCAATTTATTCCTTTTATTTTTTGCCCATTATCTCCTGTCCTATGTGACTGCACTTAATTATTTGATTTGAGGAGCACTGAGTAAGAATCCCTCAACAGACTAACATTTAACTTCTTGGGTCTTTAAGACCTGTTACATCAAGAATCTTAAAATTTCTTATAGTTTTGAAAGGTCAATACCCTAAGTTGTTAAACTAATTCCTAGAGTCAAAAACCTAGGGTTGAAGAGGGGGAGTACCAGGAATGAGGAAAGGATGAGGGGACCACTCCTAGCAAACCCTCTTCCTGTAATAATCTCTGCCAGCCCCCTCAGCTCTGCCCGCTTCTCCATACCTCCCATTTGATCCCAACAAACTACTGTCTGATTAGAATCTTCATTTCAAACACCTGCTCTTCCTCTCAGTAATCTTCTTGTTTTCCTCCCTGCCACTCCCATCTTCTCTTTTCTGCACGTCTCTACTCATACCTTCCATCTTCCCTTAGGGTCCTTCATCCCTTCACCTTTTAGCTCCTCTTTTGACTTACCAAGCCCTCTGCTATGATCCTGCTTTTCTCTTTCTTCGCTTGTATTCTTTATCTGTTGTCTAGAATGAGTCAGGGGCAAAGCAAGACATTAAAATTGATGCTACCTCATTCTTTATAGTCACCGATCCAGAATCCTGTGCTAATATTCTCAGTTGAGCTAATGGATCCCACAAAAGAGCAATTTACTCCATTCTCAGTGGTGATGTTAACCTCATTATTTAACTTTTCCTACAGCTACTGCATTCAGTGTGTTGCCAGAGGCATCTTGCACAGATGGTGAAAGAAGCCAAAAGATTAAGAATTGAGCTGAGGTCAAGTCAGAGGTAGTGTAATAGTTTGAAATTGGACCCAAATTCCTTAAATCTTTGAATATATTATCCTAACTATTGTATTTGATCCACAGCCTTTGGTCCGTACAACACCAAAACAAAACAAAGCAAAACAAACAAAAAAATAACAAGCAAAAGAAACGCCTCACACTAAAGGAGAATGAGTTTGTATTTTTAGTTTCTGACTGTGAAGAATTTTCAGTGGTTACCCATTTACCAACAGGGTTAATTCAAGGTCTCCAATACATTGGGTAGCTGAAAAACAGTCAGTTAAATAATTAATTTCGAAAAATAGCATTGTCCCTAGGGTTTTCTTTGGGTACCTAACCTGGTACACCACCTGAGTCTCCCATCGGAAAAAAAAAAGTGGCCATCACTATGGCAGCTCTGGTAAACAAGGACATTTCCGTTGATGATTTCCCTGCTGGAACTTGAGGTAACTGAGGACACCACTCTCAAAGAGAAAGTCTGTAACTCTGACATTCTTTATAAGACATGCCCTTGGGTTTTCAGGCTATTTTGTTTAATCACAGATACTTATGCTCAAAGAACTGAAAGAAACCTTAACAGTACTAATAAATTAAAATACTATTTACTTCAAATTCAAGTACTCATAGAATCTCATTCTACATACCAAGGCACTGCACCAATTAATCTAAGCTCCCAACTGAAGAGATAGTGACTCTTCAGTTGGGAGATAAATATTAATAGTTATTGACATAAATAACATAAATAATAGTTATTAACAGTGTATCAAAGCACTTTTTTATATTATTAGTCTCATTTTACAGATAAAGAGACCAAAGCTCAAAGAAGTAAAAAAGATTAAACATACCATCTAATTCCACAGTCAATATAATAATTTAGAAGACATGGGCTGGAAGTAGGGTTTTAGGTAACAGCAATGAACATTTGTTGAGCACTTATGCATGCCAGGTATACCAAGTTGGTACTGTGTACCAACTCATTCCATCTTCTTGGCAACTCTTGAGTTGCAGGGAAGATTGTCATCCCCATTTACAAAGGAGGCCACACAGATATTGATCACAGTGCGATTCAGACTACCTCAGTCTGGGGCTAAAACCCACACTCTTAATTATTGGACTCTACATTGCATTGTCAGTGCCAGGCACTAAATCTTTTACTACTTCAAATTTCAGGAGGTTTACTAGATCCTCACCTACAACTTGCTACTACTACTGTAAGCAAGGCTTTGACAAAATTGCTTTTTGACCAAGAGCCATTCATGCCCCCCCTAAGGCATGTTCTTTGGTCTCTCCTTAGTCCAATATGCTCCTCCACTTTGCCTTTGTTGGCTTGAATCTCTTTCTCTTGTACATTCCTGTTTCAGATTTCATTACTCATTGGGATAGATGATGTGCTATTTCTTCTGAGCATTGTTTGAGTTCTGCCATGTTGTATATCACTGTATCTCTGTAGGGCCTGGCTCTCTCACTGTCCCCAAACCTCTCCCCTCTGCATTGAGACTCCATGATCATATTTTCACACTACCGTTTACCTCCTTGGGGTGACTACTTTCTTCAATAAGAAAATATCTTTATATGCAGAATCCCCAACAGTCAGGAACACCCCCAAATACTTCCATTGGATTTAGAGAGAGTGTTATTTTTGCTTATGCTTTATGACATCTCTATTTCACACACAGTGGCTTCGTTAGGCCTTTCTTAGAATTATACTCAGTTTATGAACCCTGGATTTTCAATACATATGTCCATCTTTAGAAAATAAAATATTTCAGTTAAAGAACAAAGAATGTTAGTATTTCATATAATTTTCAATATAATAGATCTCAATGAAGATTAATCAATGAAGATTCCTTTCCTGCAAGTGGTAAAAATGCAACCCAAACTAATTTTGCAATGCAGGGCCAGAAGGGAGGGAGAGAGATCATGAAAATTTTCAGATGGCTATGCAGATTTGTGATGAGAACTGTAGAAAAAAGGCCAATTCCTATCTGAAAGAAGGTGTGATGGGCAGGTTTATGAAGAAACATGACGTGGGATAAATACATACCTCTGTGTAATCATTATTACATTTTTAAGTTCGTATTCAACAAATATTTGTAGAGCACTTACTACATAAATGCTAAGGATACAACAGTGGACAAAACAACTAGAGCCTTTATCTTCATGAAGTTTACATTGTAAGATCCTTTCAAAACATGGTCAGAATGTACTATATTAGCCTGAAGCCTCCCTCCCCATGAATGAATGAATGAATGAATGAATGAATGAATAAATAAATAGATAAATAAATGGTTTAAAATTAATTTCCTATTAATTAACTATAAATAGTTCTCTATTGCTGTTTATCATTTTTTTGTTCTAAATGTTTAAAACTTAACATTTGATTTCTCAAAAGCCCAGGTTAATTATAGCTCAGAAAAGTATTAGAAGTTAACATATAATACTCAGCTCAAAAAATATAGAAAATTTGTTATTCCTTTGATTTAAAAAATTTTTAGTGGCCAAATGTCAAAATAAATATATGTAGGCACATTTGATTTAAAACCAACACTTTTTCCATTTTAGATATTTTCTAATTTCTATTAAAAGGCAAAGAGAATATAATTCGTTTTTCCCAGCCACTAAAACAGCAACAGATCTAATAATATGTTCATGCTTAGTTCCCTTATCTTGTATCTCCCTACTCTGGTTCACTGGTTTCCAAAGATGTTGAGGAGTTAATCAGAATTTTATGAAAAAGAGGCTCCCTAATCAAGAAGTTTGGGTAACAATGGGTTAAATGAACCCCAACAGCTTTCAGGTTATGGGTCATTTTAGAGCTATTAGTACATTGTGGATCTCCAAAAATAATATAATGTGATGTAATGTAATGTGATAATATAACACAATGTACAGTGTAGAGGACACTGCCCAATAATTATTCTTTTAGTAACAATATCCGGATTGTCCTTTGGGGATCTGCCCCTCCCCTTCTTTGCCCTTGAGTTCTGGTGAGGTTGTCCCCCTTCCCCAGCTTTAGAAATGGTCATATGACCAGTGATGGGCTAGTTAGTGTTTACCAATCAATTCTCCTAAGGAAAATGGCCCTGATTTATAGCATTTGCCTGTTTCTATGGAGTAAATACTCCTATCTTGGCCAATTTCAAGCTACAAGGTGAAATCACAGGATGTAGAGTTGGGAAGAGATGCATAGTCAGTTCCTGGGAGTCTCCAGTGCGGCAAATCAGATATGTCCCAGACAAAGTGAATCAGACCATTTATCCCTCTGGGTGCATGACTCAAGCCAGACCAGCTCCTTAGGCCCAGTTCCTTGAATATTTTTGAAACTGTTGTGGAAGATTTACATCTTTAACTGAGTTTGCTGATAGGAAGAAACTGAAAATAGTTCTGGTGATCTACTTGCCATGTGATGCATTTTGAAAGAGCCTGGCTGAGAAAGCAGTTACTTCAGAGAAGAAAAAAGCAAAGCTAAGAGACAAAGAGAGACCAAGTTCTGGTATCACTGATTTGATAACCTATATCCCTTCCATTCTCTTTCTGTGTGCTCTTTTGCTCTTCCTCTCTCAGATATGTGATATCTATCTATATCTATCTATATCTATATCTATATTTATATCTATATCTATCTATATCTCTAAATAGCTCAGATAAACAAGTAAATAATATAATGTCAATGTCAACTTGAAATAAGTGGTTTAGAAAAAAAATAAAAGGCTTAAGGGATAAACAATAACAGGGGTTACTATTTTAAATGGGGTAGTTTAGGAAGACTCCCTGAGAAGGAGTTTTTGAGCAGAGAAGCCTAAATGAAATGAGAAACAAAGCCTTGGGAATATTTTGGGGTCCAAAATGTACATGGTTGACATGTTCCAGAACTTCAAGGAGGCCAGGGTGATAGGAGCATGGGGAGCATGAAGAGGTCAGAAAGGTATCTGGGGTCAGATTAGGTAGAACATTGTAGGTAAGATAAAGACTTTTGATTTTCTTCTGTATATAATCCCTCTGGTTTATGTGTGAAGAGTAGCTTATAGGGGTCAAGAAGAGAACCAGGGAGGTCACTGAGGGTCCTACTACAGTTATTCGGGGTAGAAATCATGCTAGGTATCATGGTTGGGCATCTTCTTTGACTTACCCTTCTCTTTCACTTGTTACATTCCTGCATAAATGCTCACGGTGGGTTTTGTCTCTACAGTACCTCATAAAACCATTGGAAACAGATTGAGGTTCCTAGCATGTAGACTCTAAGACAGATTATCATGGAGATTTATTAGGGAGTGCTATTAGGACAGCAGCCTGTTGAAGAGAAGAGAAGAAACAGGCCTGGGCAGAGAACAGTTCAATGGCAATGCTGGGCATTCTGAAGTTGTGATGATTCTTCAGAGTTGTCTTGAGCTGTGGTGAGAGGTAGGAGTTTTTAAACTTCCACAATAATCAGTCATTGGATACCAACCATCCCAGGAAGAGAGCACATCCTTGGGTAATGGGGCTTGCCAGCCAAGGATCCTCTGTTGGCAGCAATCCCTGTGACTTGGAAAACAAGACCTTTATTCTTGAAGAGGATCTGTGCACCATATCACAACATCTGTCACAACACCTCTTTTTCCATGTGTCTCTGAAACTGTCCTGATTTAATTTCTCACTCCTCCTGCTACAGCCCACCATGCTATCCCCAGGATTTTACAAAATAAAAGCCAGATTGCTCTTTATTGCCTTAGTATAGTATTCAGAACTTTTTAAGAGCCAAACGTCATCTCCCTACTGCATGTCTCACAATCTGGGCAGACATGCCTATTTTTCACATCCTAAAATCCATGCTATTGCTTGAACCTGAAATGCTCTCCTCCCAAATTGTAAATATCAAAATCCTATGCTTAGAGGCTAGCTCAAAGTCTACCTTCCTCTTTCCCCAGAACCTCTGTTCTAGTACTCATTTCATTCTGCCTGCAGTGAGTTGCTTATTTGTTAGCTGAGCAAGAGCAGCAATGAGGTCCTCATCATTTCACCCCCACCCCACCCAGTCTCTAACAGCATTTAGCGTAGTTGGCTCCCCATAAATGTGGGGTGACTTGGTCTATTTTAGCTTTCATCAATGGCTAGACGATATCCTGAGATGGCAATATAGCAGAGCGGTTAAGAGCAAGTCTTCTGGAACCATACTATCCGGGTTTAAATTTGGCTGCACCACTAAGTCCATAATCACATGTAAATTTAACACATTATGCCTCAGTTTACCCATCTGTAAAATAAAGATAACAACACCACCTACTTAATTGGGTTGCTGTCAGGATTCAATGAATTAGTATACGTAGAGCATTTAGAACAGTGGCAACCACTTAATAAGTGGCTCATAGAGATTATTAGGGGACCTTCTTATGTCCTCAGTCTCTGTGGTGACCAGTGTTCACCCATGCTCGTCCAAGCTGCTACAGAGGAGAGTCTGCATGTACTCAGTGAAGGGGATCTCACATGGCTATTTCATAGGGAAATCTGTTAATAGAGCTCTGTTTTCCTCTTATGAGCCTTCCTTTAATGAGAGAATATTCTTGCAAAACATGGGAACACTTTGCTTTCCTTGGGCCTTTTCAATCTGGACCCAGACTAGTTGTATAATGAAGATTATGTACTTTTCTAATGTTGCAAAGAAAAAGCAGGCACAAAGTGTCACATTTATAAATGGATAGATTCACAAACACTTTTGAATTGAAATAGATCTTAGAGATCACCTAGTCCAGGAGACAAGAAAACAAGGAGAAAATGTAACTTGTTTAATGCACACAACTTACCCAAGTTATTAAAGGACAAATTTACTCAATAACATGATCCAGTTTTTGCCCTAAGATCCCATTTTCTTCAGTATGTATAATTCAAATAAAAGTAGAGCTAACTTGCTGAATCTCTACAGAACAAAACAAAACAAAAAAGGAAATATTGTTTATTTCTCAGACTTATTGTTTTATTTAAAATTTCTCCTAGGTTTGGCATAATACCCATTAGTTTCATAAATACCTTCTCTTGTGAGAACAAATATGTCCATAATTATTCATTCAGTTATGTAGTAATTCATTTACTCAAAAGATATTTGTGGAGTGTCTTTTATGTACCAAGCACTGAACTGAAAGTTGGAAATGAATTTTAAATCATTTTAAAATGAATAAGCCCTAGTGTTCTGTGACTGACCCACATCTGTGGATTCTGTGTCTGCTGGGAAGTTCAAATTCAAGCAACTTCAGAATGTGGGTTCAGGCTAGGAATTGATCTTCATTAGCCAAAGATTAAATATTATCAGTCACAAAGTCAGTGATTGGGTTCAAAGCAAAGTTGCCATATATATAACCAATTATTATTAAGTGAAAATGGGTCTCTAAAAACCAACAAATTCTATGTACTGGTCTCTTTCTCCCTCTCCTTCTCTCTCCCACTTATTGAACTCTATAAAAGCCAGAAACAAAAAAGAAGGCATTAAAAATTTTGCAGCACAGCATCATGTTATTATAACACAATATTAATGCAGATGTTATCATGTTTCTGTGAAATGTTAATAAGTATTAGGTGAAAAAAATACCACAGCCAAATTAACTTGGAAAACTCTGGATGCAACAACATTAAAGAGATTTATTTAATGTGCTTGCTTTTCTGAATGTTTAACATGCTAATTTGCATTATAGATCTCTACAAGAGGGATAAAGAATTTGACCTAACTCAAACAAACATGTCAGGGAACTCATTTGTAGTGTGTCATCCATGAATATAGCTTAACTCCACGTCAATTCAGTAAGTTTCTATAATCCACCATCCATCAGGTGTTGCTTTTTCCTAATAAAAAAAAATTCCTTTTATGGTGTATGTCTACCTATCTCTTCATATCATATATTTCAGATATTTTAATATTTTTAAATTAGAAAAATGAAAAAAATCATCTGTATGAGGATCTTTACTTAAAAATCATTATTAAAGTACCCTTCAGCATGTGTGTTACCACCTGCTTATTCAGAGCTCATGGCAGACATCTCTTATCCACTGTAACTCTCCACACAGGTCTGAAAGAGGTTTATAATGTTTCTCAATGCCATGCTTCAGGCAGGAGTTTCCAATCCAGGAAGTCTGGCCTACTAGATTGAAACAAACTTGGCTTTTGTTGTTAACAATAGCCAACCTTTACAATGCGCCCACTATGTGCCAAGCATGTTATAAGGACTTTTACTTAGAATCGCTCATTTCATCTCCATTTTAACTGTTATAGCCCTGGTCTAAGTGGCCAGCCACTCTCATTTGGAGTATTGGGATCATCTCTTAACCAATCAGATCCCTTCCTTCTGCACCAAGAGAATAATCCCAAACGCTTCCATGGTCTACAAAGCCTGCACAATTTAGACCCCATGTACCTGAACAATCTCTACTCCTGTCACTCTCCTGAGGTCCAGTCATTGATCCACAGTTGATTTTCTGGTTTGGAAGCTCAGTTTTCTTAGTCCACTATGAGAGGATGAAGCCCTAGAGAACTGTGTCATGTTAATCAACTCACAAGATTAATGTATAGTACACAATGCCAATTTATTAATTTAAAATGAGAAGTGGAACAACCAAACTAACCAGATATTGTTGTTGACTTGTTTGTGTCCTCTTCCTGGCAGCTATTAAGAGTGGTCACTGAGAGCTCATGGGCTGGAATCAGGCTGCCTGAATGTGAATCTTGGCTCTGTGCTTACTAACTTTGTGATATCAGGGAAGTGGATCAGTGTGTCTTCCAGTGTCTACTTCCCTATCGGGTAAAAGGAAGACTGTAATAAAACCGACCTCCCTAGGTTGTGATGAGGTTTAAATGAGTGAATACAAACATATTCAGAATGGAAGTAGGTACATAATAACACAACAAATATTAACTACTGTTCTTAGAATGGAAATCTACTTAAAGAACCAAGTTACTATCAAAGAGAATTAATCTTAAGCAGATGTTTTTCAAGTTGTGTTAACCTCATAAATTACTATTTATGTATTCATCCATTCAACAGTTATTGGTACCCAAATTATTTCAGACATTACCGGGATCACTTAGTAGTCCTTCATCCCATAAATGTAATAAATTCTGGGTAAATATTTAAACGCAAATTTACAAATCAATCTATATTTTTGCACTCACCTGATTCTGTCACTAGTCCTACTCCATTCCCAGCTCTTTCCTTACATATGGTTTAAAATGCTTAAAGATCAATTAAGATAAAGCTCATCACTTAAAGGCCCTACCTGCCCCTCCCATCTCTTCTCTTCCCATTACTCTTCAATTTGCTTTCTGTTTGCACACTCACTGTCTTTTTTCCTCATACACGCAAGCTCCTACTCTCCTTAGATTTCCCTCAAGCTGTTTCATCTTACCCCCAACTCTTGGCTTGGCTCATGTCTTCTTAGCCTCAAAGAGGCTTCCTGACCCCAGCCTAGGTTATATCCCTTCATTGCACTACTATAATTGTAACAAAATGATCATTGTTTGCTGTATTCTTTCCTGTAAAATCAGTGAGGACAAGGATTCTTCTTTTCTGTTCACCACTGAATTCCTAGTACCCTACACATAGGTATGTATTCCATCAGTGGTTGTTGAATGAATGAATTTAATCTTCTCAACAATCTATATTGCCTGCAATGGAAAGCCCAGACTTTGAGCTCTGAATCCATATTTAGCAGAGCAAGATTCAAACTCAGAACTTTTTGACTCCAACCCAAGCCCTTTACTATTACATACAACCGCCACTTGGTTTCTACAAGCTGCATGCCTCTTTACACACAGTGCTATTCTCCTTCACTTAAACTACACTCTACTTCACATGCTTGCCACTGCAGCCTTTACCTTTCTGAGCTCTGGACTTTCTCTTTTATTCTTAAACCTGTCTAGAACTTCCCTATTACATCTATACACATTGTTTACTATTCTAGGGATAACATGCTACGTGTTATCTTACTAAGGTTTTTTTTTTTTTTTTTTTTTTTTTTTTTTTTTTTTTTTTTTTTTTTTTTTTTTTTTTTTTTTTTTTTTTTTTTTTTTTTTTTTTTTTTTTTTTTTTTTTTTTTTTTTTTTTTTTTTTTTTTTTTTTTTTTTTACCTCCCACAATCCTGCAAATCCACCCAAGAGGATGAGTACACCTCCTCACCAAAAGGCATGCAGTGGAACTTTCAAAGCAGTATTACTCATAATAACCCCAAACTGGAACTGATCCAAATGCCCAACTAGATTGACTGTTTTATATTTATACAATGGCCTAATACATAACAATGAGAATGAAAGGTCTACAACTTTACACAACACTGTGGATGAATCTCAATAACGTAATGTTGAGGAGAGGAAGTCAAGTACATGCTATATGATTCCATTATAAGAAGTTAAAAAACTGGCAAAACTAATTTATGGTATTAAAAATCAGAAAATCAGCCATTCTTGGAAGAGGAGTGATTCCAGGAGGTGGCCTGGGGCTTTCAGGTACTGATAATCTGGGCGCTAGGTACATATTAGTGTTTCACTTGTGAAAATTCATCAGTGTGTACTGTTGACATGTACTCTGTTCTTTATGTGTGTTATACTTCAATAATAGGTTTTACAGAACAACTTCATATCTATTTGTTTCTGACTGCTTCAGTTTACAGAAACCAGTTTGAAATGTAATGCCTCTGTCCAATGTGCTGGCCATCCATCTGCACAGATGAGAGCTTCACATGCATGTGAAGAGTCCACTTTCAATTGTTTATAGTCTAAACTGGAACAAACAGCCCCAGCTATGACAATGGAAAATGTCTCCTGACATTGCCAAAGACCCCTGGGAATTAAGTTGACCCCACTTGAGAACTGCTGGCCTAAACGGGCTTAGGTGATATCCTTACCTGCATCCTTAGCCTCCTTCTTCTCTCATCTCCTCTTCTGCCTCTCACTTGTATCAATCAGGCCATTCTGATCTCTAGTCTGATCTTTGAATACACCAGGTATGCTCTCACCCTGTGACTTCTGTCCTTGTTATTTACTCTGCCTGGAATGTTCTGCTTTCAGGTATCTGCATTACTCACTCCCTCATCTTCTTCAAGGATTTGCCCAAAGGTCACCTTCTCAGTCAGGCTTTCATTGGCTTCATTTAAAATTTTAATCCTTCCCTACTCCCCATCTCTCTACTTTATTTTGTTTTTCTTCAGAGCACATATTACCCTATAATCTAGTATAAAGTTTACTTATTTTGTTTGTCATCTGGATTCCCTATGACAATACAGGACCTAAGGAAGTCAGGATTTTGTTTTATATACTGCTGTATTCCCTGTGCCAAGAATAGTGACTGGCACATATTAGGTGCTCAATTAAAATTTGTTGAGTAAAATTATAGTGAAATCTATAGTCCAGTTCAGTGTCTGACATGCATATGGGAGGCAATCAATGAATATTAATTCCTTTTTCTCACTTCTGTGACCAAGTCACTGCTATAATCAGATAGCTTCAGGATTTAATCACTGTGTTTTTCCCATCTTACTGCTCTCTTTGTAACCTTCATCCCCCAAGACTGGGGCTACCCCTTAGCACCAGATGGTGCCATGACTTTGGCTGACTAATGTTCTTGCTCCTGACTACCTCATTCCTTTCCACTCCTTCTGGTCATGCTTAGCCTAAACCTCATAGGATATTCACTTGCTCTTACTTTACCTTCTTTGTGCAGATTATTTGTCTGGATTGTCATCTTACTGTCCCTAGGCTCTCCAGGTGTGGTGTCCCTCTGCCACCTCTCCTTCCCCTCACTGGGCTTGTACATTGTCCTTGTCTTTCACCTTCTACCAGTAGTACCCCACCCATCACCTTCCCAGAGTTCTGATCTCCAGTTCTAACATGATTTACCCACACCCCTAGCTCTACAACTTCCTTCTGTCAAAAATCTCAAAAAAAGTCGGAAGAGATTACATCTCCCTTTTCTCTGCTCATTTACCAAGAAATCAGAAATTGTTGCAGGCCTACCTTTCCATGAAAAGCTTGCTTCTACTTGACTGTAATGCGAGCCAGCACTCGGAGTCATAGAAACCTGACACGGTTCAATGAGCAAACAACTGTAAATGCCAAGAGTCAACATGCCATTAGAGCCTCAACTGAAGGAGGACTTGATGTCAGGTTGGTCATCACTTTTACTGTGTTAATGTGACATTAGACAGTTTCTTTGGCAGGTCTCACAATAATGTCAGCAGGAACTTATCTGGATATAGTAGTTACTTGCCTGTAAGTAAGAAAAGATCAAGGAACCAAACATAATATTTTTATCTCAGGTTTGCTTGTATACCTTTTGGGGGAGGGGCTGAGCAAAGTCCAGATGCATCTAAAGCATAAACTTATGTAAATTGGTAAAGAAACACTCTGAAACTAAATTTTTAACTAGAAATAGATTTATGGATGCAATCCCAAAGTGCTCACGTAAGTAAAACAATTGATTGAACCACAATGTATTTGTCTGAGATAAAATGGAAGATCATTTATCAAGTTGTCTGTGGAATTCATGATTTGAACTGACACTGATGACATAAACAGATATTCAGGGTTATAAGAATTTCATGAATAGCTCAAGGAATTCAAGGACAGCAGTTGAAAAGTCTATTATCTTTTGGTTTCTGGACATCTGGCCATGGAATCCAGCCAACTCATACTCCTCCCTCCTCTCTCTTTTCATTCCAACTTCTAACAGTTTTTCTACAAGCTACTAAAGGAAGGAACTGATACAAAGAAGCCCTCCATGCCCTTGAACTTTTCAGTTCCTAAATGCTATGTGAGATGGCAGCCATAGATCACCTTCACAATGGTCCGTAGGCTGCAGGTGCAAGAGTCTGGCTTCCCATCTGGTTGGTTCCATGTTTGCTACAATAGTCTGAAAACAATAATACACTTGTTACTCTCTCAGTCCTGCAGAGGAGTGTATATGAAGTGAGAAGGGCAGAAATTACTCCACCTGCATGATCACAAGTTACATACAGATTATGCACATTGAAGATATTTCTCTGCACATTCAGATGTTGAAATCTTGAGGGCCGAAGCTGGCAACAACTAAAAAAGTTTAATAATCTTAATAAAATAAACATTATTTTATTAATTGCGCTCCACTTTAATTTTGAACATTAACAAAAATATAGCTATTGTGTCTTGATTTTAAAAAAGAAGCCACCTTTTAAAAAAATGTCACTATTGGAATTTGTCAAGTTTCTGGTAAAATACCCAAATATCTAGATTTTGGCAAAGCTCCAGTTTGTCTCGGAAATGATTCCAAGTGCTTCAGTGAATGGTGGCAAAATACAAAACATGTGGATCCTATTGAGTCATTAATTAATGACATTTTATTAAATACTCATCATATACAGGGCATCACACTAGCAAAGTATACAAACAAAAATTCAAGAAAGGGAGCTTAATTATACTGGGGACAAGCAGAGGAAGCTTTCTCCAGGTACAGGAAACATATCAATGGAGAATCATCTTTACTTATAAACTTCCTTATTCTAAAAATGTTCCATGATAATAAATAAGTGAAAATATGAGATTTAAATAGAAAGGTACCACAGACTCCAAAATCTTTTCTAAAAAGGGACTTGACATGTAGCATCTTGGTTTAAAATCCCGAGTGAGTCAATAGACTACTTTTTATCTGTAATAATTTGAGAACTCTGTAGCAAATGGCTCTGATTCCAGCCTTTAGTGATTAACTCAAAGGGATAAAAGGTTGCCAGCATTTTTCTTACAAAACTTTATGCAGAAAATATGGCTTCCATGTAAACTAAATAACTGTGAATTTAAAGCAAGGTTAATAGGTATGTAGATTCAACATGTCTAGTAAAAAATTTTATTAACAGGCAACCCTGATGTAGAAGATACAGATTCCTATGACTATAATTAGACCTAATTGAGGTCGATAACATTGAGTTCCTCTCTGCTATATTTCTCAGAAGGGAATGGACACCATTTGCTTACTTCAGATACCTTGAAATAAAATCGCTTGCTTCATTCATTTTAGGAAAAAAAAATCTCCTTTGGGTAAGAAAATCTCGTGTGCAACTTTCCTTCCCTATCAGATGGCTGGTTCAGAGTAGATGTGCCATCAAGTCACAGTGGACAGTGGAAACTCCCTGCCCGGTCCCATTAACTCCTTGCTGGGAACAGTGCCGCAATTTCCTTTTGGGAGACATTTGCGATTCAAGTAGCTGTAACCTCTTCCCTGTCCCCAGAAGTGGGTATGTGGCCTGATCCTCGCCACAGGGGGCATCTCTGGCCACAGTAATTGGGTGGATAATTGGTCATTCCAAGCCATGCCAATGAGACCCAGTTGCGGGATCACTAAACTGGTGGTTGCCATCTTGCTGCTCATAGGAGAGTCGGCCTGAGAATGAAGCTAACATATAGGAAAGCAGAACTGAGAGATAGAAACAGATATTTGAAGCCATCTCGTGAGCATCTAGATTCATTTATAAGGAAGTCCTGATTTTAGGTGATTAACACACTTACTCTGTCTATCTCCCAACTCCCTAACCTTTGGCCTTTCCCTACCCCGCTGCCTGGACTGCTTGATCATACCTTGCCAGACCTCCCTGTTGCAAATCACTGTCTGTAGATTCTGAAGATTGTGCGTTGCCTGCTGAGTCATCCTCTCATGAGAATCGGCTTATCTTTCTCTTCTTGCCCTCTCACCCACAACATCCCCCATTCTTGACACTTCTCAAAGGCAGGTCTGGTCTCCAATTCTAACACGTCCTGCCGGCTCAACCGGCAACTAAACTTTATTCTGTGAAAACCATGGACTTTGTAATTCTGTAACTAATCTTTCTTTCTTTTTTTTCCTTTTTTTTTTTTTTTTTTTTTTTTTTTTTTTTTTTTTTTTTTTTGCTTAAGGAGGTTTGAATTCAATTTTTGTCACTTGTAACTGAACTAGTCCTTGATCTTCACTGGTAAACAGAAGTTAATTTTTTTAGAACAAATTTACTTAAAAAAAAAAAAGCCAAGGGTCACTTAGTGTCAGGCTTTTTGAATAAGAAAGGCACTCAAACATGAGAGTACCATTTTGTGCATAAAATATTTTGCACTAAAATACAATGAATATAAACTAAAATGTGATTAAACTGATTTCATGTGTGCCTCTAGCAATTCAGAAAAGGAGTTTTCATGGTACCTCCTTAGTTAAAATGGAATTTACTTAAATACATGTTATCATATAATTGTTAATCAAATGAGTGTATTTAGAGTAAAATATTCTCCAAGGTATAGTTGTCTGATCACCTGCATTGGTAACATCTTGGGATGCTGGTTTAAAATTCAGATTCCTTGGACTCTCTTCAGGCTCATTTAATCAGAATCTCTGGGAACTGGGCCTGAAAATGTTCATTTTGGCCAAATATCAGGTAATGTTCTAGGTATATAAGAGTATGTATACCATTGTTTTAAGTCCTGTTCCACATATATTTTAATTCATCTTCAAGTGTTACTGTCTAAATCTAAAAAATAATTCTAAGAACATCTCATCTTTTATAAGATTGAGACTGAATGAATGCACCTGCAGAAAGCAGCAAAGTTCAGGTAATATAGAAATGCTTGGAGGTCAGATATAGCCAGCTTAGGCTAAGTTAGCTGTGGCAACAAATAACCCAGAATATCAATGGCTTACACCTTTAAAGGTTCATTTCTTATGCATGTACATTTCCATCACAGGACACTCCAAACTCTGGGTTATGAAAACACTCTCTCTGGACCCTAGCTGGTCTGGTAGCAGAGGATAAAAAGGAGAGTCTGGCTCTCAAAGTGTCTGCTCAAAAGTGACACATGTTACGTCAGCCACTTTCATTGGCCAAAGCAGGTTACATAACCACTCCTATGTTCAGTGAAGTAGGGAAGGATAATCCTATAGAAAAAGGATAGCACAGAGAGAGGTAGCAAATATAATTTACCACATAGGACATTTGATAAAGTAGGTTATGTATTCTTGAAAAAAATGGGGAATCTATGGTCACATAAGTTTGAAGACTTCTGCATACTATAGTCATCTCTGGAACTACACAATATAAACCAGTATATTATAGGCTCTCAGAAATCCTGCAATGGAAAAAAAAACTTAATATTGTTTAACCTCATAATTTTAAGTTTTGTTTTCATGAAACCTTTTTCAAACACCAACTCAACATACCTCAACAATATGAGGTGCACTGAACAAGAGCGCCATGTATGTTGTAGACAAAATAATATTTACTTCTTCCTTTACTACAAAGCATGCATGTGGAATATTCCTAGTGGAATATTGCATAAGAAATTCTGTGTAGCTTCAAACTATTTATATGTTTAAAAATTTCTGGTGTTCTACTAAGTCATCAAAAACCAAGGGAATTCTATGCAAATATCTTTAATATTACTCTAACTAGTTATAGGCTGTTGAAATTTAATAATGTTACTTAAGAGCACATAAGAAGTGGATCCAATAAGCTGGTTCTTCCAGGTATGGGAGCCTTTACTTTGAAATTATTCTCATTACCATGTTTGGAATTAGGCGATTCCTGTAACTTGAGGTAATGCACTCCCTCCGCACCCCACCCCCCTCACTTATGGGAATCTGTCATCTAAACGTTTCATAAGCAGTTCTGCAGTTACAAAGTCATGCTTGGAGGGGCACATTCCTACTTTTCCTCTGTTTTCACTGAATCCACCATTGCATCTCCACTGGGATGCTAGTAATCGACACCTTTTGTGCTGCTATGTACGTGGAGTTTCTTGTTTCTCAAAGACATTAGATGGCTGAAGCATGCCACAAACAGAGGTGACTGTGGTTACCTCCCGATTTTTCTAGTTTTAAGTCACTGGTGGTGAACACTTTTGAAAACCCATACTCTGTTCTCTGACACCTTTCTTGCCTTGACTACTGCCTCTCTTTTCCTGGCTCCTCCTTCTAGATCTACTCCTTAAATAGTGGGGTTATTCTGATTTCTGCCTTTGAACCTCCTTTCAACTCACTCGCTACAGCTGCGGGGGGTGGTGGGGGGAATTAGTCTGCTCTCTGGCCTGCGTGGATCTGTCTCCGCCCCATGTTGCTCCTGAGCTTTGGTACCATATTCTAATTGTCACCTGATCACATCCACCTGGTGATGTGCATTTGCCTCAAAATTAATGTTTCCCAAACAAAACTCTTCATTTTTCTCTCCAAACTAGTTTTTATATCCCCTGTTTCCATTCATTGTTTCACCACTTATTTAGTCTCCTAAATAAAAAGATGGAGCGTCAACTTTGGCCCTTCCATTTCTCCCACCCCTAAGTGCCCACTCATGCCCGTGTTCTGTGCAGTCTCAGCAATGTGAGACTCGAGAGCTTCTTCCTTCTCACGCACTACCTTATAGTTCAGACGCTGATTACCGTTGGTGCAGATTTTGAGTGCAATGGTGAAGAGTATGGATTCTGGCACCCTGGTGGCTTGGGATAAAATTCTGACTCTACTACTTCTTGTGGAGTGACCAAACCAAGTTATTTAACCTTTTTGTGCTTCAGTTTCCTTACTTATTAAAAAAAGAAATTATTATAATACTTACCAAACAGGATTGTTGTGAGGATGACTTTGGTAAATATATACAAAATGCCTGGCACATAGTAAGTGCACAATAAATATTAGTTACTAGCATCATAACATTTTAGCTGATTTCGCTGATAATAGTCTCTTTCCACTCTCATTAGAATCATCTTCCTAATAAGTGAATATTATTATGTCATTCCTTAGTTTCTACTGGCTTTCTGTCATTTAAAAAATAAAGTTCAGCTTTCTTAGCAGGACATTTAAAACCCTTCAAAAATCTGTTCTCAAACTACCATTCTGGCTTCGTGTCTGACTGCTGAGGCCCTAAACACTGAGTCCACACCCTAGGCCAAGCTAAACTTCTCACCATTCCCCAAACACTTCATACCTAGTCATAGTTCTGCACTTTTGTATGTACTACTTCTTCCTTTTCTAAGCTGCTGCTATAACAACCATGCCCAGGTCTCTGTGGTTTTCAACAGCACAGGTCTATTTCTTGCTTACATTATATGTTTTCTACAAGTTTGCTTCAGCTTTACTCCAAGAATTTTCTTTATTCTGAGACCCACACTGAATGAGCAGCTCTTTTCTGAAAATGATTTTCCAGTGTGGCAGAGGGGAAAGAATAATGTTAGAAAGTCATGATGGATCATACAGACTTGTTCAGAAGTGGCACAGAACACTCACATTTTCTTGGCCAAAGTGAGTCACATGACAAAGCCTGACCTTAACTGGGGCAGGGAAATATTAACCTCTCATAAGAAGATGGAGCAAGTAATTGAAAACAATGACAGAGTCTCCCACAGTTCCCTATATTTGAAATGCCACCATATGTCCTCCTTTTCTCCATTCTTCAAAATGTGCGAAGCTGTATTATCACCATCTCCTGTTGGCACCAGGCAGTTAGCTCACTTCTCTTCATTCTCTCAGGACTCTGGCCCCATCTCTAATAAAGTGCTCATCACTCTGTACTAAGAGCATCTGTTTACAGCCTCATTTCTCTTGTAAGCAAGGAATACAATTTCTTGATTTCTCTATCCCCCACTTCCAAGCATCCTGGTATTCAGAACATGTCAACAAAATGAATGAATGAGGTAGTCTATTATTGCTCTGCCATTTATTAGACAAAGTTGAAAAAACTTTTCTGCCTGTTTGCCATGGTAGGTGGCCAAGTAACCTCTCATGTAAGAAGAAAGGAGACTTCAAGACCGTAAGAAAATCAGTTTTTTTCTTCATGCCCACCAAATGCAAAGATCATTTTTTTATTTTGCCTTTAGTCCATTACTATATACCAAAAACAAATGCCATGAAAGATATTGTTTATGCATATAGTCTTGGACATTTACATACATGTAATAGTCAAATGAAAACAGGTAAGCCCATATAGTATTTGTCACAACTTTGCATCAAATCAGGTTATATATTGAAAAGACAATACCAGAAAAATCATCTTGATGAACCATTGATAAGTTTCATCTCTGGTAGCCTTTTAAGAAGATACTAAATCAAATCACTGAGATGTTCGATTTTACCCCTTTCGTGCTGCAAATTCATCTCCTGTCGTCTTCTTACCAGCACTCTTATTTCGGGTTCTCATCATTTCTTATCTGCACTTTACTGTACATTCTGCTTAGTTTGTTTCTGACCAGAATACCCTCTTGCCACTCCCTCAGCCCCCTCCAATCAAGGAAAGCTTTTCATCACCTTCCTTCTTGAATGCTTTCAAATGCCTTCTATTCACCATCCTCCAGCAGAGTTAAATTCTGTTCCTGTATAACTTTTTATCATTGTTTTTTTTCTTTATGTCTCACTGTAGTTATTTATGTGTCTGTTTCCTCATAACTGAATGAGTCCTTTTGAGAGCGAAGCACCTTTGTTCATACTTACGATGGGATTAATATTTGTTACATTGAGTTACTGTTGAACTGAAGGCAAAAATATGACAGTCTACCATGTGGTAAACAACATGGAACAATTAAAAATGCTTTTTTGATCTGGCATTTTAGCATAGGCTAATGTTTTTGTAATTTATGGAGAATATAGTGTTTCTAGTATTAACCAATGTTTTGAGTTAATTAATGTAAATTTTAACTTTAATACGTAAGCTCCATGCAAAACTTTTTGGAAATTAACCAATTCTCATATGAACTTATTAGTATACTAAGAAGAGTCTTTAAAAGAAATATTCTTTGTAGAATATAGAATATAGCTAAAGATAATTTAGAAGATACCATAAGTTTTTTTAAAATTATCTTTGCCACAGAAAACAAAAATAAAAGTTTCACTAAGGCATAAAAACTAAAAAAAAAAGAGAATTTGAGTTATGTGTGTCTTAGAAAAACAATGCATGTTAATTTGACCACATCTTCTAAAAGAAAAGAAGCTAAATGCAAATTACGTCTATTTAATTAGTTCAAGAAGGAAATTTTCAGTTTTTGTGTCTCTAACATATTATGTAAGAAATTATGAGTGTAAGAGAGAGACAAAGAGGGCAAAAGAGGTTGTAATTAAAGTGAATCTTCCCAGAACCCTGGATTACACCAGGAATGTGGCCAGAATAAGCAAGGCTATTGACTTTTGCCAGGGTCATGTTTGGAGGTTAGTTTATCATAGCCCTTGCTTGAAAAACATAATTTGAGCATCGAAGGGCTCCCAACATTCAATGATGTCCATGTGCTTCCCATTAGGGTCAGAAGAAGAAATGCTGTGGTGGCTTTTGCAAATGGAATGGAATTGGAATGTTAAGATCTCTTTCCAACTTGACGAAAAGTCTGTTTGCAAGCCTGGTCACCAGGAAGGCCTAGCTATTTCTAAACTACAGGGACACACAGTCATACAGTCACCCATGAACAACTGTGAATGGTTACTTAGTCACTTATCTCCTGTGAAGAAAAGCATCTAGTGCAGCTCAGAACAGCTAACGACCTTATTCTAAATAACATCATAATTTTTAAAGTATAAGTTAATAGCAAATATTATTAGTGAGTATTAGTGAGTTCTTTGGTAGCTGAGCTATTATGGATTTGGAAACCACCAGAAATGGCCTGTCATATCTTCACTTATTCATCCACTCCTTACCAAGAGAGCATGACTGACCACCTAAGTCAGTCCATTTCCTTCCTTACCGCCCATCAGCAACCAGGATAGTGTGAAGACTAAACCAAGTATAGCATCACTGTTGGTTGCTTATCCAATATCCACTTCCTTTATTTTCTCACTGAACAATTGTCCAACTAACTGTTCATTTTCCCAGCCAATGAAACAAGTAGATGTTTGCCTGGGAATTCTGATAAAGCCTTTAATTTCTGGTTAAAAGAAGACAGAGACACCACTTTCTTCCTGCTTTCAAAGCAGAGGTGAACTATAGCAAACATCTTGGAATATGAGGGCCTTAGGATAGCAGAGCAGAAAGACAGAATGACCAAGATCCCTCGTGGCATTATGTGTTACAAACAATTCTAGCAACCTCCTAACTCTGGATTTCTGTAATATGTGAAAGGTAATCCCCTATTTGTTGAAGCCTCTATTGTTTGGGTTTTCTGTCACTAGCAGCCAAACACATTCCTGACACACCATGTCTATTAATAGAAGCTCAATCAGGGATGCTCAGAGAAAAGCCAGTCTCAGGCTAGTAGTAATAGAGGGACTATAGTTTAGAAAAGGTAGAGGCTCATATGTTTTCTTTCCCCTTTCCTGTCCCTTCATATATACCCTACTATTCTCCACCCCCATCTTCTCATACAATTTTGGACCACTCTTAGAAGATGGATTAAAGTTGCCACTTGAAAACATCAGTCCTGATACATGACATACCAAATTATGACTTCATTCTTTTGAATCATGAAGTTTCTTCTAGGACTAAGAAACATGAGCATTTATCCTGCTCACGTTAGAGTTTTAGCAAAGTTTGTAACTTAAGAGATCTGGTCAGTTGAAAATAAGAGAAGTCTCATGTTTATTTACAACCTTTTAATAAAAGAAGATGCAACTTTATCACACCAAAGTTTATATAATTTGGTCACCGTTATGAAAATCTAACTTAAAATTCCAACTATAGGTACATCATTCACCTTCACGAGACTCAGGTACTGACTTGCATGCGAGTTTCATTAGTACCCTTTGCAAATTATATTTTATATGATGTTCACTGTAGCCACTTTCAAATCTAACATGTAGCCTTCTATAGGCACAGATCATATTTCTATTTTTAAAACACAACTCTCCAAACTGGTAACATCTGGTTGATGAACTGGGTTATGGATGTTTGTACCTGGAGCATTGCCAGACCTGAGGCCCACACAAACATACAATTATCTAGAGCTATCACATCAAAGCTGTTTTCTGTCCGAGCTCCAATTTTACATTTGGCACTTTGTTTCAACTCATTCCGATCTAATACTGTTCCATAGTATTCAAAAGAATAATGGGTGCAAAAAGGCAGCAAACTTAACTGCCTTTAACTCTGACATTGGAGAAGTGCCCTTCAAAAAATTTAGTAATAAACAAATACATCACTTAAGCATTCTGTTTAATCACAGTGTTCACCAACGACTGAGACATTTTCCATGTGCCAAGTGTTGTGTTAAATTCAAGCGTGATAAAGTTGCATCTTCTTTTATTATACATATATCACCTCCTTCAGCACTCACGAGTCTATGCATAGATATTAGTCTCCTGATGATAAGTCCTTCATGAGCCCTGTCAGTATTATGAGCAGCTACTGGGCTAGACTCTGGAACTGCAGTAGTGAAAAAAGTGTACCTGATGCTCCCCCACCCACCCTGCCTCACCCTCTGCACGTACACAGATCATTCATAGAGTCTAAGGCGGAGAAAGAGGCATCATAGTGCAGTGAGTATAAAGAAAGAGAGAAACTAAAGAGCTTTTAACAGGGGCTCTAACCTAGATGGGAATGGGAGGAAAAATCTTTCTGAGATATATTTAAGCCTAGACATTCATGGTTATTTATGTAATGGGGTGGTAGTACTGATGTTGGGGGTGAAAATCATTGCAGGCAGGCAGGAGAGATAAGATGCCGCTGAATATCACAGGGGCAAGAAAGTGCCAAATAGCCCTTCTGAGGGACTGTAAAAAAGCCACTGCTGCAGGAACTAAGAGAACTAGAGATAGAATGGTGAGTGAGAAGGACAGGAAGATAGGCAGGGAGCAGATCTTGTGGACCATGCCTGAGCCTAAAAGCTATGTGGGGACATTCAAAGTGGTAGTTATTATTTTGTCTAAGTGTGTGTAGGGAATCAGAGTTAAAATGAGATCTAGAGAAATTAACCACTTTTGTCCAAAGTCACTCTAAGGCTGGAATTTGAACCCAGTGTGCTTGACTCCCATTCTTTGCTCCTGATCCATCATTCTCCAACATCTTCTAGTTTTACCACCTTCATTCTTGGCAAGGTACCTTATCGCTATCAAATCCGTCAAAGACCATTCAAAAGCACATGTGTGTAATGCTTACTATGTCCCTGGGGACACATTAGATGTAGGGATGCAACATACCCAACCTCTCTTCCTTCTTGATGACCACGGGAGAATCTGGAAATTGTGTTCTGACCCCATCCATTTATACATATCCCAAGGCCCATCTTATTTTTGACCTATAGCAACATTATATCAAAGGAAAAGTCTAAATGGTTCTGGGGACTGTGAGGGAAACTAGTTTTCTTTATAGTGTCTCTCTTTGTAGCAAAATCCTCATGTCCAATTTAATTCTGAAAACAACCTCGTGAAGTTGGGGCCCTGTTGCAGATGAGTATACAGAGGTTCAGAAGTCGGTTCAATACTCAGGCTCATACAGGTAGAAAGTTCCAGAACTAGGAGATTAGCATCTGTCCTCTGGAAAACCAAACTCTTGGGGCTGCACAGCCAGTTACTTCCTTTTATTTTTCCAGATCATCTACCCAATCATCTATCTAAATTATATTTCTATAGGTTAGAAACATTTTTTACATATACTCAGAATAAAATGCATCAGTTCATGCATGTATTTCCTAGTATCTATTATACTTTCACATCGAGGAGAACTATGATACTTTTATCATTTTTTACAATTATATTCTTTGCGATACTGCCTTGTTTAAGTGTTATGTGAATCCCTCCCCCCATTTTTTTCAAAAAGTTAACTATTGATCTTGCTAGATCATGTTTAAACAAAAAATATTAACACATAGTGTAATAATTCAAATAACTATGAATATTAAAGTGAGCATTTCTTAATTGTAAGAAAGGAGAATAAAATGAATCACTGTGATTTTGCTTATTAAAAATAATTTGATTTTAAGAATTGTCAGTTCTCAAATGAAATTAAATTGCAAATTATATTGGCAAAATCTTGTTCCTGAATATGCTATAAAATTCAAATCCAATGTCATTAAATCCAGAAAATTGAAGGAGAGAAGTAAGGATAAGTTTTGAAAACCTTATTCCATTCAAGAATAGTATATGATATTGATTGTCAACTCTAACAGTAAATGCAGCTGAGGACATCCATATAACTGATACTTCAAAGGGTAAATATTCTTTCAATAATGAAAGTAAACAATAAGAACAGTTATTTATGAAGTGCTTATTACACATCAACCATCATTATCATCATTAAAAATAAATAACATTTATTGAGTCCGCATTCTCTGCCAGACACTGTGTTAAGCTCTTTGCACATATTATCTCATTTAATTTTCACAATTATTCAACCATTACTATCCTCCTTTACAGAAGAAGAAACCAAGGCAGAGTCAGGAAAGCTACTTGTCCAAGAACACAAAATTCAGGTGCAGGGATTTGACTCCAGTGACTGCAAATGGCTTACATATTTCATTCAAAAGAGTTTTGTTGACTCCCTACTCCATGCTCTGAGTGAAAGTTGACACATTTCTTGCCCTCCTGAGATTTACCGTGGAGGAAAGAGAGACAGTAGTCAAGCAATGATGTAAATAGATGCATAACTGCAGTGGTGCCGGGACTCTGAAGGACAAGTCTGTAGTGCTGTGCCTGAGTATCATTTAGCCATCATGACAATGCTATTCCTATTCCACACGTGGGGCAGCAACAGCAAGGTTTAGGGAAAGAGAGAAAAAATATTTAGGCACTCGGCTGAGGACAATCTACTCAGACTCTCCCAAGTTATGAATCAATTATTTCACTCTGGGTCATGTCACATTTTAGCTGCCATTAGCCAGTCATTTCGCTTGGAAGCCTAAGTGGTAATTACGTGTACACTAGGAGTTCCAGAACATAGATTTAACCCTAGCACAAACTCACCCTGTTTTTATATGCAAAGCTCTCCTACTGCTTATGTAACAGATACCAGTCATTTAAGTGACCACTCACATGGGCATATAGGCAAGAGATACTCAGCCAGGGAATCTATGCTTATACTTTAACTTTTCATTTGTTTGGTGGAATGTAGAATTTGGCTTAACGATGGTGTTTATTTCTGTTCAAAGCACTGGAAATAAAAGGTTTGTGCAGCTGTTTTAAGGATACCGTATAGACTATTCACAAACTTTGTGGTCAGTTTAGCCACTATAGTAGGACCGATGACTCACTCTGAACTGGGTTTTGTTGGTTCTTAAAATATTATTTTGGTCTTGCCCTTAGAAAAGTTGATGTGTTCATCACAAACATTGCTAGCTGGGGAAAAGGGTGGTGGGGGTGGGACAGCGTGAAATATTCTGGGTGACAGAAATTTGCTTCAACTTTCCCAGTTATTCCCAGACTACTTTTGACACAAGGAGCATTTGAATGTAAGATACACCTTAAATTAGAGCATCTGGTCAAAATACTGAATTCTACGAAGGAGAAAGCTGAGTCCCTGAGAGATAAAGTCATACGATCAATGTCCTGAGCCTACTGATGGGTGGCACAGATATACTTAGAGCCCCAGCCTCCTGAGAGCCACTTACTCATTCTATGTTGACTCTTGGACTGAAACCCTTAATTTCTTTTGATGTTATTGTTTTTCTCTTCTCCTTTTCTCATAACTTAAATGTTGTGCCACAGTCCTCTAAAATGTGTTAACCCACTGGCAATGGCTTATAGTTATTGGAAGCTAAAGCATTAATTATGTAATTCTGCTATGTTTTCTATGAATCCAGAGTCTTGAACAGAAAACAGAGGAAGACAAAAATATGTATAGACAAGGAACGTGGAAGAGCCTCATAAATTAAAAAACTTTTACAAAACATCTCAATGTTAGGTGTAAGAGAAGGCTATGTGCATATTTGACTGTGACAAATGTGACAGACATGGGAGTTGTGTGTTTCAGCAATGGGGCTGGGCAGAACTCTGTGTCTTTTCTAATGAGTCAGGAAAGGTTCAAGAAGAAGAGAAGAATTTCAAGTATGAAGGTAGGGGAAAAGTGTATGAATGCTATCAGAATGGGTGACCTGGCATAGGTAAAAACTTAAACCTGTGCTGCCTAATATAATAACCACTAGCCACAGGGGGTTAAGTTTAAATTATTATGAAATAGAATTGTAAAATTCACTTCCTTCAGTAGCTACATTTCAAGTGCTCAGTAGCCACACGAAGCTAGTGTCTACTGTACTGGCCTACATAGATGTTGAACATTTTCTTCATCACAGAAAGTTCTTTTGGACAACACTGACATAAAAAAATGCATCAGAGAAGGGGAGGGATGGATGAATGGGAGAAAAAGGAGCAGAAGGTAATGTTAACCAAGAAAAGATGTGTTATATACAGAGAAAGAAGGTGGATGTGATACACTCAAGTGATCCAGGGAAAGATCTTGAATTGGGTTTGATCTTAGACTCAAGGAATTGGCTCAGTTTTAAAAATGATACACCTCTGGGCAGAAACATCCCTGTGGTTTGGCTGGAAGATATTCCTTTGTACAAAGAAAACAGTATCCCTTCCACAAAACTGTGAAATGGTCAAAAGACCAGTGGTTTCCAGGGCCTGGGGAGAGGAAGTGATAAAAGGAGAGGAGTCAATAGAAGAAACACAGGAATTTTTTAGAGCAGTGAAACTATTCTGAATGATAAAAAAGTGGTGAAACCAATAGATCTGCAACACAAAGTTTCTTAATGTGAACTGTAGACTTTAGTTCACAACAATGTATCGATATTGGTTGTCAGTTGTGACATATGTGCCACACTGCTTGCTGCAAGATGTAGGTGATAGGGGAACCTGGGGGTGGAGTGGGATGGAGCAGGTCGGAGTCCATGGGAACTCTCTGTACTTTCTGCTGTTTATCCATAAATCTGAAACTGCTCTAGGAGATAAAATCTATGAATTAACATCTTCCCCTAAAGTATTTTCAAGCACTCTAAAAATCTTCATTTTCACATAACAGTGAGGTGACAACAAAAACGTATTAATCTAGTCTTAGCCAATAATCTTATGTAATTATGTGTTTATAGAAATATTAGTCATGTAAAAAAAAAAAAACAACAGTGTCCCTCCCTCCAGATATGCACAGTACAGTGTCAGGCACTTTCTCTTGGTGAACAGGAAACAAGCTGGATTTTTGTGCACACTCATCCTCTTCTTTAGATGTGTCTGTGCAGTACACAAACTGCACAAGGGTGGCTCTCCTGGCATCCCATCCGTTACTATGGTGGGGTTCCAAACAGGGGCTGGTGTCATTATTTGACAGGGATGAAGGATGAATATGTCTGTAGTATGCCAATGACTGACTGGAGAAAGTCTGTTGAGAACAGATACAGTCAACATTATGAGAAGTACTATGTTTCATTAGGGGAGAGGTAAGGACAGAGCCCTGAGAGACCCTCAGAACTGAAATAAAAGTGGGGTTGTCAGAACCCTAAAAGGACATGGGAGACAAAGCTAGAAAGGCAGGAGGCAAACCACAGAAACACTATACCTGAAAGCTGACATCTGGGATGCAGCAGCATCCTCTCTGAGCTGGATTCCAAGTTGATAGTGATCTTAGTGAGCACAGTTCTGCAAAGTGAAGGTCGGGTACCTGGTGGACGAGACAGTTTTTGGGAGAGAGGATTAGGATAGAGGATGTTCACAACAGGAGGCTATAAGTGCACAAATTACAAAGTCCAGGATCTGGAGGGAAAGAGGAGAAGGAAAATGCATCCCAACAACGACTGGAATGTATCAGCTGTGCAAAACAAAACTCCTGGGAAAACCACGCTGTGTCTTGAATTGTGGTTCAAGGGACTGGTAATGGGATAAAAGGCTTTTGCTTTTGCGTCCAGGCCAGCAGTGTGAGCCCAACCCAGGTTAGGAGTTAGCAAAGTGCTTCAGATGTCAGCGTGAAAGGAACCAGTAGGGCCAGGCTAAACTTCTAGTATTAGAGTAATCCTGAAAAGAACCACATGTCACAATAGGTAATTCTAACAGCCAGCTTCACAGAATGACTGGGAGGGAAGCTGAATTGTGATATCTGCTCCTTCTTAACTATTATGGGGTCTCTACAGAACAGTACTGGAGCACTGTGGAAATTTTCTATTGCCCCTTTGTCTGTAGGTCAGTGTTTCTCTAAGCTCGAGCCTTGGACCTCTGCATCCTAGTCACCCTAGCATGCTTACTAATGAGGCAGAGGTGAGTCCAAGATGGTAGTGTAGGAAGATCCTGAACTCACCTCCTCCACCTACATATGGAGCAATTTTTTTCTGAAGAACAACTGAGAGCTGATTGAACAGCTTTTGCACAACAACCGAGAGATGGACCACGTAGAAAAGGGTCAGGAGAGACAGAGATGGGGTAATTGCGGGAACCCCACCTCCAACGGGATGACCTGTAGTGGGAGGTATATCACTGAGGGGCTTGTGGTGCATATGAGCCTGCTCTGAGGTACAGTGATAAATCAAAGATTTAAGGATTAGATTATAATTGAAAAAAATCCATACTAATACTAAGGCACCTGCCTCATGAATGAAAAGTGCAAGAACACTCCAGCATCTGCGAAAAAAAGAAATTAAGAAAATTGTACCAATTGCATCAAAAGAATTAAAAATATAGGAATAAATTTAACCAAGGAGAAGAAAGACCTGTGCTCTGAAGACTATAAGACACTGATGAAATTTAAGATGACACAAATAAATGGAAGGCTATACTATGCTAATGGATAGGAAAAGTTAACATCATTATAATGTCCATACTACTCAAAACAATCTACAGATTTAATGCAACCCCTATATCAAAATGCCAAGGCATTTTTCACAATAATAGAACAAATAACCCTAAAGTTTATAAGGAACCAAAAAACACCATGAATTGCCAAAGAAATCTTGAGAAAGAACAAAGTTGGAGGTCTCATGTTCCCTGATCAAACTATACTACAAAGTTATAGTAATCAAAACAGTATGGCACTGACACAAAAACAGACACAGATCAATGGAACAAAATAGAGAGCCTGAAAATAAACCCACACTTATATAGTCAATTAATCTATGACAAAGGAGACAAGAACATACAGTGGGGGAAATGATAGAATTTAAAAAATGGTGTTAAGAAAACTGGATAGATAAATAAATCTGGACTTTCTTACACCATATATAAATTTAAACTTAAAATAGATTAAAGACTAAATATAAAACCTTAATCCATGAAACTCCCAGAAGATAACATGGGTCGTAAACTCTGACGTCAGATTTAGCAATACTTATTTTTTGTTAGAATCTTTACTTTGACAAATAAGTGAAGCATAAAACAATATATATATTTTGCATACATATCCCCCTGAGAAAGGGCAACAAAAGCAAAAATAAACAAATGAGACAATTTAAACTAAAAAGCAGCAAAGTGAAGAAAACCATCAACAAAATGAAAGACAACTTATTAAACAGAAGATATTTGCAAATGACATATCTGGTAAGGGGTTAATATCCAAACTATATAAAGAACTCATACCACCCCCTATTACAAAAGCAAATAGTTCAATTACAAAATGGGCAGGGGATCTAAATAGACATTTCTCCAAAACAGACATTCAGGTGGCCAACAGACATCTGAAAGATGCTCAACATCTCTAATCATCAGGGAAATGCAAATCAAAACTACAAGGTATCCCCTCACACCTGTCAGAATAGCTGTTTCTAAAAAGCCAACAACTAAGTGTTGATGAGGATGTGAAGAAAAGGGAGCCCTTTGGGCACTGCTGGTAGGAATGTGAAATGGTGCAGCCACTATGGAAACAATATTGGGGTTCCACGAAAAATTAAAAATAAAACTACCTTATGATACAGCATTTCCACTTCTAGTTATTTATCCAAGGAAAATGAAAATGCCAATTCAAAAAGGCATATGAACCCCTACGTTTATTTCAACGTTATTTACAACCTAGATGTCCATAGATAGATGAAGTGAATAAAGAAAAGGTGGTACATGTTTGGAATATTATTCAGCAATAAAAATGAAGCAAATCTTGCCATTTGTGACAACATGGATGGAGCTATAGAGCATTTTGCTAAGAGAAATGAGTCAGACAGAGAAAGACATATACTGTATGATTTCATTTATATGAGAAATCTAAAACAAACAAAAAAAAAACAAATGAACAAACAAAACAAAATAGAAATAGACTCATAGAAACAAAGAACAAACTGATTGTTGCCAAAGGGGATGGGTGTAGAAAAGGTGAAGGGGAATAAGTGGTACAAACTTCCAGTTATAAGATAAATTGGTTGCAGGGGTATCACATACAGCAGTAGAAATATAGTCAATAATCTCACAACTTTGTATGGTGACAGATGGTTACTAGACTTACCATAGTGATCATATCATAAGGCATATAAATGTCTAATCACTATGTTGTACAACTGAAATGAATATAATATTGTTGTCAACTGTCAACTCTATTTTGATAGAACAAACAAAAAAACAAGATAGACTTACAGAGCCCACCCTAGACCAAGTGATCTGTGATCTTTATCTTTAGGGATGGGATTTGAGAATCCACATTTTAATCAGCTTCCTGAGTGATTCTGCATGAACATTGCAGTTTGGGTGTTACTGATGTAGATTAGAGGTTCTCAAACTCTGGCATGCATCAGAATCATCTGGAGGGCTCTTTAGCACACACATTGCTGTTCCCACCTGCAGAATTGCCGATTCACTATCTGGAGTGGGGCCCGAGAATTTACATTTGTAACAAGTTCCTCGGTGATGCTGCTGGATTTAGGGACCACACTTTGAGAGAACCACAGCTGTAGACAGAGAATCTCTCTTCACCTGGCAGAGTTCTTAAAAGCTAAGAACATGTAAACTCCACTTACCATTCATCCACATAATTGATCTAGCTTCTACTACCCTGTTCAGATAACAAACACCCATGACCTTTTTTTCACCTTATTAAATAACTTGGAGTTTTAAATTGACAGTATGAAAAGGATCTCACCTGGCCAGCACTAATCTCGTGTATTGTCCTGGTTTGGAATATTTATATTATCATCGGTCCCATCCTTTTCTCCTGCTTGGCGGTGACCTGCAGGAAACCATTCATCTTTGTGTTACCTTGGGTTTCAAAAACTAAAATCAGCTCCTTTCTTCACTTGCCATAAAGAGATATCCTGAAAAATAATGTTTACAAAAAAGGAGAAACCTGAAAATATTTTAAAATTCAGAAAGTGTTATTTTGGGGAGCTTTCTGGGACAGGATGTCTCCATCATTAGCTAAAGGAAGCCCAGCTTTTGATAAACACTATTTTGCCTTGCACAGATCAAAGAGAGCCATTTATTGAAGGAAGGGATGGAAGTATTTGATGAGGCCCTTCTGCAGACTCCTCGTAAACAGGATAAGCCCTATCAATCAATGAAAGCTTACCCTGAGCCAGGCCACAGTCCCCAGGAACAATGGAGCTCCAAGAACAGTAGGGTGGCAAGGAAAGAGCCTCAGTCCTGACAAGACTGTCCTGCCAAGAGAATGGCTGTAAACAGGATTAGTTGTAATGAGATTATCAACGCAGGACCTGGAGGTCTGAGCTGGAGGGTTCATTGTTGCATTAAAAAAAGGACACAGAAGCAGCTTGTAGGGCGAGAGGATTAGGAAGCAAGGGGCAAGGGCTTTCCCTTCTTGGTCCCTCTGGCCCAGGATGCCATCTCTCCTAGGCTGAAAAATTAGTCACTGTAATTGCAAATATTGTTTTGCAGAAGCAGAAGAACCAGCAGGGCAAGCACTGCAGTCGTGGTTCTCAGTTGAGGGACATTGGTTGAGAAGGGGAGGGTGCTACTTGCAGAGGCTTAGGCTGGGGATGCTGCTCAGCACCCGTCCATGCACCACACAGCCCCTCACAATATCCCTTTCTGAGTCCCAACCCTCACCCAGACCTGTGGCCAGGAAGGAGGATGAGCGAGCTTCCCCCAGGAGCTCTGCTTCCAGGCAAAGGGCATAACTTAGAAATGGGTCAAAGAAAAAACAAAAAGTAAGGACAGAGGATGATTAAGGGATACAAGTTTTATAAATACAAGACCCTTCTACTCTCCTTTCTGTAAGATAAACCTAGGTCTCTAGGAAATACAGTTTGAAAACCTCTTCCTTAAAGTCCTAGAGCTAAGAAAAGTATTTTTGGTAAAGTGGCCTCAAATTTGACTTTAAGTGTTCTGGCACAAATACTACATGGGTAACCTGCTCAGTTCCAGAATCCGTGGGGTATAAGAATACTTGTATACTTGTGGAAAGTCCAAAGCTACAGCTCAAGTCCTGCTGTCTTTCCTGATCATTTTGGGCCTGGTCCTCTGGAATTGAGGGAAGAAACTGAATGTGGTCACCTTTTAATAAAGAAAGTGGCCAGCAGCCCTGGGTTGCTGCTGGAAGCCAACATTGGTCTGATAGAGTAGACAAGGATGGAGGTAGAGCAGGGAACACAGAAAGAGGGCTGATGTTAGGATGGCTGGTCAAGCAGGACACACACACACTTGAAGGACTGGAGTAAGAATAAGAAGAGGGAGATATACAAGGTTTAGGCAGGTCTGGTGTCAGTTCGAGATTTCTCTTACAGACCCCCAGTTCTGATCATGACATAGCTCCACTCTGTATAAGATCAGAAACAACACATGAATACTGATTTCCAAATCATATTTCCATGAGGCTTTGCTGCATCACTGTACTGGGTGGGCCCTCCTTCCTCCTTCCATTTGTTGTCCAGGATTCTATGCTTGGCTTGCTTCTTTCCATTTCCTTTTTAACTTTACTGGGTAATTTCATCCACTCTCATGGCCTGAGAAACTAGGTTGAAAACTTCAATATATATATATCTCCAGCCTAAATTCCAGACCTATATAGTTCTACCTATAGATCCCATAAAAACCTAAAAATTAACATGCCAAAAACTGAAGCCATTCTCTTCTCCCCTGGGTTAATTCTGTTCTTCTGTGTGTGTTCTTTCTCCCAATAATGAAACCACCAGCGACCTGGTCATCCAAGTCAGAAACTGGGGAGTCATTTTTGACTCCTCTTTCTCTATCCATAATTCAATTTTGCCTCTTAATCATTTATTCATTTGGACACACTTTTCCTTTTTCTACTGTCAATTTCTTGGTTAATCCCTATCATCTCTCATCTGGATATTTCAGCAGTTTCCTAACCAGTCACTTGTGTCCAGTTTTACAACCCCCAATCTGACTTCTATGTCTCTTGATAAGTTCATTTTCAAAGTAGAAAGATGAAGATCTTATTCCACAGTTTAATGACTTCTCATTGCCTGTCACCAGATAAAAATTTAAACACAGTCCCTGGCAAATAATCTCCTTCCTGATTTGCCCTCTTTCTTCTAGGTTTATTTACAGCCATTTTCCAAGTAGTAGCTCATGCTTCACCTACAACGAGTGGCAATCTCCTGAATGCCAGGTTTCCTAATTTCTGTAGGAAATTATCTGTAGTGCTGCCTTTGCTCATATGTGCCACCAGTTGGAATGCCCTTTCTCGTTATTCTGGTGGAGGCCAACTCATCCTTGAAAACTCAGTTCTTTTATCAGCTTCTCTTTGAAGCCTTCTCTGACCTAGTCTTGTTTCTCTGTACCCCTCTGCTACCACATTCCTGTACATACCTGTAGTCTAATACTTGGTAGACTTGAATCATAATTCTTCACTTAGATTTTAATTTTCCCCAATAAAATCTGAGCATGTGGAGGGCAGACCCTTGTCTCATGATTTCTTTCTCCTCCACAGCTAGCACAGTGCTTCTACAACTGCATTCTTCAGAGGTCTTAGTCCCCAGAATTTACTGAAAGGTATTACTCACATGTGAATCTATGGTCAAACATGTTTGAGAAGAGAGGCATATTTGACAATACACATGAGCTCACGGATGTCTGGCAGTGGAAACCTGTTTGATCTGGTTTAACTAAGCTCCTCCAGGCCCAGGGCAGGGGACATCATTAAGCAAGTTCTTAAAACACATGTACAAAGGGCAAAAGTCTCCTGATAGGTGCCCGGGGTGAGAAAAGAGGCTAGCCCAGGCTCAGGGCCTTTGGCAGCATTTCTGGAGGAAGAGATCTGCATCATTTGCAGTGGGATAGTCACCAGTTTAATCCCCAGGAGGGAAAACTCTGGTATCCTAATACTTCCAGAGACTGAACTTCAGGATTGGAAGTGAACAACAGAAGAATTTTATTATTTAAAGAAGGTCAAGTCTTCCAGGATGTTCTCTTCTCATATTCATTCCTGTGGTCAGACTGGGCTTTGAACTGCCTGCCTAGTCTGAATCACATCTCTAAACTCAACTCACTTAACATCTTCCATCTATTATATCCTATTGTTGTTGATGTTTTCCTGTGAAATGTCCTATTGGTCTCCAATTACAATACTTTAGGCTTCTGAGGGGGCAGGCACTGGTCATTCATGCTGTTTGTTCTCCGGTTGACTCTGGAAGTCCCAAGCACACAGTGGGCACCAAACAAATGTTTATTAAATGCAGGAAACACAAACATTATTTAATATTTCCTATTTGCATCGAGGCAGCAGAGATACAAACGCGATAATGCAGAGACTTAGCTCGGGTACTTGGAGGCCCTGGGAGGCATTTTCTGCAACTGCTGAGGAAAGCAGGCCCTATTCTTACCACTTCCACTCAGAAGAGAGCAAATTCACGAGTTCCTGTTTAACTCCCAGACCTGTGGATGGAAGAAAGGAACAGATTAGCATTTCTGACTTGGTTATCATCTACATTCCCTCAAAGAAGGCCAGTTGTTTTAAAGACATCAGGCTCTGTTTCCAGTTTTGCACAGAGGCAGCACCACTTAGGGGTTTATGATAAGCACTGTCTGTGCTCGGTGCATGAACAGGGACCCTGGCTTCACCACTTGCTGACTCTGTGACTCTGAGCAAATTAATCTCAGTGTGCCTCAGTTTTCTCATCTGTAAAATGGGAATGATAATCACAGTACCTACCACCTAAGATTCCTATGAGGACTAAATGAGTCAACATATAGGTGGAATGTAGAAGAGTACCTGTTATGTAGCAGGTGCTATATGTATTTGTAAAATCAACCAATCAATTCTAGTTCCTTTGTTGGGGCAGATCCAGGATGAGACAATGAATCATGGCCAAAGAGTACAAATTATCTGTAGTGCTTACACATACTATTTAAAAATTGTAATAAAAGCTAGTAATCTATTGTCTGGTTCCATCCCCGCAACAACCTATGAAATGGGTATTATTTTCATGTTTTACAGAGGAAACAGGCTCACAGGCTAACATGCTCGGTGCTGTATAGTTCCGCGTTAGGTGATAGAGCCAGTTCTCAGATTCAAGCCTTCCACTCCCAAGCCCATCAAGTAATGCCTTCTCTCAAGGGGGCGTTTAGATTAGAGATAACTCAATATTTCCATCATTGACTGGATGGGAAGTGGTTCATAAATCTCTTAAATCACACAATTCATGTCATATCCCACCTATACGTTTAGAACTCGTACTTTTATTGGAAAAGTTAAACTTGAACATGATATTTTTTCACCACACACACTACAATAAAAAACAAGTCTCTTTCCTCCTTCACCTTCCCCACCCCCACCAGTTCCAGTCCCCAAAGTCTTGGGCAATATTTAAAAAACATAGGTAATTTTATTTATTTTATTGTTTATTGTGCATTAACTCTACCTTCATCTCTTGAGAGGATATTTCTTTCAGAAATAATCTATGCATTCAGAAACATTTTTTAATATGCAAATGAGATCATGCCTTCATAATGATACAGGCTTCATTACTTATATCCCCAATGTACAGATGAGGAAAAGAAGGCACAGGAGTGACTCAGCAGCTCACCACAAACTCTCCTGGATGTCAGCCCAGGCTCCTGTCAAATCCACTTGGTTGATTTTCTATTCAGCATTATTACTGAGGTCTTATTGTTCAGAACATGTTCTTTGGGTTTCCTGCTTATCTCTAAGTTGAGGAAAATTTTTTTTCTGTTTGCTTTTTCAACTTTCAGCTTCCATAACCTAAAAAAAAAAAAAAAAAAAAAAAGAATAAGCAGAAGCCGAGCTGCTCTAAAAGCAGCCTGTTTGCAACATGATATGGTACCTGGACCAGGACCAGCTAAACGTTGGTGTAAGGTTCTCCAAACACATTTCAAAAATTTTTCCAAGTGGTAATTGGTTTATTTCCATTGAAATACTTGAAGATGCTGAATTAACGGTACATTTCTTAAACTACTGAATGAGCAGTGGTAAAATGGTAGTTACATGTGTCAGAAGGTGAAATAGAGAGTTAATGATTTTTTTTTTTTACTTTGAAGCTTAGGCACCATTTAACATTCCTTGTATTTGGCCAAATGCATTTTAAAACATAGAATTGGTTAATACAACATTCTAATAGTCCATAGTTTTTATTAAGATTGATATTTGATGGATCAGAAAACTTCTAAATATCACTTTCTGCTTTAAAATTTGTGATTCTTTATTAAAATAGTCATTTGCTCTCTAAACCTTGAAAATCTGCTGAATTATATAAATCAATTCTGGAAAGTGTTTATAATTGCTTTTGTAATATATGTAATATATATAATGTGTAATATATAATGTGTAATATATACATATATATTACACATTATACATATATATATAATGTATAATGTGTAAATTACACGTTGTTTTTACCAAAGCCATAACTCCCTTTGTCAATGTAGGCATAATTGGTGATCTTTCTGTATGAGAATATGTAGAAAAGCACAGATGAAATGATGGTCTCTTTCAAACTTAAATGGTAGAATTACGTGATTTAAAGTATGGAGTTAGGACTAATCTCTTAGGTTTTGGAAATTGCTCCCTCTCATTCCTCTAATATCCCTTTCTTCTTTCATCTAAGGAGGGAGAGTGAGGTAGGTAAATATGACTAAATTTATGAGAGTGGAAGGAAATGCCTATGACAGATGAAATATTAACTATAGTGTTAAATAAGTCCTGAGATTTCAAAGCAAAGACTGTTCTTCTTTTCATTCTATTAACTTACTCTCCAGGAGTCCCATCCTATCGAGACGACTTCTCTCTCAATGGCTCTCCTTAATAGTCTAATCCAAATGTGACATTTTTGTGGCATTCGAGTTCCCTTCCGACCCTTCTACATGCCTCCCTCCTTCTCCCAGCCCCAGTCAAGTTTAACCAATGTCTTCCTTCTTGAAAAGTCTGCATCTGGTCCCTACCTCCTCGTTGCCTTAATCCAGAGCCTTAGTATGGCCTGCGGAGGTCTCTCCCACCACCCATGCTGGCTCAGAGTCATAGTCACTATGACTGCTTTCAGGGTTTTTCTTGCTGCCTTGTCCAAACTACCTGTCTCCACCAATGTCTTCACCAGAACAGCCATACTTGCCCTCCTTTGCCAATAATTACAAAAGTCATACCCTTCCAATCACGCCAAATTCTTCATCAGGGTTTTTCCTACTACCTCTAGGCTATGTCATCTGAGGTGATTTTGCCATCCACCTAACACCCCTGGAGTCACTTGGCAATGTCTGGAAACATTTTTTGGTTGTCACAGCTGGGAGAGGAGTACCATTGTCATCTAGTGGCTAGAAGCCAGGATACTGCTAAACATCTTACAAGGCACAGTTCAGCCCCTCACAACAGAGAAGTAACTGGCCCCAAATGTCAATAGAGCTGAGGTTGAAACACCCTTCCCTAGGAGACAGTAGAGGCCTTTATTTTCTTTCTGTACCTTTGGCAGAAAGACAGAAACAAAACAAAACAAAATCTGTCCTCCAGGCACATACCTGGAGCCTGCTGTTCTCTTTCTCACTTCTCAGCTCAGGATTGGAGAAAACAAGCAGGATCTTGTAGAACCAGCCTTTCCATTCCCCTTGTGGGGCCTTCTTCCACACAGGCAGGGGCTGGGACAGAGGGCCTCCATCTGCGCAGAGGAATCCATTCAGATAACTGGTTTTCGACCCTGGCTACACCTCAAGTTCAAGTCATTTCAAATATTTTAAATATTTAGAATACAGATACTCCGAATTCAAATTAATTGGTCTGGGATAAGGTCTTGGTGGTATTTTTCAGAAGCTTTCCAGATAATTCATGTGCAGTCAGAGCTAATAACCCCCTGGACTAGCAGCCTGTTCAGTAAGGGGAGAACAGACCTCCCCAAAGAGCTGGAGGAAATTACTCTTCTGGGACCCTTTCGCACTACCAGGGCTTGACCTTCCAGGAGGAGGGTGGCCTCTTAACTGTAAGGTCAGCCTGGGTCATCTGGGCAAATTTAGGTTATTATAGTCTTTCTATATCTCAAACTGAAGATTACGTAATTTTAAATATTTATCAAAATCAGGAAATGAGGGTAAATCAAAGGTTAAAAGTTGCCTTCATAATTAAGCATTCTCTGCTAAGCTATTTGTCTTGGGGTGGAATGTTTATTTTTCCTCTTGTAAAAAGATAAAATAATCCTAAACTAAAGCTTTGAGATAAATTATGGTTTATGAAAAATAATGAGATAGTATCATAAATCACAAACACTGTCTCTATGAAATATGACTGGTCTAATTCTGTACATTTCCTGTTTCAATAGAATGAACTCTACAAGACAAATTAATTTAGCATTAACCTTTGAATCATTATTCTGCTTTCACTGATGAAACCGATAAAATGAAAATACTTCTTAATGCTGAGAAATCACATTAAATAATTTATAATGTATGTAAATCATATGTAATTTCTGTTTCTTTTCTTATTCTTCTTCAGCCGCATACTCAGCATTCTATAGCAAAATAAACACTGGACCCCAAGCTGAGGAGCCCGAAATCCAGTTCATGCCATGGTACAGCGTTAGCAAGCCACTTAACTTCTCCAGACTGTTCCCTGTCAGGAATGGGATGGTGTCACCAGGTGATAGGTAAAATTCTTTTCAAATTTAAATTAACAAGAAAGCAGATTACAAGCTTGGCAACCCTAAATAACAACGAAGCGCCTGGTTTGCTTCCTTGGCATATGGTGTGGAAACATGGTATTGTCAATCAACAAAAATGTATTGAGTAATCTCTTTACAAAAAAAAAAAAAAAAAAGTGGGGCATTGCTATGGAGAATTCAGAGAAATAGTAATTACATCTCCACGGTTTTATTATCACTATAATTATAACTTAGTTGGATAGATACAGTTACATTCAGAAGTGCCAGTTGGTATTTTATTAAATCAGTAAACATTTATTGGAAACTTAATGCATGAGTTAGATCTTAACATAACAGATATCACAGATAACAGTGCTGATACATTTAGGGGGAGGTTGTGGCTTTTCTCCCTTTATATAAACTATAGTAAAACATTACATTAACATTTCTGGTAGTGGCATGGTGTTTCCTACGGTCTCAAGTATCTTTCAAGTATCTAACTTAACTACTGTGGAAATAACATTTGTTTACCTCATTTTTGGGTAATTCTAAAAATTTTCTCCCTATCATCTGCTCTTCTAGTCAAGATGATCACCTTCGTTGTGTTCCATTTAATGTTTCTAAGTTGAGAGCTGGTGGCCATCAATAATTTGATAACTAACCTAATTAAATATACATTAATTGACTACTTAGTATGATATGTACATCTCAAGCACTGTGTTAAATGCTAGAAATACAGGGTAAATATTATTTATAACTTGCCTATTCAGTTCATAGTCAAGAAGAAAAAAATACATAGAAGTAATTAAATTATGGTATACTGAGATAAATATTCAATAAGGTCTGTTCAATGTTCAAAGGTAGCTCGTTCAGTCATTCATTCATTCAACAAATATATATGTAGTGCCTATTTCTTCCAGTCACTATCCAAGTTGTGTAATATACACTGGGGCAAAAAAACAAAAACAAAAACAAAAACAAAAAACAAACAGACACGATCTCTAATCTTATGGAAACTGAAGATTAATGGAATAGACAACAAACAACTGAACAAACAGAACAAACAAAAAGAGCATGTAATTTCCAAAAATGCTAAGTTTTACAGACAAACAGGGCACACTGCTAGTGTCAGGGCTGGGCCTACACTCTTGAAGTGGACTGAAAGGTTTTCTCAGATGTCTCAGCTGAGACCTGATAAACAATAGAGCCCATAATGCAAAGAGCAGAGGTCAGGTCAGAGGGCACAGCATGGACTGAGGCTCACAGACAGGAATGAGCATGGTGTGTCAGAGGACCTACACTGGGCCCCGTGGTTAAAGAAGAGAGTCAGGGAGACGAGACTGGAGGAGGACCATGCAGGCCTTAGTGGACCACCATAAAGAATTTTATATAAAGCTCAATGAGAAGCCATCGAAGGATATTAAATTGGGGATGGCGATGATCCATTTAGGTTTTAGAAGATTATTCTTGGTGCTCAACAGAGACAGTGTGAGAGTGGAGCATGTGGTTATGGGGAGATCATATAGGAGGCTGAGGCGACCTGGACTGGGCTTGGTGGCAGTGGGATGCAAACAAAATATGGCTGGACCGGAGGTTTATTTTAGAGAAAGAAACAATATGACTGTGATGGATGTGATGGGAGTAAGAGAAAGAGAAGACTCACAGGAAGGTGTCGAGGAGGCCACTGCACACACAAGCTTGAATCTTGAGGAAGATACAGGGCTGGGGACAAAAATGAACCATCCTCTGGCAATTGCATGGTGTCAAAGGATAGGAAGAGATTAAGTCACTCATGGAATGAAAAAGAGAGGGAGATCTGTCCTGAGTAATGTCACCATTCACAGGAGCTAAACAGTGTGCTATGTTCAAGATCTCGTAAAGGATTTCATATAACTTGTATATAAAAAGTGACATGGTATGAATGAATTGGTCAGGATATAGCACTAATAGTTTTCTGATTTCAGAAGCAGAAAGATCAGAAAATTAAAAAGCTCCATGATACATCGGGGAGGAAGTTTGGCAGATTTCTTGAGAAGCTAAGGAAATACAGCTTCAGGCTCCTTCACTAGCATGAGCCTTTTACAAGACCTTGGGTATAATTTTGTATTTGTAATTTAGTACTTTTTTTTCTTCTAGACAGCCTCCAAATTACATAAGTTCAGGCGTCACTGACTTGGCTCTGCCCCAGGTGGGGAAAATTAAGAAACAAAACATACAATCAAAAACCACCAAAGACCTGACAGTGTGGTTGCTGATGGGTCCTTTTTATACTAACTCTGTGCTGGGTCAACTAACAGTTGTGGAGAAAGATGTTCTTTGAAGAAAAGCTTTCTCATTTAAACCTACTTCCTGGTCTGTTCACATGTACCTTAAGCAGAAGCCTGGTGACAACACTGTGTAGGACAAGTTTAAGGCTCAGGTCAGGGCTGGGAAAATAGAATTGAGCCATGGGCCTCAATGTGGCCTCCAGAACACCTTGTGGGAAACTCGTGGGATGGACCGACCTCGGCAACCAAAAGAACATCTTGTTCTTCAAGCCCAAAAAGTTTTAAAAAGGGGAGAAAGAGTGAAAACAAATAGACTGGCTACACAATTTTCAGGGCTCGGTGCAAAATGAAAATATAAGTGAGATTCTTGTTCCAAAAGCATTTAAAAATTTCAAGATAATGACAACAGAGCATAAAACCAAGAGCCGGGACCCTTCTAAGCAGGGGGCCTATTTGGCTCCATAGGTCACGCACCCATGAAGTCAGCCCTAGCGATAGAAGAAAGCTTAGGGGCAGGGTTCTCACACTTATTGGGGATGTCCTGTGTCACTGACATAGGGCAAGACATTCACAATTCATTTTATCTTCATAAAAACTCTGCGAGAGAAATATTATTATAGACATTTCACAAGTGAGAAAAAGTCTCAAAAAGGTTAATTATACAAACACATTCAGGGAGTACATTTGTATATGCTGAAGGGAAGGAAGAGAAGAGATCAGAAATCATTGTCCAAGTTTGGGCAGAACCAGAAACATCTGGACTTCTGTCATTCAGCTCACTTAACAAAGCCAAGATGCCAAAATGGCTTGATTACTATTGCTGTAAACCACAACCGAGGCAATAAAATAGGAAATTGAGAATGCTATCATCCTTTGCTATTTTCTTGAACAATTTAGCTTTGTCCTACTGCAAGGAGGTTATCATTCCAACAAAAGCAGACACATTTGCTTTTGTGAAAGTTCCCAGACTTTCAGGTTTTGAGTTTAGCTACCTCTGGGTGGCATAGGGTTAAATGACTACTGCTTTATTTGCAATTTATTTATATTAAAAGTGAAAGGTCAAATTCACACAGGGTGAAATAAAAGTACTCTTTATAAATATGCAAACAAATGCAGTGTTCGCTGCCAAAAATATCCAAACAAACCAAACCAGAAAGAAGAAATATTTCCTCAGCTCAAATGGTACAGTTCTTCTATATGGCCTGTTCAATAGATGAAAGGAAATCCTGAAATTCTAGAGCAAACTCAATCAAATGTAAATTTAATGTTGTTCCTTAGGTGACACCAACTTAGGGGAGAATTACTATTTAGCTGGCTAATTTGAGCATTGTAGACACCCACATTACAAACTGAGGCCAAAAAAAATCTATTAAGGAACTGGAATTTTCTAGTATTTTGCTAACAGTCTTCAGAGTCATTTGAACACTATTCTAGTGTCACTCATGCTGCTCTATTTACACATATCTAAAAAGCATAATTAAGATTCCCTTTATAGTAAGGAAAATTACTTTATTACTGAGTACAAACATACAGAAACGTGCTTATTTATACTTGACTTCAAACAGGTGTTCTTAGCTTTTATGATGTTTGAGCAAGGTGACTAACAGTAGGAGCTGCGTACTCCTGAATCCCGGAGACGACAGATGTGTAATTTTAAAGGATATTTGGATCTGAGATGATTATCACCAAGGAGACATGGCCTCATATCAATACGAGGAACTGGACATGAGCCCATTACACGCCTGTGCCAACTCTGTGGCCTTAGAAACTGGTGAAACAGGTTTGGTACTTACTTTGATCTACACATATAAAACTCGGGGCTTCCACTGAGGGGAGAATTTAGAAGATTGTGGTTCTGATACCTTTTCTATGAAGGGAGAAGATGGAAATTGTCCTCTTTTCTTTCACCCATTCCCCTGTGTAAAAGTAGCAGACAAGCCTACAAATTCAATGGTTCAATGTAAGGAAAGAGACCCACTTAAGTATGGAACAGTAGGCAGGACATTATATTAAGTGAAATAAGTCAGACAGAGAAAGACACATACTGTATAATTGGGTCAATTTTTTTAAATTATTGAGTCAATAATTTTTTATGTATTTGAGTACAAGTCAGATAGATGCTTTGTAAATATTGTCTTCCAATCTATGGCTTATCTTTTCATTCTCCTAACAGTATCTTTTGAAGAGCAGAAGTTCTTAATTTGAATGAAGTCCAAATGTATCAATCTTTTCTTCTATTGATCATGGTTTTGGTGTTGTATCTAAGAAATCTGCCTAACCCAAGGCTATGAAGAATTTCTCTTATGTTTTCTTCAAGAAGTGTTATTGTTTAGGGTTTTTATTTAGGTCTCTGATTCATCAGTGTGTGGTATGAGGCTTTGATTACCATAGTTCAATTGTTTTTTGCATATGAATATCCAATTGTTCCAGCACCATTTGTTGAAAAGACTTTCCTTTCTCTAGTGAAATGCCTTTTACCTGTCGAAATTAGTTGCCCATGTTTGTGAGGATCAATTTCAGACTTCCTAGTCTATTCCATTAACATGTTTGCCTCTCTTTATACCAACATCAAATGTCTTGATTACTGAAGCCTTGTAATAAATTTTGAAATAAGTTGTTAGTTCTCTAACTTTGTTCTTTTTCAAAGTTATTTTGGTTTTGAATTTAATTGGTTCTTCCTTCTTGTTCTAGTTTCTCAGGTGAAAGCAGACATCATTGTTTGAAACCTTTTTTCTTTTCTAATACATATGTTTTTGTGCTATAAGAATTCCCCTAAGTACTGCATTAGAGGTAACACATTCTGAAATGGTGTTTAACAATTTTTTTCATTCAAAATACTTTCTAGAAGTTTTGATTTCTTCTGTGTCCCATGTGTTATTTAGATGCATGTTGTATAGTTTCTAAATATTTAGAGAATTTTCCAAAGATGTTCTTTACTGATATTTAATTTTAATTTAAACTAATTTACTTTCATTCCACTATGGTCATAGAATATATAAGATTATATCGAGACTTGTTTTATGGCCTAGAATATAGTCTATTGTGGGTAAATGTTCTGTGTGCACTTGAAAAAAGTTGTCTATTCTGTTGTTAGTTGTCAATTAGCATTAACATGGTGTATCTTTTTACATTCTTTTACCTTTAACCAATTTCTGTCTTTTTATTTAAAGTTGGTTTCTTGAAGGCAAAAAATAGTTGAATCTTATTTTTTTATGCAATCTAACAATCTCTGCCTTTTAGTTGGGGGTTTAGACCATTTATATTGTATCCAATTACTGATATGGTTGGGTTTAAATAAATCATATTATTATTTGTTTTCTATTTGTCCCATCTGTTCTTTGCTTTTTCCTCCCTCTTATTCTGCCTTTTTTTGAATTAAAAATTTTTTATGATTTCATTTTAGTAATCTTCCTTCATTGGCTGATTAACTAAAATTCTTCTTGTTTTAGTGGTTGCTTTAGGTCTTATACTATTCATCTTTATCACAGTCCAACTTAAAAATATAATACCACTTTACGAACAGTTCATTTCTTCTCTCTTATCCTTTATGTTATTGTTGTCATGCATTTTACTTCTACATATGTTATAAACGCCATACTAAATTGTTAGTTTTTTGTGTAAATAGTAAACAATCCTTTTATATGGTTTAAATATGTTTTTATAATCTTAAAAATTTTACCCATGAAGTTACAATTTCTAGTTTTCTTCATTCCTTTGTGCAGATGTATATTTCCATCTGGAATCATTTTCCTGCTGCCTGAAGGACTTCAGTTAACACTTCTTATCGTGAAATTCTGGTCTGCTGTAGATAAAGTCTTTCAATTTTTGTATGTCTGGAAAGCATTTATTTCACTTTGTTTTCCAAGGATAATTTTCATGTTAACAGCTTTTATCCTTCAGAACTTTAAGGTATTGTTCCACTGTCTTCTTCCTTACCTTTTTTTCTAAAAAGGAATTTGCTGTCATATGTGTCTTTGTTAGTATATCTTTTTTTTATTCATTGCTTTAAAGATATTCTCCTTGTCACTTGTTTAAAATAATTTGATTATGATGTGGCTTATTGTGATTTTTATCATTGTTTTTGTGCCTGGAGTTCAGTGAATTTCTTGGATCTGTGGCTTTATAGTTTTCATCAAATTTAGAAACCTTTGGGACATTATCTCTACAAATATTATTTCTATATTAGCTATTTATTGATGTGTAAAAAACTTCTCCAAAATTTAGCAGTTGAGAATAGTACCCACTTATTATATCACACTTTCTCTGGGTCAGGAGCCTCTGGCTCTGGAGCTCTCACGAAGTTGTATTCAACATATTGGGCCAGTAGCTACTGTCAGATTTCAGGAAATCCATTTCCAAACTGACTCACATGCTTGTTGGCAGCCTCAGTTCCTTGCCAGGGATACATGGCATCTGGCATCCCCAGAAATAAGAGATCAAAGAGTGAGAAAGAAAGCACCCAATATAGAAACCAGAGTCTTTTTGTAATCTAATATTAGAAGTTACACTCCATCACTTCTGCCATGTTTTCTTCATTAGAAGTGAGTCAATATATTCAGTTCACATTGAATAAGTGGTTATTTAAGAAGATCATGAGTACTAGGAGTCAAGGACCATGGTGGGGGTACATATTAGAGGCTGCCTATCACTTCTGTCTCTCCTTTGGAAACTGCAATTACATATACATTAGGCCATTTGAAGTTGTCACAGCTTACTGATGCTATTTATTATTTTTTTAATTCTCTTTTCTCTCTCTACTTTATTTTAGATAATTTCTCTTGCTATATCTTCAAATTCATTAATCTTTTATTCTAAGATGTCTAATTAGCTATTTGTCTAAGCCAGTGCATTTTTCATCTCAGACACTACTTTTCATCTCTAAAAGTTAAATTTAGATCTTTATTATATCTATCTCCCGTTTCTCTACTTAACTTTTAGGGCATACGGAATACAGTTCTGATAACTGAGTTAATATCCTTTGCTGTGATTCTTGTGTCAGTTCTGGATCAGTTCCAATTGATTGCTCTTTCTCCTTCTATTTTCCTGCTTCTAGGTATTTTTTTTTTTTTTGGATGCCAAACATTGTGAATTTTACCTTGTTGGATGCTGAGTATTTTTGTATTCCTAAAAAATATTTTTTTTAGTTTGTTTTGGAGCAGAGTTAAGTTAATTGGAAACAATTTGATCATTTTAGATATACTTTTAAGATCTTTTAGGTGTGAATGGAACAACGTTCTGTTCTCCACCACTGAAGTAAGACTTATTTGTGTATCCTACCCAATTCCTCATGAGAATAGGCATTATTTCTGGCTTTATGTGACAGCTGCAAAATGTCATCTCTTATCCTTTTGGGTGGTTCTTTCTCTAGTCTCCAGTAGTTCATCACATGCTTGCACTTATCAGCTAAATATTTACTCAAAGGAGTATTCTTTCTGAAGTTTTCTCTCCGTAGTTTTCACTTTCTCCTCTCTAGATTCTGTCCTGAGAACTCTAGTGGCCTTGGTCTCCTCCACCTCTCAGCTCTATCTCCTCAATTCAGGGCTCTCTCTGGGTTTCCCTTCCCTGCACTAATACCATAAATTATCTCAAAGCAGGGCTCACTTTGATTTTTTTCTTATCTCACATAGATCTCTAGCCTTTCTTACCTGATAATCAGTGTCTTGAACACCATTGTTTCATGTATTTGTTAAAAGTTTTTCGTTGTTTCAAGAGGGAAGACAATTCTGGTTAGGGCTGGAAGCAGAAGACCGGTCTCCAGGCAAAACATTCTGAGTAGACATCAGCAACCTTGCTCAAGTGGTATGCTAAACATTTTTGTTTTTGTTTTTGTTTGTTTTTTCTTTCTTTACAGTGGACAGGGATAAACTCTGATGTATAAGGGGACAGGTTAGGGGAGAAAAAAAGGAGAGATTAGTTTCTCTTTTTTTCCTGCAAGTTTAAAAGTTACTTTTCACAACCCCACCCCTATCTTATTTTTTTAAAACTCAACTCTCATGCTGTCATTGGATTTCTGTCATACGCTCTCCACCCATGATTTGAGGCCCACAGATGTTCAAATCTTTTGCTTAGAACCTGAAGCTATGTTAAGGCCAGACTCTGGGTAGTGTCTTAGAAGATAAACTTTCTTGATTCATGTCTATAAAGTTAAATTAAAAAGCTGATTCATCCCTAGTAGTTACACCAAACCATTTGGTGCTGTTCACCAGTGGCCATTAATATGTCAGTGGCATCACTGTATAAAACCTATCTTCTGTCTGTGAAAGGAATATTGATTAGTGTGACTACACCAGAATCCAATTAGCTTTTCCTCTTCTCATCTAATTTTTCAAATGTAATTTTGTGAATGTGAATTTTAATAGTGATTTATGGCATCATCATCCCTTTACCTCCTCATGTAACCAGGTAACTTCCTTTTGAGGTCAAAGTGTAGCAAGAGCTGTCTTGCTCATAATTCTCATTCTTTTCCATTTCCTGTTATAATATTTTTGTTACATTTTTAATCTTCTACTTTTAATCAAGCTTAACTTCACCCCATTCTCAGGCTGACTTAGTGTGCTCTTAATGCTTTACAAAGCACACGTTTCCTGGAAAGGCTGCTCTTCATTAGCCGGGAAGGACAGGAAATGTTCATGTCAGCGCTCTGAGAACCATCATCTCCTAGGCCAGAGGAAGAGAGTTCGTACCAAGTTATGTAACCCAGAGGGTTTATCAAGTGCTTCAGCTGGGGTAGAGGGACAGTATCAGCTTAAAAGCAGCTTGGACATTTCTAAAGGAAGGTGGGGGTAGAGCTTTGATGAGCCCATCTGATTAAATATGTTTTCTGCCCTGGAGTTTGTTATGAACCCTGACATTTGTCTTAGTAATATACTGACTTCCACAATCCACATAGATTAAATAACAAACGATTACCAGAAAAATAATACTGCAGTGTGGGAAATGGCACTCCCCCACCCGCTCCATCCCCCTTTCCCACTCTAAAGGAGCCAATGTGCATCCCCAAGCCTCTACTGGAGACGCACTAAGACATGAGGGAGAAACAGATGTGACAGCCCTGAGCTCCTGAAGCTCCCGGAATTTGAGGCAGTCAAGATTGCTGTGGTTGAGGGCATGACTCCCTGGATTCAAACCTCAATTCTGTTACTTTCTAGCTATGTGAACTTAGGCAAATTATACAACCTCTTTGTGTCTCGATTTTGCCTTTTTTAAGTTGGAGAGCTAATGGTATCTACATAGGATTGTTGTCCTGTGACTAGACATATGTAGCTATTAAGCATTTCAAGTGGGCCTAATGTGACAGAATCGTTGGGGTTTAAATATAATTTATTTTAATTAATCAATTTAATTTAAACTAATACTTGATTCAGTTATTGGAATAATTTTAAGTACAAGAAAAAAGACTGAAAATATCTCATCGCTATTTTAAAAATATTAATTGCATATTGAAATAATATTTTTAATATATTGGGTTAAATTAAACATTAAAATTATTTTCTTTTTTTTTACATTTATGTATGTATGTATGTTTTTTTTCACCTACCACATCTTGTCTTCCTAGGTGGTCTCCCATCCAAGTACTAACCAGGCCTGACCCTGCTTAGCTTCTGAGATCAGACAGAATAAGGTGTGTTCAGGATGGCATGGTCATAGACTTTCCTTACTTTTAAATATGGCCACTGAGACATTTAAAATAATATATGTGGCTCACAGCATGTTGAACTGTGCTGGTCTAGATTATGAGGGAGCTTATTTGCTCTGCTAAAACGTTTGGACTTTTATCCTAAGAGCGCTGGGAAAAAAAGAGAGCCAATTTACATATTACATATTTACACATCAGAAAATTTACTCTGGCAGCTGTATGGGAAATAGGTTTGAGGGAAATAAAACCAGAACTATGGAGATCAATTAGTTACAGAAATGTAGGCAAGAGAAAATCGTGGTCTGAATTGTGGATGGCACTGTGGATGGAGGGAGTGGGCATACTGGAGATGGGGCCTCTCAGTCAGATTGGGCAAGGGGAGCCAGCGTATGTGGCTTGGGGAACTGGATAGATTCTCTGAGATAGAACCTAGAAGGCAAGAAGAAGAATATAATTTACCTGTCAGACTAAGTCCCTTTAAGAAAACTACCCCAATTCTTTCAGCTCAGTTAATCATATTCCAGAGGTTCCCACAGCTAAAATATTGCTTTTCAGAGCTATTGACTCTTTTATTCTTTCTCACATCTGTTCCTAAAGTAAGAAGCATGAAATTACGTCCAAAAACTGTCTCTTTCTACCTCTCTTTTTGAAAACAACAAAAACCCAGACAGATCCCAATATTGTCACTGCCACTTAGTGAACACAGTTGACAGTTCTTACTTTGTATTCAAAGAGCTTCCAGAATTCAAAGTGAATATTTTTAAAATGAGGATGAAAGAGAAAGGCCTTCAGAGACAATCCTTCTTAAGGGAAGCAACACAGGCTTGGAATCCAGATACATCTGCCCCTGGATCCTCTTTCTGCCTTGTGCTGGTACATGAAAGACTGGAAATCAGTATCTGTGGAACAGATGAAGTCTACTTAACCCCTCTGAGCCTCAGTTTCCTGATCTGTATAAGCGAGACGATTATTTCCATTGTTGTTGTTCTGTAGATGAGATCATCTCAAATAAAGTGTCTGGTACTTAACTGATACTCATTAAGTGATAGTATTTATGATTACATCTTGGAGTAAAATTCAAGCAGAGGTGAAGCTATTCATGGCACATTTCACGTACTGTGTGTGGTCCACTTTGCTTTTGGACTACCATCTGGTGTATTTCCAGGGTAATGGGGATATGGCTGGCATACATCTCCTAAATTTTGAGGTGATCCTAAACCCAAAACTTTTGTTCTGAGCATAACCTTCAGCCTTCTCTCCAGCAAGTCTCCAAGCAAGGCTGTGTGACCACTAACAACACTGCCTTTGTCAATTGTCTTCTTTTCCTTGTCTTGCTTTCCCATCCTCCATGCCTCCTGGGAGAGAAATCTTAGAAACTCGGAATGGTAAAAAGAGGACAGGAGGGATCTGAGCCAGAGCAATGGTCTGGGATCACATACTGATTAACTAAGGTTGGTTGTTCTTGCAAAGGCAGCTGACTCTATTGCATATTAGCTAAAAAGATCACAAACCGACCTGCCCTCCTATCCATGCTGAGTGTGGGGTAGCAGTCTTCAAATTTGGCTTAAACAAATATTTATGTATAAAGTACAAAAAGCAGGCCAGTTGCTTTTCTCTGTCTTCTAATAACAATGCAATTCTTCCTAACATTTTGTGAAGAACTAACCCACTCTCACCCACTGGACCGAGAAGGGGATACTGCAGAGCTAAGCACTGTGATACAGGCTGTGTGGTGGTACTGATGAAATGGCCAAGAAATGGAAAGCCTCTCCAGACAAGAATACTTGGCAGGATAATGTTCCCAGAGAAACAAGGTCCTGAACTTTCGATTCATCAAACCAGTGTTTGCAAAGTAGCTCCACCGTATCCTGCTATGTCTCTTCCCACTGGAGGATACGATCCTGGTCCTCAAGGACTGCATCATTTGTCAAGAGCAACAAAACACACGCTTGAAATAAATAGATGTCAACTAAGCACTTAACTGGGTAACACTGACTTTAAATGCAAGAAGAGTTTCCAGAAAAGGGAATCAGTGTGGGATGATGGTGAAGAGAATGTCTACATGAAAAAGATAAAGGTTAACTGGGGCTATAAAGTATAAGTAAGATTTCAGCACAGGAAGAAACAAAGGAAAGACACTGGAAAGTGATAATGTTGATGTGGGGTGGGGAGGAATTCAAAGCAAGGAAGTGCTGATAAGTAAGGTACATGTGATTTACCCAAAATCTTCAGTCTCACTCTGCATTTCACTTAGTCCTCTGCTGGATTTTCCTCTTCGCTCAAGCTGACCTCACAATTCTCTTCTGATACTTTTTCAATCCTTCTTTTCTTATATCTTGTGTTCACCACCCTTATTAATATAGGCACCTAGAATTACTTCTAACGTCTCACATCCAAAGCTGTAGCTTTCAAGTCGAAGCAAAGGACCCTTGTGAGCTCCTAGCACTTAGCTGACTGCATGCTCAGTAACTACTGCCCCATGGCTGAAACTGAATGCATTTCCCTCACTGCAAACCTCTCAGAGGATTCATCCTGGCATTCTGAAGAAAAGATGTGGGGGACCAAAATGTTGCTAACAATGGTAAAAGAATCCTTTGAGGAGATGGAAGCTCTGAAATTGTAGGGTCATTTGATAGCTAGCATTAAAGACTTATTTGTCTATCTTTCTCTTTCTTTCCATCTTATTCTTTTTTTTTATTTTCTTCAGAATTTTCCATAAATGGGTTCATTTACAAAAAGAAAGCTAAATTTTGGCTACAACACCTTCACAAAATGGAGGCCTTTGAAAACGCTAGTCTGGATCGAGGTGCGCATCCCACCCCCACCTCCATTCTGTCCCTAAATTGCTCCCTATAATTTGTTCAGCTTGATTCTACCCCGAGTGTCCAGGCGGTTGAGACCCACAGCCCCATTGGACAGTGAAGGGGAGGCATCTCTCCTCTCCCCTCCTCTCAGAGGCTCTGAGGTGGCTGGCCCTCTGCCTGGCTCTGCCAGAAAGTGGCATGACCACCGGGCGACTGTGGTCAGCACAGGAAGAAAATCTCGGGTATTCACAGCTACATTATGGTTTGAAAAATACTGGGACTGAGGGTTGACTGTGGAAAGGAGCAAGAATAGAAGCAGAAATGCACTCTTTGACTTTGCTACTCCCCCAAACAGGTCCTAAAAGAACCATAGAAAGGATCCCAATGTTTGTGGCTGGGCTAGGCAGTCAGCCCCACAGTGAGGGTTAGTGTGGACCCAGTCCGGGGTTTCCTTCTGGGTCTTTCTTAGGGTAACATAGGAATTCTCAGCGCCTCCTCCCCCACTTTGAAGTAACATCTTTTTGACCCTAAAAAGACGCCCCCTCCCCCAGAGCCCAGGACTTTTGGGTCCCCTTCAGGATTTCAGATGCCCCTTCCACGGGAAACAACGTGGCAGTTCTGTTCTGGTTATTTCACGCTGGAGTCACAGCAGCCTGTGCTCTTGAGGCCCTCAGAGCTTGCTCACCAAGCTGAGCAAAAAAAAAAAAAAAAAAATCTATTCGCATTAGTTTGATATTTTTTTCTTTTAATTGCTCCTTTTCACAGTGAAACAGGAGGATGTGCTTCTGTCGTGGTACATGGGTCTGGCTTCTGGATAACTAACTTCCTCCATCCTAACTCACGTGGCTTTGCACAGGCCCCAAGGTCTGGGAAACAGAGATAGGAGGTTTCTCCTTTCTGTTTCATTTTTCTTTAAATCAAATGCACCTGGACTAGGGCAAACTTATTCGTAGAGAAGATTGCGCACTGGAATAAGGTCATGTGTGCTATGCTCCTTAGTTATTTTTATTCACTTAAGAGTCAGAAAAGCCCAGGAGGCCCTCAGGACATGCAAATTAAAAGTGGCAGCTGAAACTGACATTTTCTGGAGCAGCTCCAACAGGTTGGCACCCTCCAGGCAAAGCATTCAAAAAGAACTGAGGCTGCTCTAACCCAACTGAAGAACACCTAGGGAGAGCAGTTTAAAAGGAAAAAGTCCCCTTTTCCTAGGACCATGCTTGCTCACTGTCTTTCAGCGAGAGAAGAGGAGGGTGGCTCACATTCAATGTGGATAACTAATTTTCCTTCCATGAAGACTGATGTTTAAAGAAAATCCTTTGGCAGGCTCATTGCAATCTTGTTTGTCCCAAAGCAGTAGACTCTTGGTTATAAATATGCAAGGCATGATGACATGATTACGGCTCAGTGGCTGGGTGCAAATTGGTCTGGGTTGTTTTCTGCATGAGGAATGCCTTCCCTCCACCCTTCTCTCCCAGTGCGGTCCCACACGCTGAGGAGATTTAATGAAGGCAAACACCTTCCCATGACCCATTTCTCTGTTCTCTAGAGCTTGCTCTGTGTGGACTTGGCTCTGTGAAGTAAGGATTCACACCTGGACAGGAAGGACAAGGTAGAAGGGGAATAGTGAAGGAAGTTGGATCCCTGATCCAGGACTGGCCAGCCTGGTCGGGGCCTCATTTAGTTCTGCATAATTTTTGGCTCCTACAGAGAGGGTTGGTATTGGACTACACATGACTAAGGGTATGCCTCAGCAATCTCTGAGAAGTACAAGGAGGTAGCGTTGAACCTTTCCAGTGTCTGCTCTGAACTGGATGTGTATCCTTAGGGCCAGGCCAAATCTGTTCTAGAAGAGAGTGATTAAATAGGTGCTTAAATCCCAGAGCTGGAATCCTGCCTCATCCTTTACAAGCCTTGGGTCCTTGGGCAAATCACTCAGCCTGTTACCCTGCACCAGCTTTCTGTGAAGTTGAAATGAACAATTGAACATAAAGCATCATGTGTGGGACATGAGAGGTGTTTAGTCAATGCAGACTGTCACTAGAACGTTAGACACAAGAGTGTCTGAGAATAGTAGGAATGGCCATTTACTGCACTATCTGTCTGTCTGTGGCTTCCCAAGAGCCTGAGTTTACCCATAATCTCTTTCTTGGCTTTGCTCTGCTGAAGCCTCTGGTTTCAATCTTTCATCTGCCTGGGCCTGCTATACCTGCTGCCATTCTCAGGCCAAGTCTTAGTGTTCACTACACTCTCCTCACAACAAGCTTAGTATTTTTAATCTTTCTCTCCTCCACGATCCTGCCTTGTTACCTTCCTCAAGAAAACACCACCAAATTCTGAAGCATTGAAACGAGGCGGGAGAGTTTCCTCATTCATTGCAGAGTTATGTTTTAAAGCATTGAATCCCTAATCTGGGGATTTCCTAGCCTATTTTAATGAGGCAATTTGCACATGGATGCTTAGCTTGTTCTATAAGAGCCAGGTTTAGAATTTAGTCTCCTAACTATGAAAGAAATAGGAGGAAAATAATTCTGTCAGGGCCTGATAGTAAGCAGTGACACACTTGAATTGATTAACATCGATTCAAGGGCTTGGTGAAAGGACTATTGACAAAAATGTGGGCAGCATGTAGGAAAACCATAAGGGATAACACAGTAGTCCAGGGAAGTAACAACTGAGTAGTTAGCATCCTTCAGCCAAAAATGGCCAGATGATGGGACTATTACTAGAATGTGGATTTGTAAAGCTGTATAGAAGGGGTTATTTGACAGGAGTGGTGACCTTCAGCTGGAGGATGCATCTAGTCTACAGCAACCTCACAAGAAGAGAAGGAGGAGAAAAAATTTCCTCAACCAGCCTCACCCTTCTCCTTTCTTTGTATCTCCTACCTATGTTGAGCTCCCCATGGGCTGAATCTGACCAGAAGCTGGAGGGTATGAGATCCATGTGGTCATCTCTACTGGTCAGCCTTCCTTCTCAGGCAGAGAGAAGAACAGAATAGACAAAGAAAAAGCAAGAAGTTTGAGGAAGAAATCAGTAATACGCAAAAGGATTATACTGACCTCGGTAAGTGTAAACTCTAAATATCCTTAACAGTGATCCCTTACCCTCTCCACCTACAACTTACTAATTCCTACTAATTTCTTTCTCTTTCTCTAGAAAAATATTAATTTTTTTCTTTTAAAGAGGTTACAACTCCTTTAGTAATAAATGAAGGAAACTTACAAATCATAAATAAGTATACTAGAGTAGTCACAACAAACAAAACACTGTATGATAACACTATCAATAAAAATTGCAAAGAACCTTGCTATAATATTTTCCATATTATATCTCTCCCTCAGAAAAGCTGAGCCATATAACTACCCCAACACCTTATTCTTTTTAATGCCCCATCTGTGAAGGAAGTAGATATGATGCTCCTAGCCACTTAATGCTTTTAGGACATGCTCAGCTTTCTCTTTGTGATCACCAGCAAGTCAATCAGACTCATAGGTACCAACATTTTCTCCTCCTTGTCTTTATCAAAACTCATTTGTCCTGTGTCACATGCCTTAGAGACCACGTTCTTCTAGGAAAATACTAAACTAATTTGTCAACAAGATTTTAGGTCCAATAGTGCTTTACTCAAGTTTTTTCTGTCTTCCTAGAGCTTGTAATTTTTAGTTGTTCTGTCTATGTGATTAACAATGAGGAGCATGGACTTCCTTCTGGCCTCAATTTTTTTCTGTTTTGATTGCAGTTTAAAAATCTTTGTATGGAAGCTTTTTTAAAATATGATTCCCTGGAAACAGACTCTGAAACAGAGTTTCATGCAGAAGGTTTACTGGGGGTGTGCTTTGGGATATACAGCTATAAGAACCTGAGTAAGGCAGGATTAGGGAAAGGTGGAAGTTGATCCATGATGCAACTGAAACAGAGGCCTCAGTTCTTCCTGTGGGAAGCTCTGGAGTGGGATGGACCTTCAAAGTTGTCCTAATTGTGGCAAATGCACCCACCTTTGCATCTCATATCAGTCAGTCATTGGCCACTGGCTATCCTTCAGAGAGAACATAATCTTAGGTGAAGTGGTTTCCTGTAGCCAAGGACAATTCTCACGGAACCATGTAGTTGACCTGTCAGCAGCTAATAGTCCCAGCAGCTGGAGCATGAGTACATCGTTTCTGAAGAGGAGATCTCAATAGAGCACTACAGCATCCACTACTGCCCACTCAGATCCACTTGCATCCACTGGTAATTTTGCCTCATCTGAAAACAACTTCTCCGTGATTTTGGTTAGTCTCATTTCTTATAAAAACAAAGAAGTGCTAATGGGATGAATAACAGCCCTATTGCTGCAGTTGATCTCATATTCATAATTGATACTCATTGTCCTTTTCCTCCACCACTCATCCTAAGTTTCTGTCATCCTCAGCCAGCAAGTCTACTGGTTTAGGTGGTTAGCCTGGTAGAGAACTAGACCCTCTTTACTTAGTTATCTGTTCCTTCTCAGGTTGTTGCTGCTGTGCCTGTGTATTAACTGCTAAATCTAAGCATAAGAGTAAACCCATATCTGGAACATGCATCATTCCTACTCAAGATAAATTGCTCCTTTTTCTAGGATTGATATGATTTAAAGGAATCGAAGTGCTACCAAATAACTTATTGGTCTTTAGAGAAGGCTCCATACTGGAGATCCAATGTTACTACTCTTTGTTGCTGGCAGGTTAGAGGAACGATCAGTAGCATTATTAGCTAAACCAACCTTAGTGAGTACACTAAGTCCTCATCTCTGTCATCATGGCTGCTCTGTACAAGAATCCATTGTACAAACACTGGGTTGTACAATGCTGTCCAACATCTATTAGCTGAGTTACTTGATTATTTAATGCCTCTTCTGTAATACATGCTGTCTAATGATGCCCACCCACACAGGCCCATCAAAGTACCTCCTCATTAGATGTCCTGTCTCCAATTTTTCAATTATTCTATTTACAGGCCCTAGCAAACCAACCAGGCCATATGCCACATACTCTGTATCCAAGGACTATTCTAGGTAACAACTGTTTTAGGTTTAGTACCCTTGAAATTAGACCCTGAGATAAAGAGTTGCATGTAGAAGGTTTATTTTGGTGTTCAGTAGATGCATTTTTAAGGAATTGAAAGAAGCAAGACTGGGGAGAGGAATAGGTTGAAGCAAGAAGGCTAAACACTTTTATCCCCACATCAGTTAGTCACTGGCTACAGGTCTTCTCAGGCGGGGGGCCATAATTTCGATGAGACATACCTTCCATTGAGAGCAATTTCTAGTGCAGGATATAGCTATGTGTCAGTCCTGAAGAAGCAATTTAGGTCATACATCATAGTATCCACTGCAGTGTTAGACCATCAGTTTGTTCTAATTCATATTTGAGTTTTATCATCCAAAACTTAGCATAAAACAATAGTAAACATTTGTTATCTCACAATTTCTGTGGATTAGGAATTTAGGAGCAGCTTAACTAGTTGGTCCTGGCTCACAGTCTCTCACAAGGATGTAGTGAAAATGTTGGTTGAGCCTGCCATCATCTGAAGGCTTGCCTGGGCCTGGAGAATTTACTTTCAAGATGGCTCACTCATACTGCTAGCAAGTTGGTGGAGGCAAGAAGCCTCAATGCCTGCTCACATGAACATTTCTATAGGGCTCCTATGAAAGTCCTCAAAAGAGAGCATCAGGTTAAGCGATCCAAAAAGCGGAAGCCACAACATCTTTTATGACCTAACCTCAAAAGTTACACATAGTCATTTCTACAAATCCTGTTGGTTATGCATGTCGGCCTTATTCATTGTGGAAAGAGACTATACAAGGGCATAAATACCACAAGGCAAAGACTATTAGGGGCAACTTGGAGACTAGCTACCATAAAGAGGTTTCACAGATCTAGGTCCTTTGATTAAATGCTCAGGTCATTTTAATATTTAACTCACTGTCTGAGGAGGGTAAAGGAGCTAGAAATATTCAGAATTTGAAGATGGTTGAAATCCATCCTATTTGAGGACCATCTCTTCTTTCCCTACTACATTCTTTAATACAGTACATGTAACTATGTTTTTAGAAAGCAGTCCATCATTGCAATAATCTATTATAACAGATTATGTCACAATTTTAAAATATATTATTGTATTGTATAGGTTGGAAAATTATGCCATCATGCTCTAAAACATGTGACATTAAATTGCATATTTAATTGAGGTCTTTTCATATTTTCTATGATTTCATATATGTCATCTTGGAGATCTGAATACTAAATAGTGGTTTTATGATTATTTTCCAGTTTTATTCAAGATAAAGTATCTAAATTTATGATTAGGAATTCTACTCATAAACAATTATTAAGGTCTGTTACCTAGCAATCTGAAGTAGACAGCTAAACGTGGCCTGAGGGACACTGCAAAGAAAGAAAAATACATGGTTTCCTGTCCTTAAAGACATTTGTATCTTGCGAGGGAAAGAGCAAAAACCCATAATGAGCCCATAAGAATTACACAGATGTAGCAACCGAACTGGAAACTTCCATGGGAATAAAATTTTAGCAAAGTTCTCTCTGGCCTCCATCTCAGCAAATACTTTTCTAACCTAGAAAAAAAAAATTTGAAAATAGAAGAACAAATTCCTTCTGCTAGAATCGTGTCAGGGAAGGACTGGAAGAGAGGAGAGGAGGGAACAGTCCTTATTGCTCCTCACCTCAATGGCCTGGAGGAGTCAACACCAACTATAAATACAATGCTGCCTCCAAGACGCCCTCTCTACCCACCAGATCACACCACATCCCCTTGACTGAGGGATGCCCTTTCGCCCAAGGCTGTAATTCATTTCCATGACTACCAGGAAGGCCAGAACAAACACATTTCTCCCAACAGGCACTATATTTATTTTGAAGATAGAAAAATTAATATCCTTTATTTTGTGGAGAATATGCAATTGGTTTAGAAGCACTATACTTAGATCTGATAGGACAAGTCTGTATGACCTGAACTTAGTTTGTGTTCTGGAATTAGAATCAAGAGGAATGAGGTCTTTCATTTATTCACTCATTCATTTAACAAATTTATTGCTCATGCAGGTAAGGAGACTACGGAGCTTAAAAGAATAAATAAATAAAAGTCTCTAAGGAACTCAAACTCTAATGGGGAAAACAGACAAAAACAATACAAATTAATAAACCTTATTATAGAAATGTATACTGAATTTGAGAGAAAATCTTAGCATTTGTTAGGTGAAGATGGGGGAAGAAAGTGTGCACTAAGAAAAAAAAAACCCTATGTTTTTTAAAACATGGAAACCAGAAAAAAAAAAGATTTGTTTAGTCAGTTGCTAACCCTAACTGAAGTTTAGAGCGTTTGGAGGGAAGGGCTAAGAGATGAAGCTGACAGGGTCAGATCAGAGGAGGTTTGGTAAGCCCTGCCTAGGAATTGGGATTTATTCTGAAGGTAGTTGCAAACTCCTGAAGTACTTTAAGTAGAATGAAAGGTCTATATTTGCCTAAAAAACCACTCTGGGAACAGCAAAGAAGGACAAGAACGGATCAGAATAGATCTCCAGGGAACTCCCACATTTATGAGAGAAGCAGAGCCAAGAGGAAAGGCGGAGAAGGAGAAGTCAAAGAACTCAGAGGAAATCCAAGAGCAAGTGGTTTTGTGGACTAGAAGGAGAGTGTTTCAAGAAATAGGGAGTGACAAGAGTGCCCAATGCCACAGAGAGGTCAAGAAAGGCAAGGATTAAAACATGTCCATTAGATTAGCAACCAGAAAGGAATGGGAGCCCTTAGCGGGCGTACTGTCTGTGAAGTGGGAGAGGCAGACTGTGGGGAAGGAGGAAATGGGAATGAGGAGGGGGAGATGGTGAGTGCCACCTTTTCCAAAATTCTAGCTCTGAAGTAATTAAGGCCCCTCGTTAGAGGACTGTGCAATTGAGAAACTTTATTCTGTTTTCCTGAAGAGGGGAGATCTGAGCACATTCCTATGTCAGCTGTGAGCGGAAGATAGAAGAAAGACTGTGGGTGGTAAAAAGAGCAGATTCCTGAAGACGTGGGAAGAAATAGAATCCAGAGCACAGGTTAAAGGGCTTTGCCTGATACTGGAGGAAAGACTCCTCTCCCACTGTCTAAGGAGAGCCTCGGGGCAGATGCTGAAGTGGAGGGGTTTCCCTCCGAGGCTTCTCCTATTATCTGTGAAGTAGAAGGTAAAGTCTCTGCTGAGGTGGAGGGATGTCAGTGGGCTTGAAGATGTGGAGACAGGTAGGAAAGTTTGAAATAGACACTGTGGAGAATGGGAGAGAGAGCTTGTCCAGGTAAACTTGGAAGAATTCTTGTGTTAAGATGAGGCGTCCTCCTCTATGACATGGGAAAGAGAGAAAATACGATGCTGCAAGGCTCTCCGATGTCAGCAATGCATCTGGCTTCCCAAGCTTCCTTCTTCTTTGTCTCTAAGGATTCACTCTTGTTTCTTTTCTTACTCCCTTTAAAAAAAGAAGTAACTATACGTCAAGTAACTGGCAGTGTGTCATAACTGAGGGGAGATGGCACTTCCTCTGTATGTGCCTGAAAAAACAAAGTGATTCAACTTCTGGTGTATAAATTAGAGTCCAGTTTACTTCCATGGAAATAGAGACTATTGTACTATCTTTATATATTTAAAAGCTTGATGACAACAATTCTTGGAATGCATCCAGAGCAATAGTGCAATAATTGATTTTGGAACACATTAGATAGTTTCATTCAATTCAGTAAGCATTTCTGAAGCACCGACTGTGCACCTATAACTCTCTTGTAAAATCTAGATAAAATGCTCATTTTGTTTGAGGCACAAATAACTTTATATCATTCTGCAGCTCATTTGTGAAAATTTTTATGACCACAGTCATGGTATAATTCTTAAAATTTTATTTCTGACCACTATTCCTTCCAAAATTCTTCTTCAATTCAAACAAACAAACAAACAAATAAAAACCAAGCCTTCTTTTAGCTAATACTTCTCCCTCTGACACCCCAAGCAATGGAATTAAGAGTGGAGTAGGGGGAGAGGCAAAATCATTGCATGAAAATGGAGAAGAAAATATTAAACTCAAATTCCCAAACCAATTATTTCTCAGAACCAAAACTTTTGTTTTCTGACCTTGCTTTTATTTCAGGAAACATGGAACCCCTTTTCTTTGGCCTTTTCTTTGACTTGACACATGAACCACTCCCACTGAAAGCTCAGGGAAGCGCCAAAGCTATTGCTCTTACATTTGGGGAGCTGAACTCCCCAGCACGGCTGACAGTATTGACAATCACTTGCTTTGTGCAGCCAGTACTTGTTTTGTTTATATTAAAGAAAGAAACACACATCTTGCAGCCCACAAGGCAGCCATGGTACTGCCTTCAATCTAAGGACAGGACTGAAGAATGGGCTTTTCCAATTTTCTCTTCCTGGTGACTTGATTCTATTGTTCAAGGCTCACATTCTTTCAAAATATTTTGCAATACATTAGCGACTACACTCCATATCATTTATCTATTCCTTTGTTGGGTTTACTTTCTATTTCCCTATGAAACTGTAAGTACCAAGAAGATGGGATTAGGTCTCTTTTCTTCATTCCTGTTTCCCCAACACCTAGAGCAGTGCCTGGCACATTTAGGTCTTTGCCGAATTAATTAAATAACTCAATTGAGAGATCTTATGTTGATTCTCTTTTATAATCATATATACCCAAAGGTGGGAAGAATATGAGGATGAGTGAAGGCCTTAATTCCTGGGTGTCTGAAAACCATAAAATTTCCAGATTAGATAGTAGAAGGTTTTCTCTCCCTTGAGGCTCATGACTAAAAACTTTGTGTTTTGTTATAATCCATGTCTATTCAAATAAGACTGAAGAGACTCCATCTTACTTTCTAGGAGTGAATAATTGATGTTTTGGATAATGTTGGTAGTGTCACAGAATCATACATCCTTAGGCTAAAAGGTTATCTGTCTAGGCCAATTTTTCCAATAATAGGGTCTTTTGAGCTATTTTTAAAAAGAAATAGCCTATGCAATCCATATATATTTCCAAAACCAAACCTTGTTGGTTCTTGTTAGGGTAACCATATACTTTATTTTTTAAGTGGTATACTTAGAGATTGAAAGAGGAAGCTCTTAATAATTATTGTGGGCTAAAGGCATAAATTGGGATTATCCCAGAAAAACCAAAAGTGAGTATATGGTTACTCAATAAATGGAACTGATTTATAGAATATTTAGGAACATGAGGCCTATGGAGAGAAAAACCACCTCAAATGGTGAGAAGGAGGCTTTAAGGAGCCATTCGTTTTCTATCAGGCACAGCTTTGCATAAATTATCCCAAATTGGAAAGATGAATCCTCAATCACAGTTAGTTAACATCTAGCCATGAACATTTGTTTAATAATTTAAAACACATCAGGGCCACTTATTAAGCTTCTACCATGCTGGATTCTTCCAGACAGCGACTGCCTGTTCTTAACAACCTTTTAATAACAAGCTACCACAAAGACCTCCGGCTTATCTTATCTAAACATGAATTAAAAAATGACTTTTCTAATTCTGTGATTGCAGAGTGCTCTTTTCACTGGTGTTCTGGTGTGTAGAAAGCAGTTAGCAGGCACTCGAATGCCACAAACAATGTTGAGAATGTGGGAATTGACTTATGCTGGGACAATCAGTACCCAGGAGGCACTCTTGGCAAAAGAACTTGCTGGTTGAATGCATGCATTGTGTCGTTCTTGATTCTTGGTTGGCCGATCCAGGCATACAGATTCCAAGACTGACAGGGTACAAGAGCCCTTTGAAATGGGCAGATGTGACCCCCTCACCATATAGATAACAGGACAACATAGCAGCTTCTTCTTGTCAAGACAGGTCTTTGAGAAGATGGAACGATGTATTTCCAAACATTGTTTCTGGTTTTAGTAAAGTCTGTGCCTCTTTCATCTGATATGATTTCTTCCCAAGAGCAAGAACAATTCCTATCTTTCAGATCTCTTTCAACATAGTAATTTCAGTTAGGGCACTAGAGAAAAATACATTTGAGATATTTTTAAACTGAAATCTTCTGCTAGGCAGAAGAAGCCAGCACTCTACATTTTTATTCAAGTTTCAACAAGAAGCTAAACACTGAATCCTACCTCTATTTCCTTTTACAAAATAGATGAATTCCAGAAAAGTTTCAGGGACGTTGAACTATCTTACAAGGTTAACAGGAGTTTACTATTTAAATGATGCCCGCAGAAATCTTTTTGTAAAATAAAAAATTCCCTACTCCATCCCCTTTACTTTCTTTCTATGATGTCTTGTAAATTATATTTTCAGATGTTGAGGTTGTGAAAGATGAAGAATACTGTTTCTACGCCTAGAGTTTATACTAAAAAATAATTAGCGATATGCTAAAGGATGTATGCTAAATGTATTTCTTTCTTTTACACAGACTCTCCTGAAGAGGTTTATCTTCTTTGCTGACTGGCATCCCCTCTCACACTCAATTCAAATCAAAGATCGACTTTCTCAGATGTCAAGATGATTATTCCAAAATTAGTGCAAGAATGATCATTTTCATTGTGTGTTTTCCCTACCGTTCTTAGCTTCTGTGAGCAGATGTCTGAGAACTGGGCTTTGCTTGGTCAAATCACACAAACTGGAAGTACATTTTAGTCCTGTAATCGACAAATAGCTTATTTCTGCCAGCAGGAATGACCCCAGATCTTGTCAGAAATAGAAACATAGAAATTGAAATCATGTGGCCTGCCTCTTTAGAGTTTTTAAATGGGGCCAAGAGTGATCAGGCTTCATACTTAAGGAGAGTGTCACCTCCAGAAAGGCAATCTCTCACTCAAAAATATCTGGTGCTTATCTGGCAATAAACTGGCAATTGCAAGTAAGTCCAGAAAATGACAGATCTAGTCCAGGAATTTTCCCCAGCGTGAGTGAACCAGAGTCATGTGGGCTGCTGTGTTTGTCTGTAAGATGGAGTGCATTTCTTCCCTTCCCTCCTTAATCCTTCTTTCTCTCTCTCTCTCTCCTTTCCTTCTTTCTTTCTATCCCTCACTACACTTCTTTTTTGAAGAGAAGATTGTGGTGATGGGCTGTGAATAGAAACGATCTATAATCTCTGAAAAACCAACATGAGAATTTGCCAAATTTTGTGGAGGCCAGATGAGGACAAAGTTATTGACTAGTTCCTTTTAATTTTTCTAGAGTAAAAATACTGAAAAGGCAAAGAACAGATCCATTCTACAATATTAGATTGTGGAAGGCTAATAAATAAAGTCTGCTGAAGTTTAATTGCACCTTTTTGTAGCTTCCCAGGCTCCCATATATGAATTTGACTTTCCCAATTTCAGTTTGGGGATCCATATCATCCTAGGGAAGCCAAGCTAAGCTAATTTGTGTGTCTGGGCGATTGTTAGGAGTGAATGTGCAATTCACGCTAGTCCAGGCAGGCAGTGATTCTTAGGACTTCTGTTGGGAATGCAGGGACAAAGATGCTCTCTTTCCTCTGGATGTGAATGAGGATGCACACATTGTCCCAGGAGTTACTAAAAGTTATCCTGCAACCAAAAGAATCACAGGATGCAGCCAGTTTCATGGAAAGTAAAGCAGAGAGACAGAAAGAAACCATTTCCCTTTTAACATCTTTGAGCCACTGGATTGAACCTCACTTGAAACCAGGTGAACAACCAGATTTTTGGGTTACGTTGAGCTAATAAATTTCTTCTAGTGTTTAAGCTGAATTGAGTTGAAGTTTCTAGTATACACAACCCAAATATCATTTAGTGAGATAAACCACATCTTTGACTAAGGGAACCAATGGGAGATGGGATGAGGTACGCACACACACACACACACACACACACACACACACACACACACACAGCACTTGATCTCTGCATGGTGCATTATGGCTCTTTGGAGGATACATAATGCATAAGACATAGCCTTAACTTGGAAGTCTTACTGTGAAATAAAGTCAATGTATATGTAACTGTTAGCAAGTAATGTACAGATGGCATTCAAGTAGTACAACATGTAGTGCTCTCGGAGGATCAATGAATAAGGATGGCAGGCTTCATAGAGGAGGTGAGATTTAGTCAAGAACATGTAGGAGGCAAAAAAGAGGAAAGTTAGGGGAGCAATATGAGCCAAGAAACCTTGGACTCTATGTCAGCTTTACAGTATTGCGACCCTCCAAGCCACGACCCCTGTCAGCTTGACTTTATGTAATATTCAGCATAGTTTCTGGTGATGGGGTAATAATGAGCTGAAACTGACCCTCTTTACTAAGAAAACCAATACAAGTTCTCTCTGGGTGCACTCCATCACCTTCCCATATGCAAAAGTCGGGTTAAACTCAGCTATCCAGCCTCTTTCTTTCAGTTCCCTGCATAATTTCTGCCTCTGAGTTACAGGAAATTTCTTTCTGAAAAGCCATTTGGAGACAGATTGTAACATAATGCTCTTGAACATTCCACTCAACAATCGATAAAGGCAGCACTCACTGTAGAAATAATCAAACACAGGATGGAATTTAATATGCACAAAGCTGATATTTTAACTAGACCAAAAAGCTCACTGAGTCTGTGCTCAAAGCTGTGGCCTGGTTTGTTTTCCTGCCTTTGTCTTATGTTTTTATATACTTTTAAGGTCAAGCTTTTTGAAGTAGCTTATAGTTATTTTATTCTATTTTAGTTGTTCAAGGTTGCAACCAAGGTCAAATCTACATAAAAATAAGTATGCTGGCAACCAGCAAAGAAAATGTTATTCTAGGAAGAAATAAAATGGCAATTGTGACCCTGGGTGCCCTGCCACACTCTCCTCACGCTCTCCTTTTGACTCCTTAAGGAAGAAGGCTGAATGCTCACGGCTAGTATGTGCCAAGCACACCAGAACTGCTTTCGTGGGGGAAGATAAGTTTTTCTAAGTAAAAGGACATCTTGTCCCTACTGAATCACCATAGGGTGGGGAATTGGAGATAGTGTGGGGACATCATTTTTACCCTATAATCTGAATTAGGAGCCAGATGAAAACCAGTGTTTCTCATTCTTTTCTCACCGTGATCATGTTCACCTTCCCTTTCTGGAACTGTTCTCTGTGGATATGTCTCACTATCATTGCATCACCATTTTGAGCTTGTGCTTAAAAACCACATTTGAAGGATGTTTACTGTGTCTTAAATAAATAACAAGTCATAAACAACAACAACATCCTTTGCATAAGATTTAAAGAAAATTATACTCACTATAATCACTGTTTCAACCTTTAGAAATGGTAAAGAAATTTGTATTATAGTAGCTAAAGAAATAGGATCCTTCAGATACTCCATAGCTCAAGGTAGCATTCATAGGATTGGTAGGTAAAAGGATTTTGGTGTTGCCTTAAAGTGAAATTTGGTGTCACTATGATTTGTTAAATGGAAGTTACTCTTGCCCTGACTCCACCCATACCCGGCACCACCACCTACATATCCATGTAATTATAGAAATGGAAGAGGAAAGTAACTTTAGATCTCTATCTATCTGAACTGGAGTCAGGCAAGTTCAAGAATGTAATGACAGATCAAGAATTTATTCTCTTGGGAGTAGGTGTATGGAATAAGTATCATTTGCCCCAGGCCATTGAAAGGCCAGCATGTCATCAGAAGTCCTGAAGCCATTAGACCCAAAGGTGATCCTGTTAAGGGAACTCTTTTTAAATCTTCACCACGGTTAATCAGAAATATAATACAATGGATTGTTACTCAACAATAAAACAGAATGAACTATTGATACCCAGTATATCACTGATGAATCGCAGAATAATTATGTTTAATGAAAGAAGCCAGACAAAAGTACTTACTATGTGATTCCATTTATATAAATTTCTGTAAAATGCAAACTAATCTGTAGTGACAGAAATAAGATCAGTTGTTGTCTGGGTTAGGGAGGAGATAAGAGTAGGGACAGAAAAATTACAATGGGGCGTGAGGAAACTTCAGGTTGAATCATATGATCATTTGTTGTGGTGATGGTTTCACGAATATATTCATACTTCAAAGTGTATCAAATTATACACTTTGAATATGTGCACTTTATTATATGTTACCTCAATAAAGCTGTTTTTAAAACTCAGTGATAGAAAAAAATAGATAACTGGGTATGAAGAAATTGACCCAGAGAGTAAAAAGGGCAATGGATGGACTATTTCTCCTAGTGCAGTCCAGACACTTTACTGAAAGGCACTCCCTTCTAGTTTCAACCCAGTGCCTCATAACTAAGTTCTTGTCCTGCTACTTTAAGTTCTATCTGTAGAAAAGAATTATACCTAAATGACAGCAAGTGGTTTATATGATAACCCTTCTTACTAACATATTTCAACACGAAGGGATATATCATTATCACCTATACATTAGTAATATCTTCTTTCTGGATACTTAGTGCTCTTTATTGGTTGCCATGAGAGTTTTGGTGGGAGAGCTTTTCCTAGCTCTCAGTCTTCAAATGATACATGTAGTTGTGGGAAAACATGAGGCATCTGGACAGCTGACTTGGTTCCTCCAAAAAAATTATGTCAGGGAAGGCAAAGATAAAGATAGATGAAAGATACAGAAAACAATGAGAGGCCTTTGGTAGGATCCTTGTTCAATTAAATCAGTTGCTAATAGACTTCTTTGGGGGCAACAAAGTACTTTAGATAGACACATATGGGAGATAATATTAAGGAATTTCATGAGTGGGAAAATGGCATGGCTACACATGAAAATATCTAATGTAGAGATGTGTATGAAAGTATGAGAGAAGATATGGCTGAAATCTAGAATTTGCTCTAAAATACTTTAGTAGAGAAATTTGGGGGAGACATGGGGCAACTGCAGCAAAACTCTTGATAATTGTTGAACCTGGGTGATAGCATATGGAGTTCAGGATGCTATTCTTTTCCCCTTTGTATATATTTAAATTTTTCATGATAAAAATGTTAAAGACTTTTTAAAAAGTACTTATCACATTTTAAAAAGAGAAAGGGACACAAATCACAGCGATGACCAAAGAGAAAAGAACTGATGGGGGTTAGGAGGTGGGGAGTAAGGAGGTAGGTGGTGGGTATGAAGCTGCCTCAGATCTCTTTGTAAAATTGACCTAGCTAGTCTGAGCGACCTAGGAAAAAAGTCCCTTAGTCAAGTAAAACTGGAGCAAATGCTTGGCTTGCCAGGTATGTGTGAGAATTAATAGCCTCTCTGTAGCCCCAGCAAATGGGCTGAGCTATTCAAGGGACTCAGATTTTCTTAAGTGTCTTTATGAGCCATGATGGCTCTCCCCTATCCCGACTGCTCCTGGATCAGATGACAGGCGGGCAGTCTCCACGTCTGCTCCTGTACTCCTGTTCTCAGTAAGGTTGACTTTGCAGGATACATTTAATCTCAGAAGAAGTCAGTTTCCTCTGACATTTTTGAAGTTGGAAACCCATCTCTCTGCGTTGGAGCTCTTTATTCCTTGGTCCCACTCCCTGCAGCACCGCAGACAAAAACCAGGAGACAAGAAAAAGTGAGATGACCCCAAAGAAGCTTTCCCTCTGCAGTTACAGGGCAAACCATGACTTTTCTCAAGACCCACAAATTATAGGGAGGCAGGGTGGAAAAAATCCAGAAAAAAAAAGAAAGAAAGAAATCCAACCATACCACCCATAAAAAACATGCCATATGAAAGGGGGAGATGCCTATAATTCTACTGGCTTTCAAATGTATTTATTTAGTTCAGTCATTTATGAAACAAAACCCAGAAATTCCAGGCATCTCTCCTAAACAAAAGAACCACTAATGTTTGCTTCTGGTCAGCATGTGAAACTTGGTTAAAACCCAAATGTTAGACATAGGTTCCTAATGAAGGTCTCCTACATGCCAGAGCTCAGATATGGAGGGCCTGCCATATGCTTTCTTACCTAGCTGCCAAACTAAGAGTCCAACCCAGAATTACCAATGACTAGAAAAATATTCAGGAGATGCTCTTCCTACCTATGTCAAGGGGAGGTTTCATCCAGAACTGTCACCAGAAAAGAATTAAAGATAATTATTCAAACCATGGCACAGTTAATATTTCTAACTGACCTGAGCCCCACCCCCCACCACCACCCCCAAGAAATCTTGATTGAGACTATCTAGTTTTTACAATGTTATCAGTCATCAACAGATTTCAACCTTCCTTGAAAGTGCTTCCAATTGTTTCAGTGGCTAAAGCGACCTAAATCAACACTGCATGTAGCAAAGAAAACAAACCACTTATAAACGTTCCCATACCTGCCAAAACTGGAAAGCTATAAATAGGGGGTAGCAAACACTGTTCAAAAATATTTCTCGGGGAGAAAACAGGCGGAAAAGAGTGAATAATTTTCAAAGAACTAAGGATTTTTTTAAAGCTAGTTCATTTTGCAACTTGGAATTTCTGGAGCCATAAGGAAGGGAGGAAAATATAACTCAGCCATGATGATATGTTTCCAGCACCCATAAGAATGCTAAAATGTTGTCAGCTTGATTGAAGCAATTACCTTGTATGCATTATTGATAGTTTCATTTTTTGTCATTCTTCCTATTGCTTCTGAGAGAGGTCAGTGTTTTTTTTTTTTGTTTGTTTTTTGTTTTTTTAGCACCATTAGCCCTTTTGTACTTTTAAGAAAACAGGTTCTTTTCTCCCCAGAGAAATCTCTGTTTGTCAAGGCCATTTAAACACCGAACCAAAACTTGGGTTCAAATCTATAGTCATTTCTCATATTGAATTCCCCAAATAAATCTTCAATCATGTAGTTTGTTGTTATTTGTTTTTTTAAAAATTAACTCTATTGTTAAGGGTTTTACTGTTGCTGTTCTAAGGAGCAGAAAAAAATCTTTGGAATTTAACAGTTTTGAGTGTGAATCTTGCTTCTGCCCTTACTAGCTATGGAATTAAGGGCAAGTCCTTAAAAACTACCTGTCTTGATTATTCCAGAAGTATCCTATGTGGTTTGCTTCTTAGAACCTTATGATTAATTGGACCTGGTTACTGATTCAATGATTGAAAATAAATCTATTTAGAAAAAAAGTCTTAGGGAATAAAATTATGTCTGTAGTGTGCAGAATCCTATCAGACTACATAATTTACTCTTTTTTAAATTAGAAATTAAATGACCTGTAGGTGTATGTTCATGTGAAGTGCTTAACATAATATGTGGCAATATAAGTATTTGATAAATACTATACTTATTTTTAATAATAAATGTTTTCTGATTAGAATCACAGATCAATCATTTCTGAGATTTAAAAGGACTTCATTTATATGTGCATACATGAATATAAAATGACAATAAATGCCATATACATGTAAATAATGCCATTCTTTCAATGGAGAATTTAATCTCAGAATGTTGGTGAAACCATGAACTTCATCTTTATCTTCCACAGTACAGCCTTGGCAACCCCACTTCAAAATAGATGATTTATTCATTCTCTTACTAGTTTCCTCCTTTGTTTGGAATATTAAACTTTTCGTTTTGGTTTCTGACCCTATGAAGGTAGAGAGGAGCCATGAGAACAAGAGTATTTAGAGCCTGGGGTTAAATACTGAGGTGGCCCTGGTCTTCATGTGTAAACACTTTGGTCTTGCTGAGGTCACTGAAGGACTCATCACTGTATAGAATGCTTCTCAAAATAAAGAAGTTCAGCAAGATTAAAGACTGCCTAGGAACCCCAGCATGTTGAGCTGTTTCATTCCTTTCAAAGGGCATTTTTAAAAATGCGCCATTGCTTAATTTATATAAGAATTACATACTGTGTGGTCTACTCATATGTGTACACTCCTTATATGTGTAGTTTTTAATGTCTTCTTCATCTTTTTTTTAAATCTCAAGGTCTATATGCCCTAGAAAAGCATGATTTGAAGGCTTTGCTGTTATTGACTTGCTATATTCTTCTAGAGAAGATAGATAAGAAGATGTACTAGTCTGGGTTCTCTGAGAAGTAGATGCTAAGATAGGACTGAACTTGCAAGGACTTAATAAGGGAAATGGCTGTGAGAGACCATGTGTAGGGAGCTGGTGTTGCTGGTAGTGGCAATGCTAGCCTGACCCCAAATAGAGGAAAGAGGGAGAAAAGGTTGGGTAGATGCATCCTGGATTGCACTGCATCCTATAGAGGTTCATCCAGATGGTAGAGCATTCTTGAGTGAAAGTTGCCTGTCAGAGGAGTCTTATGTCTGCTAGGAACAGACCTGCCTTGGTATCCCTACAGTGTGCAGTCACTGGCTGGGACCAGCCTGAAGAAAGTATAACTTCACTGTAAACAGGAGGTGGATCTCAGAACACAGCAGCTGGGGTCAGTTTTGCCTCTCATAGCTGGAGGTTTGCAAGGTGGATTCTCATGTCCCTGTATCTCTTGTAGAGACCTTAAGTAGCTGGAGAAGTGATAGAGGCTGCCTGTAGAAAATAGAGATGGACCTCTCTGCAGGTCCCCTACACACATGCACACATGTATACACACATGCACACATGTATACACACACATGCTATGGACATACACACTATGGAGACACACACACACACACACTAAGGGAGATCTATATACTGTGTAGATATCTTTCTACAAAGTAGTTTGCATCAGAGAAGGTCCCTCTAGTTCTGTAACCTTGTGTGCTGGCATGTGTCCCACTTGTCATGTTGACCTTGTTATTCACAGCCAGCTCCTAAGTAAAGGGTTTGGTTTGTATTTACCCTGGACAGAAAGAAAGTCTTAGCAATGGGATTTATTAAGAAGTTAGGGAGGAGAGAAAAGAGAAGGAAAAGGTTAAAGGCAGAGATAGTGAGGAAAAGCCAAGTATTTTTGATTTACATTATGGGCCTCATTTCTGTGCTCTGCTTGAAGCAGAGAAAGAGCTAGGAAAGGCCTAGTTAGCTCTGAAAAATTCACCCAAATAGGGTGCCATTGGCAGCTTGGGGACAGGAAACTTCCTAAAGTAGTTAAAGTAGTTAAGTCAATGAAATGGCTCTGGAGAGGTCAGTGGGGTCTTAGTGGAGCTAGTTCAGTGATGGGTCCTTCTGGCTCTGGAACTCACCCTACTGCTGTCACCCTCATGGGAGGCACAGCACAATGTGAAAGGATAGGCCTTCCACAGAAGTAGAAGTTGGATAATCTGAAGAGCCAGGCTGAGCTGGAGGAAAACAGCACAGAGTAGAAGTAATAATACACAGGTGATGCCCCGCCCCCATGGACATTTGAGGAGGACCTTGCAATTCGTTCAACAGTTGTAGACAACCTACTAATCTTTATGCCAGGCCCTGTGGATATAATTCATTATGAACAGAAATAGAGGTGGTCCTTGCACACATGGGCATACATTTTAGTTGGGGAGACAGGGATCAATAAAATAACCTACAGTCAAATCGTGACTATGGTAAGTGCTTTGAAGGGGGATGTGCACTGGTGCCACGAAAAGATAGAAGCGAGAGATTAGGTATTCCAAAAAGTCAGAAAAGGAACCCCTAGGAAGCGACTGCTAGCTGAGCTCCGAAGTGACAGCCAGCCTTAAGCCTGTACAGAGCGGAGTGTGGTGTTGCAAGCACATTTGTACCTGCCCTTTGGTGGGAGAAGAAATGGTGCCCTGGAGATTGGAATACAAAGGGAGCTCAACGGGAGTAGAGCTGGACAAGAGGTAGAGATGAGGCAAGAGGAAGGTTAAGTTCTAGTGGGCCATTTTATTTTTGTTCCAGGAGTAAGAGGAGGCTATTGCAAGGCTTTACAGTGGAGAAGTAAAATGATAAGCTTTGCATCTGAAAAAAATAATCATTTCAGCTGCTGTGTGGAGCTAAATTGGCGACAGAGAGAGAGGGAATGCAGCACTCTAGTTAGGGCAAGAGATGATGGTGGCACTGACCAGGATGGTGAAGAGGATTCAAGAGATAATCAGGGGAAAAATTGGAATGAATTGGCAATGACTTAGATATGGGCTGAGAGAGCAGGAGAGCTGGCTGGGGATGTCTTCAGAGAGAGGGAGATTACTGCAGAAAGATCAGGCTTGGGATGGAGGTGAGAAATGCTCCTTTGAGACATCCAGGAAGCAATATCAAGTTGGCAATTGCATAAATGAGCCTAGTTTCTGACAATCTATGCACTATATATGTGAAGGGTATTCTATGTTGCATTCTATCGCTTTATCTTTAGGATAGTCCTATGGGAGTGGGAGGATACACTGGAGAACAGAGGCAGTGGGGTCTGGGCATGAGGGTCCTTGCAGCAATCTGTCCCTCTCTCCAGAGCAACTAGAGCAGCATTTGACCCCAGGGACTTGGGTTAGGCTGGTCAAGAATTTCTGACACTGAGTAAGCAGGGCTTCATACTCCAAAGGTAAGCCATCCACAGTCTAACAACACTGTTGACCTTCACTGTGATTTGGTTTTCTGGGAACCTACAAAGCACAGCATGTTCCTACACACAAACACAGTGTTATCTTTGGCTTGGCCTGGGGCTGGCCCAGGAGCAGAACAGTCTATGGTGCTCCTGCCACCTGGAGGACAGAAAAGGAGACAGAGCCTGGTCTTCCTGCTTCACTTCCTCAGGGTGCAGGTGTATGGCGGCTCTGGGAGATGGGGGTGGGGGCACAAGAACCTGGTTTCCTGAAGAAGTTGTGCAAATCTGTGTCAACAGGTTCACTGAGGTTCCTGGAAGTCAGTTATGGGCACAGCTATATTTCTTAAGAGCCTGGGGACAACTAGACCCCTTTCTCTTACAGAGTACTCCTGGGTGCTGCTATCAGAAAGGGAATAATGGGTGAATGAACCACAAGTTCGTCTGATTATCTGTTTTTATACTTCTTTAAATGTTGTTGGAACTCTATCCACCAGGGGATGAGCCCAGACCTATCCTCCAAATTTGGAGAAAGAAATTAAGGACAGTGCCTCAGCTACCACCTCTCTTCTTTTGGGGTCTGTCCCTTTGCACAAAGCATGTATTTTCATCTGCTCAAGAGTTTAGCAGTAAAGACCCTGCCCCCAATGAGCAAGGCCCACAGTTTTCCTGCCTTGCCTCTGACTGAATGGGTAAGTTGTGTTCTGCAACAGTTTTAGAAAACCAATTTGGCCTTCCTACTAAGCTTTCCTTTTAGATATCAGCTTTATCAATACTAAAAGTGACTTTTTAAAAAATTCTCCATCTGTCCGATTCCAATGTCTGTTGTGTAAAAAACAGGAGTGTCACTAATTGGGCCTCTTAAAACTCCAGCATATAAAGAAAACTATTGAGAATATCAACCCTTGGGGTCTTTCAATGGCTTAAAAGTAAAACATCGTACCAGTTGAGAGAATTCAGCTCTTTGAGAGAATTGAGCTTAACTTCCCAAGTGATGATTCTAATATGATCTTGTAGAAGTATATAATAAATACATTTTCCCATCAATAAGTGTAAATTAGTTAAACAGTGATTATAATGCAGGAAACACTGAGGAACAAAATGTTTTTGTGCCTTTCCCTGCACTCACAGAGTGGCCATTTCTTTTCCATTTGCCCCTCCCTCCATTTCTACCTTTCTCCACTCTGACCTGCACCCCAGGAAGCTGGCCTGTATGGACTACATCAATAGGCTTCTTTTGGGTTCAGTCAATGGGAGGCACTGGTAGGAGATCAGAGGGTGGGAGAGAGAAAGGTCAGTGCATACTTGACCCCCTTCTCTGCTGGGCTCTGCTGGGCTTCATCTACTGATGGTCAAACTCTCTTCAGGTGGCTCCTTTCCCACATTATAGCTCTTACTAGGTTCTGGTAATCCGACCTACACTTCTTGTCCCTTCAAGCCTAAGGTGGTAATGGTCACTCACCATCGTCAGCCCCCTGGTGCCTTACTGCCCTTTCTGACTCCATATCTCTGTCCACACTACCTCTATAAACAGTCCCCTTTTTAACACTCTTTGTTTGCCACCTCGAATGCATTCTCTGTTTTCTATTGAGACCTGAGTACTACACTACACTACCAATAGTGGATTCAAAGACATCTCAATTTTAGTCCAGATTCTTGGCCATGTTCACACATCTCTGCCATGTACAGCAGCCAGTTACCTTCTAAAAAGATGCCTTCTGTGACTCTCTGCCACTCACATACACAAACATAGTTCACAGCTGTCTCAAGTCTGTCAGAAGGCAAAAAGAGCCTTTCAGCATGTGAACATCTGTGCATTGGAAATGCCTACTGCTCTGTATGACTTACAACCTTGGACAGTTAAATTTGGAGATAAAAAATTTGGAGTTAAATTTAAAGAGAAAAAAACTCCCATTAAATTTGGAGATAAAAATTTATTGATGCAATTATACATTTCACAATGCCTTTTGCATTCAGCACAATATCAATTGAAAATTCAAAATAACAATGTAATGGTTAACTCATGTATGTTGAAAAATAGAGATTTTTATTACTCTGCCTTCTCTCTTACAAGAGATTAAAGAAAATGACATGGTTTTAAAATATATAATAGTACACTAAACATTAGCAAAAAGAAAAAAATAAGGTAATGCTTCTGGGCCCTCCTAAACTTTACACTATATGTGTTACAGTGCAAAATTTATGACTTCTAATTTAATTAGAAATTCATTTACTATTTTCTATGTAAAAAACTAAGTGAATTGTTGGTATCAAATATTCATTAGTCTTAGTCCATGGAACAACTGATTAGCTTTTGTCATGTCTGTTGCGTTAGGCAGGAGAGAGAGCTAAAAGATGGTTGTCTTTACTGGCCATTTTCCTGCTGGTCCCCAAAGTAGAGAAGTTTGGCTTTGCTGATTTGGATAATGCACTTAAATAGCATTAATTGATCACATATTATGAGATAGATGCTGTACTAGGCATTCTACATGTAAAATCTCCTAGTATTTACAACACTGGTGCAAAATGTTATTATCATTCCCATTTTATAAATGAAGAAATTAAGTGATTTTCCTAAGGAGAAAGAGCTAATTAATGTTGGTCAGAATTGGTACCCACGTTAAAAACTTCTAAACCTCTAAAACACTGCTTTTCATCTGCCATTTTAGTCCCTTGCTTCTGGGCAAAAATATGGTTTGAACTTTGTCACTAATTAGTTATGTGATGTTGGACAATTGACCCCTCTGGACTTCAGTTTCTTCAATTGTAAAATGTAAAATGAAGAGGCAGACCTAAAAAGGTTGAGCTAGAAAATAACTTAATATTAATATTTACAAAAATATTCCCCAATAAGGGGTTATATCAGTCAGGATTCAGAAGTCACTCTAGTTTTGTGAGTGCAAAGAAATGTAATACAGGAATTTAGGTGCTTACAAAGGTGATTGGAAGAAGAGCAAGAACAGTTCCCAGAACAACCCTGCAAATTAGCAGGCTGGGATGTGGGACCCCTAGGCTAGAGGCAGGTTTTACAACAAAATGATTAGGAGCCCTAAGTCAAACAGCCCTAGGTAACAACCACGGTTTTTCCATTCCTGAGTGAGGTAATGTATATAACTTCTCCCAGCCTCAATTTCCTCAGCTGTAAATCAAATGACAAATGTAAAAATATCTAGGATAGTGATTATCACATAGCAGGCAGTTAGTTAAGTTTTGTCCTTTCCTTATTCCCTGGAGGTGGAAATAAGCTTATTTGAGAATAGAGGGGAAAAGTACAAACTAGAACGATGGAAAATAATGATAAAGAGGGAAGATAGGGCCAGAGAATAGAAGTTTTCCTTAAAATAAGAGGGGGGAGGTAGGTAAACAAGCTTGAATTCCACAGGTAATAGGGGCTGTTGGCAGTTTTCAGATAGGACGAGATATGAGAAATTTGGTGCTTTGGCAAAAATATGGCAGCCATATGCAAGAAACAAGTTGCTCTCACAATGGTTAATAAGAAATACATGCCTTTGCCGACCTCTCTAAAAAAATTTTCAGTTTCACAGAAAATGCCCCTTGGGAAGCCACAGAAGTAGACCGAAGTCTTTATTTAGTGAGAAATATTTAACTGAAATAATGCCTGTTACCATTAAGCTTTGAGGTAGAATGCATCCTTCCAATAGGAGCAGTATGGTAGGCCTGGGAGATACTCCCCCTGAGTCATAGGGGGAAGGGCTGAGAAACAGAGCAATCATGGTAAGACAGAACCGATCTAACCTCTATATGACTGTGTCCCCCAAAGGTAAAACTATGTGATATTTGCACAGATGAGAAAACAGCAGAGATCCTCCAACCTGCCCAGGCATGAGTTTGGGCTGAGAAATCATATGACCTCTCAGTAACATGACATCTGTAAAATCACTCAAGATCTCAAGTGATTACAACTCAAGTAACTGCAGACATACAAAAACATTTGTAATTCCTTTCAATGTCAAGAAATTTTAGAACTAAAATGTACCTGGAGTGTATCTACTAATTGCTTAGTAGATTATATCTTCCCAATAGGTGGTTAAAGTAGATGCTCAATAAAATTTGAGCATTTACTCAAAAACTTTCTTTTGTAAATGAACTAACTAAGCCCAGAGGGTTAAGTATTTGGCCCAGAGTTATCAGCTGGATAATAATAGAGTCAGGACTAGAACTCAAATCTTCTGACTTTCAATTAATTGTTTAATCCTCACTCCATGTTGCCTTTGGCTCTTGTTTTTGAGGAAACTGGGTGTATATGCATGATGGTGTTCCATGAGAAATGTTTAGCCAAGCTGTGTCTGGGATCAAAAACAGGCCATTATAGCCATTTTCCCGGGCCTCTTGTGAGGTTCTTATAACCAAGAGGTCTCCATGATCACACCCTGGAGGGGAAGCATCACTCTTACAATGCACTCAAGAGGGTCATACTAGAAACATGGCTCATACAGTTAGGCCAAAGGACAAGTTCCAGGGCAGGGGCTGGCTCAGTCAGTATGCATGGATTTCCTCTGAACCACTTCCTGTTACTGAGAGTATTAAACATTTCCTCTGGCTGCTTTGGTGTCAAAACATGAATACCACAGAAGCAAAGCAAAGTAGTCTTGAAATACTGCTGACAAATCTAACACATATACAGGGACTGAGAAAGAGGAAGGAAGGAAAAAAGAAAGGAAGAAGAAAAGGACAGAAGGAAAGAAGGAAGGAAGGAAGGAAGAAAGGAAGGAAGGAAGGAAGGAAGGAAGGAAGAAGAGAAGGACGGAGTGAAAGAGGGAGGGAGGGAGACAGGAAGAGATATAGATGAGAGAGAGAGAGACAGAGACAGAGAGAGAGAGAGAGAGAGAGAGAGAGAGAGAGAGAGAGAGAGAGAGAGAGAGAGAGAGGAGATACAAAAAAATAAGAACTAGAGGAAGGAGAGAGTAAATAGATACATATGCCAGTGAAGCCATTTTTCCTGGGCCACACCCTTCATCAGAAATCTGAAAGCTGGGCTCTAATTCAGAATCTCTCAATCTGTTTTGAGTTTCTTTTCATAGTTTCTAGGCATCTGACTCTTACCAAGAAGTCCCATGGGGGAATTGATATTCTCTCAACTTAATGAAAATTATTGACAAAGACCAAATCTCTCTATTCTTCCCTGTAGGTAAAGAGTGATTTATTTAAGACCGAGGGAGAAAGTCCAATATCTTTAGGAATTAAGAAGCCCCCACCCCCACCAGCCAAACAATATGTCATAGCAGCTACTTCTGCCTGTGAAGGCATCTTGCCACAGTTCCCTCAGTGGCAACAGATGCTTCACAGAGGGTGGCCTTAAGTGATAAAATCCAGGAACAATGACTCCTCTCACAGTCAGAAGTTCCTTCAGGGAACCATGAAGACAATTGTCAGCATTAATCATGTCAGTGCCTTTTTTTAGATTTCAGGGTTTTTGTTTGTTTTGTTTTGTTTTTTTTTGTTTTTGTTTTTGTTTTGTTTGTTTGTTTGTGTTTGTTTTAGCTCTTTAGCAGTTTCTGTGCTATTCAGCAGGAGGAAGGCTATATACAACTCTCTCAGCCCCACCTCTGGAGACCAGCTCCCAGCAACTCCCTTTGGCCAACAATTCCATACATTCATATATACCCTAGAAAAAAATCTCATACATGTTCACAAGAAGACCTCACAAACTTATTCACAGAAAAAGCCTGGAAACAACTCAAACATCTTGGGATATGAGATGGATATGAGATGAATACACATTGTTGCCTTCATAGAAGAGAATAAATACAGTAGATAAAATGAATGATACAGGGAACCATGTGGCAATCTGGATGAATTTTAAAAATATAATAATGATGAAGAAAAGCAATATATAGCAGGATACCATTTAAAATTTAAAAGCATGCAAAATAATGTTTTTTATTATATATCGAAGGAGTGAGCAGAGACCTAAAAGAAAGTAAAAAAAAAAAAAAAAGAAGCCATGGAGATATATGAAGAAAGAGGGTTCAAGTGGAAGAAAAAGCAAAGGCTTAAGCCTGAGGTAAAAACATGTTTAATGGTTTGAGTAAGAACAAGCAGGCCACAGTGACTGGAGTGGAGTATTTGGAGGAAGGGAGAGTATAGGAAATAAGGGAGGTAGCCAGTTGTAGATCAAGAAGGGCCTTGTAGTTGCCATCGGAAAGTTTTCACCAGGAAGCATGTGGTGTGAGGCCTAAAATTAAAGCCCAATATTATGTCCCACATTGACATCTGGAAGAAAGAAGTAGACCTCAAATGGCCTGCCCACATGTTCCCTTCCTCACTCTCCTCCTGCAGAAGAGATCTCCTAGCCAAACAACCCTCTTATCAAATGGAGAAAGTGCAGTTTCTGCTTACCCCTCAGTTATAATGACCCATTATATCCTTCTGTGGAAACCAGAGGGCACCACACTCTCTTGATACCACAAAACCTGCCTCCCACCACTCCTGGTTGTTCACTCTGCTCCTGAGTGCAACCCCCATGCAGCCAGGCATGATGTGCAGCATACTCCTCTCCCCTGGCTGTGAGTTTACATGACTAATGAACTGTTGTCAGTCTTATCCATCCAGTATTGGGTGTCATGTGATTGATCATTAGGTGGGAATCCCTCCCTCACCAGTGGGGTGAATAGAAGAAATTATTACAGAGTCACATGAGTTGATTAATGCTTTAAATGGATGCTGGTTAGTACTGAGAATGAACTACAAGGAGGTGAAAGCAAAAACAAGACCAGATGAAGGGGAGTGTGTCATCATCCAGACATGCTCATCATCTCACACAGATGACAATGAAGTGGTGATAGAGAGATGTGGCTGGATTTGAGATATATTGTGAAGGTAAAGTCAGTATGATTTGCTCAGAAATCAAATGTGGGTACAAAAGAGAGAGAAGTCAATGTGTTTGTTCTGATGATGCTTGCAACTTATTCTTGTGAAAAAAACTGAGAGACGGGCTATTACCCTGAATCTTCTTGTTTTATACACATTGCAACAGAGATAAGAAAAAAATAATAGTCTAACTCACTTTGTGAGGCTTGTCTTAATACCACATCCAGTTTAAGAAGACAAAATTGTCTACAGATGAGTTTTACTTATGAACATAAACATCAAAATCCTAATTAAAAGACCAACTATAAGAATTCAATAATTAATTTAAAATATAAAGCATGATCAAATAGGGCTCATTTAAGAAAAATGGTTTAAGACAGAGAATATAGAACTATTAAAATAATTTATCATATTAAAAAACTAAAGGAGCAAAATTATGTGATTATTTCAACAAATGCATGAAAAGCACTGGATAAAATTCAACATCTATGTTTTTTAAATAAAAACTAGAAATAGAGGGGAACTTCTTTAACCTGGTAAAGCCTTTCTACCAATGACATTCTGCAATCATCAAACTAAATTTTAAAAATTTAAATGCAATTTTCTTTAAAGTTAACGAGACAAGAATGCCTTGATATCACTGCCACTCTTTAACAGAGTACAGGAAGTCCTGGTTAATGCATTAAGACTAGGAAGAAAGAGGCCGAATTGTTATTTTTTTCAGTTACAATACTATGATCAAATCATGAGAAACCTAAGAAAACCAGTAAACTGCTAAAATTAAATAGGAGTTCATCCAGTTTGTTAGATATGAAAATGATATACAAAACTCAATAATGTTCTTATAAACAAACAGTAATCCAATAGAAAATAGAATGTAACATTCATAGTCACAACCAAACTATTAAGTATATAGACATTAACCAAAGAAAATGCAAGATCATTATAAAGAATAAATTTTAAATTATTAAAGCACATAACAGAAACCCTAAAAAAATGAAACATTAAACAACATATAGATTAATAGCTTGCTTTAATATCATATAGAGTTCATTTTTCCTTGATTAATCTCTAAATGCAATACAATTACAATCAAAATCCCAGGATTTTTAAAACACAAAATAGATTCTAGATTTATGTGAAAAAAAACCCCAGGAATTCTCAAAAGTTAAGGCAAAACCAAAAAAGAAGACATACTAGATACTAGTCCATTGGACAGTCATTTAACCCTTAAACTTCAGTGTCTTTACCTGTAAATAATGGTGCCCATCTGCCAGGTTTGACTGGTGGATTAAAAGAACTCATCCATGCCAGTCCCCACAAAGTGTCTGGTTCGGAGTAAGTGCTCAGTACTTAGCAGTCACTGTTATTTGGAAACAGAATGTTAGAACTTGACAAAACTTGATATAAACCAGGCAACTCTTGTTTCATTATTGTGAGACTGGATAACCAGAGGAATTATGTGACTTGCCTACAGTCTGGAGATAAACGATAGAACAGAAATGAGATGCCAGCTCAACTCATTTGTCATCCAGTTTTATCCATTACCACTCATTGCCTCCTTGGGCTTCCTCGAAAAGATACATACAAACTCATTTCTTTGGACTAAAAGGAATTTCTATTCATGACATGTTTAAATCCACATGGCATAGATACTTCTGGCCAGTGGAGCACTGTGAAGGGACGAAAAAAAATTACAGAAAATAGGAAAGGCTATTTGTCTATATCAGCTCTTTGAAAAGATATGATGCAACTTCCAAATCAAGCCAATGATAGTCCAAAATTAGGAAGGAACATGCCTATAGAGTTAGGAAAGAGAAAAATGGTATATCAGGGTATATTAAGTCAAGTCAGCAGGCTGTGGAGACACAATGAAGGCCATCGCTTAGAGACTCAGCAAAGAAAGATAAATTTAAAACCAGGGCTCTCCACTCCTCTTCCAGAAGAATGTCTTTATTTCTTTGTTTCAAAAATTAAATGTGGAGGGTGGGTGCTTCTGCAGACAGTAAGAAGCCTGCCATTTTACTGGAATGCTGCCATCCCTGCAAAGGTGTCAATAACATGTACCATTTTAAACACATGAGAAGAGCCATCAGAGCCATACAAAAGCTGGGGTTCCAATCAGGATTAGAACATCAGCTTCAGCCACAATGTTAAATACCATAGTAAGAGTTTATATGGAGTTAACACCAAAACAGGATGATTTACAAGAACTCAACGCTTGAAAGCTTAGAGCCAGAATCTTGATGATACCCTGGTATGAATAGTGTTATTATTTAACTGAACAGACTCCTGCCCTTTGCTTACTTTTCTCCTCCTTCTCTCCTTCAGTTATTTTCTATTATTTTTCACTCACAAAAAAATGTACAGCTTTTTAGTATTTGCTTTATAATCCAGTGCATATGTTCCCACCTCTAGGGGCAAACAATTATACTGTATTTTGTTTTCCCCCTACTGTATGCCAAGAGAAAATAAACAGTACTCTGTTCTCTATCTGTTACACTGTCTTTCTAGCAAATATCTTCCTAAAAATTCTGATTTTTTTCTGGTAATCCATTTTTACCCTTTCAAGAGAAATGAAAACTCTGACAGATGTTCAGCCTTTGTGGGGTAACAAAGAGCAAATCATTAACTCTTGGCATTAATTTAAATGCCAAGCAAGGCTTCCCCCAAAATTATTCCTTGGAAAAAGAATCATCTTATTCAGAGTCTGCCACTACAGGATGTTCTCATCATTATTTTATTTTAAAAAAACACAGTTCTTTCCAGAGAAGACACATTATCCTGAAACATCGGTAATCAATGCAAGATTCTGATGTTTGTAAGTGGAACTGGTGAACTTTAATGCGCAATTATTTTTTCACTTGGGTGAATGGCCTCACAGTTACAAAAAATGGGTATTGATGTGAACAGCCTTTAAAATATTACTTTTTAAAGTATTACAGCAAGTGGATGTTGAGACTATGCAACTGCAGGAATAAGGAAACAACTGTCATAATGCTGTGCTGTTGCTTGGGATAAAATTTAAATATGGTAGTGGAAAAATATGACTACAGTAATATTTCTTTATATGAAATGTAAAATAATTTATAAAATATTTATATTGATATTTTACTGTTTGTAAAATGATTTAAATACATACATAACAAAATAAATGAAATGTTTATAAGTAAATAAGTGATTTTTAGCTATGTATAAAATTTTTTATGGGAAGAAGGGGAAAGTTTATGGAAAAATAGAAGTTTTTATATTTAGTATTGCCTTATACTAGGGCATATACGGTAGGTCCATAGACAATAGCCTCAATCTTGAAGTTTATGGGGGAAGAACAACCAACACTTTCACAGCAAGTTCTTTTCTTTCCTCAGTGTTATGGAGAAAGAATATTTACCTAACAGTCTTTATCTTGATTCCAGATTCTTAGTAAGTGATGGTTCTTCCCTACACAGGAACTTACTAGTTTATGCAAAAAAAAAAAAAAAAAAGCACTTGTGTTTTATATAAGAAAATGAGTGTTTGAAGCGCTACTTCATAAGCAGCCACTTTAGGAGACTATACATTTATTCCAAGAATGCCAGTCACGGGCCAAAGCTGGGTAGGAACGCCTTTTTGAGGACTGCCTCCAAAGACCCAGAGTTTATGGGCCAAACAACAGAGCCAGGCTCCACACTTTATAGACAGCCTTTTTTCTTTTTCCTTTTTAACCCCAAATGATTATACTCACACTATTTACCAGATTGGCCTCTGGATGACTTTTGGGTCTTTCCAAAAATCATTAAATTCACTGCCTTCCATGGTTCCCATCCCCCACTCCACTCAAATGATGACTTGGCACAGAGCAGGACTCTCAAAAAGATGCTTTGCAGGCTCCAAAGACAATTCCACAAGAGTTCCAACTGTTTAGAGGAAAAAACAACACAATTAGAATAATATATGACCTCCCAAAGAGAACGTGCTGAGAAGAGACAACATTCCTTTGGGTTATAAGTTCGAGGAGATTTATATTTAAGAATCATTTTATATTCTTACCCTGTGTTTGAAATATACGAGCCTTACATTTCATGCCAGGTAGCCAGGTTTAGCAAGTAATTTCATTTCTTACTATTTAATCAAAATAGAAAGCCTTAAGCTTTCCTTTTCTTTTCTTTTTTTAGAATAATCCTGTAAACAGAAGCACAGTTTACAAAACTGCAACATGTACTTTAGCAAGAACAAATGGAGTAAAACGAATATTTCAAACTTGGATTTTTTAGAAAAAAAAAATCATCCCGAGTAACAATGTTAAACGTGAAACTGCAGACAAGCACAGGATACAACATAGGAGTTATGAATCATCATTTTCAGCTACTCATTTGCAGAGGATCTGAAACCTTAAATTATATGGACTTGTCTAATTTGCAGGCCTAGTTAATACATCCTCTTACATTTTGGCTTCAGCATGTTACATTCTCTCCATATATTATATTCTGGTTTTAGTCATCTGGACTTATTTTGTATGAATTTATCACTATTTATTTTTTGACACAGTCTTCTAGCACATAAGCGATTCCCTGTTTGGAAATTATGCTGTTTTCAAAACCTATTTTAACTCTTTCAAGTCACAGGGGTATTTTTTAGTAAGTTCACTGACGCAGTAATTTCCCAAGTAGAAGTAGCTGACCTTTTAAAGATCTTCAGGTATCAAATTTGCAAGTGAATAGGAAGATCCAATAAATGTAGACATAATGCAATGGAAACCACTTAAGAAATAAGTTACTTTGGAGAATTAAAAAGAGAAAACTAGTCTAAGAAAGTTTGCTAATTCTTTTGGACAGAACTTTAAAATTTGGAAATGAAGGAAAACAAATTGGACTTTACATATTTGGATGTCAGAAGAGCATTTGATTCAGAAAAGTAATTTTATGGTTAGGTTATCTCAAGACTGGTTGACTATTTGAAGATTGAAATGCATTAATTCTAATTAATGCATTAAATTCACATTTTTCATTACCTCTAGAGAGAGTATAGTGCCAAATGCACACATTTAAAATAAGTTCTTTCACTGTGAAAAAGTTTTAGGAAACTTTTCTAGAAATTTGACCCAGAGGAAAACTCAACAGAAACAAAAGCAATTTACATTTATCCACACTGCATTTCTCTGGGTTCTGCCAGACATTTTTTAGATATCTCAAATCAATTTCTCATTCCTACCTCTGGCATCTCACTACAACAATACCAGACATTGAAAGAGTGTGTGCAATTGTCAAATTCTTTGCACATGATTGGGTCAGATCTGCACGACTGTTTTGTGAGTTTAGATATGGTTTTCCACTTGAATGTAAGCTCTCCTGTTACATCCTCAGAACTCAGAAAAGTGCCTGGTACTTGGAAGACATTTGTTCACTTCTGTAGATGAGGAAACTCAGGGACCTCCAAAGGAGTAATAATGACACATTTGTTAAGCTCCCTATAGTCTTCAGATAGCTGTCCTATTTATTGTTTTTGCAGACTCACATATTTTATGAGAACACTTCCTTTTTTGTTATAATTACACACACACACACACACACACACACACACAGCCTTCACACATTTCATTGTGTGATAGTGGCCAGCAGCAATCTTACTTTTAAGAATTGGTGGAAGCCATTTAATTAGGAACATTTAAAACCAGAGGAGATTCAACAGCGAAAGGAAATAATGACAATTTTGAAATAATAACACTTTAAGCTCCTTTGAGTCTTTTCACAGTTCTGAAAGAAAGTCATGGGTATGTTCACATTTATTCTTTGATTTTTTAAAATCCTTTATTATGTTAATTTTCAAACATACACAAAATAGAGAGACTAGTATATTGAATCCTTATGAACCCAACATACAGTTTTAACACTTAACAACTCAGGATCGAACGTATTTTATTTATAGCCTTTAAACATTTTTATCCCACTTTCATTAAATTATTTCAAAGCAAATCCCAGATAATGTCACTTCATCCATAAATATTTCAGTATATATATATACATATATACATATATATTATATAAATATATAAATGATAAGGATTCTTTAACAAATTACATGTAAAAGCATTTGAAATAATTCCTTAATGTCATAAAATATCCAATTAGTAGTGTTCGAATTTCCCTCAATTGTTTTATCACATTGTTTCTATAAGTGCTTTATTAAAATAAGGATCTAAAAAGTTACATCCATTGTATTTGGTTGATGTATCTCAAGTTTCACAGTCTATAGCCCCCTTTCTCTTTTCTTTTGTTTTTGTAATTTATTTATTAAAGACACCAGGTTGCTTACCCTGTAGAGTTTCCCACTGTCTGGATTTTGTTAATTTTATTTCCATGCTATTGTATAAGATGTTCCTTTGCACCCTTATTTCCTGTAAACTGTAAGTTGGATCTAGAGGAGCCATTGGATTCAGGTTCCACTTTTTTTGTCATTGTGAGTACTTTACAGACAGTGTTGTGTATAGTCTTCAGGAGGTACATCATTATTGCCTCTCTTTTTATAATGTTAGCAGCCATCATTTATTCTTAAAAACTCTTTCTACTAAATTTTTTGGAAGTGATATTATACATAATTTTAAATAGTCATTAAAATACCTGCAAATTGTATTATGGCCTTAGACCGTTTTTGTTTCCATAAGTTATATAACATTCTTTTAAGCATCAGCTTCCAAAATTCCCATCAATCATGCTAGAGTGTCATTTCATTGTAGAAGATTCTTCCTTCCTCTATCTCTTGCCCATCCCACTTCCCCTGAAAAGGGAACAAGAATATCTTAATGGTGCATTTGGATTTTATAACAATTCTTATAGAATGTTGTCTTGTTTTTATAGTATTTTCCTCTGCCTGTCTCATAGTGTGTTATTTCTTAGGTGATTAAACTTGCCTTTTAATATTCTGATCACCGATTCCAATGTGTGGGTTTTTTTCTCCACACCACCAAGCAATTTTCTGACACCAACTGAGTGTGCTACAATTCAACTCAATTCTGACACTACCTGCCTGAAGATAGCATCAGATTCCACAGATTAAGGGCTCAATCCCACAAGATGGTCCACATCCCCCAACCTCAGATGCCAATTCCAAGTCTAGGTTGTCACCTATGCTTCTGACAAACTGATTATAAATCAGAGGTTCTAACACCTCCTCCTTGGGTTCGATTAATTTGCTGGAGTGGCTTACAAAACTCAGGAAACCCATATACTCATTAGATTACCAGTTTATTACAAAGAATATTAAAGGATACAAATCCACAGCCAGATGAAGAGATGCATAGGGCAAGGTCCTGAAAAAAGGGGCTTCTGTCTCTGTGGGGTCTGGGCCCAGCACAGGCACATGGATGCATTCTGGTTCACCAACCTGGAGTCTTCCGGAACTCAGTCCCTTTGGGTTTTAATGTCAACTTCTTTACACAGGCACAATTGATTAAATTATTGGTATTTGATTCAACCTCCAACCCCTCTCCCCCACCACACTCCCATGTCTGGGGGTGAGATTGAAAGTTCCAACCCTCAATCATATAGTTGGTTCCCCTGGCAACCAACCTTAGGTGCTTTCCAAAAGTCACCAGATTACATAAATGCAGGTGTGATCAAAAGGGGTTTGTTATGAATATCAAGACACCTTTGTTGCTCTTAGGAAATTCCAAAGATTTTAGGAATTCTGTGCCAGAAATGGGACAAAGACCAAAAATATATTTATTATCATAAATCACAATATCACATCTTCCTTTTCATTATCATTTTTATTTTCACCCTCATACAGTATTCGCAATATATAAATATGTTTCGTTTCTTTGCTGCTGCTATCTAGAGTCCCGCACATTGGAGGGCTTGGCTGAGTCTACTCTTGTTTGTCTCGAGTTTCTTGCCTAATCCCGGCAATGTAAACCACTCCCTCCTTATTGAAAAGTTCTTCCTTTTCTAGGCAGCACTCTGTCCTGTTATTTTTCCCTATCTCTCGTATTACTCCTTGGTCTCCTTCAAAGTTACCTCTTCCTCTGCTCATTCCTGAAATGTGATTGTTGCCCATGTGTTTCTCTCTTTGGCCCTTTTCTCCCTCCATAAAATGCTGTGTGATTTGATCTGCCCCCTTGGCTTCAACCACCAACGTAGGAGGATGACTACCAATTCCAGACCTTCAGCCAAGCCTTCTTGGCTCTAGAATTGTGTGTCCAACTGTTTACTAGAAATCATTCCCAGACAATTCCTCCTCAGTAGGTTCAGAGTATAACCCATTATCTCCTACTTCTAGCCTGCCATATCCCCTACCCCAAACCTGTCTTACTTCGTTTTATAACTCTGTGAATTATATCACTATCAGCTACAATGATCAGATTAGAAACCTAGGCTCCTCCTATAGATTCCTTTCTCTTCTGTAAGGTGTGATTGATCACCAATCATGCTGACTGCTCCTATTCATGCTTTCTCTACTTGTCTCATTTGCCACTCCCATCACTTCACTATCACCTAACTTGTTTGTCTGCTTCCTAAATTGTGTCCCTTCTGTCCATCCTTCACACTGCTTCCAGGCTAATCTTTCTAAAACACAGATTTGATTTACATCACTTTTCCATTTAACATCTAAATTCCTTGATATGGCAATTTTCATTCAACCTTGGCCATGGTCTCTCTAGTCCACACTATGTAGACCCCAAGACTCATATGCTAATTTACTAATGGAGTTGTAGCACAATATATAGCAACTACTTTCAATTTTTAATTGAAATCATTTTCAATTAAATGAAATAATTTTCATGCCTATTTACTTCAGGAAGGCTTTTTTTGAAATGATATATAATTAAACACCTCTTCTCCTAAAGGTCCCTCCATTGTCTCTGTCATGGTCTCTGTGCAGTTTTGCATAGGTTTGCTTGTCTCACAGACTGTAAGCAACATGCCGTAGATCTTGAGGTTCAATGTTTGTATCTCCAATAACAGATATAGTGCCTGGCCAATAGTGGGTGATCACTGAAGGTAAAAATTAGTGAAGCACAGTCATTTTACCTCTATACACTCAAGGTGAGTTCCGGCCATCATCTCCACCTGGACAACCATAATTACTTACAAGTTGCTTTTCAGTCTCTGTCCCTGTTATTTCAGCTCTCAGCTCTGATACTACAATTTTCCTCCTTAAAGGTCCACCACTCTCCGATTCTGATATGATTCCTCAGGAGGGCAGATGCCTACTGATAGCTAGGAATTTATACTGTGTATGTAAACGGTGTAGTGGCAAAAAACGAATTGAGAAACACTAGTTTATAGAATAAAATCCAGACTCTTCAGTATGGTCCCCAATTGCCATGTGATTTGATTTCCCTTCATACCTCCAAACAGCCTTGGCCATCCCAGGCTTCCACACCTTCACTGGAACCAAAATGCCTTGGGCTCTCCTGCCACTGTGTTTTGGCTAAGAAACTCATTATAAAATCTTGAATCCCTTTCTTTCTCACAATCCTTATCCTTCATGATCCATCTGAAATGCCACCTCTTCTGTGAAACCTTCCTTGACTCTCTCTGAGGCCCCAGCATAAGCCCCATCACAATTCCACTTCCATTCTACACTCCTTTTTCAGTGACCACATTTTATATACGCCATTCTGTGTCACGTAATAGAGTGAGATGCTGCTATCACTCCCTCACTAGGGTATGAAATTCTTCATGAGGATGGAAGTGTTTATCTTATTTTTTTTTGTAGCATTATCCCTGCCTACTCTCTTCCTTTGCCCCAAGCACCCAACATAGTTCTTGACTATCAATATTTGTAGATCCAATTTGCATTTATCCCACAGTTACTGGAACTCAATATTCTCTCCATCTGTAAATATCAATTCTCAAAGTCTCTTGCTTTTTCTTTTCTTTCCACAGTGGATTCTTGGCCTTATCTCATCTTGAATCTCCAAATTCTTCACATTTCCTTCTGTTATAACTTTCCTTTGTTAGGGGAAAAAAAACCACTCTAATCTCTTTTGGAAATATTATTATTTTGACATGCTCAAGGTTTCTTCGATCTCATTCCCCTGTGTACCTCAGGCCCTACATCTGTTTCCTTTAATAGGCCAAGCATATCCTACATACCCTGCCATTAATGTCTCTCCATTTCTGCTTCTGACCCACAATGGAATACCTTCATCATCTCCTTTTAAATGTCCTTATCCTCCATCCATTCTTATGTTGTCTTCCCAACAAAAGAATGGGAAACAGACTCTACTTCTCTGATTCAAAAACCTTGCTCAGATAAAGCCCAGACCCTAATATTACAGTTTCCTTCACCAGAACTCAAGTGTCATTGCTCCTTTAATCACATTTTATAACATCCATAAAGCAATAAAATATTTCAATCCACACACTGTGCAAACAGTTGGCTGCAGCCAGCTATAACTTATGAAGATAAAAATTGGTTGCTGAGCTATTTGATGAGTTGTGTTGCAGAGAATTACTCCTGTTCTTTTCTTGTCCTCTCCCCCTCTTCCTAAGGGTCCCTCTGTTGCTTCGCTTTTTGCTATTTGTTCTTGCACCATGTTTCCTCTATATTTGGATTCTAAATGGCCCTTCATTTCCTTTAAATTGCATCTGCCTTGCACATCTCAGTCTGTACCGAAGTGAAAGGTCTCAGGTCTCTTCTCTGCATGTTTACAGTAGATTTCATGTGGTCCATTTTCTACCATATGTCTGCAGAGGGAGTACAGCATGGAGATCAAATATCCTGGCTGGGGCATCAACCTGCATTTGGATGCTCTACTTTGCCACTTTTCAGTTGTGTAATCACAAATAAGTTGTTTAAGATTTCTGAGCCCAAATTTTTTCATCTGTAAAGCAGGGATAATAAGAGTACTTACCCATAATGAAATTATCATTAGTAGTCATTATCATCAACTCTTTGGGTCCACCTCGGTTATGGAATATGGTATATTTTCCAGCATTTTCATAATTACATAGGTTCTATTTAACCATCCCCCCTCCCCACCACGATTTTTTAAACAGGTGTATATGTGTTTGGTAGGGGGTCTCTGGCAAAGGAAAAAATAGTAGGTTGTATAGTCATCTCTGTCTTGAACTATTTGACTCAAGAACTCAGGGATCTGTGGGCTTTCAACCAATTTCCCAAGGACCGGGATGATAGGTCTTCAATTTGGACAAGAGAAAGAACAATTCAGAAGGTTGTGGGAACTGGGCTTATTGACTGTGTGACTCTAGGCAAGTAGGTTGTCCTCTCTAGACCTCGATTTCCTGATCTATGGAGGAGAGGGATGGATCTATGAGGAGACTGAATCAGCTGATCATTAAGATCTCTTTGTCATGGGCACTTTATGATTCTTTAAAGCAGTTCTTCCTCAGCCAGAGCAGTGATGTGCCTCTAGGCACAGGCATCCACACCCATCCTAGATTTCCCAATATAGCGAAGACTTCAAATGTTTTCTCTAATGCTCAAAACATGAGTATAATCTTCATTCAGAAACTACTGCCAATTTGAAAGGAGCGCCTGCTCACTGACAATAATGTTGGCTGATTGGCTTACATGTGTTCCTTGCAGCCCTCTAGGCCAGTGCTTGATAGAATGTTGTGACCTCATTCACACCCTCATGGCCAGTAATCAGCCCAATTCAGCTGGAGAGCTTTTTATTTACTTAACCAGCACTTATCTGGCACTTAGAGTATGCCAGACTATACAAATAACTCATTTAGTGTTCATAATCATATAATTAAGAACTTTTATTATTCCTATTTTACAAATGGGAAACTGAGGCACAGAGCGGCTAAGTAAGTGGCCCAAGTTACACAGCCACTGAGTAGCTGAGCCAACTCTGAACCCTACTTTATGCTGCTGTCATCAGTTTTAGGCACATGGAAGGAGCAGAGGGCATTGCAGACACTCCGCTCTGACTCATGGTCCATGTTTCTACCCAATTTTATTGTCCCCAATTTCTAATGGCCCATCACAGTGAATCTCTTAACAGATCTTCAGGCTTTGACCTCTAAGTGGCTGTGGTACAGTGGAAGATACTCTGTTTTTACAGTCAAAACATATGGGTCACATCTCCACTCTCCCTTTTCCTGGTTCTGTGACATCAGATACTCTTCATTTGCCTCTGCTAGTAGGTTATCAGCACCTGCTCGGCAACAGAGAAGAATCGACTGATACTACAGTCAGTGAAGTACCTTGAAAATTATAAAGTAAAATATAAATTAAGGGATAATTGTCAGCACCTGGCACCTTGCATATTATAGTCAGTCACTTATTACACACATTGGTTGAATTGATCATAGACAAACACAAAACAAAAATTAGGAGAGCATATTGATGTATGAACACGTCTAGTAGGCAGTAGCTGCCTTAGCTAGGTTCATAATAGAGGAAACTCAATCCATTATTTCCCTCAGCCCATGTACCTTTGAAACAATCTGCTCTAAAAAGGCGCATTTTTTTCGAAGAAGCTCACAAGCAGGATGCTCTGGAACCCCTGTGTGTATCCTGTGGAGCCAGGTGATGAGTTTGCCAAACCACAGGCCTCGGCTCTGGGGAAGCACAGTAGGAGAAGCTGCTGGGTATAGTTAGGAGGAAGGTCTGTGTCCACTGAGGGCAGCAATTCCCTCAAGCCATCCCATGAGCATGGTGACAAAGACCAGAATTGGTGCCAGCCAGAGCCAAGTTTTAGCTAAATCTAAACAAGAGATTTCAAATACCTATCTTTTTTTTTTATCCCTGAAAATAGAAACTTAAAATCAGTAACCCCCCTGAGTGTACCCCAAGTCTGAGAGTAAGGTGGTCCAGGTGGTCCTTACCAATTAGAATGTGAGAGCTCCTGCCACAGCCAGGCACTAGCGGAGGGCCACTGGCTTTGCTTTGGAGTTTTTTTCTTTAAATCTATTGACTTGAAAGAATTAGTGAGCCTCTGAATGTGAGCAGTGTCCCCTTTTCAGTGAAAAGAAAATTTTTAAATAATAAAATAAACACGTCCTGCTGGCTTAGAGGAATCCCTGTGAGCTTCCAGGAACCAACATTCCCTAAATCTCGCTCTTTTTCAGGAGGGAAGCCTAGCCTGTGTGCAATAGTGGTGACTTGTTTAGACACATCTGGTCTGTGTAAAGTTAGCAGGAGCGGGCCCACTGGGGCAGCAAGGGCTACTGAGAAACTGTCTGTGGCCGATGAAGGAAAAAACACACATATATTCACGGAAGAAAAAGTGTGGGCTTGAGGTAAGAAATGCAGAGTCAGCATCATCAAATCTCCAAATATTTTTATAGGGGGGTCGAAAGCAAAAAAATTCACCAAAACTCCCCACAAGCCCAAACAAAGCCACAGTGTGTTCCCATTTACCACCAGCCTGATAATCACACCCTTCAGGTCTTTTACAGTTAGGCTGGAACTCAGGGAGTGGAAGGCACTTCCTATAAACAAAGGCTTGCAGGGATCATGTTGCCTTCCTCCTCCTCCCCAGCTCCGCCTCGCCCCACTCTGCAGAACTAGAAGTTCAAACAACTGCTTAACCTTTTGTGTTAATTAAAATTTTGGCTCCCTTTTGCAAATTAGGAGCCAGAGATAAACGATAAATAAATTGGCCACTGAAACTCCTGAAGGAAAGCTTGCAAGTGGGCTGTGGGCTGCTCTGTGTCTCACCATTTTCACAGATCTCCAAAGCTGAATCTGTGTAAAATGAGGCTGGGGCCCATCCCAGGTCCAAGACTGCAAGCTGTGGCTCTCCACAGAACACACTATACTCTGCCTATCCAAGCCCGAAGCAAGGGGTGCAGTCTTAGAAGACAGTATTTGGTCTGTAAAATGGAAACTCAGAATTCTAATCCAAACCATGGGAAGAGCACTGCGTGCCCCTTCCAAAGCCTTGCTTTCCCTCCCAGCGTTTGCTCCCCAAGAGGGAGTCTTCTCACCCCATTCTCTTTCCTGTTTATTTTATGTAACATCCTCCCAACCCCCAAAGTTTAGCCCATTTCCCCTAGTCTCCCCCCGCACTATCCCTGTGAACCCCTCACATCTTCACTCACTCCACAAGTCGGAACTCTGAATTTCACTGCTCTTGTTTGAGCCTCTGGAGATCACCTCTTGGCGTTTCTAATTGTCTCCTCTGTTGTTTACATCTCACAACTGTGAGACAAACAATTTGCTTCATAACAGTTTGCCCACTTCTCCCCTAGCGCAGCCCCCAATAGCCAGTGTGTAAGATGTATAAAAGCAGCTACTTTAACAGAATATTTACTAAGGTATCTGCCACAGCCTATAAGGTATCAACATTTTTTACAAAGTCGAATACGTCTTTAATCAAATGTTAGCCATCAACATTCTCTCGTTTTCTCTAGACAAGTTGGGGTTCTGTTGCATTCATGCATTTCCCTGTCACAGTCAAACTGGCACCCACCTCTCACTTTCCTGTTTGCCTTATTCTCTGCCTCTTTGGTGCATCTTGTCTCACAGGCTCTCACAGGGAGAAGGTCCCCAGAGGTATTTTCTCTGCCTCTTCAGCAACCCATGACTCCACAGGAGCTAGTCATTCAGCTGCTGCTTGACTATTTGTCATTCCATAAGGTATGGGATTTGTTGTGCTAATTGTTTTTTGTTTTCTGTGTGTGTATAAATCATGTTTCCTCCAGAAGACTGCATGGCAGTGGTTGTCAATCTATAGCATGTGTAAGTATCACTTGGATCCTGAGTAAAACATAGATCCTGGCCACTGGCCACAGAGATTTTTAAGAGATCCTTAGTCTGAAGCTGGGCCTGGGAGCCTAGGCTGGAGGACTGTACTTTAAAAAAAACACTCTGAAGGTATTCTAAGTAGACCAAGTCTTCAATTGCTTCCATGGCATCCATGGCATCAGATGGAGCTGTTTGGGGTGGGAGCTGCTCCAAAGAGCCACTGGCTGATTGATTAAAATGAGGTAGGAATTCCATCCTAAAATGGTCTTCTGAGCCAGCCTACCTTCCACTGCAGGGTTAAGAATTGTCACCTGGGAGCCTCCACATTAAATGACCTCCACAGAGCACATCAGGAAAATCCCTCAAATTCCAAGCTAATTGACAGAGATTCCAGGGATAGTTAGTAAATACTTCTCCCTTCTTTACTGAGAATCAGCAAGAACAATAGTTGGCTCTCAGCCCACCCAGCAAATATCATTCCACCAGAGTTCTGTGCAACTTTTAAGTCTCCTACTACAACATTGATGAGAATAGAATTTCTCTAAAATAGAATTCCAAGCCTAAAACAGAAAATTTTATGGTACCTGGAGGCAGACCATTCAGATGTTTTGAGTTAATTTGGCATGGCTGAAAGAACTCTCACATTTGCAAAAATATCAAAGTTCATTTTTGGCCTCCAAAGAGCTGAAATATAGCTCTGTTTTCAAACTCTAATGAATTTGGCATGAACACCATCTCTCAAAATGTGATTTTTGGGGGGAAAGCTGAAAAAAATAGAGTGTGAACTAATGTAATAACAGATTTCAGAATGCTGAACTTAAACAATGGTAGACATTACCTAGGCTAGGCCCAGCTTTTAAAGTTGAGAAAACTAAATAAGGCTTTGTCTCATGCTCCTAAGTAACAAAACAACAATGAAAACCACAATTCCTAGAGGTTACTTTATCCCTGGTAGAGGGTTTAAGCACAATATAAATGAAGTACACATAAGACTATATAACAAAGTACTCTTAGTGGGGTGAGATGTTCTATGAATGCAAGGTGTTCATAGAAAGTGTGATAGAGCAGAAAGAATGATAGAGTTACAGACAGAAGACATGAGTTTAAAGTCCCATCTTGGCCACGTAGAAACCTCAAGACCCTCTGCAAGTCATGACTGAATTTAGTGTCTTCTTCTAGAAAATCAAGGTGATAAAATAGGTTGTTTTAAAGATGACATGACGTGCTATGCATGAAAGCACATTATAAACCCAAATCCTATTTTTTGGTGAAAAACAGCACTCATGGAGTTGCATCCAGATGGTCTGCTTTGAGGTAAGTCTTCATGTCCTCTTTCTTTAGTTCCTTCTTCCTAACCACCAAAGTCTAAGTTCGTTTTTTTGATCCCAATTCTTCATAACATTTTTGTTTTCTCTAATCTCACTCTGTTCAAAAAAGAATACCCCTTGGCTCAATGATGCTCATTTCCAGTCTGGGTCTAGAAGACCCAATGTATAAGTCAATTTCATCCATTTCTGTCCCCTAGCACCTACACAGTCCCCTGACCTACAACAGTTCCTCAGTGTTTATCAAATTGTACTGAAGAAAATATGATAAAATGAGAAAGAATGAAACAGAATTTCTTACAAGTGAATTTCACTCCCTTCTTCCCCAAATTCTGATCTACCTTAAAGAGAAGACCTAACTAAGAGGGTCTCAGCTGATGAGATACAAGTTTTAAAAAGGTGAGTTCACTAGGTAAACAGTGAGAATGATTTTTTTCCCTTTAAAAAAAACCAAAAAACTGGCTTTTCCCACTTCCACTTTCTCTTTTATCAGTAGAAAACAGTTCTCTTTCTTTCAGAAGGAAGTATGTATATGTCTGCATGGAGAGATGATGTTGATATGCCACAGATTTTATTTGCAAACTCTCATAGGTAAAATTTTAATTAGTTTTCTTTGATGGTTCTGAGGTTTTTCTAAGAACCATGATGAAGAGACTCCTAGAAAAGGAAGACAGTAATCACAGTAATCGATTTTCTGGTTTGCTTTTACTGTCCAGTCTAGAAATTGTGGCTCTTGCCACATTCTTATCTGCTGGGCAGAGATGGGTTTCAGATCCGGTGCTCTTCCTCCATGCCCCCACACCCCCACATTTCCACCCCCGACCGCCCCACTGTGTGTCAGGCAGGGGCTAGATATTTCCTCTACATTTTCTCACTGAATTCTCCCAACTCAGACTTCCTGGGTTCAAATCCTAGCTCCAACACTTAGCAGTATGTCCTTTTAGGTGAGTTATATAATCAGTCTGCCCTTGGTCTCCTCATCTGTAAAATGAGGATAAAGATAATACACATTCCAAATTTTATTGTAAGGTTTAAATGAGGTATCCACAAAAACACATAGACCTGTGCTAAATAAGAACGCATTGCATATTACCTATTGCCTTATTTCCACATTTTACACATGAAGGAAGAATGCTCGTAAAGATTAAATGGGACTATTGCTGAGATTGGAAGCTAAATTTGATTCCAAAGACCTTACTTCTTGCTGCTTTCAGGTACCCTTTTACTTCCCTACTCTCCACTCTTTTTTTTTTTTTTCCTCTTGGACCTTTCATCCTTGGCAGGCAGCCTAATACCCTTCTTGGTGTTTCTGAACCTAGGCTGCCTGCATCAGAATTATCTGACACACTCTCTATATGGATAAAAATCAGAATTTCTGGAGCCAAGGCCCAAGAGTCTGCATTTTCACAAGCAGCCCTGCTGATTCTTTTGTACCTGAGGAGATCAAGAGCCACTGACCCAAACTGACCACCACAGCAGCTGCCACTGGCCAGTCCTTCCCACCTCCCCCTTCACCAGGAAGTGCCCAAATCTATCCTGCTGCATATCCTCCCTCCCTTGCATATCCCCATCTTCTCTTTCACCATTAGCAATACAAGGCTGATGCAAGCTCACTGTGTAGACTCATCATTCCAATCCACTTTGAATAATGGCTTATTGAAGTAATGGCTCATTTTGTCTGAGAGTCAGGCAGGCTCATCAAAGAGGGTAAGGGGTATAGAGGGGGAAGGAAAGGCAGAAGGTTGGGCAACATCCATTCCACAACAAGACACACCATGCACAAAGATGCAATAACTATCCGCCTAGAAAATCTGAAACTGTACTGGCATCAAGCCTACAAAAATGAGAATGCAGCAGAGCAAGCAAGCACAAAAGAGGAGAAACTAAATCAGTATTATTTGTATTAGAGCTTTATCTTATCTTACAAGCATAGCAGATCCCTTCTAGAGAGGAGGCCAGATGTCATTTACCATTTGCCTTCCATTAATCCAGTTTTGCAAATAATAGTCAACTGCTCCCTACTTCCAATCTAAGAGTGCACCAAAATGCTTTTACCAGATGTCCCTCTGAGGCTGCTAAGACTGAACTTGAGAATGTTAGCCCAGAGCACACAACATTTCTGGTTTTCTTATCACGATGATTGTTTTCTAAGCCCAGTTTTCTTCTTAAAAGTGGACTTAATCTCTGGTTATATAAACAACTAATTCTTGAGAAGATATCGAGGATCTGTGCTTGAGTAGGGAAAAGAGTTGAGGGGGTGAAATAGAAGAAAAACATATTAATTATTAAACACAAGATTTTAGGAATTACATATCATTTGGTACTTTTCCTCTCCAAGTGCTCTAACCCCATTAAAGGTGAGGAAAGCCAGGCTTCTCACCATGGTAAATTTGCTTAATTATGTTTTTTCACTCCTGAAGTGGGCAGGGTTTCCATATACTGGTTTAAAAACATACTTTATATGGGTGTGTTTGCTACAAATGGGAATGCAGTGGCCTTGTCTGTACTGTTTTATTGCAATTTCTTATTTTCCAAATCAGATTTAGAACTACTTAACTTATAAATAATATGCAAATCAGCTATACTGTCCAGACTCTTAGAAATGTATTTATAACAGGACAGGAACACTGCTCTGAGCTTCATTTTGCTTGTTGGAACTCAGGACAGGAGAGCAGTTCAGAGTCTGAGTTTCTGATGTGCCTCTCCATTCACCAAAGGGCAGGTCTGAATTTATTCTCCATATTTTCCACATTATTGAATTTATAGAATATATATACATACGATTTGAATAATGAGTGTTTTGATTTAGAAATCCAGTCATTGCAACCATAGATGCTATCTTCCTGGCACTCAGAGCCCAGGGGGGGACAACTCAGGTGAGTCATGTACCACAGCCCCTATTTGACCCTGGAAAGTCACCAATGTCAGAGGCCAAATCATCCTCAGACAGCATCTAGCCCAACTCCCTCATTTTGCAGATGGGAAAACAGAGGCCCAATGGCTCAGTATCACTATGGTACAGAGAGTTAGTTGGTGGCTACACAGAGGTAAGAATTTGGGTCCCATGAGTCTTGGTCCAGAAACCACCATGTTGCTCTTAATGAATTTACAGAGAATAAGAATGATATGAACACATTTTCTGAAGATGTCATCATCTTAAAAAGGAGAGAGACAAAAAGGATAAAGGTAAAGAAGGAAGCTTTACCTTAATAGTGTGGTGGCAGGCAGAGTTCAAGCTCTGAAATAAGATACAACATGGATCAGCCACTCAGTTGATGTGTGAACTTAGAAATTAACCTAACCTTGCTAAGCCTTAGCCCTCATCTTTAAAACAGAGATAATAGTGCCTACTACTTTGGTGTGTTGTCTAAGGATTGAAGGAGAAAATGCACAGGTCCTGGCATCCACAAAATGCTTAATAAATATTGGCTTTTGTTATAAGCCCAGTGTAGACATCCAAGGACTTGGATAAACTGCCAAGGCATCAGTCCTGGGAGGCCTGTCCTTAAGGCAAACTTCCTCCTTGCCAGCTCTTCTCTTCCAGCCCTGGACCCTGGCTGCCCAAACTTCCCCCTACTTCTCTAAACAAAAGAGAATCATGACAATTTTAGTACTCAGTTCCAGAGATCTTTCCAGAGGGGTAGCAGGACACAGCACTGAAATGAAGTTGCAAAAGGGCATGGGATAAAGGGTACTGGGAAGGAAATAAAAATGGGAAGGGAAGGAGAGCTATAACAGGATTTCTTTAAGCTGTTATTGCAACGCTGTATTATATAAATAAGCTGTATTATATAAGTATTATATAAGTATGTTATAAGTACAGAGAATGTGAAATACAATTACCAGCATGCTGGTCCTCCGTGGAAGTTGCACTGGTAGCAAAATGAACACTCATCACTTTTCTTTTACTTTGCATGGGTCATTAGACACCCTGAGTTAGTATGAAAGTTTGTTTTTCTCCCCTCCCCCCCGCATCACAACCATGTCCCATAAAAGCTAGTCTACGTGGCATTCTAATCACTGGTTCTCTGCTCAGTTGCTGAATGATAATAATTAATATTCAACAAAGAAAGATCAAGATCTGAAAACAGACCATACGTCTTTGGTGCGTATTAACCAGAATAACTTATTCTCTGTCTACATCAGAAAATACAATTTGTTCCTTCTTAACTCCAGATCTGTAGTTTCCCTTTTGAGTCCCCATTCATCTTCTTGCGAAATATGTGCCCAAAAGGACAACAGGATAGAATTTTCTCAAGACAATATTTGTTTTGCAGAGTGCATCCCTGATACTGGACACCACCCAGCTCCTGGAGGCTGAGAGTCTGAGGTTCTGACATTGCAATTCAAACCCCCAAAGCACAGCAAATCTTCATCCTGGTTTCAGAGAAGTCATTATCTTCATTTTTTCTTCTGGACACTAGCTGACCCCCCCACCAAGAGATAAGAACAAACAGAATGTGTTCTGTCTTCTCTGAGACTGCTGTATCGGCATATATTTTCCACTTAAAGCTTTTAAGTATTTGACTTATACATTTATGAACACCCCCAGTGGACTGCTAGGGTTTGGTTTAATCCCCAAGAAAACTGGCATTAAAAAAGACCTTTTCCCAGCAATAATAATCTCATTTACGATAAATTATTCTATTCTCAGTACCTTTGAGACACATGAGAGCTTTTATGTAATAAAGAAGCCATTTATTTCTGAATATTTTAATGCATGTTTCCATATTTTTCTCATTTTTAATGCAAGGGCCATTGACAGTATTGTAAGAGAACGTCTTTTAAAAGCAAATTTATGGCAAATGTTCCAGAGAAATGGACAGCAGCATGCGTCATTGCAGAGCTATACTGCTGAAAGGAGCAGGGCAGAGATGTTCTAACTCTCATTTATGTGCATAAAAGAGTAACCTCTACAGAGAAAGACAATGTTATTGGGTAAATTGATAAGATATGGGAGACCATTCAATTTGGGCTGCATCCTTTAATTTTCTGTATGTGCTTAGTTACCGTTATGTCTCATACGCCACATCTGAAATATAGGGGGAAAGGAACTGACATTGGAGAAGACCATGATGACTGTTAGAAAAGAAAGTTAAGTCACAGCTGTTATGTGTTAACTGAAAAAGGAGGCTGTTTTGAAAAGGCAAAGAATCAAAAAAAAGATAGAATGGCCTTTGCCGGAAGTTTGACTATTTTGATTTTCTCAGCATTCATTTCAGAGCTGCTCATTTGAATACCATCTGTCTGAAAAATCACAATGATGGTGGTTCTTCATTGGAAGATGGTAGCAGGGTCTGGAGGGAGAGATAGTGTCAGAATCAAAATATACATAACCTTGGTTCTGTGACATTAATTTACACTAGATTCTTGGGGCAAAAAAGCATTTTGAGAAATCTCCTCAGATGTGTAATTCTGATATGCTGCCTGACTAAAAACCACTGCATTAGTAGTATAGGATTTAACCTCAATTATACACATTTACAAGGGACAAGAAAATGTGTCCTTGACATAAGCAATATAACACTTCTGGGATAAGAAGCCAACTCTAATAGATAGCTTACAGATGTTCTTTTGATAAAACGTTCTATACATTTTCTGGATATTAATATTTTTCATCAGTAAGACTCTTCCATTGCCTATGGGCCTAGCTAGTCCAAAGTCACACTCTGGATAAACTACAAAAGGGCAGGGTGAAGCGTTTACAGAGCAGGGACCTAGTTTTAGTTCTGGACAGATAAACTATTTTGGCTTTAGAGATGTCGCCTAACACTCTTCCATGCACCTGAAAAAGAGAAAACAAATAAATGAAATAAGAGGGATAGGATAAGTCAGTATAAAGATGATTTAGTAAACCCAAAAGCTATAAGAAAAGAGTAACACATGCATTGCCCTCATAGTATGTGCTAGGCACTGTGTTATATACTCACACTGGTGGAGTGGAAACCTTAAATAAAAAATGTCTAAGGATGCTGGGATTGTGATGGCTTAGACCTGTTGCCTCATATGGTAACCAGTAGCCATGTGTAGCTACTGAGCACTTGAAATTTGGCCAATGTAAAATAAGATGCACTGTAAGTATAAGCTATATACCAGATTTTAAAGATTTGGTACACATAAAAAGAATGTAAGTTATCTCATTAATAATTTTTGTATTGAATATACATATGTTTCCTCGATAATATTTTGGATAATGAGTTAAATAAAATATATTGTTAAAATTAATCCACCTCTTTCTTTTTACCTTGTTAAAATACATTGCCATTAGAAACTTAAAATTACATATGTGAGGCTTGCCTTTGTGGCTCTCATTATATTATTACTGGGTAGCACCAGCTCATACTAATAATAAAACTCAGCTCTATCATCTAGAAGAGGAAACTAAGACTTCTGATATAAGGTGATAACCAAATTTATGGAGTCATTTTCAGGACAGTCCTGAGAGCTGGAACTACAAAGAAAGTAGACTAAAGCAGTTAAGAGTCCGCATGTGGGTGAGTGGACAAGAAATCCTGGTACAACATAGTTACTGAGGGTGTGGGCTCTGGAGACCATCTATTTGGGTTTGAATCCCAGCCCAACCACATCGTAAGTGTATATCCAAAGGCACCATTTCCCCAGCTATAAAATTGGTTAATTCTAGTAGCTGCCTCAAAGAGTTGTAAGAATTAAATGAGATGCATGGAAAGTACTTATAAGTATATATAGTGAGTCTAGCGATAAATATTGGCTGTTATTACACCAGAGAAATTGTCAGATGAAGCTCTGAAGTTTGGCTCCTCATTGCCCTGATGGTGGCCTGCCCCTAACAGGTATGGTGAATCAGAATGGTTAGCATCTCTGAAATGCAAAAGTACTCAAGAACAAGCCAGCTTTGCCCTGAGGCAGAGAAAAGAGGTATGCAAGGAGAAAACTGTAATCTTGGGCCTTTTTCCTCAGGAGATGAGAGGATTGATACTTGAGACATCTCCTGGATGCTCTTTAGTGTGAGAACTTGGGATCAGCTTGACCTTCCTTTGCCTGCAGTAATCAAAGAGCCCTTTTCCCTGAGTAGGTAAAACATCTTTCTAGAGACAAGATCTCCCTAGATGCCCCTGGACATCACATTTTAGGCACAGTTCTAAAGGCCTAGCTGAGCAGGGTAGGCCAGTGGTGTACCCAGCACCAAGAGTAGAGGCAAGACTGGAGAGCTTCTGCTCATAGTGGTCAAGGAGTAGTAGAACCACAGAGGATGAGGAATATGAGGAGTTTCTACTCAAGAAACCTTCAGAAACTCCTCAGAGGATGAGGAATATGAGGAGTTTCTGAAGGCTTCTTGAGTAGAAACTCCTCTTTATAATTCACTCAGCTTCATTTCCTGTTTTGGGAGGGATGTTTAGAAGCTAAAGAGACTTAAGTGTGATTTTTCTAGACTTGGTGCATCTCCGAGGTGTTCTGAAGCTCAGGCCAAGCTGGCCACAGAGAAGATATTTTATTGTGGTCAGTGGAAGCCAGGAGCACTTCAGAACGTGAGTGTTGGCTGTTTGGCTGTTTTGTTGCATTATGGAGGAGTCAGGTGAGTAAGGGGGGTCACCTTGGGTTGGAACTAAGAAAAAAAAGAGTTTGGGGCCAAACCTTGAAGAGTGGGCTCTCCTTTCCTGTTTCACTATCAAAGATTACATGTTACAGGCAGCCTGGACTCCAAGCAGGAAAAAGCAGGCAGTCCCCTGGGTTTTACTGGCAAGAAGTATAACAGCCCATCGAGGAAGAGATTCTCTATCACAACAGGGAGTCTCAAATTAGTCAAAATCCTGGAATAGTTTCCTGATAAATGAAATGTAATCAATTATGGTAACTTCTTTTGGCAATGTTACATGTCTTATTCCTCTCTCTTTGTTTACTTTGGATTGCCACTAAGGTCAAGTGTGAAGTTGTTGATCTCACTCCGAAAGCCCAGAATACATGAGCACAACTGCGGCCCAGGACACATCCTGACTAGATGTAAAATGTGGTGCTAAGTGAACCAAACCATTAAAGAGATGCAATCTGGCTGCAATCTTTAGCCGTTAGAACATGATATATACTTTTTAAAGTAACATTTTAAAAAGAAATATGACAACACAGAGTGTTGAAGCAATTTCAATTCTCAGATATTGCTAGGTGGAATATAAATAAATACAACTACTTTAGAAAACTATTTGACGATACCTCCTAAGGTTGAACATGTTAATAGATTATTTTCCATACTCACTATGTATATGACTAACAGAAATATATACACATGTGCACCAAGACACACATACAAGAATGCTCACAGCCACACTGTTCAATATATGGATGCCTCTTTTGCACAACCTTAAAATCTACTTGGCTCCAACTTTGCTGATTTCCTACAATTTTTGGATCCTTTTAGGTACAATCAGGAATGCCTTGCCTAGGGACTATACCACATACATCTGACTTCCTGCAATGCAGTTTATTGTAGTTGGGGATTCCCTGGAAAGCCTACACATCGTGACCTGGAAGAACAGGGGAATTTGTGCTGGTGGGATCATCCTGGTGGGATCATCCTGGTGGGATCATCCTTGGCCAGTGGGAGGCTAGAAACAATGAAAAAATGTTTCTACCTTCTACCCTTCCTGTGAACAGTTCTAAAAGGCATTTCAGCTGGCCATTTAGAAGACACTGGTAGGACTGAACTCCAGCTAACTGTAGTAGTGGTTAACTTAATAACACATCCATATACTGGCCTCCCTTCTTCTCCCATTTCACTCTCCCTGGCCTGCACACCTGCTCCCAGGGAAAATATTTCCAAATGAAGTGTCAGTAGGCAAACCTCTGTCTTAAGTTCTCTTTTTGGGGAAACCCAGGCTAAGATAGCTCAGTTTGGAAACCACCCAATAGAAGAATAAATATATTGTAGCATATTTATAGAAAGAAATGTTGAATTCATCGATCCCCAATATAGATTGGTCTCATAAATATAATGTTGAATCAAAAGAGCTAGATACAAAAGAATATCTACTCTAGATACCATTTATATAAAGTTCAAAAGCAGGCAACACTAAATCATAGTGTTAGAAGCTGAGAGAGTAGTTTCCTTTGGGAAGGAGGAAGGGGCTGTAATTGGGAGAGGTTATGAGGGGACTTCTGGGTATACTGTCAGTATTCTTTCTTGAACTGGATACTGTTAAGTGGTGCTCGATTTATGAGAACTAGTTAAGCTGGGCTTTTAGGTTTTGCACATTTGTTTATATTTGAATTTAAAAAAATGTTTTCAAAGAGTTTAAAATCAAGAAGGTGACTCTTTTCCCTTATTGAACAACTGTTATGCAAGCTTGCTTTAGGAAGAGTACCATTTATACCCACAGTCTGTTGTAAGAGATGCAAACTCCACTTCCTTCCCTTGCCAGGGAGTTATATAAATAGATGAAGAAGGCCCAGTAGGATTGTTTTTTTCTAGACAGGGTGAGTTCTTTTGAGCTCCAGTCAATGATGTGGTGGTAAACTAGCATTTCAGAAGGAGAAGGAGGAGGAGGAGGAGGAGAAGGAGGAGGAGGAGAAGGAGAAGGATGAGGAGGATGAGGAGGAGAAGGAGAAAAGGAGAAGGAGAAGGAGAGAAGGAGAAGGAGGACGAGGAGGAGGATGAGAAGGAGGAGAAAGAGAAGGAGGAGTAGGTGGTATATAAGCAAGAGAGGGAGGAAAGGAAAAATGGAGAGAGGAAGGAGGGAAGAAGAAAGAAAAAGAAAGGAAGGAGAGAAAGGGAAGGCTAAGCAGAGCAGGGAAGGGAAAAAGAAATAAAAGCTCGAACTTGTAATTTAGGCCAAAATACCCATGGTGTAAATAATCTCACTATGGCTGATTTCAAGCAATCAACTATTTAACAATTGGCCCACATCTGAACATTTTATAATTGGCTCCTGTGAGCCAGTCTCAGCTGGCCCCAGCACATTGCCAGCTCTAGCCAACAGCTGCCATGTATGAAAATGGTTCCAGGGTTTCTCTGTAATTTTTCAAAAGAAGCCAGAACTCTGGATTTGCATGTGAAAGCTCTTGATTTTTAAATGATATCAACTAGTTCAAATTTTTCAAAAACAATTTACTAACCAAGAAAAAACCCCACACCTGCAAATTCGATTTGGCCCTTAAAAGCCAATTTTTGACCTCTGGGCTACAGACTAAATCTTTTAAGAACAGTCTGTCAACCTCACTGATGGAGCATAGCCTTTCGATACACAGTGGAGGACTTTCTCTGAGTGGTCATATGGTGCAGTGAATGGAGTTCTACTTGGCGACGAAGAAAGCTGGCTTCCTGTCCCAGCCTTACCACTGAAATTGCTTTAGTTACCTGGGCCTCAGTTTTCCCATCTGTTGTAGAACGCCTTCTGAAGACATTCTTCTCATACCAGAACTAGGTTTATGTAACGATCATAAAGGTATGTGACCTTTGAGACCTGACAAAATTTACAACATGGCAGGGATAATTCCATGGTGCCAGGTCACTGGACAGACAGACATTGCAGGTTTGAAGGTCACTGCTTTCTCTTTTTCCACTGCTTCCCTCATGCATCAAAGAGAAGGTGAGTCTTTCCCCAGTCCAACAATGTCCACTGAGCTGCTGGGGAAATCCAGTCTTGCCACTCCAGAGCCATCAGACTTTTTGATTTCTGAGGGAGAAGAGATCCACTTTCTTGAAAGGAAACTATGGCAGAAAGACTTCAGCCTTGGAGCCTGTCAGACCTGGGTTAATATTGTGGCTCTGTCACTTGCTGACTAGGGACTTCAAACACACTTTTCTCATAAGAGTTTCTTCCTCTCAGGGATTATAAGTAGCATCAGTGATTTAAAGTGTCTAACACAGTCTCTGGCACATAATGTCAAATAATTGTTAATCGCCATTATCATTATTTTGATTTATCAAGGTACTTATTTAGAAGTGCTGGACAGTAACAGACCAGATATTCCTTAAAAATTAATCTTATGTCCCCTTGTGTTTCTTCTGGTTTCTGCTTCTCTGTTATTTTAGATATTCAGCCAGAGCTAATATTTCTGCAAGATCCAGACAGGTCTGGACATGGATATTCTGATCTAATCCAAATTTACGAGCTCAGGAATGCTCACAGAGAGATGCTGCTATGCGTTCTGTTGGAGAAAATTCACATACCAGGTGGAAAAGATTTAAACTTTGAATATCTGAGGAGGCAATTGGGTAGTTTAATCTGTGCTATTAATTTATTTTAAAATAATACATATAAATTCCCTAATGACAGAAGCATTAACTATATCAGAGCTTGAGATAAAGGGAAAACTCAGTTATCCTGATCCTGTTTTCATTTAAAATTTTGATATTTCATTTTACAAGACTTTTTTTACTTTGATTTTTGAAATATTGCATTAAAGTTTTGTCTTGATTACTGCATTTTTGGCACCTCTTTAAATTTTGAACTTCCTCCCCCTAGTCTCAGCTCTGTTCGCAGTTATGTGAGTACCCGATGCCAACAACCACTTAGATATTTTTTAAAGTTTTTGAGAATTTCTAGTTAAACTCAATCAAAAATATGATTCCAGTCTCCTTACACAATGAAGCAGTTTTTTGTTTGTTTGTTTGTTTGTTTGTTTGTGGAGAAAGCACTGAACCAGGAGTCAGAAAGCCTGGTTCTAGTTTTAATCTGGGTGTACCTTATCACTTGAGCATATTAGTTAATGTCTCTGAGACTCCATTCCTTTGACTTTAAAATAAAGGTAAACATATGCATACTTTTTTGCAAGGTTGGAATACCTAAATACTTTTTAAAAATATTCATTTTGACTACTGAGTTTTTTGGTATTGCCTATACATGCAAAAATATTATGAGTAAGAGCTCTTGGTTGCAAATAACAGAATTCACTGTAGCTACCTCAATTGTATTCACTGGACTTTATTGGCTATTACACAGAATATCTGAAAGAGCTAGATAATTAGGCTACGATCAACATTCTAATTATTGCTTCAGGAGAGACTCTGCTGTGACAGCACTGCAGGGGAACTGCTACTGAGATCTCCACAAACTCTGCTTCTGCAGACCAAGTGTCTCTGTCACCCTTGTCAGAAATCTTCCATACAGAGCTCTTGACTCTAGAAACTCTTCAAAAGACTTAATCAAAGTCTTGCATGGGTGCATCTGAGGAAGCCAGACCCATGCTTCACTCCCACTGCAAAATAATTTGGGAAAATGAACTTCTGGCTCCTGCCTGGGGCATAAATCTGAAAATTTTCAAACCAAGGAAGGGTCCTGGAAAGTGTTGGACAGCCAGATGGCATGACGAACGTCCACTGCAAAGAGATAGTTTTTGCAGGTTCAGGCAACATTCATGGGTGTACGTGAAAACAGAGAGGCAAGGGACTAAATGTACACTTGGAAAATCACCTCCCTGTTCCCTGAAGTCACACTAGCACTTGTAGCCACTCTTTTTTTCTGTCTCTCCTGAAAGCAAAAGTTTTTAAGAGAATTCAGGCTGAGATGCTCACCCCTGATGTCCTCATCATTCACTCACACCCTTAGATTTCTCCATCTCCTTACCGTAATCTGGCAATAACATGACTGCCCTACCCCACGAGATGCTCTCTGGGCTCATTAAGTCTGAAAATGCTTGGGAAATGCATCTCCTAAGGCCTTCAGCCAATTGTCATCATGGTCAGCGTACAGACACTCTCTCAGGCAGCAAAGTATTTTCAAGTACTAAAATCCTGGCCCTGGCCCATCCTTTTATTTCCACTTACCTAGACTGGCTAGACTCTCTGTATAAGACTCACAAACTCAAAATGAATGTCCTGTCTGCCTGCCTTTTATAGATTACCAGGGGCCCACGGCACCAGCACAAGGAGGTGTGCTGTGAAATGAAACAGCGAGTTCCCCGGGAGTGTTCCCTCCTCTGAACGGATCTGACTTAAGCTGTCTGAAGCTTTTCTCTTCTTTGGCTTCTGAGAACACTGTGCTGGAGAGGCAAGGGCTTTTCATTGGCATAGCCATTTACCTTAATTAATTTGGACTCCTTGTGCTATGCTCTATGCTCGTTTGAAATTTGTCACTGCTTTATTGTGTATGCGTGTGTGTCGGTCTGTGTGTGTGTGAGTAGATGCTTTGCTCCCTTTCTTGTATTTTGAATTGACTGACATGGGGACCAAGATCATCTCACCTTCTTCCCCAAAAGACTCCAAAAAAAGGGAAAAGAGACAATTAATGAATGTATTCCTTAAATAATTTTTATTTTTTATGCAATAATCTTTCTTTGCTTCCTCCTTTCATAATAAATTAGTTGGTTTTTCCACAGAAACAATGTAATAAGCAGTGATTATATCCTAAAGGTAATGTCATGAATGTCTATTTAGTTACTTATTGGTGAAAATTATTTATTGCAAAGGAAAGTACTAAGAAAATCTGTTTTTATATTACTACTTAAACAAATCATAACAACAATAATCTCAAGGAAGGACTTATTTTGGAAAGATTCTATAACTTGAAGGAGGCTAGAACCCAAAGAATAGCGGGTTATTTCTGGGAGAAGAAGGAAACATCTATGGGGATGTGTAAAGCACTCTGAGGACATGGCATTCCGGCAAACCAGAAGATGCCAACATCAGTTCTTAGTTTAATCTAATTTCATTCCAAACACCAGGGTAGTTAAATCAGTATAACTATTCTCAGATTTATTAGACTTAATACAGTTGTTTTTTGGCTCACAAATGAAACCAAGAAAGGAGAATAAACATGTTTCAGTGTAATAGGCAAGAGTTGGAAGAAAGTAGGCAAAAGACTAAAGTGCATGTCTCACCACGTGTAAGAAAGAAATACCCTGGCATGCAATGAACAGAAGTAGGAGAGTTGTAACTCTTCTACTGAGTGTAGGGGCGCCTCCTAAAGTTAACAGGAGTCCAGATCACATAAGGCCTACAGAACATGGGAAATGGGAAGAGCATGGGTATGATGTGCTGTGATTTATATTCTTTAAAGGATCCCTCTGGCTGCTATCTTTGTTGGGGGTCAAAGTGGAAAGTAAGCAAGAAACTAGGGAGTAGTAGAGAAGGTGGTTAAAAGTGGTCATATTCTGCATATATCTTGAAGATAGAACCATCAAGATTAGCTGATGGTTGGTGGCACCTTTAGTACTGTGGATTGATTAACTACAGAGGAGTAGAAAGGAAAGTAAGGAGGAACCTCTTTGGCTGGGGTATATGAAAAATGTGGGCAACTGGAGTTCTTAATTCAGGGGCTATGTTGACTGTTAGTGGCCTAGATGCAGCAGGTGAATGGAGAGAGCATCAGCATTCTGAAGTGGACTCATCCACTGGCACAATGGGAGAAAATATTCATCATTCTAGACTTTCAACCAATAAATATTTATTGCATGCCTACTAGGTACTAGGCACAGTGCTGAATTCTGAGATAGCAACAAGCCAGTGAACAAGGTTCCTCATGGAACCTAAAATCTAACTACTAGATCACTTTACAGATGAATATAAAATTTTCCTGCATATCTTGTTCTTTCTCACTTTTATTCAACCTTTCTCATGCCATTTCCTCTTGTTAAAATGCTTTCCTTTCTCTGAGTTCAATTTTTACCTATTGCATCCCTCTCAGGCTCAGTTCCCAGGCTGACTTCTTCATGAAACCTCTTTGATTTTCTACCTTCAATTTCAAAGCCCTTTTGGTACCTTTCCGATGATACTCATTATTTTAGAATATGCTTTTTATATACTTGACTTATCTCTTTCACTAAACTATAAATTCCTTGAGCAAGAATCTTGCTACTCATCTTAATATTGCCCATTACACTTAGCACATACTTGATAATTAAGAAGTGACAAAGAATGAATACATTTTTCCTAAGGGAGAGAGCACAAAGATAGAAGTGCAAAGGAGAGCACAAAGATAGAAGTGCAAAGGTCCAACGTCTTATGCAATTTGACAGGGGTAGAAGAAAAGAGAATTCAGAGAAAAAGCCAGAGAAGGAACAGTTGTGGAAAGAGCATATGTGAAAGGAAACAGTGTTAAGGAAGAGAAGAGAGACAACAAATCAACAGAGCTGTCACTAAGATGAGTCTCTGCAAGGATGAGCTGCTGGATATCAACTGGATGGTGGAACACAGGCCATCTTTTAGGAGGCTAACAAATGGATGCTGTAAATGTGACCATGACCAGATTAGCTGTAACTTTCTCTATGTTACTATTGACCTGTAGGCGTTGTTAACTGTCATTCAATACAGCTCTCTTTATTGAGGTTGAGTCCAGGACACAGAAACTTTCCTAGGTATTTCAGATTGGAAGTGTTGCAGGAGCAGAAGTCAGGAAGCTGCCAATGGACTTTGGTTTTAAGATCAATCCAGTGGTCACACCCAGAGAATAGGCTGCTGCTGCTGCAGCTACTATTACGATTACTATTACTGCTGCTGCCTCAACCTTCTCACCTTGTGAAGCTGGTACTTGCAGGCCAGATGTTGCAATACTCAGATCTGTTGGAGTTGACTTGCTGGCCACACCATAGAGGACAGCCCGTGCTTCATATCTGCTGTCTAAATCTCATGCGAGAGCATCTTCTCGGAAGACTTCCATTCTCATTTAGAACCATAGCTGCAAGGGAGCCTTGGAAGAGTCATGTTCAACCTTCCGACCTCTCTACATTAGAAGAGCGCAAAATAGGAGTTGTGAGTGCTCATCCAGCATGTGCCACAGTATCCGAAGTAGTAGCTGAGGGGTGAGAACCCCTGCCATGTTACCGTCCCTATGAATGGAGATGGGTCTGCTGGGGCTGCCAACACAAATGTTCTTCTCCAGGAAGTCTTTCCTTTCTTCCAACTTCACCTTCAGAATTTATGTCTCCCTCCTGTGCAATTCCATAGCTCTTGTTATCTTACAATATCGATTACATTCTCCTGTGTTGTATTGTTAATTAGTATATGTTGTTCTTCCTTGTCAGATTACACATTTCCCAAAATATATAAAGGCTTGTTGTGTCTTAGTCCATTCAGGCTGCTATAACAAAAATACCATAAATTGGGTTGGATATAACAGAAACTTATTTTTCACAGTTATATAGGCCAAGGAGCCCAAAATGATGACATTGGCAGATTCAGTGGCTAATGAGAGTCAGCTTTCTCACTGATGGTTGTCTTTTCATTGTATCCTTATGTGAAAGAAGGGACATGAAAGCTCTCTTTGATAAGGGCACTGATTTCATTAATGAGGGCTCCACCTCCTAATACCATTAACTTGGAAGTTAAGTTCTAACATATGAATTGTGGGGAGACACAAACACTCAGGCCCAAACACTAGTAGTTTGGAATAAAACTTAGTCATAGAAAGTGCTCTGTATCATTATTGTTATTGCCTTAATGAGTGGATTCTTAATGTCTCTGTTTTCATAAAGATCAACTCTTCCTCCCAGTGCCCCTCCCTAACTTGTGCACGTGCACACACACACACACACACGGTCCCTCTCACTCTCTCTTTCTCTTTCTCTCTCTCTTAAGACTTTCCTCATCATTCCTCCTACCCCCACGCACATATTTTTGGGGAAATAACAGGGAGTACTATTTTACAAAAAAAAGCAAGGACATCTGTTTTAATGAAATAAGATGCTTAATTTTCCCTGGGTGACCAAAAAGTTATCAGACTGCACTGACTCCAGGGAATGACTGCCTCTAAGTTGCCAGGGGCTGAGTGGTTGAGTAGGATTTGCAGCTGCACAGCTGTTCCTTATTCTGTATTTTGGGGAATATTGCTAAAGATTAATGAAAGGTTTATTGAAATCAACATCGACTCCCTTGTCCCATGCAAGACCTTGGTTTGGCTGCCAGTGTTTTCGAAATTAGTTTATGACTGAGTTGCTACGACATACTTTAATAAAGCTGAACACTGTTAACTGAAATTTTTTTACTTTGAAGTTGAATTATATTGAACAGACATTCTTTTCTTTAGCTTTATGTGTGGCTGCCTAAGACAGAATTCCACAAGGTGAAAAAAGCATTGAGAAGCCTTCAGAGATCAGAAGCCAGCTCTTCTGTTGGGTAATTGAATATTGGTGCCAGGACCTTTGCATAGCTGCTCTTATAAGAGAAGCAGTGTGGTGTTTTGTAAATTTCAAGTGCCTCAAAGGTATTTTCCTAGTGTTATAGGATACAATGACAACACACTGACATCTGAATTAGGAGACAAAGTCCAGACAATTTGATTATTATCTCTCTTACTGAGGTGTCTGCTTTGCCAGTGTGTGAATTTAGTTCCTGCTGGAAGTGGGCATCTGCTGTATTTGAGGGTCCTTGATGTCTACTCCATCAAATGAAGAAGAATAAATCTAGATCAAAGGTGAGTACATGGGAAGGGCCACCTGTAAAGTGGGCTTTGTCCTTATGTCACTATCTCCTGTGAGTGAGAAAGGAAGCCCATGGCCAACTCGTAAGCAGGCAGAAGTTAGGTCCAGCAGGTCCATGAGGCTCCCAAGCCAGCCAAGCCGCTTACCCATGGCAATGCCCTATTTGTCCTCTCAATTCAATGCAAATGTCTGAGAGGGAGTCAGCTGGCCTATTCTCACCTAGTTGTCTGTGCCCGAGTTTTGAAGTTCCTCAAGGGCCTTTCTATTGCAGACATTCATCCTCTGGACTGAAAAGGAGCATGGCTCCAGAGGAGCCATGTGGGATCATTGCTAGAGACACTAAGGAATATACAAGATGGAGAGAGAACTCAGTTCCATGGCAACCCACCAGGATGTCTCTGCTCTGAGCTAATCTGTCTTTTACCCAGCCTACTTCCTTACCATTGTCTTGAATTATTCATCAGCTCTTGGAGAGAAACAAAAGGCAGAGTCATTTCATATTCTTCAGAACTCACTGTCCTAATCTTTGGCCTTGAAGAATTTTAAAATTCACCACAGGCACCCTGAACTTTCCCATACACTTTGGGAAGGAACAGCAAAGTGCCCTCTCATCTTCCCCTCCCAGACTGGCTGAGTCCTGCTGCGAGGGTGTCTCTGCCTACTTAGTCTTTTGACTGAACTTTGTTCCTCTTCTCCTGATCATTAAAAGGATAAGCATGTTCCTAGGCCTCCCCTTGGATGACCTTGACATTTCGATAGGCACCTAGGGTTGGGACAAATGCCCTGTCTTGACCCTAGGGTCAAACTCAGCCTCCTAGGATTCCCTTCAGAGAAGCTCTACAATCCTGGTCCTGGACAGTCCTGCTTTACATAAGAACGTAAATGGGAGAAACAAAAGAGACTTTTGTTTACCAATCCCACCTCTTTACTCTCAACCAAAGTCCTAGATTCCTACTTCACCAGAGAAATAGAATCTACCAGGTAAAACCCACTTCCTCCCTGACTTTAAATTTACCTAAAGAGGCATCCACTGTCTTCACCTCTTCCTTTCCTGACACAGAGAAATCTTTCTTCTTAAAATACTACTGTTTCTAGCTTTGCCCTTTGCCTAAAAACCCTGCCCCTTTGCTAACACCCCACTTGTTTATGTTCAATCTCCTCTTATAGAGAGGCAGCGTGGTGTGCTAATTAGGGAGGTAGAAGCCTGGGAATGAGCATTGGCCATCTACCAGCCATGTAACAAGGGGCTGCTGATGCTTGCCTCAGCAATGAGATAATTAGGCAGTTGTCTGTGTTCCTGGCAGATATATAGTAACCTCTGGTGATCAGAGGTACAGCAGTCCCTGACAACTTCACTAATAGGTGCATGTTATTATGGCAGCAAGTCTTAGCTCAAATTCTGCTAAAGGTATGAGAATTTATTGGCAAGCAGGCACAAAACTGTTACCCCAAATCTATTTGTGTAAGCTTGGTTTGGCCCTGCTCCATCCTCCGACACTTCAATAAGCACCGTGCATGAAAGAGCCACTTCAGGTTGACAGAACAATACTATGACAGCAGGACCAGCCAGTAAGACTAGGGAGAGATGTTTGTATGATATGACCACCTCTGGGGTGTGGATTCCTGATTAGCAGACTTCAACTGCTAACTACCACTTCGACCTACCATGGGGAGCTAAAGTTAAATATCTTAAAGGAAATTATCACACAAACAGTGTAACAGCAAATGACTTCTCTGTGCCTCAGTTTCCTGATTCTGGCAAATGACAGTAATAATGATATCAACCTTATAGGGGTGTTGGGACAATTCAATGAGTTAATACATATAAAGCATCTAAAATAGAGCTGGGCACATATCAAGCACTCAATAATTTTTTTTGTTATTATTATATTCTTTGAACTCAATCGTTCCCATCAACCTACAGGATTCTTACTTAGACCTTGCCTTTCCATCAGTTTACATCCTCTTTATTGCTAAACTTCTTTAAAGACTAACCTTCCCTATATGTCTCTACTCCATCAACTTTACATCAATTTTCCACTTGAGTCTACTTTTTCATCATAGTTTCTTACTCAATTCCTCAAGTATTTGTTAAATTCCTAACAAATGTATGGGGCATCCTGTGCTAAGTTTGTGTGTGTGTATGGGGGCAGGGTTCCAAGAGATATGTCTGACAAAATGTAACTCTTTAAGAAGCTAATGATAGCGTTAGAGATTATATATATATATATATATATATATATATATATATATATATATATATATATATAACTGCAAATTCCTTTAAGGCCAAGGCCTCATATCACAATGTGATTTTAAAGCAGAGGTAGGGCTATTCATTTGTCACATATGGAAATGACTCATTACTGTCAGTAAACACACATCAACATCTTAATATTCCTAAGAATTGTGAGGTTCTAAAAATAGGGAGACCGAACAGTACAGAATTCTCTCAATTCAAATATGTTTACGTTTGGCATAAAATACTTTTCTGTATCCTAAGATCCAATGAAAAGCAAAATCCCAGCAAGTGACCAGTTTGAGTGGAAGTTGAAATTTTCCCTGAACAGCAGCAGAATTAGTTATATCAAGTTAGTTAATTGAGTTAGTCTAACTTAAATATAAAAGCCACACCTGGGGACACCACTTTGAGTGTTCTTAAAATCAGGGCAACAGGTAAGGTAAAGGTCTAGTCAGTATCTGGGCCAAAATCTCTCCTTGCTATGCAACCTCTAGCAAGTTGAAAAAGCAGCGCTCAAAATTCCATGGGAAAGTAACTCCCAGAATACAATAGAATGATCTAAATTATTTCCTAATGTGTCTTATTTCAGAAAGAATTAAACTTGGACACAGAAATGTTTAAGAGTGTCAAAACAATAGTACTAATAGTTTGCCTTAGGAATCTGTACACATTTGCTATTTTAGATATGTGAACATTTAGGACAATTTGGCCTGTTTGAATTATAAATAGGTTGCTGTTGAAATTTCAAGTTAAAATTTAATTAACTAACTTAGATTTTTTTATTTTAAGTAGAAATTTCAGTAAGTTTTATATAGCATTGGACCATTTAAGATAAATTAAGCTTCACCACACTTATAAGATTGTGATTTACTAATTCTTTAAGAGGTTATTTATATAACTTAGGATATTTTGTTAAGTCAGACAATTGAGTTATTACTCAAAAAGAAAATGAAATGTATTAAATTTGTACATGCAGTTTAAAATATTTAAAGTAGTTTACTTGAATTTATGTGACAAAACCTATTAATCTAAAGTATTCAAAAATTATTTTTCAAATTTGCTAGATTTATAAATCTTAATCTATTTATAAATAAAATTTAAGATTAAAAAATTGATTTTAATGTCTGATCTCAGAAGCTAAGCAGGGTCAGGCCTAGTTAGTACTTGGATGGGAGACCACCTAGGAGGACCAGGTGCTGTAGGCATAAAATATAAAAACAAAGGTGTTGTAAGCTGACAAGGTCCTTGCAATCTGTGAGGTCAATCAAGAGTTGCCTCATCTAAAAAAAAAAAAAAAAAAAAAAAACAAGAAAGAAAGAAAAAGAAATTAATTTTAAATGTATAGCTTGGAGATTTAAACCTTAAAGAAACAAATAACAAACACAAAAAACTAACCTTCTGAATAATTTTTTTTTTGGCATAAAAACTGCCCTTAAGTGATTAAAGCAATTAAACAATTACTTTATATTGACCTAGCCTTTGCCTTGTAAATCCTCATAATATTACCTTGGATATAAGTGTCATCTCTCTAATGCATTCATATGTGGCATGGACTGGGTTGCTTATTTCTGTTGTATTCCCCAGGGGACCAGGCACATGATACTCAGCAAATTATTTTCTCACCTGGCTGTGTGACTTTGGACAAGTCACTTCACCACTCTGAGCCTGTAGCATCTAAAAAGGAGGGGTTGGACCATCCTGCTAGATGGTGTCTCCATGAGAAAAGGGCTTTGGTATGTCCTATCACTGCTTTATTCTAGGTTCCAGACCTGTGTGAGGCACACAGCAGTTACTTGACAAAAACCATTGAATAAATGGGTAAAGGCACTAGATAATTCTGAAGCTCCTCTTATGGGTGCCCCAAATGTTATGTCCCATGATGTACCTGAAAGAACCATGGGAACAGCCCGTTTGCAGAAAGAAGGTAAGCTTAGTCAGAACAGATTAAGGGTCGCAACTGGAATCCAAAAGATAAGGCAAAACCGAACTTGACTGTTCCCAGCTGGTCACCTTTCAGTCCAAACTGAGTGTGCTGCAGACTAGTCTGCCTTCAATCTCCTTTGCTCCCATCCTAAACTGACCTGCTCCTGGCTCCATCCAGAGAAACCTAACATCCTTCAGAGAGGAGCACAGACAAACCCTACTTCGCTAATTTTGCTAACATCAATGGCTTCCTGCAGTGTTGTTTTACTGTATTCTCATATAAGAAGATCCCCTCCTTGCCATGGATGGTGGAAAGGAAGGCAAACAAGCACACAACTGTATGAGTTTCACCGCTGTGGCCAGCGGTTAATCTGCAAAGTGACCTGGACAGTGTGGTGCATGGTTTTCTTCCTGACTCTGCATCAAGCTCTTGAGCAATTGATCCCTAGTTTGGGGACGTTTACTATAATAAAAATTAAAACCAGGAAATCTTTAAAACATGAGAATTCAAAAGCACATATTCTTTTTGTCCTCAGAGCAATGAAGTCATCATGTCATGGGGCCTCTGAAAACTTCCACAATATACTCAAAGGAAACCATAATATGTCACCTCAAAATATGACTCTCTGACATAAAAATTACTTGGAGCTGAAAGCAAAGAAGAACCAATATACACAAATAAAACTCCCCCTTTTCTGCCTAAAGGCAGGATCTAAAACTTCCTTTTACTGAACACAGACTCATAAGCCCAGAGAAGCCACCAGAAGAATCTGCCAGTTATTCTTCACCATTCCTACTCTTAGCCCCAACTTCTTTGTTTTGTCAATTCTTTATAAATTTGTTGTTTCTTTGTCTAAAAGGTATAAAAATTTCCTGCTCTTGTTATTTCTTCCTGCTTTATTCTCTCATGAAGGCTTCCATCCCCATGTATAAATTCAGTATAATGTGTAAGCTTTTCTCCTGTTAATCTGTCTTTGTCAGTTTCATTTTCAGACCCAGCCAGGAAGCCCAAGAAGGTTGAAGAAGACTTTTTCTTTTCCTATATACTCACAAGAAAGTAAATATATATTTTTTAAAAGTCTTAATCATTATGGAAAGTTTTGACCTCACTCCCTACTTTGAAGACCACAGTGTTACCCTCCCATTATAAAGGTAATTTCAGGTTTTATTAAGAAAGAAAGCAAACTGAGAAAGCTATTATTTTAACTTTCAACTGGAGATGCCACTCCGCTTCACACCCTCAAGCTTTCTCTTTGGCCTTCAGAGCTATGGACCACAGGCTGTGGCTGGCTGCCTGAGAACTCCCTTCAGTTTCACTTGCCAACAGCGTGTCTCAGCAGGGTTCAGAGAGTCCTTCCCACCTGCCCTGTTCCAGCTAGGGCAGCCCCAGAGTCAACACTCCAGGACACAGCCTCTCCTGTGAGAACTGGGCACTCTGTACAGAATAACTTATGGAGCCTCCGGAAAACTGGCTTTTAAAGGGACTGGCTTTTACTTAGGTCTAGAGAACCCAGTGTACCTTCTGCCCAAACAGACTTTTCTGGCAAACATCTTAAGCCAAGTGATGACACTTTAAAGAACAACAAAAAATGAGGATGAAATGGACCGAGCAGATGGCAGATGAAGTCAAGGAGAGTGGTGAGCCATCCCCACCAACAGAGGGATTGAGAACCTCATCTCTGCCTTGGATCCTGAGCATGGAGAAACCTAAATCCTATACTTCGAGTCTCCTAGGGCTCTAAGCCACGAAGGCTGATAGAACAGTCTTCTTCTACATGTTTCATTATGTGTTTTTAAATAACATAGCTTTTCATTGAAATGACAGCTTCATCAGATGTTAGCATTATAGGGGGTGTGATTAGCTATGCCGCTGCCATGTCTTATTCCACCAGATGTTTCCCTTGTAAAGTTGGGACCACTACAGAATGAACTGCAGGGCACACCACTTCAGGATACTAGAGTGTAGTCCATCATAACGCCAGTTCGCAAGCACACTAGAGAATGAAATGTTTCAACTCAGGGTCCCTCTGCTTCATATTCTCGTGGAAAGCCAGTCAAGACATCTTTACAACAAGGCAGAGACAGCCTAGAAATGACATGGGGCCCAATCCCATGTCCAGGCAAAATCTCAGAGTGGGCTGACACTTCCTCCCTATCCCCTTCCCTTTCTGCATTCACCTGAGATCTATGAATGCTTTGTTCCGGGATCTTGTAACATTTCTGGAAAAACTATGTATCCTCCTCACACATTTTGAAGTTAACATATAAAATTTTTATTGCAAGTTTAAGTAATTGAGAAATATACAACTTCTGACACATTGACCTTTAAAATTATTGAATTACTTGATTAAATGTATTGAGTACCCAGCTTCATCTATTCAAAAACATAAATAATCTCTTTAACAGCCAGAAAATTTCCAGCATTTATTATTCTTCCTTACATTTATATTTCCATGTATATTACCCACAGAATTTTATCTTAGTATAAATACTTTTAAGCTTGAAATGTTTTCTTGATCGTTATATCATAACACTCGGTAGTAAAATATGTATGTAGGTTAAAATTTTACATATTAAACTTTTCTAGATTGTTTATTATTACTATTAATTCAAACTTGAAAGTTAAAATTTCTTGTCACCATAAGACTCTACATGTTAATCAATATTCTATGTTGATTTATCATTACAATTTTATTAGTATATAATTGGGTGAAATAAGATAATTATAAAGTTTTATAATAAAAATATTTTAAAATTTTAAAATAAAATATAATAAAATATTAAAATAAAAAGGAAACTAACTTTTTAAAGTTAGATAAATATAGCTTATTGTTAGAATAAAACAATATTTTGTAAAAATTACCAGCATTAAATGTGCAGTAATTTGAAGCAAGCAGGGGTTCTTACCCATGTTTAAAAAATAAATATGGGCTTATAACACACAATAATCTTTTGTCAGAAGCTAAAGAAAATTGTTTCTCCATGAGTCTGAGTAAATGTTTAAGAAAACACCCCATATTATTTACTTTAGTTTGAAACAATAATCTTAATCTTTCTCTTTCTCCTACTTGAGGTCTGGAAGATTTTCCTCAGGAAGGCAGTGTACTGTAGTGAGAGGCAGCCTACATGATGGGTAAACCTTCCTTTTGAAAAGTGCCACGGGACCACTGCAAAAGGGGAGATGGGAGATGAGAACCAGCATGGCAACCAGGATGTGCCTCAGAGGAATCAGTTTTAGAAAAGAGCACATATGGAAACCACGATCTGGAAATTGATTCTATTAAAATAACCTATGTCTGTGACCTCCTTGATGTAACTTTGTGTGCCCCTAACAGTGGGTTGTTCTGGGGTACCCTCTGACTCTATTTACCCCAATATCCATTTCCTTCAAGCCCAAATCTAAAGTCCCCACTTTAACAGGCCAGTGAGAGTTGTCTTCCTCCAAGTTCTAACTGCCCATTTCTTCGTCTTTCTCTCTTCCAACCATCAATCTTTCAGGCACAATTCTTGTTCCCAGAGATCCCTGATCTTGGTTTCAGATTGTCCCTTGGTAAGATGTGTATGAGATCTGATGAGCTGAGACAGTCCAGGTATGTCATTTGCAATCCAAAGGCAGACAATTTCTAAAGGCTTTGCGTCTGGTTGATGAAGTAGGTAAAGATACTCCTATCTTCTTCCCTTCTGCATTCTTTCCTCATTCTTTCCCTCCACCTGAAGCTTCTTCAGTATGTCAGGATTTCCATACACAATAAGCTACAAATTCCTAAGGAACCAACCAGAAACACCTCCCAACTATAACCTGTTTTCTGAGCAGAGTTAACTTTGGCCCATAGCTCAGAAAGCTCTCCAAAGCCCAGCTTCTGAGAGAGTCACCTAGGAAGAGGAATGGGATTTCCCAGATGTGTTCATGATGTAAGCATAGAATTGGACAGCGCTGGAAGCCTCAGCGAGTGAGCAATCTGGTATTAGAATCGAGGAGCCCCCATGGTGCTCACCTCACCCCTTCTGGCCACGTTAGGATTGCCAGAGCAGCATAAAAGGACAGGCTGTGGAAAGAAGAAGGAAAGAAGATGGTGACTCCTCGATCTTGAGCTCTACTAAGGGAGAAGGAAAGAGACTGGCCTTAGGTCACATCTCTAAGCAAAACAAGATTCCTTGGCACCCTCTCACCTTCTTTGCCAAACTCCTCCCATCGCACCTCCCATTCTGCTTCTTCCTTTCCCTGCCCCAGCTCCCTGTGCAGGTATTTTTAGGCTGAAAGGCCTCCCTTCTGGCAAACGCAGAAGAAGAACGCCCAAGCACCTGGATCCCCTGCGGTTTCTTTGACTCAGAAATCCTGGGGTTCCTCCTTCTTCAAGCCTCAGCCTGATAACTCAAAGAGGTGACAAGATCTAAATGAGTGATGTGCTGAAAACTTTTGTAGCTATAAAAGAACTAATTCATTTATAATTTTATCAAGTTGTAGTTTACAACCCGCCTAATATAGCCATTGGCCATATTACAGCATATTATATTTAGCAAAATGTTTCATGACATCTGTGGAGTGACAATGTAACAAACAGGGTGAAATGTTTCTGCTTCTCTCCCTGATTCTGTCTGGGTTCCAGCCTGCGTTTCTATAGATATGCTAATTGACTGGAGTTCTGCCTGAGACTTGAGGATCACCAAAAATAAGCTATTTGGGAGTAGTCAGAGATTTCTAAATTGAGATAGGAGAATATGGAAGACTAGCTAGGTAGGGGTGCTGGCCACTGAAAAATGTAAGGTACAATGCTTACTTTCCATAAATTTGTAACCTCTTTGGTTCAACTACACATATAGAAATGATAACCTAACAAGACCTATCTTGGTGTCTCAGTTCAAATGAGTGATAAATGCTTGGGCTGGTAAAGGAAGGCTGCAGAGGAGTTGAGATCTGAGTGGGTTCTTGAAAAATGTTGAGAATTTGAGGAGGACATGGAATGTCTATGAGAGAGGGCTAAGAGTTACGCATCAGCAAGAGTCCAGGATGAGAGAGAACCTGACTTCACAGAGCGATAATTTCCCACCACTACACATCCATCTCTAAGCTTTTGCTGAGGATGACAGAGCAATAAGATTACAGAACCCGGGTCCCTGACAACTTGGAGAGCCCAGGCAGCACTGGACTGTCCCCAGACTTCTTTTATGTGAGAAAGAGCGAGCCATCGTTAAATTTTTTATTTAAAAAAAAAATGTGTTTGTCATTTGCAGCTGGACCTAAAGTTAATTTTACACTCTACAGTGGGAACAGACCTCACACAAGAAAACTTCATTTGGGTTAATTAACAAAAAGGAACATGACTGCTTTACTTAGAAGTAAAAGAAATACAAATTAAAACCATGAGATGCCATTTGTCTGCTAAATTCTAGAAAAAAAAGAAAATGATAAAAGTCAATGATGATAGTCTTCAGGGAAAGAGGTAGGCTGATTAATTCTTAAAAGACTAGAACATATATCAAAATCAATAAAAAAATGTTAAAATGCATAAAGATGATGATAGCGAGCAGAATTATTTTATCAGCAAAAAAACCCAAACTGCCTAAATATTAAGGTTCTATAAGGCAATGGTAAATGATGACATATTAATTTGATGGACAACCATTCAGCCATTTAAAATAACATATGACAAACACCATGAACTAACCTGCAAACATACTTATAAAATAATTTTAAATAAAATACTTCAGGAAACTGAATATATGTTGAGAGAGTAGCTGTCATATTCTGGCTGTTTGCCCAGCCCTGTGCCTTTAATAGGATTCAACCCATCCACACAGCATTCATTGAGAACTAAGTATCCTGATTGTGTTATTGTAAATTTCTGGTCTTCCCTTTGTCTCTACTCTTGCAGAAACAATCCCTTCTTGTTTTGTTTGTTTGTTTGTTGAAACTTACTGGTGCTTGAATTTGGGGTTTTGGGTTTTACAAGGTGGTTCCCAGTGGAACATCTTAGGAAGACAAAAGGGCTTCAAAAAATCTTAAGAATATTTATTGTTCCTCAGTAACCAGTCTTGCCCAAAGTAGAGAGAGGCCAGTCATAAAAATAATAATGAATATAGTTTTGAAGCATGAGTGGAGTTATGTTCAAATAATAGAATACCTACAACATTTTAGAGTTGTATTGAAATGATACATAACAATATCTGGAAAAGGTAAAACTATGGAGACTGTAAAAACATCAGTGGTTGCCAGCAGCTGGGGTGGTGCAGGAAGAGATGAACAGGCAGAGCATAGGTATTTTAGGAGAGTGAAAATACTCTGTATATACATTTGTCCAAATCTATAGACTCTACAACACCAACAACTAACTTTTACATAAACTGTAAACTTTGTGTGATTATAATGTGTCAATATAGGTTCATCAATTGTAACAAATGTACCACTCTGGTGGGGGATATTGATAATGGGGAGGTTATGCAAGTGTGGAGGCAGGAAATATTTGGTAAACCCCTGAATCTTTTCTTCAATTTTGCTGTGAAACTAAAACCGCTCTTAAAAATAAAGTGTTAATTAAAAAACAAAACAAACAAACAAAAACACAGGGAGCTTGGAATAAAAGGATCTGAGATTTCACAAATTGCAAAACGGCCTGTGGGCCTCAAACATATTCTTAAGTAAGAAGCAGGCTCAGAGAGCTACTCAGGGGTCAACACAGGCTATTTCTTTTGGAAATGGAAGGTTGTCTCAGAAGGCAAAGCCCAGAGCCAGGAAGTAGGGGCCAAGAGCAATGGAGAACAATGGACTGGGGTCCCACTGAACGGTATCCTGCTCTCAGAATAGAAGGACTTGGCAATGTGTGCCTGGCAAGATTCCAGAATTCTTATGAATTGGTGCCTGCTATGTGTCTTTCCTTAGTTCTCTTTTTGAATGGAAGTATTTACTGTGATTATCCTGTCTCCATCTCCCATTGTTTATTGAATGTGTGTGGGGCATATCACTTGTCTCATTTACAGTTTTCTAGATTCAGAGGAGCCACAGCCTAGGAAATGCGCCATCTCCATTTGGATTTGATAGAAATCGCAGGATCTGGCACTGTGAGCCAAATGCTTTAGCTGAATGAGATTTGTGGAGGTCTTTAGAGGGAGAGGGTATATTTTGCATATGAAAGGGGCATGAATAATTGAAACTGGGGGGAAGGCTGTGGCCTACTTTTGGGTAATGGCCACCAGCAATTCATACCCTCAGGTAGAAGCTTCCTACGTTGATTTGGATGTGGCCACCTGACTGTTTTTACCAGTGGGACATCAGCAAATATAATGTACAAACAGAGGCTTAAAAAAACACTTATGGGGCTTGCTCTCTCTTGCTGCTTCCATGGAGCCTTTCCACCACCATGTGAAGAAGCCCAGTTTGACCAATTGGAGAATGAGAGATTACATGGAGATCACATGGAGCAAGGCCTCAAACTGTCCTGGCTGAGGTCTCAAAGATCTGAATGAGTCCCACTCCAGCCCAGCTGCTCCAGATTAGAAGAAACGACCGGTTATTTCACAGGATCATGTTTGGTATGTCAAAGCACTAAGTTTTAAGATGACTTTTTAAATAGCTAACACAGGGAGGCTCAAATAGAGATAAATCCAGCATATGGAAGATGGGAGAGGTGACACTAAGGTAGAGAAATTTCTGGGCAGAGTGAACCCAGGAGTGTGGGCTGTTTCCCAAGGCCAACTAAAGCAGATTCACAGAGGGAGACCATGTTATGGTCAATGAGGAAGCAGGAAGAAGAAAATGCCAGAAGTCAGGTCCAAGGGGAAAGTTGAAATGGAAACCGGAACACAAGCTATAAATTTGGAAATTTGTGGGATTAGGAAGAGGTAAAGTGGTGGGAGAAATGAATGGGGCAGGATAAGAGATTCAGAAATAATGTTTTGAACAAGAGAAAGACATAGGTTCTCCTATGAAGTGGCTAACAGGTAATTAGTGTGATGGACAGTAGAAATACAGAATTAGAATTATGAGGGTGTGGCCATGAAATCTGCACACTTAACAAGCTCCCCAGGAATTTTTAATGCATAATTTTTTCTCAATGACTTGCCCTACATATCAAGAGGTACTGGAAGGGATAAGTTTTATTAAGTTGCCAGAGTTCCTGTTACATCCTTTCCCTGGAACAACATGTGCTTGATCACCTCAAACATAATCAAGGAAGGTCAGTGATCCTCAAACCCGGAATCATCTGGGAAACCTAAAAAATAATATGAATGCCTAAAAAATAATATGAATGCACAGGAGTCCTCTCTGATTCTCCGGAAGGAAAGTTTAGGCACCAGTATTTTTACAGCTTTACAGGTGATTGGATTATGGGTAGAAGAAGACTCTAGAAGAGATGATGTAATCCCTAAACCAAGAGCCAATTAGGTTTCTGAGAAATGAGTAATATATGCATATATTTTGAGATTGAACTCAACTGCTATTAAACTCAAAAAGCAGTGTTAAGAATTTGGTGACTAATGGCTATTTCTGAGTCAAAAATGAAATAGCATTTATTTTCATGATGTAATAAAAGTCAAGCATCTATTAACTCAGACCCTATGAATCAGTGAATGTGATTACCCAAACAGAGTCTAAAGTCAAGTTATCTATGAAAAGATACTTTGCTTAATTTGTTGAACAGATTTCAAGATTTGATAAAAACATTTAAACTACTTTTTAAAATCTGGTAGTAAAAATGAGTAAAGTCAGCCTGATATTTGAGACAATAAGGAGTAGTGGGGAGCTGTGACAAATGAAATTTGCAGGGCGGAGTAGGGGAAAATTTTGTGTCAGCCAAATATAAAAAGGATTGAAGGTCAATGTAGCCCACAGTCTGCCAGTATATGAACATCTGAGTCATAACAGAAACCATTTTGATATAGAAGTAAACATAAGTATGGAATTACAAGAGCTAAGGGGTCAGGAAAGGTTGTTAAGGAAAGGGTGCCCATGGAAACATTTTAAAGGCTAAGGATTTTATTTTCACATCTTAAAATTTAATTTTAAAATATTTTAAATTTTTCATATTAAAATGATTCCACTTGCAAATATGTTACAGATATAGCACAAAGACTTTCTGTGTACTATTCACCCAGATTCTCTAAATTTTAATATCTAACATAACCTCTGTACAATGATCAAAATCAGGACATTTTGTCTGATACAATACTGTTATCTAATCTGTAGACCCTATTCAAATATCACTAATTGTCTCATTAATGTTCTCTTCTGGTTCAAGACCTAATCCAGGATCACACTTTGCATTTGGTTGTTATGTGTCTGTAGACACATAAAAGACATTTGTTATTGTGTTTTATGACCTTGACATTTTTGAGGAGTGTTGGTCGGTTTTTTTTGTAGAATAGCCCTTAATTTGGATCTGCCTGATGTTTGCTCATGATTTAATGTCAGGTTATGTTTCTGGAACAAATATCACAGAGTGATGCTGTATTAATTTGAGTGTATCATAACCAGTGATGTATGATGATGACTTGGACTATTACAGTGATGAAAACTTTGATCACTCATTTAAGCCTTGCATGTTTCTCTATAATAATGTTGCTATTTTCTCTTTTGTAATACAAAAGAAACTTTTGAAGAGATATTTTGAGATTATGTAAATATCCTGTTTCTCATCATCCTTTCATTCACTAATTTTAGCATTTATTGGTGAATCTTATAACTGTAGTGTTTGCCAAGTGGTCAATTTACTCCAACAGTTTTCATCTTTACATCTTGATCCTTTGATTCTGAGAGGAAGAGCAGAAAAAAATAACTTTGATACCAGGATTTCATGTCAGAGTCCCAAGGTTTACCGTGATTGAACTATTTAGGTTACATTCTACACTTAACCAATGGGAAATTGAATATATTTGACTTAGGCCAACTAGTACCCACCTTGTGGGTGGTGTGTGGCAACAATAGACATCTAATTGAAAACAACATGCCATTAGAAAGGGAAAAATGGATTCCACGTAGGCAACTAATAATAATAGTTCATTATCAGGTCTTTTAAAATAAACTTTGTTACCTGCCTTTTAAAAATAACTTCATGTTATCTTTTTTAAAAAAAATAGCAGTAGTCTGTACCTGAAATTATCTTATTTAGTTTTTCTTTGAAGAACCTAAGGCTCCATGAGAACAAGGACCTTATTTGTCTTGTTCATTTCCCTTGTAATACAATGCCTAGCATTTAATAAATATTTGCTTAATGGATGAATGAATGCATTGTATTTATCTTGCATCTCTGAGACCTTCCAGCATAATGTCCCAAACCCCTAGGGCATGAATACTTCATTTGAGTTGCTTGGGCTTAAAGCTTCACAGCTGGTAGGTGAATGGCCAAAACCTGAACTCAGACTTGCTGACTCCACATATCATGCATTTCCAACTATTCCAAACTGCTTTAATGTGCTGAATTAAGCCCTCAGAGTTTTAGCCAGCTGTGTTCAGAATTCATGTAGGAAATACATAAAATATGTTGACAGCTAGTGTCCAAATAATAATTTGGAAGATTAACAGGAATCTAAGTCATAAATATATTTGTTTTTCTAATCTGAAGCTATTAACATACTCCCAGTTAAAATCATATCTTGTCTAATATGAAAGAATGAGATTGATCTGTTGCTAGTCCAGTTTCTCATTTTGCTATGGCAATAATACAAGGCACAGTATAATTTTGCATATTGAATATAGACTTTATTGAAGATAAACCTTTTTTTTCTTTATCAGATAGTGTTAGTAAAGAGGCCTGAGCAACAAAAAAGAGAACTAACATTAACTGATTGTCTACCACTAAGTAGGCTGTGCTCTTACATCTTTTTATTTATCTATTCACTGGATACTCGCCGAGTACCTTCCATATGGCAAGCATCACGGTAAGGGCTAAAGACACAACATTTAGCACAGGCTAGGGAGACGCTGCAGTGCATTAATTAAGGTAATGAATTCTGGAGTCAGAAAGATCTGAATTCAAACCTGGCTTTCCTGTCTGTGAGATTCTGGGCATACATGGTTAATTTATCTGTGTCTTATTTTCTTCCTTGCATGAAATTGTTCTGTATCTCACATATAGTATTGTGAAGTTTAACTGAAATAATGTAAATGTTCCAGTTGCTGTATCTAGTATAGTATCTGACATATAGTAACTGCTCAATTAGATTTTATTTTTATTACCAGATGGTCCCTATCCTCATGTTACTTACAGTTACTATGCACTTAATTTTCCCCAAAATTATCTAAGTGTTATATCTCCCATTTTATGAGCAAGGAAATTAAGAATTTCAATAGTCTGTTCAAGTCCTCAATTAATGAGTAAATAGGAAGAATTCAAAATTCAAAGATCCCTGAGTCTGAAGCCCATGTTCTCTTCAATTATCTGGATGAGAAATTGAGAGATAGTGTTTTTGTCCTTATTTTAAACCAGTGGTTCTCAAACATCGAGATATTTTATAAAGTACCAAATGCCAGGACTTGTTGTAATTTAGTTAACTCAGAATATCAAGATCAAGTCTGCCTAGGTATTGAGTATTTCTTAAATCTCCTTTTAAGAGAGTATGTTAGAGTATGTTATTGCTTGAGGCTCTTTCAGGTTTAACAGTCTGATATTTCCATACACAACAGCAATTTCAGAATAAGATCGGGGCTAATAGAAGTGGGGACATCCCAGGACTTCCCTCCACTGAGGTCATCACTGTGTACTTTAGAGGAAAGGCCAGTGCAGGTAATGTTCCCTTTGCCTAAGGCCACTGCCATAAGGTTATACGATACAGAACAGTATCTATATGGCATACCTAGCAGCCACATGAACGCTGGTGAAGGAAGGTGGTGGGAATCCAATCTCCCTCTTCAATATTGAGTTGATGGATCAACAGCATCCTTCACACATGGAGGAAGGAGCAGCCTGGGAAATGTCCCAAACAAATGCAGCTGTTATTTGTTTCTAGAGAGGATGCCAATAACATTTTGTTCCTTGGGGTTCTCAAGAATGAAAATGTGTGCATAGCTATCAAAACAAACAAACCCAAAGGGATAATTATCATACTAACCAATATGTCATATTTAGTTAAGTAAATTAAGTCATAATATAGATTTAAGTCTATATTCTATTACAGACTTTATATTGACATATTCAACAAAGGGAAGAATAATTCATCAGACTCTGGATGCCCTCTGCTATATTTCAGTCCTTCAGAGTCAAAGCTTCTGCAGCTCCCTAAACTGGGTTATTTCAGAAACTCATCTCAGAATCTGGGGTCCACATGAATCTAACCTTCTCACTCTTTGATTTCTTCTCCTCAACAATTCTATGAAACACATGGTCAAATAACACGATGCCATTTTACAAAGTTGGAAACTGAAGCTTAGTAAGGTTAAATAACTTGTTCAAAGACTCGAACATACGAAGCCTGTTTTTAGGCATACCTTTCAGACATTTCGCATGCTCAGCAGCCACAGAGGGCTAGTGGCTACTGTACTGAACAGTGCTGGTCCAGAAACTCTCAACACAATTATTAGGCTGATGTACTTACTATGTAAAATTAGTTTGAAAATGTTTTCTCATTATTTAGGGTTTAATTTGCAGTAATCTGGATTCTGATTTAACATGAAAGGCAGGGTTTTGGTTGATAAGACAGCAGTCTTAATTGAGTACTATTATTGAGTACAGATATTGTGTTTAGCTCTGTTAGCATAGGGGTGAGCAAACACAGAGCCTTAAAATCATCTGAATGGAGAGTTTTAAAGATATGCTCCATCGATCTGAAATTCTGGGACTACAGTTCTAATTAGAAACTCACGAGGATCCAGGAAGAGATATGAAATAATGGAGATAATTTAGAATTAAAAACCAACAAGTACTTGAGCTCCTGTTATGAGCTCTGCAACTCATATAGGTTATGGATAGTATGAAAAAAATATGTAAAGTATAATTTTAAGCATCTAGAAGACTTACATATAAAAGAACTACCTTAGTTTTGGTTCTCCCAATGCTCCCCACTAACACAAGGATTTGATCTTAAGTCATTTATTGTGGAGATGATCTTAAGAAACATGACATGGAGTGGGGAGGTGAGACAGAGAAGGGAGGCAAGCCAATACAGGATGCAGAAATGAATAGTTACTGCTATGGACAACGGAGGCTCTATCCCACTGGGGAATCCTCTCTCTGAGGGGCCTGGAAGCTGGGGTGCTTATTCTCTTACCCCCAGCCTTTATTTACTAAGGGTCTCCTCTGGGACATTAACTCTTGGCACTTCTGACCTGCTGCACAGTTGGGCTGAGATCACTCCTCCTGCCAGGGAATACAACACCCTCAGGAAGAGAAGGAAGAAACGGGAAGCTATGCGTGTGCATGAGAACTATTACAGGCAATTCTGGGAGAACACTAAGAAGATAATGTGGGCTCTAATGGTACCTGAAAAAATGATTAACATTCCAAAGTACTTATTATGGTCCCAGACACGTGTTAAGCATTTTATACGTATTAACTCACTTAATCCTCACAATTCTATGACGTAGGTACCTATAACTACCCTAATTTTTAAAAAAGAGAAAATTAAGTTTACATAATTTTCTCAAGATCACACAATTAAGAAGAGACAGAGCCAGACTCTAAGTTTAATATCTGAATCACTGTGCTCTTAATTACTGAATACTAGATATCCTATTAAAATCAGAGAAAGGCTTCTCAATCATATTTACAAATATTATATCTTGACTTTCAGAAAATTTGCCTTTTGAGGTTTTAATTTTACATTCTGGACCATCTACACAATTCTTAACATCAAAATCTCTGCAGAGTAAGTGGAAGAAAGAAGATCTTCAAATCCAGAACTAGACAAGATCAGGTTATCAAAGACAGAGGTCTGCCAAGTTGTGTGTTACAGAAATGGAAGAAGTATTTGTATATATCAAGAACCAAGAATACATTTCTCCAAAACTATTCAAAAAACCACAGTATGCAAAGACATTTCACTCTATAACCCTTCCTCAGACAGGAAGCAGAAATATGATCAGGCTGGACTCTCAAGAAAAAAAAAATTGTTTTTCCTGCCCTTCTAACCTTCTCTCTTCCCCTAACTTTGATGGTATCTCAGGTAGATAGACCCTTTATCTTTTCCAGTCATTCAACCCCAAAATGTCTAATTTTAGGTACTAAAAAGTCCAGTTCATCTAATACAAAACTTTAATCTCTCGTGTATTTCACAAGAGATTTCCTCCATTAATACAGGCCTGCCCTGGGCTCAAATATTTATATTAAAGAAAGGGAGGAGAGTATTGATCATACCCTCCCCCAACTTACTCTGCTGCTTCTACATCTTCCTGAACCAGGGCAAGGGAAGAGAGGAGAAGTAAAGGGGAAAAAAAGCCTTACTTGACTAGCACTGTAGCACTATGGTGGTAGTGCTCTCTACATGGCAAATCTTGGTTTTATCTTTCATTTTTTTGTGGGTTCTTTTGGTGACATCCTTGCTAGGAACATCTGCCCGAGAGAAGTAATATCTCCTGGTTGACCATTCAAGATGCCCTCAACTCCTATGTGGCAGTTGGCCCACCAGTGTCCTTCTGCAGGGTGGCTGTCCAGTTCCTGTGAGAAGACCCCTTGGGTGGTTTCCTTTCAAGGGAACCAGAGCCTGGCTTTCATCTGAGATAACCCTTTGACCCATGGGTAACAGAATGACACTACCTTTGCCATCACAGAAGGAAGTGTTCCTTCAGCCCTTTCTCTTCACCCTACCATAGGAAGTAATTCCAGCAACCTTTTCTTTTTGGACTTTTTCAGGCTCTGTGCCCTCCTGACTCTGGAGAATGCTTGTCAAACTTTTCTGAGAATTCTCTCTGAATCCATGGCAGCCTTGGGTTTCTGCATTTATGTAAGCAACTAGTTTAGGGGTAAGTGGGTAAGAGTTATTCTCCACTCCTGGCCAGCGTCCCCAAGAACCCTACCCTTTCTTACCTCCCATCACAGTTTCATTTGGATAGGAGGGGAGGAAATAATCTGAGTTCAAAGAAATTCTCTCTCACTAATCTTTCAGTATTGTTGTTGACTTTTTTATGAGTTGGTGAAGTGGGTGATGTGTTGTGAATACCAAAAATCGTTCTAACCTCTTATGGAAACCAGTCCTGCTGATGGGCGAGCACTCTCTGCCTTTAGCTTTGATGCCTGAATTAAAAGGACCATCTTATTTCCTCTGGCCACCTCTCTAAGCTGGCGTAAATGCAGTCACACTGAGAGTAATCAAATTATGTCAAGATGTCGTCCAACATTCAGTTTTAATATGCATAAACTTAAGCTTTGTTTCCTAACCATATGACAATTTCTAAAATTTCTAAAAATGCTTTCATTTCCTTTAAGGCATTTGGAAAAAATAAGTCTGGTATAATATAGAAAAACAATTCAAAGATCCTTAGTTCCCCCAATATACCAATCATTTAACAATAAAGAGGTCTTAACAAAAGTGTGATCAGAATATAAGCATTTCAAAGCAGTCTTCATCTTTCACTAGTGCTTAGCCACAGAAGATACTTGAATTAAGCTGACTTCCCAGACTATATAATTTCCATTTCCAATCTTGAGAAAAGAAAGGGAAATATCAAGAGACTATATATTTAAATGCTTAGTGAAACTTCAAGTTCAAGGAAATATAAATCTCTTTCTTTCTGATTTTATATATAAAATTTCATCAGGTTGATCTATAACCCATTGTTTCTGTGTCATTTTTTTTCCCCTCTTACAGAGAATCTGTGTGAATCATTACAACCATAAAACTATAAGACTGAACACTGATAATTACATGACTTTTAACTGGAAGCCAACAGTGGCTTTAGTTCCCTTTTGGAGCCATCCTACTCAGTCATAAATTTTTTTTCTGTCAATGTGCTGCCAAGAATTGTGCTTTGCTAGTTAGAGGGTCTTACTGCCTATCTTTGCAGAAGATGTTAGGCACAGCAACCAACAAGATTCAGTGGGGGTATCCTGATGCAGTCTCCTATCATCTCTGTTCAAACTGGGCTTCTGCCTGGCCAAGGGAGCAGCCCTTTCTCAGAGCTGGCAGTGTCCTGGCCTCCTGCACCCCAACAGGCTCTCAGCCTTCCCAGAGCCCAATCCCTTTGCCTGAGCCTGGATGGTGGCAGGATGCCCAAGCACGAAGGGACAAACCTTTTCCCCTTCTGCTTTTACACGACATCAGTCGACAAAAAAAAGTATCAAAGCACAGGAGATTAGTTTAATAACTGTGAGTTAGTCTTTTCCCTCAAAATAAAAATAATGTGCCTTCAAATTACAACATGTTCCCTTAACAGTATTGAACAGAATATTATAGAACAGCAGTTCTGGCTGAGGCACGCAGTTCAATACCTTCCTTCCAAGTGCTCTTAACATGTGTTAACTTAGTGGGAGGGGCGGGGGCGACTGCACTAATATCCTGACCCCTCTTTAAAGCCATGGAAATGGATCATTCCACTGGATGCACTTGCCTGGAGTCACAAAGCTAGTTACTTTCAGGGTCAGAACTGAAAGCCAGGTTTATTCATTCACCCTCAAAGGCCTTAATTGAGGAGAGGAATGCTACATGGCATTTTTTAAAAAGTGGTTTATTATTTTCTGATTACAAAAGTAATTTGTACTCATCAAAAAAAAAAAAAATGAAAAGCACTAAGAAGAAAAGAAAAATCACCCATATTCCCAGGCAGGCATGACAACTGCTATTAACATTTAGGTGTATGTTCTCATATGCATATCTATTTTAAATGATTTCATACTGCGCATACTGTTTTAAATGCAGTTTCTTTCATTTTCTTCACAATTATGAAGGTAATAAAATGCTTATTACAGAAAAGCCAGAAAACATGGATAATCATAAAGAACATCAAAACCATTCTGTAAATTCACCCACTAAGAGGCAACTATTAAAAAGCAACTTCAGTGAATTTGAAAGTGAATTTTTATGGGAAAGCCCATAAAGTGGCAACATGCCACTAAAGCAAGAGTACGATGTTTTAAGGAAAACCAAGAAACCAATACTCTGTCATTCTCATTTAGAATCTAGGCTGATTTGTCTAGAATGAACGTCTCTTTATTTCAGCTTCCTGCCCCGTAAATATAGGCAAGAGTTTCCAATTAACTTCACAAGAATATTTTGGGATCAATAATATGACATTGGTTGGGAATTTTGAATGTTCTGAAAGAGATCTACACTCTCCAGACCATAAACCACACTCATTCACTTTGAGTTTCTTCTTGCCAGGCCAGACCACACGGAATTTGGGCCACATGAAAATAGTAGAAGGTGTTTTGGCCAGAGGTGCACACTGCAGCTTTATCTAGGCCAGAGAGTGAAAGGAGCTGACGAAGCAGAGGAGAATGAGGAAGCTCTCTGTTCCTCTGTGCAGTCAGACCTACCCAAGCCACATCATGTGCAGGTGCTACAAGTTTTAGGAAGGAGACAACCCTTTTCCAGGGCATTTGCACTGACTTTTCTCTGAAATATGTTTTTTGTTTGTTTGTTTTTTTGATATAGCTCTAAAGTGCCCTGAAAATGGTAGTCAGTATGGGGAATGATCCATCATCTGACTCTCTTAATGGTATGGCTGTACCTATGTAGATTGAATAGACACAATGGATTAACCAGCCAATTGGAGGCAGCACCAAGTTTGGAGGATGAAAATGTTCCGATGCCACAGAATATGAAGTCTCAATTGTAACTTGTAAGAGAAGTGGATTTTTGATCATGGCTGCGAAGGAGCCCCTAGAGAGTACTCAAGTATATGTTAACTAGCTAAAATAAAACAAAACAATCAGACTGATAAACACATTAAGCACACTCACGATATGCAACACACGGTTATCTTATGTTACCCTCACACCATGTGCTTCCCCAGGCCTGCTCCTCTCCAGCATGTCCTATGTGTACACGGCAGATGGCACCACTGTCTACCCAGCTGCCCCTAAGCCAAATTCCTCAGCATCATTCTTGACTCTCCTCAGGTCCACTGATGACTTCTCACTGGGTTCCCATTTCCATTCTCACCATTCCCTTGCCAGAGCAATCCTTTGGAAACACAGATCTGACAGTATTATTCTTCCACCGAAAACCCTCCAGTGGTTTCCCACAATTCTTTTAGTTAAAGAGTAATTTCCATGCAGAAAAATCACTCTTTTGAGTGTATGACTATGCAGATTTTGACAAATACATACAACCATGTAACAACCATCACAGCATTCAAAATATGAAACAGTTCTTTTTGGTGGTTAAGAATAAAGCTGTTATAAAAACTCATATAGAGTTTTTTGTGTGAACATAGAATGATCATTTCACTTGGGTAAATACTCAGGAATGGTATTTCTAAGTTGCATGGTAAGTGTAGATTTAACTTTATAAGTAACTACCAAGCTCTTTTCCAAATTGGCTATACCATTTTGCATCCCTATGCTGTAGGATCAACTCCAAGCTCCACATCAGGTCTTCAGGGGCCTCCACATCTGCCTCTCCCTGTCTCTCCATCCACAGCTCTCTCCATTACCCCACCCATTCCACACTTTATCTCTCAACCACACTCGACTTTTTTCACTGTTGTGACAAGCTCTTACTAATCTCTAGGACTTCCCACATACTATCTTCTGCCCCAAATACTTGTACATTCCTCCTACCTAAACAACTTCTTTGTCTGATCAACTCACTGGCTTAAACATCACCTCTGCCAGAAAGCTTTCCCTGAACCAGATTAGGTTCCCCCGTGTATTTCCCTCGTTCACTCATTCAACAAAAACCAGAGTCTAGCTCTGTTCCAAGTACTGGGGAGCAGTGAATGAAATACACAAACATTCAGGCTCCCATGAAGCTCACAGACAATGAACAATCACAACAACAATAAAACAAATATATACTAGAATGTCAAGTGTTATAAAAAAAATAAAGCAGAGCCATGAGTAATAGAGAAGGAAATGGGGCTGCTATTTTAGCTGGAGAAGAGAGATGTGAATGAAATAAATGAGCAGCTCTGCAAATATCTGGGGAAAGATAATTCCAGGCAGAATGAATGAACAGCAAGCACAAAGATGTTAAAGCAGGAAAGAGGTTGGCATGAAGAGGCTTGGCATGTTCAGGAAGTGGCTTGGAGACCTGTGGTGAGAACACAGTATGCCTGGGAAGAGGCGAGGAAGATGAAGCCAGATCACATGATGGCTTCCATAGCATTCTCCACCCCCATCACAATGTTTGCACACTGCTTCCTAAATCGCCTACCTTTCCCTCTCAACTGTGTGCTCTTTGAGGCCCAGAACTGTGTTTATTCCATTCATTATTGATTGCAAGTACTTAGCACAGTGTCTGCTGCATGGTAGGTTCTTCATAAATATTTGAATAAATAAATGAGTGGTTGGAGTGCCCTACAACATGAAATCTCTTGACTGAAAGACAAATCCCTGAGAAGATGGCATGAGCCCATATTACCAGGGGAGAAAAGGAGGCTCAGATTGCTTTAATGACTTTGCCAGAGGGAGAGGTGTGTATTTAGCAGGAACTAAGCTTCCTTGTGATTACAGCTCCCTCTCACAATGTCTGCACTGCCTTTCCTGATCCAAGAAGTAACTGACTCTAATATCCAAACACGTTTCAGCCCATCCTCATTCTCTATCCATCTACTAACCTTGAATTTGAAATATATCTCTGGACTATTCCTTGGGGCAGCAGTTAAAAAAAAAAAAAAAAGCAGCTCAGGGACCACACATGTTTCTTATTTGACCCACAGAATGATTTCCAAAAAACTGAGAAATATCTTTATTTCTGGCTTATCTTAAAACTAAAATTTCTGGCTTATCTTAAAAATCTGAGGATGTTGCAATGCTGTGTCTGTAATCTCCTAGGAAAAACAGTGAACTGAGTAGTACTGTCCCTTTATGTCTGATGCGCTCTCTCCAATTTGCCACAGCCCTCAGTACTCTTTGGTGTCTTCTACCTGGTCCACTTCACTAGTTTAGGTTCCTTGCCTGAAGGGTGATAAAGGGTGGTTTAATGCCTCACAGAAAATGTATTCAGGGCCCATGGTTTAGGGGCTTTGGAGAATGGGGCCAGCCCCCTTATGTATCCCATTTCTCTCTCTACTACATTTAGGTAGTTGAATTCAGAATGGAGTGACCTTCCAGAGTAGCTTAGAAATCAGGAGTCAGGAAATAAAATTGATGCCCCAAAGAGCTGCATGCAACAGAAGGGATTATAAGAGGAATGTAGGAAGACAGTGTAAAAGCTTCATTTCCCCACTAATCTCATGGCATGGAAGCTTAGAGTCACAGCCTAGGGTCTTACCTGTGTAAGATATTTTGCATTGCCAGCTGGCAGAGCCCTTGCTTCTCTCTTGATTACTTAAGTCAGCACTTCAGCCATCATACACAGTCTAGATTACTGTTTTATTAAAGATATCAATGCTTATCAGACAGCACTGACTCAAATTATATTCTGGCTTGGGAAAACTCTAGAAGATAACTTGAAGAAATTACGTGGCAGGTTATGTAATCCAGGATCTACCACAAATCATGGGACACAGTCACTGAAAATATACTGTCAAAGATGAATGAACCTTGTGCATGTTACTTCTTCTCTTATTTCATCAATAAAGAGTAGTTTTCACTTAACTAAACTTAAGGCCTCATAGAGCTCTGAAATTCTGTAGTGCTATGAATTTCTAAGTAGTTACATGCAAAGTAAAGGTTAGCAATAAATACCAAGGGTCTCATCCATTTCCTGGTCATAGTAAAATAGATTTTAATGAGGAATGCTCTGATTTTCCACTACTGAGCTGAGATAATGCCATTAATTATAGCCGTACTTCTCAGCATGGGTGTTAGAACACGTATATCAAGAGTCTATATTTTGTATATGAGTAGAGTTTATTTGCCAAAAATGAATTCATCAAAATTTGCCTCCAGGACTCAAGAAACGTGGCTATGATGGATGTAATATACAGGTAAGGAAAGCCTGCACAGACTGGCTAGGGGACTGGGGCTGCCTGGCTCGTGTAATTTCAAAAGCACAGACAGGCCCCTTGCCCAATAATTTTCTTCTGTTAGCATGCTCTGATGTCTAAATTTCTGCTATTAGTCACACCTTTGAGTTGAAGTCTTGAAAGATGGTTCCAGATGCTCCAATACACAGAGAAGGATTTTAAACTGAAACAGTTGCATTTGTTCATGTTCAGGGAATAATTTTCTCAATAATAATGATATTTGCAATCTATTATTGAGAACTAACCTTGTACCAATCACTTCACGTGCTGCTGATCACTTTTTCATTATATCCACATAATCCCCTATGTAACAGGGACTATATTTGTTCCTATTTACAGGAATAAATGTAGTCTTGGCAAGAACAGAGGTCACACAACCCTAAGTGAATGCAAGCCAAGATCTTCTCTCTCTCTCTCTCTCTCTCTCTCTCTCTCTCTCTCTCTCTCTCTCTCTCATAGCTTACGCACAGTGAAGTACACAATCTTAAGTGTATAGTTCAATGAATATCTACATATGCATATCCTCAAACAGCCAGCACTCAGACCAAGATAGAAAATATTTCTAGCACCCCAGGAAGCTCCCTCATGTCTCCTCCTAGTCGATCTTCCAGCATTCCTCCCCTTCAAAGGGAGCAGAACCCTAAAGCTTAACTATTTGCTATGTGAAGAAAGGTGGTAGCCCATGTAAGTTCAGGGGGAAAGAAAATGGTCCAAGACAAAAAAATATATATATTGGGGGGAGGCAGTGTAAGGAGACAATATGAGAGAACTACCTCTGGGGAAAGGGCTTGTCCTCAGGTGCAACAAGACCCTGCAGTACATCCAGCCATTGCCCAGGTGGCTGGGAAAACAGCAGCATCTCTAAAGCATGAAGATGAAAGAGTAAAGATGTCAATGAAAAAGTGCAAGTCCTGCAGTTGAAACAGTGCTGGTCTCTCCCACTGCCAGGAATACCAATCTCTAACAAGAAAACAAAAGCTGACAAATGAAAAAGAGATGTGTTTGCTGGCACAGAGTCCACAGAGTGGGAAAACAGGCCAACTCAGTACTCCCATAGGAAGTTTCAAACCTACTTTTTAATTCTTAGTTTAACTATCATCAACTCTCCCCTGATCCAATGTTGTGTTTTACTTTGTTACATTTAAATCAAGTGTCTCCTATTGTCTTTCCAACTGCCCTACAGTTCAGAATGATAGTTTGAAATTTTATAACCTCTTCTGGCTTCTGTACAGCATTATTTCCATAAGAGAGCTCTTCTGCAAGCTGTCAAGTGTTGACTGGCAGCATCTATTTGATTGTTCTTATCAGTTCTTCTTAGTATATGCATCACTCTATCTCCAGATCTGAAGTCCTAAATGCTTGGCAGGTTTAGGAGGCACACCTTAGGGAAACCCTGTGACTTAAACGGCAGGGCAACTACAAAGATTACAAGATATGTATGTAGGTTTCTGCTGATGGAAAAAAAGAGGAGTAAAATTTTGAAAAAGGAGGGGAAGCTGAAGAAAGAGAGAGAAAGGGGGAAAAATGAAGAGTGGAAGGAGACAGGAAGAAAGGAAAGGCAAAAGAAAAAAGAAATAGAAATAAATCATGAAAGAAAAAGAGAGGGAAATAGTGGGAAGAAAAAAGAAGAAAGGTAGAAAAATTTAGAGAATAAGTCAAGAAAGAAGTGAGCAGATTTAGACTTTCAGAAGACAACAGAAGAGTCTATAAGATAAGCAGAATGGACTTTCAAAGGCATAATTAGCCATGTTAATTGTTGACAATAACTAATTAACTAAATACTTGCAAACTTCCACCTCAATGGATGCTTATAGAAAACTAGACATCAAACATTAAAAATATTAAATATTGTGGGAGTGGATTTGTCCAAGATGGTGGCATAGGAAGACCCTGAACTCATAGCCTCCCACAAACACACCAAATATACATCTATATATAGATAGATTCTTCCTGAAAAACAACTGAAGGTTGACTGAGCAGCTTTTGCACAACAAACAAGAGAAAGAGAGGTTGCATAAATGTTGGGGAACTTCAGGAACTCCTGGGATCTGCAGGAACTCCTCAGGATCAGAGGTGGCAGAGTAAGCACCATTGTTTACTTTCCCCTTCCACCTGCATAGGTGTGGGGCAGAGCTCTGTCCAAGTGCTCTAGTTGATCTGAAAGGCTGCCTCACTGAGCCCTTGACCATCCACCTCAAGCCCACCCCAGCCTAAGATAGCCAGACCTCCATGGTATTGCCACACCCACAAAACCCTGGGCCGCCACAGGAGCCCACTCCAACCCGGCCAGCCAGTTTCCCAGGGTGCCCCAGACACCACACGCATCCACTCTGGCTCCAGCCAGCCTGCCAAAATCATCCGACACACATAGTCTACACAGAAGTTGCTCATGCACAAGGCCACTCCTTCAAAATCAAGAGTGATAGTTTGTTTTGTCTCATTCATAGAAAAAAGTACAGAAAGTCAAACAAAATGAGAAGAGAGAGGAAAATGTACTAAATGAAGGAATAAGAAATAAAAATCAGATAAAAACCCTAATGGAATAGACACAAGTAATTTGTCTGATAAAGGATTCATAGTCGTGATCATAAGATATTCATCAAACTTGAGAGTAAAATCAGGGAATTCAATGAGAACTTCAACAAAAACCTTAAAAATAAGATAAAGAACCAATCAGAGATGAAGAATATAATAACTGTAATAAACACACCCATGTGAATCAACATCAGATTGGATAATACAGAAGATTAGTGACTGTGAAGACAGAATAGTGAAAAGCACCAATCAGAAAAAAAAAATAGTTTAAGGGACCTCTGAAGCAACATCAAGCATGCTAACATTTGCATTATAAGGTTCTAAGAAGAAGAAGAGAGATAAAAGGGCAGAACCTTATTTGAAGAAATAAATGCTGAAAATATTCCTAATATGAAAAGAAACAGACATTCAGGTCCAGAAAGCACAGATTATTCTAAGTAAGATGAACCCAGAGATCCACACCAAGACATATTGTAATTAAAAAGGCAAAAGTAAAAGATAAAGAGAACATCTTGAAGACAGAAAGAAGAAAGCAACTAGTCACACACAAGGAAAACCCAATAAGACCATCAGCTGATTCTCGCAGAAACTTTACAGGCCAGAAAGGAGTGGCACTGTATACTCTATTTGGCAAAGTTATCGTTCAGAATTAATGGAGAGATAAAGAGTTTTCCAGACAAGCAGAAACTAAAGGAGTTCATTACCATTAAACCAGCTTTACAAGAAATGTTAAAGCAGAAAAGGCAATAACCATAAATAGAAAAATGTATGAAATAAAAAAAATCTCATTAGTAAATGTAAATATATAAGAAACAGCAAATCGGCCATTTTAAAAGCTGGTATGAAGATTAAATACAAAAATAGCAAAATCAACTATAACAACAAGTGTTAGGGAATACACAAAACAAAAAGATCTAAAATATGATGTCAGAAACATAAAGTATAAAAGAACAGTAAAAATGTAGCACTTTTAGAATGCATTTGAACTTAAACACTTCTCAGCTTAAAATAGACTATTATATAGATCAATATATATGTGACTCATGGTAATCATAAATAAAAACTCTATATATGGTGCACAAAAAATAAAAAGGAACTCAAACAAAACAGTAAAGAAAATCAGAAAACCACAATTGAAAAGATTAAGAGAAGATGACAGCAACAAAGAACTACAAAAACAATCAAAAACAATTCACTAAATGGCAATAATTATATAGCTATTAATAATTACTTTAAATGTAAATAAACCAAATGCTCCAATCAAATGACATAGGGTGGCTGGATGAATAAAAGAACAAGATCCATATAAATGCTGCCTATGAGAGACTCATTTTAGATTGAAATACATACAGAGACTGAAAGTAAAGGGATAAAAAAAGATATTCTATGCAAACAGAAACAAAAAGAAAGCTAAGATAGCAATAATTATATCAGAAAAAAATAGACTTTAAAACAAAGACTGTAAAAAAAGACAAAGAGCACCACATAATGATAAAGAGGTCAATCTAAGAAGAAAATATAACATTTGTAAACATCTATACACCTAACATAGGAGCATATAATAAATAAAGCAAATATTAAAAGACATAAAAGGAGAAATTGGAACTATTACAATAATAGTAAGGACTTTAAGACTCTACTCACATCAATGGATAGAGCACCAAGACAGAAAATCAATAAGAAAATAAAGACTTTAAACATCCCATTATACCAGATGAGTAATAGATATTTATAGAACATTTTATTCCCAAAACTGCAGAATGCACATTCTTTTTGAGAGCACATGGAACATTCTCTAGGATATATCACATTTTAGGCCACAAAAAAGTCTCAGTAAATTAAAAAAGATTAAAATTGTATCAGGTATTTTTTTTTTTACCACAATAGTATGAAAGTATACATCAATTATAGGAAGAAAACTGGAAAAATCACAACTATGGGGAATCAAAACAACATTCTACTAGACTATCAATGGATCAAAGAAGAAATCAAACTGAAAATTTTATTTTCAATTATCTCAGAAGCTATCTTGAGATAATTCCAAAATCTATGGAATGTACCAAAAGCAGTCCTAAGAAGGAAGTTAATAGCAATATAGGCCTACCTCAAGTAACAAGAAAAGGTCCAAATAGACAATCTAACTTTATGCCTTAAGAAACTGGATAAAGAAGAACAAATGAAACCCAAAGTAAATAGAAGAAAGGTGATAATAAGATCAAAGCAGAAATAAACAAAATAGAGACTAAAAAAATAGAAAAGAGAAATGAAACTAAGAGCTGTATACCTGAAATTAATATAATCTTGTATGCCAACTATACTTTAATTAATTTTTTATAAAAATATTCTGCCCTGTCACATTCATAAATATACTTAGTAGATAATGGAGTAAACACATATATATATGGAAATATGGTTGTCCCTTCTCAGTCATGTTCAATGAACACATCTGAGAAACTATTATAGATGAGAGAAATAGAAGCAAACAGAAACAGTTCAGGGCTGCCCATTCTCTTCTTTACAACTTCAGTTGGAGAGATTTCTTTATCTGTTAATGGACTATGCTAAAACTAGACACTGCATTTTCAGAATATTCTAAGAAATCAGGAAAGCATATAATGCGCTTTTTTTCTTTTTATAATCATTGGACATGTGTAATACATCTTGAAAAAAAAATCTATCTAAGCTGTTTAAAATTTTTGTTTAATGCAAATAGGAATAAACTTTAAGTTAAACCTGAGCTTCCCAGAATGGTGCATCCCCACTCTTCTCCTCCAGGAGTTCTAGGGCCCATTTTCATGTCTGTGTTCGTCATTTAAGTTAGAGAAGGCTTTAGATATCTGCTAAATGGTAGGTCTGTTTTGTTAAGTATATGGAGCAACAGAACATTTCACGTTTTAGCATTTACTTACCATTTAACTCATTTTCCATTTAGGAAAAATAGTGCAGTTTGTCGACAGTGTTAATTTAATTTTACATAAACACACTCCTTGAGGCTGAAGCAAATCTGACTGGTTTTTAATGTGAAAATAAAATATAAAAACTGTTCTTGGAGTTATTTTGAAACAGAACTTGTCTCGAATCCTAATGTAATAGAAATATATATCATAATCAGTATTTAATAATTATTTTTCGTGTGGTAAATTTCAAAGCACAGAACACCACAAAGTGGAACATGACATTCCACATAAAAATATCATGTTTCTTTTCAGATCTCCTTGCCATCCTGTCATTCTGTGAGCAGCCAACTTTGCAGTGACCAGTTGGATTCTGTTTCCCCAATGCTGGTGGTATGCTCTTGGGGAAATGTCTTCCAGCCAGGTGAAGAGGTGTGACATCATCAGAGCACGGATGACCTCAAAGACATTTGTGCCCTAGTTTAGGATGTTTTTCCAGCATTCTTTCAGTCAATGTCAGTCTGAAGTTTACGTGGCTGATCATGTGCTCAGGATTGTCCTTCTTGAACAGGTTGTAGGGGTTCAGCACTGTAATATTTAGAAGTTGATGAAAGAATTTCTTACACCAAAACTTGCACCTTTTGCTCTCAGCTGGAAAAGTGAGCATCTGATCAGCCAAATCCACTACTCACATATTCTCTCATTATAATTCATAATGGCACATGTCTTCTTAGTTTTCTTTCCATTCTGCTGTCTACTTCAATCATAGTATCATTACGAAATGTTGACAACATTGTCACGTCCTTCTTGTCACATCATTTCAGTGTCATAAGTTCACCACAGAATCTGGCTACAGTCACCCGCTTTGTAATCATTTTCAGATCGTTTGACATCTGTTTTCTGTTCAAACAAGCTGTCGCAACTGCATCTGTCCTGTTTTGATGTAATTCTCTGAAAAGCATGGGAGATGTATGGCAAACTTCGGGGGTAAGTTTGGGACTGTAATCTGCGAGTTATCTTGGGGTAAACACTGTAGCTGCAAGTGCCACTGGTGAGTATTCTCGAGGCAAACGGGAAATAGGTTTATAACATCCCTTACTAGTCGAATAATCCTTACAGTTCAAAAAAATTAAACCTCCACAAATAAACTCATTTTGAAGCACATAAAAAGAATGGTTCAAATGTATAATAATATTATATTAGCATTTTTCTAAATTTATAAACATAGATGTGCTGACACTCATCACATAAAAGTTAGAATTCTGCATCTAATAATTTTAATTTAAATCTTTGAAAACATGTTTAAAAAAAGTCATCTTAGTAAATAGAAAGCTAGAAATTAGATGACTTTAGTTTTATTACTTACTCATCCAACTAAATGAGTATTACTTTGGTTAAGTGATATACTAACATATTCATTAATTCTAGAAATATTTTATTGTGTATTTAGTATGTGCCAGATTCTCAGGATACAGAGAGAAAAAGTTCATTCCTAACCATCATGTACTTTGTCACAGAATGTAACTAAATAATACCTAATTATTTCAAAACTTATGTAATATTTATCTCCCCACATTAGGCTATGAATGCCATAAGAGAAGTGACTTGCATTGTTCACCTTTGTTTCTCCATCAACTAGTCCGATACATGGCACATGGTATTTACTCAGCAAATAATTCATCAGACGAATTAGTATATCATAAATTAATGTTTACATAGCATTTACATCCATTATCTAATTTAATCTTCACTGCAAACTATGAAGTAGGTCTTATTTTCCTCATTTAACAGTTGGGGAAACTGAGGAAAAGAGAGGTGAAGAGACTTGCCATAGGTCACTTAGTATAACTAGGATTCAAATCCAGGGAGTCTGATGCCAGAATCCACATTCTTATCCAGTGTACTATACTGTTTATGAATATATCAATATATGAATTAATGAATGAGTAAATTTAAGTAGTTCACAGGCTCTGGGCTTAAGGATCATTAATTGCAATATAAGCATATTGGAAAGTGCTCCAAAACTTTTACACCACAGTTTAGTACAAACTGTTTAAACTAATCACTTCACCGGATTATCATCAGGTACTTCCTATTTCTTATTTAAAATGTCCTACTTGTCATGTAGGAATGGCTGGGGTTACTGGCCCTTACACTCTCTAGAACGCCCTTGCTTTTCTGTTTCTGCCACTTGAGTCATATCATTTCTAAACCTGTTTGTGACTTCTGTACTTATTATAATTACATAATTTAATCAAATATTATTAAAATGCACAGAATAGGATTACAAAAAGAAGTAGAGCTGTTGTTTCTGTGACAACTATGTAGATTAGGTGATAGACATGAAGGATAGATTTTTCTCTATATGTTTGAAATCTTTTACAATACATAGTGAATGCTAGAAAGATTCTCTTCACAGATTTTTAATAAATGCGAGTGACTCGCATTTGAAAATTGCTTCCAAATAACATGTAAAATGGGACAATAGTAAAAAAATTGTAAACATCATTAAAAACTTTTCACTCAGATGCCTTTCCAGGTGGCTTTGGATTCTCCCCTATAACCAGCACTTAGAAATATTACACAATAAGAAACTCCGGTCAATGAACTCATTCTTCTAGAAATCCCCTTAAACTCACATCAAAAGATAAGGGGATGAATATACATTTATGTCATATATAATGCATATGTTTATATATGTTATATTTTAAGATAAAGTATTTCAGGCAAGTATGCATCATTTTCTAGGATTCTCCTATTTAATCAACATTTAAGTGGGTGTACACAGGTTGCAAGAAACTTCTCTTTTGTTTCATCCTAAAGTTTACATGAACTTTGCGTCCCACTCTGTGGTAGACATTAATAACAAATATTTCTAGTTCTAGGCACAGAGTAGAATTGAAGCTCCTTGCCCTTCTTTGAAGACAGGTGGGTCTATATGATGTACTTTGGCCAAAGAAGTGTTCCATGCCACTTCCAGGTGAATGTATTAAGATCTAATCCATGATTTACTCTATCTGTCTTTTCCTCCACTAAGACAAAGTTCGACAGAGTCTGCTCCATCAATCTGGATCTTGGAGTGAGGACAGGCCCCAGATAATCCTCATGGACATGTCTCATGAATGAAAAATAAACTCTGTTATTTTAAATCACTGAGATGGGAAAATTTTGTTATCACAGGATAATCTCATCTATTGTGACTAGTGCATATTCCATGATATATTTGTATGTGTTTAAATATGCAAATGTATCCCCCTTCAAATTTGAGGATACACTTAGCATTCCAAAGAGACACACCATATTTACCTAATGACTTGTAAACAGACTACACTTTTTTTTCCCATGTGAGAAGCATAGAACTAGATGTCTCTAGGATTCCTTCAAATGCTAATATTATGTCATGTGATGTATAAGGAAAGAACAGGCACCCATGAAGTTTTGCCTAGGTCACTTAACTAAACCAAATAAAATTAAATTAATTCGGTTAGAGAGCTGTTATATGTGATTGTGGAGCAATTGATTAGATTGATTAGAGTGAATCTGATTTGGTTGTTATTGTTTCAGTTGTCTTAAAAAGAGAATGGGGTTGCACAGAGATCCAATAGATTGTTTTAGCAACTGGCCTGCCAATTGTTACCCATTCATCCAGCACCACAGTTTGACCCTAGGACAGGATGTGACATTAATTCACTTGGATGTTGAATTCAAGCATTTTTTCTACAAGCTGCTATGTATCAAGTACTGTCATATAATAAAAAATATTCACCAGCTGTAAATATTTAAAATGTACAATCTTCCCTGTATACATGCCACACTAAGAGATCTAAATATTTTATGATGCTATAAACTTTGATTGGATCAAGCTTCAATTATGAACTCTATGCAGACCTCTAGGGCTTAATTCCAACATTCCTTAGGATCAAAAATTTATTATTCCTTGCACTTAAAAACAACTGATTCTGATTCCATCAATTCAAAATGAAACTACTTATGCAATGGTGAAAGAAAGAACTCTAGGCTCCAGGAGACCAGGGACTTGTCTATTCTATTCATTATTGCGTGCACTTGAACAATGCCTGGGCTTGTTGTAAGTACTTAAAGGTATTGGATGAATAAATAAGTGAACAATAAACTAACTAATGACCAAGAAGCACCAATATTTCCTTATTTCAGCTATTTTCCAGAAGTAAAAAAAACTGTTTTTCTGAACATATAAAGCAATATAACTTCATGGTTAAATGTCTTTGGTTTGCAGAGTCTAAATTTGATTTCTAACCTTGCCATTGTGGCAGACTTCATTTTCCAAAGATGGTCACAATGATAGTTCCCATTCCACATACTCTTTTGCAATATAAACTTGCCATTCCCCCATCATGAGGTAGTTGATTTCTCCATTCTACTGAATCTGGGTAAATTCCATGATCTGTTGAGCAATATAATTATCAGAGGTAATGATACACCAGTTACGGACACAGCCTTTAACTGACCTTGCAGTTTCTGCTTCCTGCCTCTTGGAAGCCAGATACCAGATAAAAAGCAGAATCCTCTGAAACATCAAGGTTTTGATTAGATTACTGCATGGATGATGAAAACATGAAGAAAAAATACAATTTTAGAGAAAATAAGATGGATTCATTTTTTGACATGTTGAATTTGCTTTGCCATTAGGACATACAATTTTAGTAGGGAGTTGGCTATATAGGTTTGAAACGCTAAAGAGAAATATGTATTGAAGATACAGACTTGGCTGTCAACAGGAAATGGATGGTAACTGAAAAAATGAACACAAGTGAGATTATCTTTTAAGAAAGCATGTAGAATAAGAAAAGAAAGTGGGCCTGGGGCATAATAACTATGATGAACACCCCATTTAAGGAAAGGGAAGAGAAAGAACAATTGTAAGAGACTGAGTAGAGGATTCAGAAAGGTAGGTTGAAACCCAAGTGATTTCTGTATCGCAGAAGCCAAGGGAAAAGTACTCAAAAAAAATTACGATCAATTGTGTCAAATTCTGCTGAAATGTCAAGAGTTGAGGGCAGATTTGTAAAGATTGAAAATCTAAAGTCTCCTTTCCAGAATCTCTTGCAGCTAGGGTTTTAGATCTGAATGAGGTTTCAGTAGTTAGATGCATTTGCTTGAGATTTGGAAAGTGAAATGGAAGACTCTTTCTGGAGCTTTTGTCTGTTTCCATATCCTTTGGTAATACATTTATGAAAGCTATAACTCAGTTCTGCTTTTAGAGAACACTAGCCAATAATGTACTGATTATCAAGGTCATTGAAAGTCAAATCAAATTGTCTGAAATGCTTTTAAAAAGATAGTATGGAGTTAATTTAACAATAAATGTTACCAAATTGATGGGCCAAAGAGTGATTCTCTATCAGACTTTCAGATCTGTATATCCCTATGAAGAGGCTCTGGAGTATTATCTGCATTAAATTCAAATAAACACCCAATTAAGTCATGAAACACATCAGTTTCAACCCTACTCTTGCTGCAAAAAGAGATGGATATGGAGAAGAAAGGTGTAGAGAAAGAATGTTTGAAGGGCAGGCATGCAGAAACCAAGTGATGCAACAGGGCTTTGGGCTATGGAGATACTAAAGCAACAGGTAGACTTGTAAGGCAATAGCACATAGACTCATGTTGGCTTTTGCTATGCATTCAAGAAGTCACATAGACAACTGAGACAGTGGCTGCTGCCTGAAGCTAAAAGATTATCCTTATCTGTACGGTGTGTAAGTTACTTCTGACTATATCAGACTTTTCAGCTGCCATAATTGGTGACAATTTTAAAAAGAAATATAGAATTATAAAGTCTTTCACTTATTTCTCTCTTCTACAATTTTCTTCTGAGGGAGATAGGAAAAGGAATCAATAATTTCATTTCTTTTTGAGCTAAATTGTGATAGGTTTGAAAGATTTACTAAGCTTGTAGGCAGAAGCAATCTTACAACTTACATAAAATGCTAGATAATTCTGGAGACCTCGCAAGTACATAGTTGTTTACATTTTTTAAAAGACCCTATCTCATTTCATTCTTGTCACAACCCTACAAGTAAAACAAAGCAAATACCTGCACTCATTTCCATTTTACAGATGAAATTACTCTCCTAAGGAGTTTGTCTTGAACAATTCATATCACTAAAAAGCAGAGCAAAAGTAGAATCCTGGTTTTTCTCTCTACTGTTCTTTTGGTGAATTGCGTAGGTTGAGATTAAGGAAAATGCAGCTTGATCTTTAAAAGCTGGGGCTTGTAAAGTTATTGAGCCTATAAAATTCATGGAAAATAACCAAGAAACACATTCTGGAATAGCATAGACTCTAAAGCTATCAGCACTGTTCTAATCAAGCTGTGAAAGTAACAGCTAATTTGATATGCTGAGAAAATGAAAATGTTCAAATACAGTCCTGTAGTTAATGGTTCAGCACTGATTATTACCAAATGTCAGTTAAAGCTACCTCAATCTCTTTGTAACCCAAGTTTTCTCCATCTGGTGTGTGGATGGCCTGGTGAATCAAGGGGGTCACAATTATTCATAAGAAAATGGCCAATGCTGGCATGTCTTTTCACTCTGTAAATTCACTCCCACCTCCTTCCTTGAAACTGAAATACAATGCAGCACAGCTATGAAATACGTGCAATCATTTTTCACTCCTTTTCCTTTTGCCTCTACTGGAGACCAGAATTTTGGCATCTTTATTGTGTCATTAATTTTAGTTATGTTCTAAACATGGAGTAAGGAGGTCTTCGGGGCTACGGGTGACTGACAGTGTTTAGACAAGTCCAATTAAGTTTCTTATGTTTGGAGAATCTTGGGAGGATAAATAAATCACTGAAACTTTCATTATGAAAACTGCCATTTGGCGATGGTGATAGTTCTCCTGGGAAAGCAATGAAGATTTATGTCAGGAGGAAGGGTACAGCCAGTTGAGCATAATGTGCCTGGAGTAACATCCCTGTCACAGAATAAACTAAATGAAGCATCCAATTCAACTCTTCTCTGTAGCTCTAGATGCCTTTTCCAGCTTTTTTCTTGGTAATGTTATGAACTGAGGATACTTCTTTCACTTCTGTTACACAGTCTTGTGGTGAGGAGGCAGTACCCAAAGGTGTTCGATAATGCTTTGACCAACATATCTGAATCCTGCTATTTGGTTCCCAGGGGCTCCCCCTACCCATTGCTTTGCCCTTAAAGTGCCTGTCTTTTCCCAGGGCTCCTTTATATCCCAGATGTAGTCCTAATACGAGTGAAAATTAAAGCGGTTTTCTAGTTCTTTTGGAATTCTCACCTGGATCGGTAAACCATTCTCTTGTGTCCTTCGTTCTCATTCCCTCCCTCCATCCCAAGGGCATCTGTGAATGATGCTTATGAAGATTTCAGAAGTCATCATGAAGATCAAGAAAAATTGTATATAAAATAATTATTAAATGGCATTAAAGAATTACTGTTCATTTTTGTTGTTGTTGTTCATGCCATGATGGTTATGTAATTTTTTTAATGCACGTAAATTAGAGACGCATCCTGAAGCATTTACAGATGAAATGGCATAATGAATTTGCTTTTAAAATACTTCAGAAAAAAAGAAAAAGGGAGGAAGGGTATTATCAGTCAGGATCCTGTCAGGAAACAGAAACCACAAACTTTATTGCAATGAAGAATTTAACTTAAGGAATTATTAACCAGGTCACTGAAAGTCAGAGAGACCCTAAGATACAAGAAAAGTCGCAACTGCAAGGAGGAGCCATAGCTCTAGAGTTAGAGAACAAAGGGAAAGGGTTGCAATTATCGAAACCTAGAGGCTTGCAGTTGGGGGCCCCCCTCAGCTGGAACATAGACCTCTTAGAAGAGTGCTAATCTCTGAGCTTGAGGAGGGGCTCTGAAGGCTTCTAAAGGCCCAGGATAACTCCAGACAGTATTTTGGCTGCTGAGGTCTTTGAGGAGGGGGATGAAGCTGGTTGTGTGAGTGCTAGAAAAAATGCAAACTGGATACTGTTACTCTGCAAAGGGACTGCCACGCCAGGATAAAGCAGCATTGTAGGGGTGATGATTACAGGAAGCCAACAGAAAGAAGCAAGTCCCTCTCCCTCCTCCAGCCTCAGTCTACCTCTAGCACCCACATTGGCAGAGTCCAATTAGAAGCCAGTTAGCAAAACAAAAATGAGGTTTGAAGAGCCCCAGGCCCCAGCCTCTCAAAGAGAATGTGGAATGGTGGATTTGGAGCTGACATAATAGTTTAAAAACTAACATGAGGGGGATACACAAAACAAGATTGGCAAACAAATGTTGATTGTTGAAACAGGGTGATGCTTACATGGGGATTGACATACTATTCTCTCTACTTTTGTGTATTTTTTTAAATTGTCTATAATATGAAATAAGATAATAAAAAGTTGACAGTCTCACTTTTAAAAAAATCTTTTAGAACTGTTGATGTTATTAATAATATATCAAAAATATCAAAATGATTTTAATGAAAATAAAGTTTTTTTAATATATATCTATAAGTTCTGCCATTCAAGAAATTTTCTTTCCTTTTTTTCTTTTTTTAAACAGCATTTAAAAAATTTATTTTATTGAGAATATCAAAGCTCAAGGTAAACTGGCTCACTTAGTATGTTGAGAATTTGGTTTTAACCAAATTCCTCTCTACCTTTCTCTGTAGCCACTTTGCTACTTTAAGACAAAATGAATTATCAGCCTCTATCTCCATTTAAGAACACAACCTTGATCACTGTCAGGCTGCCAAAATTATATGTATATGTTTTTATATACATATAAAATATATATAATAGATATTTTTTAAACTTTAACTTTTAAACTTTACTTTAAACTTTAAGTTTATATCTATTCTTTCATTTCACTCATTATTCATACTCTTTTTGAATGCCCTCCAGTTAGTTCATGGACACAGTATAATTCACAGACTAACAGAAAAACAAAGAAAAGCTTTTATTGGAAAGGACTAGTTAGCCAGAACGGTGCTGCATCTCCCAAGCAAAGGGGGGGCATTCTGTTCTTTCCAGGCTACAGGCTGCCTCTCAGACCCAACAAGGACATGGTCATAAAACAGGTTTGGTGGCAACTAGAAGAATACAAATGATTCCATGCAAATTCCTACCCTGTAAAATTTGAACAGCTTAATGTTTTAAAAAGTTTGCCCTTGCTGGAATGTGAAAAGTGAATTAAAGAGGAGCAAGACTGTAAAGAAGCTGTGGCACATATATACAATGGAATACTACTCAGCCATAAGGAGAGATGAAATATTGCCATTTGCTACAACATAGATGGATCTTGAAATAATCATACTAAATGAAATAAGCCGGACAGAAAACGTTGAAAATTACATGATATCACTTATATGTGAGATATAAACCTAAAAGCAACAAATGAGTGGGACAAACAGAGATTCATGGATATGGACAATTGACTAGTGGTTACCAGAGGGGAGAGGGGAGAGGGGAAAGAGGAGAGATGGGGGGGGGGAGTTTTAAATTATTTCTTCCATTAAATAAATATTTTGTAAAAATAATTTTAAAAATAAATATTTTATGTACACTTCTTAAAAAAGAGAGAGTGAGAAGCAAGACTGGGGCCAAGGAGAAAAGTCATAAATTTGAAGTAATAATCAGTGAAAGTGGATGATAACCAAAAGCAAGATAATGATAATGGGTGGAAAGAATTGAAGGGTCTGAGAAACATTAAGGAGATGAAACCAACAGGACCTGAACATGGATTGGAAGTGCAGCAGCAAGATAGAAAGAAACATTTAAAATTACTTTTACATTCCTTGTCTCTGTGATCAGGTTAAGTGGTTGATGCTCTCATTGCCCAAAAGAGAAAATACAGGGGAACAAACTTGAGGGAGGAGATACTGAGTTTGTTTTGGGGAGACTTGAGTGTGAAGATCCTGAGTGACATCCATGTAGAGATATACAATAAGTAGTTGGGCATAAGGTCCTTGAACTCAGGTTTTAAAGGATCTGGGATAAAGATATAGATGAAGAGCTATCTTTTGGTTTTCATAATTGTATTTGTTCTTAATTCCATAAAATACATAAATATAATTGAGTTGTAACAAATTCAAACAGCACACATAAATTAAAGTATCTCTTGAATGCCCTCCCCACACCCATCTTAGTTTCTCCCTAAAGGTAACCACTTTGTCACTTTCACTTATATTCTTCCTCTTTTTCTCTACCTTTACATACATATATAAATTTAAAGTACTATGTGTTTTTTCTTGTTTGTTTACCTGAAAGGTATATGGCTATCTTAGGTCAGGTTCTCTAGGATATAAACTTACTTTTTAAAAAATTTTTAAATTAAGTTTATTGGGGTAACATTGATTAGTACAATTATATAATTTTCAGGTGTACATTATCACTTGACTATATTCTATTACTATATTCTATTGTGTGTTTACCACCCAAGTCCAGTTTCCTTCAGCTACTATATATTTGATCTCCTTTACCCACTTCTCCTTCCCTCTAAACCCTATATTTGACCTCCTTTACCCCATGTACCTCCCCCATCCTCCCCTACCCCACTAGTAACCACTATACCACTAGCCTATAGTCCATGTCCATGAGGCTCTGTTTGTTTGTCCTGCTCATTTGTTGCTTTTAGATTTATATCCCACATATAAGTGATATCATGTGCTTTTCTACTTTTTTCTGTCTGGCTTATTTTGCTTAGCATGACAATCTCGAAGTCCATCCAGGTTGTTGCAAATGGCAACAATTTTATCTCTTCTCATGCCTGAGTAATATTCCATTTTATATATGTGCCACAGCTTCTTTAGCCAATCATCTATCATAGGACACTTCGGTTGCTTCTATGTCCTGGCCACTATGAATAATGCTGCTATGAACATCGGTGTGCAAATATCTTTTTGGATATGGGTTTTCAAGTCTCTGGGGTAAATACTCAGTAGAGAGATTGCTGGATTATATGGTAGATCAAATTCTTAGTTTTTCGAGGAACCTCCATACTGTTATCCACAGTGGCTGTACTGATTTGCAGTCTCACCAACAATGTATGAGGGTTCTTTTTTCTCTGCATCCTCTCCAATATTTATTACTTGTCCTGCTGATTATAGCTATTCTAACAGGTGTGAAATGGTATCTCATTGTGGTTTTGATTTGCATTTTCCTAATAGCTAGCGATATTGAGCATCTTTTCATATATTTGTTGGCCATTTGTATGTCCTCTAGGGAGAAGTGTCTGTTCAGGTCCTCTGCCCATTTCTTGATTGAATCATTTGGAGTTTTTTGTTGTTATTGAGTTGTATGAGTTTTTTGTATATTATGGATATTAGGCCCTTATTAGAGGTGTTGCTTGCAAATATATTTTCCCATTTGGATGGTTGTCTTTTTACCTTGTTGATGATTTCTTTTGCTGAGCAGAAGCTTTTTAGTTTGATGTAGTCTCCTTCATTTATTTTGGCTTTTACTTCCCTTGATTTTGAGGTCAAATTCATAAAATCTTCTTTAAGTCCAAGGTCCTTGAGTTTAGTTCCTATGTTTTCTTCTATGCATTTTATTGTGAAACCTACTTTTAAAGCTGAGTTTGTTCTGGATATCTATCCATTTTAGTAGTTAGATTGATCTTATTTTTTTTAATAGCTACATAATATTCCAGAGGATGATGTACTACACTCTGTATAATCATTCTCTTATTAATGGACATTCAAGTTGTTTTCAACTCTTTACTTTTAGAAATAAAAGTAAATCTTGCAGGTCAAATGGAATTCCAGCTCTTGTTAATGATGAAATATGTTTTCACCATAGAATACCCTTTTCCTTCTGGAAATGCTGATAAAACCTGGACATAATACAAAAGCAACTACCTGAAGTGACCAGAGAGTGAACAGAAGCAGATAGACTCTTGTGGGGAGTAAATGCTTGAATGAGAGCAGTGCTATGATGTAAGTTCCCCATTTCTGTGGCTTTTAGTCTGAGATCAATGTGGTTCATTTGGCATTTGGCACCTAGTGATGAGGGCACTGATGGAAAAACCCACAGTCATTCTGGTTAGCAGAATCAGAAAAATGAAGCTGAGAAAATTATTGAAGTGAATAGAGCAATCTTGGAGGAAAAGAAAAAAGGAGATAGAGAAAGATTCCCTAAATTCTGTCTACCCAAGTCTCAGGCTGACCTATGAACCATGAATGCATGGAAAGAATAAAGCATCTCAGCTAAAGAGAATAATTTGAATCAAGACCAGAGCTGCTACTTAAAGAAACAGAGTCTGTAGTTCAAGCTTTGCTAAGAAAATTGCCTGCTATAGCAAAGAAACAATACACATTACAGATAAATAACAGAACTCAGAATCTTTATAACTTCATATTCATAATATACATAATACATTCCAAAATGACATATGAAGAATCAAGAAAATGGAGCATATTTTCAAGAGAAAAGAAACAGAACCACATCTAATCCTGAGAAGAACCAGATGTTGAAACTAGCAGATAAGAATGTTAAGGCAGCTATTTTAACTATTCCTGACAAAGTAAAAGAAAATATGCACCAATGAATGAAGAGATAGAAAATTTAGCAGAGACATTTAAATAACAAGAACAACAAAAACACAAATGGGAATTCTAAAACTAAAAAATACAGTAACTAAAATTTTTAAATTACTGGATGAACTTAATAACCAAAAGAAGATGTTTTTAAAAAAAATATGTGAAATTGAAAGTAAATCATTGATGCTATTTAAATAGATATAAAGGGGAAAAAGCTTTTTAAAAATGATCAAGAAATCTCTGTGATGATATCAAATGGTTCAACATACAGGCAGTCTCAGAAAAAGAAGAGAGAAAGAATAGAAAAGGAAAACTATTTGAAGCAATAATAGTCAAAAGTTTCCCAAATTTGTTAAAAAACAAATTTAAAAATTTAGTCAATACCTACTAGAATAGACATGAAAACGCTAACATTACAATACATCAAACTGTTGAGCCAAAGATAAAGAAAATAACTTTTTAGCAGAAAGAAAGGATCCACATGTTACAGTTACATACAAGGAAACAGAATCGAATTAAGAAATGATTTCTCATCAGAAACCATGAAAACTAGAAAAGACTGAAAAATGTCTTTAATGTATTGAGAATAATAAAAACTATCAAACTAAAATATTTTATCCAGCAAAAATATCCTTCAAAGATGAAAGCACAATAAAAACATTTTCAGATAAAAGAGAACTAGGAAACTATTTCCAGCAGATCCATGCTATAAGAAATGCTAAGGGAAGTTTCTGAGGCTTAAAAAAAAAGATTCTGGATAGAAATTTGGATCCTCAGAAAATAACGAAGAGCATCAGAAATGGAAAAAAAAATAACTGGGGAAATGCAAAATTTTCTTCCTCTTAATATTTAAAATAAATCTGTTTTAAGCAAAAAGTATGATGTTTTATAGAATTTATAATATAGGTATATATAATACATATAACAACAACACAAAGGTCAGAGCATGGGTGAATATATCTCTATATATTTGCAAGCTTTCTATATTTTACACAAAATTTTACCATGTTACCATGTTAGCTATGAAGTATACATATATATATATATATACATATATATATGTATATATATATATACATATATATATACATATATATATATGTATATATATACATATATATATGTATATATATATATACGTATATATATATGTATATATATATACATATATATACATATATATATGTATATATATATACATATATATATATATAGTAATATATATATAGTAATCACTAGTCAATATTAAGAAAATATTCCAAAGAAGCATAGCTAAATAGCCAATAAGAAAATTTAATTGAAATTCTAAACATTCAAATATTTTAAAGGCAATAAATGAAAAACATAAGCTAAAATAATAGAGGAGATGGGTAAAAAAAATGGTAGACCTATGTAAGCATATCAATAATTACACTAAATATTAATGGATTAAACAATCAACAGGCAGAGACCACCAGAATGGATTTTGAAAACTTCAAATCTAAAAACAGTAATAAACTCAAAGGAAGTATAAGAATGCTATCGTGGTTTTATGAATATTAAATAAAATAGATTTCAAGATGTAAGCTGAATTGTGTTTCTCAAAAAGATATGCTGGAATCTTAATCCCTGGTACCTGTGAATGACCTTGTTTGGAAATAGAGTCTCTCCTGATGTAATTAAGAAGGTTATTGAGGATTAGGGTGAACCCAATTCCAATGACAAGTGTCCTTATAAGTAGAGAGAAATTTGGACACAGATCTTGAGACATACAAGGAGAAGAAGGCTACGTGATTATACAGAGATTGGATTGAAATAATTTCAAGTCAAGGAACACCAAATATTGTAGACAACCAACAAAAAAGCTAGAAGAGATAAGGAAGAATTCCTGCCTAGAGCCTTAAGAGGGAGAAAGGCCTTGCTCATACCTTGACTTTGGACTTCTAGCCTCCAGAAACAAGAGAAAATAAATTTCTGTTGTTTTAAACCACCAAGTCTTTGGTAGTTTTATATATATATATATATATATACACACACACACACACATATATATATATATACATACATACATACATATATATATGTATATATGTATATATAGCAATCCTAGGAAACTAATACACAAAACAAAAAGTATTATCAGATAAAGAGGGATATTTCATTATAATAAAAAGATCAATTCATGAAGAATTTATGATGCATAATCATAACTGTGTATGAAACTAATGAGTTTCAAAATATATGAAGTAAAAACAGGATTAAAGAGAAAAATCAACAATTCCACAATCTTAGAGATTTTATCAATTTTTTCTCAGCAATTAATAAAATGAAGATAAACAAAAAAATCAGCAAAGGCAGAGGATCCGAAAAAAATCTACTACCAACCCCACATAAAAGGAAACTGCATATAAAGGAAAGAAGTGCTATCAGCCTTGGAACATTCTTTTCTGCAATCTGCAATTTTCCTGATGTCCTCAATTAAAGCCTTGGTCTCTCTTCTGATATGCAACATATTTACCGTATTTCTCCCTCAAATTTGTGGTTGCAAATGTTTTAAATTTGCTTTTAAAAAATATCTTTTATCTTAGATCATTTACTCAGCATTCTTTTTACTTTCTTCTTGGTCAGTCATTTTTTAAAGTCTACTTTTCTTATCAAGTATCTCTTCTACACATTGCTCTTTTTTGTTTTGTTCTAAATTCATATTTCTTCTTGTAGATTTTTGGTTTCCTTGAAATAAAAAATAATAGTTAACACTTCCAAGTGCTCTAAATATATTCAGTCTTTTAATCATTTGCCACAACCCTATGAAGTACTAGTATTATTCCCATATTATTGATCAGGACATTAAGGCACAGAGAGGTTAAGTAACTTATCCCAAGTCACACCTCTAGTAAATGGTGGAACCAGATTCTAACCAAGAAATTGTTTCTCGGCATCTATGCTCTTGACTATTGGGTTATGAAGTCTGTCTACCTAGATTGACAAATTAAATATTTTGGTTTCTTTTTAATAATAACTTCTCTTTTATTTTCTCTTAATCAACTTCCTCATTTTCAAAGGTTTTGCTCATTCTATCAGTTATATTATTTTTCATCAAATTACTTCCTGTTAACTCCCGTATTAGAAAAAGAATTCTTCTAAGTCTCCTGTGGTAGACTGAAAAATGTCTCCTTCCCCCCAAAAAGAAAAAAGATTTTCATGCCATAATCTGTGGAACCTGTGAATGTTATTTTATGTGGCAAAGTCTTGACAAATGTAATTAGGTTAAGGATATTCAGATGGGAAGATTATCTTGGATTACCTGAGTGAGCCCTAAATGTAATCACATGTATCTTTAAGAGAGAAGTAGAGGCAGATTTGAAATAAGGAGGGAGGAGGAAGCAAGGTGAAGACACAGAAAAGAGGGACTTGGAGATGTTGGCCTTGAAGACTGGAGTGACGTAGCCACATGCCAAAAAATGTCAACAGTCACAAGAATCTAGGAAAAGCAAGAAAGAGATTCTCCCCTAGTGCTTCTGAAGAAGCATGGCCCTGATTGTACACCTTGATTTCTACATAGTGATCCTGATTTTGAACTTCTAGCCACCAAAACTACAAGAGAAAAAAATTCTGTGGTTTTATGCCACCCATTTTCAGTCATTTGTTACAGCTGCCACAGGAAACAAATTCGTCCCTTCTCTCAGCTATGCTCTTAAAACCTTTTTGTTGTTATTGTTGCTTTCTTTCATAAGGAGAGATAATTTTATTCTTTCATTTAAAAAGTATTCAATATAGGCCCACTGTGTGCTAGCTCTAGGGAAAAACACGTGAAATAGACAGTGTCTTTATTCTTGAAGAGCTTGGGTCAATGTTGGGCCTTGTTAAGCAGAATAATTTCAAACAAAGTACATTAAGGTACATATTACAGGACTGAGAAGGACTGTGAGATCACAAGGAGGGGTACAAATTTTAGAGGACCAAGCCTGGCTTCTTCAAGGAGGTAACATCTAATCTGAGGCTTGCATGCAGCATATGCAAAGGCAGCAATTAGTTCATCTCTTGGATCCTGTGAATCTTAAGACAGCCTTATTTTCCTTCAATTAACTGATAAAACACACAAAATGTCTTTCCTTCTGTACCATATGGTTGGTAGTGCTCTGTATGTGTTTATTAATAATTCAAAGGATAAAGCATGATTTTTAACATAAACAGTTTCCTTGCTTTCTCTTCTGAAAACCTTCAGTAGGAGAATCAGCAGCTGAGGGTTGGAGATGGGAGGCCTAGTTCCATTTCCATTTCTCACATGTCCATTTTTATAAAGTAGTTTCTCTATAGTTCGTGACTTCTTTGATAGAACACATAGGACATAACGAATATGCATGCACATGCTTCCAGAGGGGGAAAGTGTGGCCAAGATGGATACTACTTTTACTCTCAAGCCCTAAACATGACCTTCCGAAATTGTTGTTTAATTTTCAATGTTCCTAAAGACTCAAAAAAGCCACTGTACAATTTTTCTGTCTCCATTTAAAATTTCTTAGCCATCTTTAACATTTACATGACCTCACCATCCTGCTAGACCATTAACTCATGTGGGCAGGAATTAACCATCTGTCTTGCTTGTATCTGCCCTGGCTCTCCAACCAGAAACTGCATATACAAAGCAAAGAAAAAATGTGTATAAACAGCTGTGTTTTCTTTTTCTTTTTTTCCTTGCCTTTATTGACAGAGAGAAAGTCCCATGTTTCGGTCCATGTTCTGCACAGCTCTTAACTCATGAGGGTCCTTTGTCAATGTCTACTGAGACATTTGAAGGTGTTTCTTCATTATACTCATCAATATCATTATAATGATTTGATATATTTAAAGAGCTAGGGAGAAAAAATGGATATTATGCTTTTTGTGAGCTTTGAACTTACCAAACAACTTTGGAGGTCAGAGTAAACAGCTTGATAATAATGAGATCAAGAATTAGAACATATTTTTTCCTCTAGTTAAAGATTAGAACATATTTTTAAACTTTTTGTCAGAATTGAAGGAAGTAAGGGAGAAAGTTCTGAAAATGGATGACTGGGTAGAGAAAATGGTGTCATTTCAGAGTACAGCTGAATATATAGAGCTAACTCCCTTTTCCTCCTCAATATAACAAACATTTGGTTGGCTGAGTTATACAGCTTCCAGCCCTGATCCAGAAGGTCTTTGTTTATCTTTGCAAGGACAATTAAGTGACAGGAATGTGTAATAAAGTGAAGTGCTGCCAAAGCAAACAGCTCTCTTTAAACATTATGTAAAAGTGGCTATTGTTGCTGGTGTTTCTGCAAGAGTCAGAAACCGCTTGCTAATAGTTTAATTCCATTTCTCTGCAGACTGGCTGATCCTATTGCAGAAGGGCGACCATGTGGTCTGCTGGTAGAGAGAAGCCTGAATGGCCTCACATTTTACAACATAGCTGAGCAACTGACTCACTCTGTAACTTAGGGATACTTTGCTTAACCTCCTGAGGCTTGTTGGAAAATTTGATAAGATGTGAAGCTGGACTGAAAATCATTTGTGGTGCAGCTGATTTGCTTGACCATAGGATATAGTTTGAGACTGCCGGGGCTGACTGAGTAACAGCCCTGTGGGCCATGATTGGTAAAGGTAAGCCTTGCAAGAGGCAGGGAGAGTTCGGGCTGGTGAAAATATCCTATAGAGGAGAGGGAAGCCTCTCTGCAGAATCAGTAGATGAGTATTTTTCATCTCTGTCCCCATCTGGCCTCAGCAAATATATTTTCTTGTAAAATGGATCTTACATGGACCTTAGCTATACTTAGATTCCCCTGCTAACTGGCACGTAATGACTGTGCTTAGCAGGAAAAGTACTCTGCAGTGGCCCATGTGTTCCTTGCCCTAGGGATCTGCAGACTCTGTGGGGACTAAGTGTCAAATCAGCTATACTGAGATAGGGACGAACTTGAGGAAAAAGAGAAGCAAGCCCTTCCCTGGGTCTCCAAAAGGTAAAGAGTTTACATAAAACACATGCACTTGGATGGAAAGATGACTGATTGAAAATTAGTGAGATGCATTAAAAGAGAAAACAATTTGAGGAAGAAAGGAATGTTTATCTAATAGGAAACTGATATTTGGCATTGCTGTTGGGTTTCTGAAAGACACTGAAGGCATCCCAGGGATGGTGACTTCAGATCCAGGGCCTGGAACTGATATTTTGGTCATGCAGGGCTAGCCTCTGAAAGTGGGACTTCTGATAAAACCTACAGTAGTCTAGATTGGTAATATGTAGTTTACTTTAAGCCCCAAGGGAATTTCCAAACTACCTGGGAAACTGATAAGTTGTGCTTGAATTGACACTGTTACTCCTAAGGCTGATAGCTAGATGTAACAGGTCAAAGGAGAATTGCTTTAGATAAATAAACCATTAGGAAGTGAGCAGAAGTAACAGTACAGACCTGGCTGTTTGCCACACTAAGTGTTCACAAATTCACAGACTACATCTATATTGAGCATATTTTTCTCTTCATCCTACCACAGATGAAAAGCATTACCTCTGTAAGAGTGGCTGGAAAGATGCTCTTGAATATTCAAGTGAAGTCTTTCCTCTGCCTAATGATTCCAGACATGACTTCCAGGGCCTGTTATAAGCCCTTGATGTCTTCCATAGGTGGGGTACCTGGCTCTACAACTTACTCCCAAAGAATCAAGAGGAAAGCATCTCTATCATTCTGGGGAGAATGACATTAATCAGAATGATTAGAGTTAAGAATGAGAATAAGAAGATAAATTCAGAGGAAGCCGAAAGAATAAATGTATAATAGTAAGATTTTGAACCTAACTTACCTGAGTAGAATGATTGGGATAACAGAAGACTTCCCAAGAACCCAACAATCACAGGATTGACAACTATTTGTCACTCACTCATTCATTTTGCAAGCATTCATTGATTGCCATCTACTTGCATAGCATCGCTAAAGGTACTACACAGGACTCAAAGACAACAGGCAACATGACAATCTGAAATACATAATATGCAAGCACCTACCCAAAATATATATGATGCATAATAATATATACATGTCAAATTAGTAATATAGTGATTAAAAAAGAGAGAGAGAGAGAGATCACTTGTTTAAGTGCGATTGAACTGGGAAGGATAGAGAATAGGTGTATTCATGACAAAAAGAACAGCATAACTAGGAGACCGGAAGTCTGACAATGCAAAGTGTATTCTGTAGACAGTGGCTTCTATATATAGGAGGGTCCATTTAGGAAAATGTGGGATATAAGATTAACAAGAATATTTGAGTCATTCATTTATTCATTCAATCAACAACCATTGCTGGAGTACCTTATATGTACCAGCTCCTTTTCCAGGCTTTGAAAATTTAAGAAAAACAAGAATTTGTTACTGCCTTCAAAGCACTTACATTCTAGTAGGAAAATATTCTGCAAAAAAAATTATCATCGAAAAGTTGACATAATAAAGTAGTAAATATGGCCAACTTTGATATCAGACAGAACTGGGTTTAAATTTCATGTATTGCCACATATCAGCTATTAGACCTGGAAAAATTACTTATATTTCTCATCTGTAAAATGAGGTTAATAATGGTATTGATTTCATAAGATTATCATGAAGCTTAAGTGAAGTAATAATATAAAGCATTTAACACAATCTGGGCACGCCGAAGCACTCAATAAATGTTTACTATCTATTAGTATCCATAGAAGAGAAGTCGTCAGCATCACCACAGGAAGCAGAGATGTGTCTGTTGCTTCTCAGAAAAGATAATGTTAGGTCTATTAAATTGAAATTCACCAAACAAGGGGCAGAGCATTCTAGGCAGAGCAAAGCACATGCACAAAGGCATGGTGGTAGGCTACAGCATGTTCAAGGGCTTGTGAAGAGTTTTATGTTGCTGACAATTGGAGCACGAGTAGCTGGAACTGGAGCTGGCCAGTAGTCTTGAGCCTGGTATGCCTGCGATTGAGATCACAGCCTTTCAGCTTCAGGGCCACTCACTCTTGCCTGGGCTTCCCTTCTGCCTAGCAATAAGGCCCAGGACCTTGGCTGCTCCTTGTTGGCTTTCACCATTAGCTTGCCATCTGAGATCTGGTTTCCCCTGTGACTGAGGGAAATAAGTGGTTGGCTCATGCTTTTTATGAGGAGGAAAATTCTTCTCTAAATCCCCAGTAGACTTCCTCCTAAGTTTCATTTGATCACTCCTAGACAAATTACAGATCATTCCCTTTGGTCAGACACTTTACTTTCTGAACAAAATCAGGGTTCTGTTAAGAAGAAAGAACTGGAGGAATCTACTGAGTGGGCAGCATTAGTGCCTGCCACACTCCTCTATTAGGCTGTAAATTCAAGAATGGCAGAAATTAATTTTTACTCTCTTTTTTTTTTTTGTACCACAAGAGTATAGCATAGCGCCTAAGAACAGATGCTCAAAAGTGTTTGTTGAATGAATAAAAATTACAAAGCATGGAATATAAAAATATATATAAGTGTGAGGAAGTAACAAAGTTATAGAATTGTACAGATTCTTATAATCTTGGATCTTGGCCTCTAATTTTCAATTCCTTTCATGGAAGATAACTTGAAAAGAGGAATGAAGTCATACAAGATGTTTTATATTTTAGGGTAAAATGGAAAGTGGGACATTATAGGCAGAGGGGCTGATATATCTGTTGAGATGCTTTGCATTTAATTCTTTTTTTTTTTTGCCTGGGAATGACTTAATTTATTTATCAAAAATTCACTAAATATTTGCTGGCCACTCTATTTCACTCTGACATTAATAGCTCAAGGACCTCAGGAAATAACTGGTTCATAGAAATAATTTGCTGAATTTCATTGTTCAAAGTGCTTTTAACCCCATACACCATGAATTTTTGTTATGACATTTGTATAGTAACCAAAGGCATGATCAATAACTGTAGGTATCAGAAGGCTCTGTTGCCACACACTAAAGCTAAGAAGCCAAAATCAAATTCTTTTTAATAAGTGAGTGTTTGACACTAGTCTACATGTTGTTCCAATACTGAAGTTAATTCCATGGTGTATGTTTGGTATTTTTAAGGATTTTAAAACAGTTTCAGTTTTGTAGAGTTCTTACTCCTTTTAATTCGTAGAAATAATGTGAGATGTCCTTTTCGGAATTCTTAGTTGAAGATGAAATTATAAAGTTAATTGACTTGAAAAACATAATCAAAAGATACGTTTTTGTATTTTAAATTATGGATGGCTCAAATTACATATAACAAGAAGTGTGTAGGTAGGGCAGTCTCCATGTATCACACACAAAGAACAGTTTGCTGGAGACTCTGTTGTCACATCTAGAAGAGGCAAAGAAACAGACTCTCCTGTTTTTTAGGAACAAGAAGACCTCTCCCAGAAAGTCCACAGTAAATATCCTCTCACACTTCTTTGAAGAGAATTTGCCCATATGCTCATTCATAAACCATTCCTTATTGCTGGAAAGGGGAATGGGATTAGTGTGACTGGTTTGGGTTAACCATCAGGGTGGGATACATGCTGGCAAGAAAAGCTGCATGGCAACTGGTCCAATTTAGGAGTTACTGCCATATGGTGGCTTAAGAAGTTTTAGAAGCCTAAACTTGTTTTATTTATTACCATAAAATAAAAAGCATCACAAAAGTTAGGATGTAAAAGATATTTTGGAAACAGTCATTAAATATGGGGGAGGGGAGAAGCATGTGAGAGGAATGACTTAAAAAGGTTTTGAGGTTGAATTTCTCTTCAAAATTGGTCTATAGCAGCAATGGAAAGATGGGGAGTAACTTACTAGTTTCAGAAACTTAGAAACTATTCCCAGACTTCAGTTATGGTTAACAATGAACAAACAAACAAAACCCAAAATAACCAGCAGAATACAGGACTCAGAGCATTTTATTATGTGGCAAGACAGGGATAAGTTTAACTGAGAACAACATACACAATAAATTCTCCACATGATGAAGAACCACTTCATCAACCAGAAGTTTTAAAAAGTGATAAGGAAAACCAATATTGTGCCCTGATTTTTGAACAGTTGTGACAAAGTAATTAAGAAGAAAACAGTAACTAGGCAGAAAGTAGTAGCTTAAACTTTGGGCAAACACAAAAGAATAGCACCAACTCAATTGGACATGGGCTTTTAATATTAGAGGGTGGATTCTCAGAGTTCAGAGAACACACAGAAGATCAGAGACTCCCATGAAGACATTCTGACTACAATTCCACTCAATGCAAATAGCCCAAGACTGCGAGTGGTGACCCCAAGAAGTTTTGGGGCTGCATCAGATGCTCTCTGATGACCCAAAACTTTTAAAAAATATATATTAAAAGATAGAAGGAGTCATCAATACATAGTGGATAAAACCTTGGCTATGGAATCAGATAGAATGGAGTGTAAATCCTAACATTGACTCTTAGTAGTCATGTAGCCTTAGAAAAGTTGCATAACTGTTGTGTGCCTTCTTTCCTCATCTTTAAACTTTCTGCCCTTTCTCCCCATCTCTCCCTGCCTTCTTTTTCTTTTCCCTATCTCAAGTAGTAGGACTTAAGTTAACTGTGTGACAGAAATGAAGAACCAGCCAAGTGAGGAGTTGGCCTATGTGCCTGGCAGATCTAAATGAGATCAAGCAAATGGGCCTTGGTGAATTTATCTCAAGGAGCTGGAAGGACCCAAGGATAAAATGGTAGAAATGCTGCTTATTGCGTTTAAAAAACTTTGGCCACAGGAGGGTAACTAAATCTCAAATTTCAAAAAAGTGCATCAACACAGATGAACCAAAAATTAGACTGGTTACTTCAATATAAAACTCAAGCCACTTTCTAGAATAGGTTATTAAAGGAGGTTTCAGTGACTGGAAAAAGAGATTTAGAGACTTCCAGTCAAGACGGTGGAGTAGGCAGACACTGTGCTTGCCTCCACTCATGACCATATCAAAATTAAAACTAAACTACAGAACACCCATCACTGAGAGTCACCTGAGGTCTGACTAAACAGAAGTCCTACAACTGGGGACATATATAAGAGGCCACCTGGAGACTGGTAGGAGGGGCAGAGATGCAAAATGGGCTGGTCCGACATGTGGCGATTGAGAATCAGGAGGGATATCTAGGCTGCAGAGGTCTCCCTGGAGGAGTAAGAGGTCCTAGCTTCACACTGGGCTGCCTAGCCCAGGGTTCCATTGCCAGGAAGAGAAATCCCTACAACCTCTGGCTGTGGAAACCGGTAGAGATTGTGGTTGAGATGAAGGGCTGCAGGAATTGCAGACGTTACTCTTAAAGGGCTCACACGCAGACTTACTTGCTGACAGACTCACTTGCTCTGAGCTCCAGCACTGGGGCAGCTGCTCAAAAAGCAGAAATAGATAGGGAGGAAAAAAATTGTCTGGTTTCAAGGCAAGAGCTGAAGGGGCAGCTTTCTCCCAGACAGAAGTGCTGGCAGAATTCATTGTTGAGCCCTCCCTGCTCCCTGCTGGCAAACACAGCAGGCCACTCTATCTGAATCTCCATCTACCTAACACTGAGACCCCACCACTTCCAACTTGCAGGACAACCCAAACAACTTCCAGTGGATTTTCCAAATGACCTATCTTGGCTCATGCTATGGACTTTTCTAAAATCTCTCAAAGGTTCACAAAATCAAAACAAACATCATCTGGCCTTAGCATGCCCTGTACCTTTTGCTGAGCAGCCCCAAGCCCAGTAATAGTGGCAGCCAGTCTTGGTATGTGGTTTGGTCTCTCAAGGCACCTAGTACATATGGAGGGCATCTACAGATTGCTTAGTGACTTTTGCCAGGTGGGTCTGGATGGTGTATAGGCTGAATGTGGCCTGTAGCAGGGCCTCTCCCCAAAGGCCCTAGGGTCAACATTCCTGGTGGCCAGCTTTGACTGGAGCTGGAGCACCACTCAGGGCTCATCTGAGGATGACATACCCAAATAGAATGGGCAGGCACCAGAGTCTTCCTAAAGTGAATCCTGCCCTGCAGGGTCACAGCTTTTCCACTGGTTATGGTTAGTCATCACAACCAATCAGTCCGAGGGTCTATTATTCCCACCGACAGGCAAACAGCAACCAAGGCTCAACTATAACAGGAGGGCACACACAACCCATACAAGGGACACACCTGGAGCACTGGGCTCAGGTGACCAGGGAAAACAGCCACTGGGTCCCACAGGACACCTACTATATATATAAAGCTACTCTACTAAGACTGGGAGACTAAGGAGCCCTATCTAATACACAGAAACAAACACAGGGAGATAGCTAAATTGGGGGGGACAAAGAAACATGTCCCAAATGAAAGAACAGAACAAAACTCCAGGAAAAAAAAAACTCAACAAAATGGAGACAAGCAATCTACCAGATGTAGAGTTCAAAACACTGGTTATAAAGATGTTCAATGCACTTAGGGGAAGAATAGATGAACATAGGGAGGACTTTAACGAAGTGACAGAGAACATCAAAATGGAGATAGAAAATGGAAAAAGAACCAGTCAGGAATAAAGAACACAATAACTAAAGAGGAATCTACAGTAGCTTAAAGGAAGCAGAGAATTGTATCAGTGATTTAGAAGGTAGCAGAAAACACCCAATCAGAACAGCAACAAGAAAAAAGAATCCAAAAAATGAGGATAGTTTAAGGGGCCCTGGGACTACATTAAACGTACCAACATTTGCATTTAGGGATACCAGAAGGAGAAGCAAGCAAGCAAGGAACTGAAAACCTATTTGCAGAAATAATAACATAAAACTTCCCTAACCTGGTGAAGGAAATAAACATACAAGTTCATGAAGCACAGAGTCTCAAACAAAGTAAACCCAAAGAGGCCCACGCCAAGACACATTATCATTAAAATGCCAAAGGTTAAAGGCAAAGAAAGAATCTTAAAAGCAGCAAGAGAAAAGCAATTCATTACCTACAAAGGAGCTCCCATAAGACTGTCAGCCAATTTCTCAACAGAAATTTTGCAGGCCAGGATGAGTTGGCATAAAATTTTCAAAGTGATGAAAAGTAAGGAAGGTTACTCTACCCAGAAAAGCTATCATTTAGAATTAAATGACAGAGAAAGAGCTTCCCAGACAAGTAAAAGCCAAAAGAGTTCATCAATGCCAAACCAGTATTGGAAGAAATGTTAAAGAGACTTCTTTAAGAATAAGAAAAAAAAAGATAAAAAATATGAATAATAAAATGACAATAACTACATATATATATATATATATCAATAATTATTTCAATTGTAAAAGGATTAAATGCTCCAATCAAAATATAAGGTGACTAGGTATCAGAAGGTTAGGGTGGGAAGGACTTTGTAGCACCTAACTTCTTGTGCCTTTTGTGAATGTTACTTAATAAAAAAAAAGAAATAAAAATTTTAATAAGTTAAAAAAAAAGACAAGATGAATGGATGAGAAAATAAGACTCATATATGCTGCCTAAAAAGAGGCTCACTTTTGATCGAAAGACACACACAGACTGAAAGTAAAAGAATGGAAAAAGATATTTCATGAAAATGGAAATGGAAGAAAAAAAAAGCTGAGGTAGTGATATTTATATTAGACAAAATAAACCTTAAAATAAAAGCTCTAACAAGGGACAAAGGATCTAGTAATGCCACTCCCGGGTATTTATCCGAAGAAAGTGAAAATACTGCTTTAAAGGGATATATGTTCATTGCATATATTATTTACAATAGCCAATGAAGGCAACCTGGGTGTCTATTAATGGATAAATGATAAAGAAGTGGTACATTTATACAATGGAATATTATTCAGTCATTAAAACAATTTTTTTAAAGAATGAAATTTTGCCATCTGTAACAACATGGATAGACCTAGAGGGTATTGTGCTGAGCGGAATAAGTCAGACAGAGAAAGACAAATGCCATATGATTTCACTTACATGTGGAATCTAAAGAACAAAACAGACAAACAAAACAGAAATAAACTCAGAGACACAGAGAACATTTTGAGAGTTGCCTGATGGGACTGAGGTTAGGGGTGGGTTAAACAGAGGAAGGGATTAAGAGGTACAAATTGGTAGTTACAAAATAGTCATGAAGATGTGAAGTACAGCATAAGGAATATAGTCAATAACATTGTAATAATTATGTACGGTAACAGATGGGTACTGGACTTATTGGGGTGATCACATCATAAGTTATATAAATGTATAATCACTATGTTGTACACCTGAAACTAATATAATATTGTATACCAAAAACTGAAAAATTTTTAAAAAGAAAAGAAGATTTAGAGAGCTAAGACTGGACTTCTCTCATTCTCTTTTCTGACAGGTTTACTAGATCAAGAATCAATAAGGAATGTTATAAACAGTAGATCTGGATGTCATGAGACAACTGACAAAGTTTCTTATAAAATCCTTGTGGGACATAGAGAAATTGGGGTGGTGGCAAAGAGAATCATGTGGCTTCCAAATTAGCTGGATCACCAGAGGCAAAGAATGCTGGAGGGGACCTGAAGGAGGGTGGTATCCAGGGAAACATCTTCACACAACCCTACTCAACAAGGACATGGTTGGCAGGAGGCTCTAGCTTTATCTGATGTCCTTTGTTTAAGAAAAAATATTGTTTAATTTTTAATGTGTAAATTAAAAAATAACTTTAAATTTTAAAAATATTTTAATAATAAAGTATTTTAACATAATTTCATAATAAAGTTTAATAATTAAAATAATACAATTTTAATAAAACATCCTTTTGATGCATCCCCATTTTTCTCAAAAAAAAATCCAAGCGTCTATGTTCTTTGTGCTGAAATGACTGCAGAATTGACTCTAATTATTCACCTTTTGCTAGATGTACATCCTTTGCAACAACACCTTTCAGCAACTCCCATCAAGAGATGTCCCTGTTCCTTGAATAAAGTGGTCTGGTGACTTTCTATGGTTAATAAAATGGGGCAGAAATTATTGCATACCAGTTCCAAAACTAGGTCTTAAGTGGCCATGTGTATTTCTACTTTCTGCTAGCCCAGGCTAGCCTGATGTATGATAAGAAACACATCACCTCGACACCCAGCTGACAGCCAGTGAACTGCCAGCATGATAGTGAGGCCAAGACATGCCAGCACCCAATCTGCCACCTGACAACAAACACATGAGCAAACCCAGACAAGATCAGATAGGTCTGAGCCAGTTCAATCTCCCAGCTAATGATTGGTTGACTCATGAGTATTAATAAAAGCTATTATCTAAGTCACTGGGTTTTGGGGTGTTTTGTTATATAGCAATAGCCAACTATTACAGCCCCTACACACCAGTCCCGCTTTATCTGTTTTATTACTCCGGCACACATGCTCTGAACAAACCATTATGTCAACTTCTTCACAGCTTCGCAAATGCAAAAATCTCTGCCTGGTCTACCCACCTCAACCACCCTTCCTATTCATCACTTGGGACTCATCTCAGGCATCACCATTTCCAGGCAGCATTCCTGGAGCCTCCTTTCTCCAAACGTCTTCTCACCTCCTCTTGAGTGCCTCTCCTCCTTTGTACTGCTGATGGTCTTTATCTATGCCTGTCACAGCACTTATTCAAGTCCCAATTATCTGTTACTTGGCATTCTATTCTTGCTGCACTCTGAATTCCTTGTTGACAACATGTGTGATGGTGTCTGCCTAACTTCAAAGAACTCTCTTTTCATGCAACCAGTACTTTTGCCTCGATCATATTTGCAGGAAACTCCATCCCCTGGCCAGTGTTGACAGATCACGAGTGAACACTTGACACAGCCAGAATTTCAAAGATGGAAATTTGGATATTGAGGGGTGACTGCCTCCTGAAATGCCCACAGAGGAACATAGAAAGCTGTTCTGAAAAGAAATACAGAAATAAATGCTGACCAAGCAACTACTGTTTGCCAGGCACTGTTCTAGGCATGGGTGAGCCTGCAAGAAACAAATTAGACAAAATCTTTGCTTACATGAAACTCACTCTTAGTAGGAGCCAGGAAACAAATACAAGAGTCAGAGAGAGAGAGAGAGAGCAAAAGAGCATGGCTGAGCTTCCTGGCAGGCCCCTGAGAACTGCCTATGGGTTCTATGAGAAATCCCAGTGGTTCTTCAACTTCCTGCTTATGCCAACTGGAGATGGTTTCTGTTGTTTACAACCTCAAGGGTCTTAACTAAGACTCCAGATCAAAGACATTTGGTTCCATATCCATTCTCTTCACAATCACTTTGAGGCAGGGGGAAGAGGGATACTTTTTAAGATCTATATCAGAAGCTGATGGAAGAGAATGAGAAAATTTTTCTTGCCATCTTTCCATATATTAGTTCTCAAATTTCGGGACTCTGGGTTTCTAGTTTCCATAAGGAAGACTAAGAGAAGCTGCTTCCCCAGATATTCAGGATGGCAGACCAAAGGTTATATGATAGGGAGAGTTTTATGGTCTCTACCGCATCCAGGTATTATTATTTCATATTTCTACATAACTATGCGATAAGCAAGGAAGTACATTCTCCACCCTGGCTTACAATAATAAATAAAATCATTCCAAAACAAGAAAAAAAAAACACCTCTTTCCCCCTAAGAGCTTAGAGGGGAGAGGCAAGTCAAACAATACAGGACAGAGATATGGCCTTAGATGAGTTCAGGAAGTTTTAAATAGACCGTGTCACAGTGCGGTTGGGTTTCCAGGGGATTTTGGAGAGAGCAAAGGAAAAGTTATTTGGATGGCGATGAGACTGGCATGCTCAGCAGAGGGTGCAGGTCCTAGGACAGAGTGTACCCCATCTTCCAAGGAGCCTATGTTCTTCAGGCTTTTGAAATTGGAATCTTTGATTTATTAAATAGGAGACAGAGAGAGATTTAAAAAAAAAAATTAAAGAACCTTGCAATTTCGCCAAATCTGCTTTTATTTTAATGACTCTTACAGAGAGATGCAGATCTTCTTTCAATTTTCTACTTGCTGATTAATTTCCTGTTGACTCTGATGGTAACTGAAAACTTTTTGGATGAAGCAGATATAGCCTAATGCAAGTGATTCTTAGTAATGGATTGAGTCACTTGGAGCCAACCTTTGGGGGCTTCCTTTGAGCTCTGGGTGGGTGAGTGGTTTTGATACTTGTTGATTTAAAATGTGTCCACTAATAAACACATTCAGCATAAAATCATTCTTTTCCCTCTTCAAATGTCCTGGAAGGGTCCACCTCTTGTTCAACTCTGGAGGCCCAGCGCTAGTCTAAGTTATGAAATCGGCTCTGTCTACCCTTATCCTCCTGCCCAGCCCCTTTCTTTGACCTTCCCCATTAGTCTGGACACTTTCCTCTGTCTCTCTATGTTCAGGTTCATACATTTCACCCAGTTATCATAACTTGCTGAAAAGAAAATACTATTGTATTAGTTGCTTTTCTTCTTTTTCTCAAAGTCTATGTAGATTCAGGAGTCTCCATGTTATTACCCAATGTTCCACTGGAGAAACCATACTTTTCACCTTCTTCTATATCAATAACCTCTTGTATTACCTTGAAAAACCTACATATTAGCTTCCTGGCATCCCAGAACCTCAAACTTTAGGATCTTCCTGTTCTTTAAATGCTAAATTAAATTTATTTAAGCCTGGTGTTCACCCACTGTATTTGAGGACTACTAGGGGGCCTAAGTTTCCACGGACAACTCTTCTTGCTTTCCTTAAACTTTTCCTCTCTACTATTATCTCCTGCAGCCATTATCTGTCTTCCTCAATGTTTTTCTCCATGATCGATACAATTCATATTCCTTTATTTCCTCAAAGCACCATTAACAAAAGGCTGTGAGTGTAATTTTCTACATAGTTTAGTGCTCATGAAGGGTATTACCACACAGAACAGCAGGCATCAACATCAAATTAAACATCAGACTTCACCATCCTAAAATCCAAGAGCAATAGAAAATTCCAGTCACAGAATTATTTTTTTACTTTTTGGGCCACATCCACCTATGAGATTTTCAAATCTTTTCTCTTGCTATTAGTCTCTATTCCCTCAACTTCCTGACAATTTATATATATATATATATATATATATATATATATATATATATATATATATATATATATATATATGAAAATTTCCTTTTTAACATCCTAGGTTAAACTAGCCTCTGGTGACTTTAACACATCTCTATTCTCATTTGCTTGGCCAAACAGAAGGCCAAAAGCATAAAGGGATAAAAAGTGGTTAATGGAACATTTTCATCACTTTTTTGAGCAGAGCCACCCTCCTAGGTCATGAATTCCATGTTCCATTGCACCTACTGTGGTCTGAGGTGAATTCTTTGATTTAACAATCAATCCATAGCTAAGTAGTGCCAGACCACCCACCAGGCACAGATGGGAGCAGCAGAACATCAGAGCTGGGAAGGACCCAAGAGCAACCCAGCTCCTCCACTTAGGGATGAATGAAATCAAAGGCAGCCTGGTATCAGCCTGGGAAGGTAGAGTATTCACGGTTGGCTCTCAGGCCTACTGGATTCACATCTGGATGCACAGTGGTGTGTGGCCTTAGGCAAGTTACTAATTTCTCTATTATTAGCTCTGAGGTTGCCAGGATACATAACTAATGCATACAAAGTACTTGGTATACTGTCCAGACATAGTACATGCTCAACCTTATGACCCAGGGTCCCATAGCCAGTTAGGAAAAACTAGATCAAGAATCCAAGACTTTCAACTTCCAATCCCCTGTGCCTCTTACTTTGCCAGAAAATAAAGGATAACACATAGATGAGTCCACAAGTCCTTGGCATCTATCTGGGTAAACAAAAACACTACATCTGAAACAATCAAGGGCTACTATTAAGGAGAGGCTGAATAAGGCAGTGATCCTCAAACGTGGCTATACATTAACATCATCGGGGGATTTTTGAGGATCCTGATACCCAGACCAATTAAGTCAGAATCTCTAGGAGTGGGGCACATGTATAAGTATGTTTTAAATCTCCCAGACAATTTGAATATGAAGCCAAGAAAGAAAATCATCGTCTGGAGCAATCATGACACCTCGATAGGCCATCTTTGTTCAAAGAGGTTATACAATTTGCTTTCGATCACTACAAGTACTTTAGAAAGCCTGAATGTGACCAAATATTATGATTACTCATCCAGTCATTATTTTTTGAAGCTATCATTGATTAGGCTTTTATTATGTGCCAGGCTGGATACTTACCTTATTGATCCAACACAATAATCCTATGAGACTGGTCCAATAATTATCTACACTTTACAGGAGTGAAAACTAAGGCCTAGAGAGATAAAGCCACTTGGCAAAGTGACACAGATAATGTGCAATGGATCTGGGACTCAGACATAGGCCTTCCAACCCAGAGCCCATGGAACCAGACTGTGAGTCCATCTCAGTGCTCTACCCGCTAAAGCATCCTTTTTTAGAAATGATTCTCTCACTGCCACCCATAATATAAATGCATAACTCTCCCCAACCTCTCACCACCACCACCTCCACTTTCTCTAGCACCATCACCCAAACCCCTATATTTTTTGTAAAATATAGTTGTTGTTGTTGTTTTTGCCTTTGATTCAATGTCTTTAAGAGATCAACTGTCCCTTTTCTCTGTCACAAATCTTTGTATAGCTTTTTTCTTGCTAATTCTCACTGTTAATCTCTTTTCTGGTTCTAGCTACTTTTGCACCTGGACTGCTGAATTATCAGTTTTGTAGCCACTCATCTTCCTTCCACTTACAAATATTCAGCAAAGTATAAGGCAAACTTAATCTGCTGTGCTCCCATCCCCAGTCTTCCAGAGTATAATTATCTGGCTCTGAAAAGTCTTCATCAAAGAAATGTGCATGTTCTTTTCCTTTCTAAGGCCAGACTCATAGGTAAATCAATTATCTATACAGTATAACAATATTACCGTGAATTTACCAGCTTTAGACAACATACATTCATTATCTCACAGTTCTTATGTGCCAGGAGTCCAGGAATAACTTAGTCAGGCCCTCTTTTTAGTGTCTCAAAGGCTGTGATCAAGGTGTCAGTTGGGGCTGCAGCCTTATCCGAGGCTCAACTGAAGGAGGATCCACTTCCAAGCTCATTCAGGTTGCTGGCAGCATTAAATTCCTTTCAGTTGTAGGATTGAGAACTTCATTGTCCTCTTGGTTGTTGGGCACAGGTTGCCCTCAGCTCCTTGTCACACCACATTCTCCACAGACAGCTCAGAACAGCAGCAGCTTTCTTCTTCAAAGGCAGCAAAGAAAGGAATTTCCTTGTAAGGTGGGAATTACAACTGTATATAATGTGATCACTGACACATAATCATAATCTAATTATCTCTGCTGTATCACTTGGGTTAGAAGCAGGCCACGGGGCCTGCCTACACTCAAGAGAAGGAACAAGAGCACTAATAGCAGAAGCAATGATCACAAAATCACCTTAGAGCTTGGCTTCCACAGTAGGGCGTGGGTATCCAGCTGGCCTCCGCTCCTTCTGATCAGTCCCTCTTTTTCCCCCACCTCTACTTCCCGGTCGTTGTCACCTTCCAGTCTCTGTCTAAGTTCCCCAAATTTGGAGTGCAAGGGAAGTAAAACTTCTTCTATCCCTAACCCTTACAATAAAGATAGGGAAAGGCATTTGGGCAGTAGACCTTCATTGTCAATTAAAGTAATACAAGTTGGCAGTGTGATCCACAGCAGATTCTCCTTTAATGTAAAAAGGCCTCAGCACTAGTTTGCATAGAGTCAAATATATGTGATAGAAGGAATACAAGTTTTTTATGTTAACTAAATGGTTCTAGTTAGAAAGAAATTAATCCTTGTTATGATGAGGTGGTTTAACTTTGTGCATTTAAAGAGAGAGTAAACCATTAGCCAAAATGAAAGTTCTTTCATTCCTTCCCACTGGCCAAATCTCATCCCAATATGTACACTGCCCACCTCTAAGCCAGACATCTCAGAAGCCAGAATTCATCCTTTTTGCTGCTGACCCATCAGAAGGTAAACCAAGATGAACAGCCATTATAGAAGATACAAAACACAAGAAAGTACCAATGGTGTAGGACTTGATTATTTTTCTACAGAGTGGAGGGTTTCACCTTGGAAAAGGGGATATGAGAGTATAAATTAGAATTAGTTTCAGCTGTGAGAACAGAATTTCCAAACAACAATGACTTAAATAAGATAAAAGATTCTCCTTTCTTTCTCTCTCTCTTTCTCTTTCTCCCCCATGTTCAAGAAGTCTGGAGGCAGCTAGAGCAAGGTTGATGAATACATCATAGGGGTAGAAAAGCAAGCTCCTTCTCTATGCTGCTCTGCCATGGGTAATGTCCATTTCCAAGATAACTTCCTGGTCAAAGTGGTTGCTGGATCCCCAGTTATTGCCTCTGCCTTCCAGTCAGTAGAAAGGAAAAAGGAGAGAAGAAAAGCACCTGTTCCTCCATTTAAGGACACAGTGTAGAAGCTGCACACACACACTTCTGCTAACATCCCATTATCCAAAAGTAAAAAGTCACACCTGGCTGCAAGAGAGGCTGGGAAATGTAGTTTTTATTTTATTAAATGTATAGATAAAAATTAGGTACCTATAGATGGAGGATATATCTTTACTAGTGGATGACAGACAGCCTCTGACACAGGTGTGGTGACATGAAAACACATCCCATTTGCCCATTCAAGAGAGGACTTACTGCCCAGATGTTGGGGCAGTCTGCAGCTCAGTGCCTACAGGTTGGCCTCAGCAACAGAGAGCCTCTGAGCCACTTGGCCCAAGGGCTTGCTCACATTCAGTGGCTGAAATGGGGACATAGAGGCTGGCCTTTTTGTCCAGGGTGGGACAACTTGGACACGTCATTTTAGCTTCAGAGCCGCCCCCCAGAAGGTTGGCTGAGGTCACCATTGAGAAACTCTTAATTTCTGTTTCTCCTTCATCCTAATCCTGCTCCCACTCCCTCTCTTTCACAGCTGTGGATCTCAAGTGTACTATCTAATAAACATCCTGTGCCCTAAACTCTGCTTCCCAGGAATCTAATTTGCAATAGTAGGGGAAAGAGGACATAAAGAGGAAAAGCTATAGGAAGTAAGGAGAGAAAAGAAAGAGGAAGGAAGTAGGTAAGTCCATGAGGGACACTATTAGGGTTCTCCAGAAAAAATAGAACCTGATATGCATGTGTGTGTGTGTGTGTGCATGCACACACACATAAATACAAAGAGATTTATATTAAGGAGTTGGCTCACACAAGTCAGAGGCTGGTGAGTCCCAAATTTGCAATGTGGGCCAGTAGGCTTGAGACTCAGGAGAGCTAATGGTACATATGAAGTCCAAAAGCAGTCTGCTGAAGAATTCCCTTTTGCTCAGGGGGCCTGGTCTTTTTTGTTCTACTTTGGCTTTCCACTGATTAAATGAGGCCCACCCATATTATGGAGAGCAATTTGCTTACTCAAAGTTCAGAGATTTAAATGCTATCTCATCTAAAGATGAACTTCAAGGAGACACATAAAATTAACTATCAGAGACACTCTCTCAAGGCTCAGAAAACTCCCTTTTGGAACCTCATGGATCTCCCCTTCATCCCCTCCCCCCGCCAACACATACACACACAGTCCCCTTAATCCTCTCCCCTCCAGCACATACACACACATGCACACATGCACGCACGCACACACGCACACACGTACACATACAGGCCTAGAGTAGTACAAGAAAGCAAGTTGCCTGATTTCAGAATCTCATCCTTTGCCCTGTAAAGCTATAAGACTTTACAGAAACCTTGGGTGAACCCCAAGAAAGGTGAGACTTTGGAATACAAAAACAAAAAAAAAACAAAAACAAAAAAACCAAAAACAAAAAGAGGAGTCTCTCTCTCCATTCAGGACAGAGGTGGCAGCAGTTATTTAGTGGGTTACTGGACCATGGAGCATGTAAGTACAAATAAGCAAGCCAAGAAAGTTCATTCTTCTCTACTTTTCATACCCAGGTTAAAACAGAAAAGAAGAGCCCACCACTGAGGTTTCAGCAGGAGAGGGCTGAGCTGCCCCCAGCACATCCTCCTGAGTAAGGGCTAGTCTAACACCATCCCTGCTTCACATCTTTTTACTCTTAGTTGTCCTCTCATAATTCCTTTTTGTTCCACATAGATCTAAGTGCATTTTATAGTCATTTTTGTCTTTTCAGCTAGATTTCTGGCAACCCAACTGCAGTGACGATTTCTACTCTTTAATACGCACCTACAAGGGCCAGGATGCTTCATCTTCTTATGTGCCTTCAAAAAGGTCAGGGCCAAAATTAGAAACAGATGATACCAGAAAGGATGTTAGTAATATGTTGCCATAAATTCCCTGTCCAAAATATCTATATATTTTATAAACGACAGTGGGATTTTAAAAAAAGTCAATTACTTGTCCTCCACTCTTTGTTAGAATATATAAAAAATACAATAAAAGAAACTTAGAAGACTCTGAAGATATTTTGGAACTTGGCAGGCTTGTACTGATTCAAAAGCCCAGTCCTCCTGGGAAACCGAGACCCAGAAAAATAACATGATTTGTCCACAGTCAAACACCTAGTTAGCTGTTGAGCTGGGTTTTGAATATCTTCATGCTTAAGATATGTTATAAACATTACTCAGGTTTTCTTGGCTTTTTCTTTTTAGCAAAACTGTCATTTTCACAAAACAATATCACATGCAAATGGGACTTTCCAGTGTTTGCTAATGTATTGGAACCCTACCTTTTTTCTCATTGCATCCACAATGGGGCCATCAGTGCCCCTGCCAGACATAGAGCAGAAAGAGAATTCTGCTAATGCTTCCTGGGGTCAGCCAAAATTGCCCCAACCTTTAGGGATTTGCAATACCTGACATTTTATTAGATTATATGATAGTCATCTCTCCCCACCCCAAGCCCCTATGAAAAGTGCAATCAGGCACATGAAAATGGCTTTCTAAAAAAGAAGTGTAACTAACATACCTCCTCAAGATAATTCAGCTATGCTTCTGATGTTTCAAACCAACAGAGGCCCTTGCATCCCCTCCCACCAGGAAAATGAATAATACATGAGGATTTTCAGGAATTGCTAGAAGTATGATACCCGCCCTTTCCAGATTTCCCGGAAGAATCCTGATTTCTTTCTGACAAATAAGTTCATTAAGCACGTAATAAAATTTGCTTTGATTTTTAGACCTCTGTAAAGGTTTCATGTCCATCAAACTGTTCATCGGAAAAAAATAACCCTGTGTTGGACCTTTCATCCTGATGGTTTGTTGTAACCTAATGTAAAGAATGAAATGGACAATGAGAAAGCAGTCTGAGCACCAGCATGCAGGCCTGGTCTCTGGTTCCTCCCATCTCTCTACCCCAGCCCTCAGGTCACAGAAGGCACAAGGGCAAACACCTACATTCCACTCCAGCACACGACTATGGGGAGCATTCTGCTTTCTTCCCACAAAGTAAATTTCATTTTGCCTTTTGCAGATGAATCTGATTCATTTCTTCTTCTAGGCTTACATGATGACCTGCTATAGGCCACAAACTGAGTCACTAGTGCTGAACTGCCAGATGTGCCCATGTTGAACATTCAGAAGTTGTACAAAACTCTAAACCCACAAAAGCAACTTGACAGCAGGGCCCAGACCAGATCAGCCACAAAGGGGGTCTCACCGCTGTTGCATCAACCATTTTCCCTGAACCTTGCCCAGCTCTTCTAGCCAGCTTCTCCTTTCATTCTTCCGGCCTTTCCATCTTTCCCTCTCTCTCTCCAGCCCTGCATTTCCAGTTTGGTCAAACCTGAGTTTAATATGCAAGTACCATTTGCTCTCTTCCTCAAGGCTGCTGCCGCTTTCTAGCTATAAGAGTTAAGTATCTCATCAACAATCCCTAGCCAGAGCGTGCTGTGTTCCCCACCCTTCTTTCCTGTCACCTTCCGATTCATTTCCTGTAAGCAGTGACCCTTTCTTGAGAACATTAATTAGCCATGATGCTTTTTTTTTTTTATTAGAATTCTAGGAAAGTGATATCCATATGACTCACACTTCTGCAGCTTAAAACAGTATTTACTATATTTGAGGCTAGATGCTTACTGTATGGATTTACAACCATCTGTAACAATTCTGGGAAAGAAAAAAATCAGCATTACCAATTCTTAATGGGACTTTGCCATATCACTAAAATCCTGAGTGAAAACATATGGGATATAGTATCTTTAAATGATCTCATAAATGTCTTTATTTGGGAATACAACAGCTTTTCTTTATAATGTTAGCTTTAAAAATAAAGTTAACACCACCCTTAGAAATTATATTCTACCATTCGCTGCTTAATAAGAGAATGATTTTACAATTTATATTGTTACCTATCTAAGAGGCTTTATAAACTTATATGATCATGAGCTTGTTAAATAAACCATGTAAATTTATGTGGACCAGGGTCTAAATTAATTCAGGACTAAATAAATCAAACTCTAGCTAGCCCATGATTTAATTAAAAATTGAAAATATGACTCAAGGCACTTAAGTTTACTGATGTTTACTGCCAAAAAAAGCATCATTGCTGTGACACAGATAAATGTAAGAAGGGCTGATAGATTTTTCAAGGATTAAACAGACAGATGTATCAAGATAGACATGGCATTGTAAGAGTTCCTATAATTGCTCAAATAAATGTCTTTAGTACAGCTTCAGAATAAGTAAACTCACAATGTAGTTATGAAAATTCATAGGTATACATTTTTATTTTCAGCTTTTCTCCCTCCAATTTTGGGTTTTTGTTTCTCTTTACACACACACACACACACACACACACACACCACATGTACATATGTATGTGTGTATATATATATATATATATATATATATACATACACATATATATATAAATTTTTCCAAATTATTTTCATTCCTGTTTTCACTTTCTATATATTACTTTTTTTATAAAGTATTTCTTCCCTTTTCTGAAACATATTGTATTAGTGGCAGCCCTATTTGTATCTCAGGTGTTTGTGCAGTTTGACTTCTCATAAGGCTTCCTTCCTAGAATATATAGAGATGATCTTCCACTTGGCTGAGACCTCTCTTCAGCCTTGTGTCCCCAGCAAGGACCTGTGACCACTGTCGGGTGCCCTTAGACATAAAGCAGATTTCAGGGAAGGGCAAGTAGGGCAGAAATGTATTGGAACCAAAACCAGGACACATGAGCAGGCTAGTATGTATGTACATATGGAGATGTTGGGACAGTATTTCAATACCTGGAACCTTAGGGGAACAGAGACCTGCATCTCACTCCCAAGTTCTAAAGGGCGCAGGTAAGAGAGCAAGCTGTGGCCCCACAAAGATAAGTAGGTGACGTTTGTCTCCGTTCTAGCTCCTACCTCTGGCTTCTGCACAGCCCACCAGCTCCACCCCACCCCACCCGTGACTGGCTCCCCGTGAGATTCTCTCTGAGCAGTGCCATTGTGCAGTGGATTTTTTTCTCCAGCTTTTCCAATTAAAACCTTTCCATTGCATTTGTGTTTAAGGAGTGCCTTTAATGCCTTTAGGCAAGGGGAGTTTCAGGCCTTGTGGGGAGCGGGAATTCTCTTTTAAGTAAAAAGGGCCTTAGGTGTCCTCCAGACTACACAGGTCTTCTTTAACCTGTGCTCCACATCCCCTGCACCCCACCCCAACCCCAACAGGACCTTCTATTCCTCTACAACAAGCTGGCTCCAGGAGCTGCAGGAATGGAGAAAGGTCGTCCCAGTCCCCATGGAGCCTGGGAAACACTGGGATCTTACGGGAGGACACGTGTCGGGATTTCCCCACGTGCTGACCATACTTAGGAGATTGGGAGGGAGCCGGTATAAACCTTTGAATTGCTGTCCCTTCTTTTCATTCTTCAACACAAACTTGGTCCTTCCTCCACAGATTTTTAAACGACTTTTGGGAGACTCAGAAATAAACACAATATTTAGGTTTAAGATCCCCCAGAATTCTCAAGAATAGCCAAAACCCGGGGCCTAAAACGCCCCTCACTGCCAACTGTGATCACACAGGAAGGAAAGGGGTAAAAAAAAGGAAACAGTTCCTGAAATGACAGAGGCCAGAGCCTTGGCAAATGGATCTTACCTCCTGTCAGTAGGATCCCTGACTAACTCTTGAGGAGAACCGCAGCTGAAGGCTTCTTCCTTCTCTTCATGCCTAGCTGCCCACAGAATGTGGCCACCTGGTGAGCAGAGGAAGGCTCATGAATTAGCCTACAGCGCCACCTAGCAAAACCAGAAGGTACTATAGAAACTCTGAGCTGGAGGTTTTGTTGGGTTTTTTGTTGTTTTTTTTCCACAAGGGGTTTTCCATTTCATTCACACAGTTCTGGGAAATGGATTTTGTGTAAAACCTTTCTTGTACATAATGAAAAACATCTATTAGCATCTAACGAGAAAATCTAGCCCAAAGGCAATTGTAATCAAAACTTACGAGGATAGTTAGCTCTTTAAACTTGCATTTGTTTCCCCCTTGTAACATGGTGACTATGCAGTTCTTATTTAAAGAAGAACTTGATTCTGTCTAAAGTTATGGGTTTTGAAATTGACAAAAAGCTGTAATTTCTCCTGCTTTCTTTTCCTTTTCAAATTTTCTCTCCCAGGTCAGATTTACATCTGAATGATGCCAAGAAGTCCTGAGGGGGACAGAGGCTCACTGAGGACGGGTTCTATAGGCAAACTTAAGTAGAGTTCAGTCAAGGCACATTCTGACAACTATCTGATGTTGCTGTGTCCCTTTGGGTTCAGGAAAGTGAGATGAGGTGAGCCTGGTGAGGAAACACTTGCCATGCATGCATGATGAAACTGGAGCTTAGCAAGAGATCCGGATACATGGATTCTTCCACAAGGTCTCCCCTCTTTGGTTTCTTTCAAAATCCAGTGCTCCAGGTTTTCATGAATCCTACTGAATAAGTAACATAATTTGCCATGTTAAACATTTGATTCATCCTGAGATAGTTCTTCAGAGACAATTATGAGAAATAAAGTATGTTCAAAAAGCTTGTTTTTTATAAAGTGTAAAAGAGGGGCTGCATGGATTTTAATTTGAATAGACGTCAGGCACAAAATGGAGGTCCCTCTTGATGTAAAAGACTATGAGATTTTTGGTCTGCTTTTAGGATCTCTGCTCCATTAGAGACTTCTTCCCCTAATTGCTCTACAGTCATCTAGTTGAGTCCAGAAAGTCTCAATATGAGAAATTTGTTTCAATTATTATGAAAAGAAATGTCACTTTACCAACTGCTTCTCTTAAGCTCTGAAGCTCTGCATGAAGAATAATGTTTCCTTGCCCAATGCAAGTAAAAGTAACTAACTTTCAAGACACTCATGTCCTAGATTATTTTATAATAGAGTAATCTAGATCTTTCTGGGCTGCATACCCAGTGAATCTCTGGCTGTACAAGCTGAATTATTAGAGATACATATATATTGAGGAAGTGAAATCAATGCTGAATTTCCTTTGCCTTTCTTTATCATTATTTAGTGTATAATCATACTTAATCTATATTAATGTTAGCAATACAAATAGAACGAAAAAATTGACTTCCTCCTCCTCTGCTTCTGAAAATTCCAGTTGAGAAAACTTGATTAGAGAATCATTATTTCAGCAATGGAGGATAACTATGTTTTAAATAAAAATCAATATATGTTTAAGGAAGCCTTACTTCTGTAAGTCCTTCTTAAAGATGTATTTGAGTACTTTTCTATTTGTGAGATTATGTAGTATGTGGAAATTCAGAAAACATATGTTCATGTTTTATTAGACTGTAAGTTCCTTGAGTGCAAGGATCCTGCCCCGTCACTCAATGCCCCCAAACAACTGTAAACTGTTACATAACTTTGGATTAAAAAGCTAACCAATTTGAAAAGTGTTGCCTCTTCTGAATCATATTAATATGATTAAGAGTCAGATATTATTAGTCAACTGGATTGACACTGTAGTTAAATGAAAACAAGTCTTAACTTTTGGAACATCTGTTAAGGGTCAGCCTCTGTGTATTGTCATTGACTTTGGGCCATTATTGTCTTCAATGTCTCACAAGAATCAAATTACAACACAACATTAGGAACAGACTATTTCTTAGAAAGTGGCAAACTGATGTCTTTTCCCGCAAGGTGAGTGCCTGAAGAATTTACCAGAAAGCCTTTGACACAATGAGTAATGCCAACGAAACAGCACTTTATCTTCAAAAGACACAGAATACACATCAAATACAAGACTTTTAAAGGTGATGTCAAAGTGCAATGCTTCCTTGAGTTTCACTGACCAAGACAAATGAGGTTGCGCTCAGGCTCTGGTGGTGGGGAAAGTGGCTTGACAGGTTTCATATGCATTGCATCTCTAGGCTTCATGTGGCTTTTTTTTATTTAGTCCTAACTGAACTTCAAAAAAAAATTATTATTAATTTAATCTAAGAGCAGAGTAGTCTACACTCTTCATTTTTTATGTATATTCTGCAGCCATATTGCATAATTTCACATTCTCATATGAAAATGGTCAATAGTCCTTAATGTAAAACTCTTACTATCTCATTATAGATGAGGAGACATGAAAAGATGTAAAAGGCTGTTTTGACGTCTATATTATGTAGCATTTGCCTCCAGGTCTAGTTGCAATGTTTCGTACTAGGCAAACCCAGAAATAAAATCTTCATTGGTTTATAGTGATGTTTTTATATAATAGCAATTGAGATCCCTGACGGCTTCTAATTTAGGGAACAGCTCTTTATAAGTGAAAACTCTATTAGTAGCAATTTGAGCACAGGATCTCCTTTCTTATTGTTATCAGACAGTGATATATTGGAGCTGGGGTAAAAATCAATGGCTTTCTATACCTCCATAGTGAACCTACTTCCTGCCTCTTATATGTACCAATGTCCGTCCTAATGAGGTGTAATGCTGTACAAATGATTTATTTGTCTGTAAAATGTGATCAAGTATATACACACATACACACATACATGTGAAGATACACTTTTAGTTCAATATAATTCAAATCAAAATTCCCCTGGGTTTTGCAGAAGTTTGGCAAGCTGAATCCAAAATGTATATGAAAGAGCAAAGGACCAAGAATAGACAAGACACTCAAAAAGAAGAACTACATGGGAAAACCTGTTTTCCAGATACTATATTATTCTAGGTCTAAAGCAATTAAGATAGTGGAGTATTGGTGAGGAAACACAGACAGGCCAGTGCAGCAGAATACAGAGCCCAGAAACAAGTCTACACGTATATAGAAATCTGGCTTTTTGTTTCTAGAGCTGATGTTGCAGATGACTGAGGGAAACATAAATTTTTTTCAATATATGGGTGTGGGGAAAATGAATTACCCATATATTTCAAAAATAAAATTGAACACATCACATCACACATAAAAGCCAACTTCTATTGTATTAAAAAGTTAAATGTAAATGTAGAATTATAAAATTTATTAAAGATTAATAAGTGGAATAATTTTGATTGTTTTATAAAGATATCTTTGAAAAATATATGCCATAAATTAAATAATTCTTAAAATGAGGTCAACTATATTAAAATTAAAAGTTTATTAAAGTTACTTAAAGGACACTATACTAAAAGAAAACGGTAAGTTAGAAACTTATTTGCAACACAAAGAACAAATGTCCAGAATATATAAAAAATTTCCATAAATCAGTAAAGACGATCTAACTGATAAAATGACCAGAAGTGTAAAATGTGTATTTCACAGAAAAAAAAATGGACAAACGTACATAGAAAATGTTCAATCTTCTTAGAACTTATTTTTAAAAACACGCAAATTAAAACCACACACAACAATCATATATCATTTTATACTCATCATACATACAAGAAGTAAGAATCCTGACAAATATCTAATGTCACTGAGAATGTACAGCAATAGTTACAACACTTTGGAAAATAATTTGGCATAAACTAGTAAATAAGAAAACAGCTAAATTTTCTGACCCAGTAATCCCACCCCAATAAATAGTCCCTAGATAAACTTGTATTGTGTGCTAGGAGACATGCAGAAGAATGTTTATAGCAGCACAATTTGTTTATAATTAGTAAAAAGAAAAACTAAAACCAGACCAAATGTTAATAAACAATATAATAGATAAATTGTGGTGTTTTCACAATGAATATATCAATGAACAAATCAAAAAGCTACACACAACAGATGGAATTCAGAAAGGAAATGTTGAGTAAAATAGCAAGGAGTAAAATAATATATGCAGAATGATTTCCTATTTATTTAATATTCAAGAACATCCAAAACTAAACAATATATCCTTTGGGGATAAAAATATATCAAGTAAAACTATAAAGAAAAGCAAAAAGATGATGTCAACAAAAATTCAAGTAATATCAAATATCTCTCATGGAGAGAGAGAGGGAAGTTGGGACGGAGTGCTTTGAAGACCTCCACAATAATGATGATGCTTTCTTAAAGTGGATGGTTGGTAATGGATCTCTGTCGTGTTGTTTAAACTCCTTTAACTTTTTAAGCTTTTTATTCTGCAACAATTTTATACTCATACAGAAATTCAAAAAGAGCACAATGAATTCTTATGCATCTTTCATCCAGCTTGCCCAAAAACCAAAACCAGGAAATTGACCTTGGTGCTAATACTATAAGCTAAACTGCAGACCTTATTCAGATTTCACTAGTATTAACATTTACTATTTGTGTGTGTGTGTGTGTGTGTGTGTGTGTGTAGTTTTATCAAGTTTTATTCCATGTACAGATTTTTGTAATCACTACCACATTCAAGATACAGAACTGTTCCATCACAAAACTTGGTAGTCACAGCCTCTCCCCAACTCTAACCTCTGGCAACCACTTGTCTGCTTTTATCACTATTATTTTGTTAACTTATTCATATTCTTACTGTTCTTTTATTGCTATTTAATTTTTTTTAAAAAAACTCAGTTTTGGAAGGGAAAAATGGTTAGCACATATAAAGGTGATTCCCACCATCTATCCTTAGCTCATGTGGTGAAATTTCCCTAGGCTTGCTGAATTGCAGGGCACTTCATGTTCACAACTCACCTCACTCACCCTGCTCCCAAGGGAACAATGGGAAAGATAGAATAAGTACACTTTTTCTCCTCTTTAGAGGGTCATCTAGATGGAATCAGAAGATCACTCTGTCTTCCCAACCTGCCCCTTCCATTGACCTCAGGCCACTGCAACAGGGTAACAGCTTATGACAGTCTCTGCTTCAGAGGGTGATGTTAGCCCAGCATGGAGAAAGCTTACCAAACAAGTTAGACACAGACAGAGAAATTACAGATATACTGAGAGTCATTTGATTTTTACTGACAGCATGACGCCTAAATCATGCTGTACTGTTTTCATCTCTTTCCTCCAGACTAGCTGGTTCCCCCTGAAGCAGAGACCCTGAATCTCAAACTACAGTTTCCTGGCTGCTCCTCACACAGCCAGTTTAGTCTGAAGCCAAATGCTCTAATCCAGAGATCCCCAAGCACCAGGCTGCAGACCACTACTGGTCCTCGGCCTGTTAGAAACCGGGCCACACAGCAGGAGGTAAGTGATGAGCTCACGAGAGAAGCTTCATCCATATTTACAGCAGCTCTCCAGTGTTAGCATCACAGCCTCAGTTCCACATCAGATCATTAGCCATTAGATTCTCATAGGAGCACCGGTTCCTGGTGCCAAAAAGGTTGAGGACCGCTGCTCTATTTCATCTGAACTCCAGTCTCGTTGTTGCCTCTCCTGGAATCTATCCCACCTATTCTTTGATGTGCCTCCTTTCCTCCATCCAGCCTCCTGGGGGAATAAAACCCTCCTGTACCATATTTTTTATTTAAAAACAAACAAAAATGTTCCCCATTTGGGCCCTTGTAATTACCTTTGATGCTTACTGTATCTTTCAAACTTGGTTCAAAACTACCTCCACTCTCTCTTCCTTTTTCCCCCTGTTCTCCTCTTTCTAGTTAGGTGTATTTTGTCTCCATTTTATAATGCCCAATCAGACATGTATAGGCAGACTCTGTTTTTGCCACAATCAGTCAGCTCTTGAAATCTTCCTCATAAAGGGAATCGTATTTCCTTATAAAAACAATACCATATGTGAAGTTTGCATTCCTAAACAAACACCAAATATAAATAAATAAATTAACATGTATTCCTTAGGATATTACAATGTGATTTGAAATGGGGGTTGTGGATAAATAAATTTGGGAAACACTGGATTTAATAAAGTTAATCCCGAACTCCTGCCCTACAAGAATGCTTAGATTTTTTCTATGTGATCTATAGACCTTTTCAGAGGTAAGAAGGGAAAGGTTTCTATAGGCAGGCTACCTGAGTATAGAACCACCACCAAATTAAAGCATATATATGATATGGGCTCCCTTGCTCTTTACTCAAGTCTCTTCTAAAAGTGTTGATCATAAGAGCACTTCTCAATAAATGAGTTCCAGACAACTCAACCTGTGATAAGAGTCAAATAGCTCTATAGATCTTCTAATTAGAAAGAGCAGTGCCTTCCTTTCCATACATATGGAGGGAGAGAAAGAAGATTGAGAGAGCCAGAAAGAGATTGATTTTAAGGATTGACTCACATGATTGTGGGGGATGGCAAATCCTAAATCTGTAGACTGGAGATTCAGATAAGAGTTGCTGTTGCAGTCTTGGATATGAAGGCTGAAAATTTAGGCAGAATTTCCAGGTTGCAGTCCAGAGGCAGAATTCCTTCTTCTTGAGAGAACTCAGTCCTTGCTTTTAAGGCCTTCAACTGATTGGAAAAGGCCTATTCACTCCCATTATGAAAATTTTTCTTTACTCAAATTCTACTGATTTAAAAATACCTTCACAGCAACATTTAGACTGCTGTTTGACCTAGCCAAGTTGACACAAAATTAACAAACACACACATAAAATATACTTAGAGCATACAGTTGGTAGAGAATGGTGAAGAACAGTTCCAGAAGGGCAAACAGATAATAACCAGCTCCTAATATATATTACTTTTCCTCCTTTTTTAATGTCAACAAAATGTTGCTGCTACCAATCCAATGCCAACAGGAGTCCCCAATCTTGAGTGCAGTAAAAGGAAAAAGTTTATTCAGGGAAACTGATTGCAAACTGTGGAAACACAGCCTCCAGTAGAAACCTAAAGTTCGTTCCACTGAGACAAAGGGGAGGCCCAAATGGTCTATTTTGATGCAAATGAGGAATCCAAATTTACACCATCTGATTGTTCCAAATAGCTCTGTCCCAATTGGCTGAAATCTCAAGTTCTCATTGGTTGTTATGAAGTTGCTCTCATGGTCCACAAAGATGCAAACAAGTATGTAGATGAGATGTTCTAATTGGACGGGATAGGTTTCAGCCAGTTGGTCAAACTATGATTCCAAGAACTCCTTTATAAGGTTCCGCTCAGACAGCAGGAACACAGTATAGGAGGCTTGGCAGATTAGTCTGAGGGCTTTTCCAGGAAATACAGCATGCATATAAGGCCTCTGCTTGACTCTGATAATGAATTTGGGCCCTATTAACAACAAGGATTCCTTTTTGACAGATACATTTCATTTCTTCTCAGAGTCAACAAAACACAAACAGCAATCTGTTATACACAGCATTTGATACCTTGCTTTTTTAATGTTTTATGTCTTGTAGATATTTTCATATTATTATATGGCTTTCTCATTCTTCTTTTCTGATGTATTATATTCCATTTGTGGCTGCACAACAGTTTAATCAGTTCACTGCTTAAAAACATTTGTATTTTTCCCTGGTCTTTTGCATTTACAAACAATGTCACAGTGACTAACATACATCATGTGCATCTGTGCAGGGATGATAAGTTCCCTCAAGTATAATCAAGTAGACTGGGGAAATGAGTATAAACATGTTGTCAAATTGCCCTCTCTAGGGTCTCACCAATTTACACTCTTAACCAAAATATATGAAATGGCATGTCTCCGAATATAAAATATTGTTGAATTTTTGTATTTTTGTCAATCATCTAACTAAAACACAGTATTGCATTTTAAGTAGTATGGATATGAACTTATTGTATCAAGAATCTTAATAACAAAAGATTTTGCAATACAGATATGCAGAATGGGAAAGCAATGGGTCCAAAATTATGAGATTTTCTGAGTTTATTGCATGTAAAATGCTTAGCATAATGTTTGACACATGGTAAGTACTAAATAATTGTTCACTTTTTGGATATTTGATGCCTCCCAAAATAAAAACATGATGAATATGTCCATTAAAATGAAGAAATGAACATGATTTTAATAGGAAAAAAGTTATTAAAAAGTATGCTTCCTAAGAATCTTAATGAATATTCTCTAGATTTTTTTTACATAAAACATACAAAGGATATTATTTTGTGTATTCTTTTTGTGTAAAACAATATATAATTAAAATGTTGTCAATGCCCAATCCATGTGTCAACCCTTGTTTGGGGGTTCAAAAATGTCTCAGGGTCAGTAAAAAGATCAGTGGTTGCCAGGAGTTGGGAGTGTGAGGAGGAGATGAATAGGTGGTTCACAGAGGATTTTTAGGGGAGCGAAACTATTCTGTATGATGCTATAATGGTGGATATATGTCATTATACATTTTTCTAAAATCATAGAATGTACAACACCAAGAGTGAACGCTAATATAAACTATAGATTTTGGGAAATCTCTGTATCTTTTTCTCAATTTTGCTGCTCTATAAATAAAGTCTTTAAAAAAATTATCTACAGGATTGAGCTGTTAGCAGACTACTCATTCTCACCTCCCTTTAGAACAAATGAGAAGCCAAATCATCAGCATAACTTGAACTCTTTTGTGCCAACCCATGAGGTGTGGGAATTTTTCTCACAACTTCTTGTCTGAGGGTGGAGGCAAGTGAGAGGTGTTTCAGAATTACTGACAAGGGGCATGACTTTAAGTTATCCCTGTGGCCATGTACCTGGCTGTCCTTTGCTGAGATCTTGGGTATCATGGGGAGTACCTGGAGTCTCCTTTGTGTTAGTTCACATTTTAATAAAAATTTGGGCCAAGTTTCCTCTTTCTCTGCCTCATTTTAAATGGCTTTCCATAGAAAATCTGGCTTAGTGCTAACATTCCCATTATAAAGGAACTTTTTCCACTTACAGCAACACTTGCCTAAGAGAATGAAAACTAACCGTCGTGTTTGAACAAGACCAGTTCTAACCAGCTGAAGCTGAGAAGTCACCATCAACTTTTGAACCCAATTAAAGACCGTATTTTGACTAATGAGCAACAGGACTTGTTTTAACCAACTTTGCACAGACCTATGGGCTGGTTCTGTCCTAAATCGATTGCTGGCTTTCAATACTTGACTAGCATAATTCTCATGAGCCATTCCCCTTCTCTTCTCACTGTCATTTTAAAAGCAGACTCTTGCCTCAGACAACTACTCATTTCCTCATTGGCATGTGTACCTTTCTTTGTCTGAAAACTTAAGAGTCACAGGTTTGGGAATCTTTAGCTCTAGAGGTCTTTGATATTTGTCAATGCCATGTCTCCGTCCTACACATTTGACGTCCTGACTACATCCCCATATCTATCATAATTTTTCTCTGTAACCCATATTAGGGTCCCTCATAAAATTTAGTTTAACAAAAAGCAAAGCCCCAATAAGTTAAAAGCTATCCATTTTATAAAGAAACAGGCCTGAAAATGTTGAGACAGGCTTAGTGCAAAAGTTGGTTTTAAACTCATCAGTTTCCATTACAGAGGCATGAAAATTGAAGCTACGTTTGGAGTAAAGTCATTTACCTAGTGGCAAGAGAGTGTAAAGTAGCCCAGGAAATGCACACTGTGGACAGCTGCTAAGCATGGGCATTCTAGTAGAGTTCTCCCACCAGCCTGCCATCTGTGAGCCACTGCTAAAGCTGCTGCTGCCTAGCTTTGTGCAGCAGCTGAGATTGCAGGTATGAATCCCACTGTCTTCCAGGAAAACATGATACTCCATCTTTTTGGAAAAGCATTTGAATAATACCAATGGTGGCAGTCAAACTAGACCCAGAAGTCAGATGTGAGTCCCGCATGCAACTGCACCTGTTACACTGCACCACCACTCCCTCTGTGCCACCAATACACATTTCTCTCTGCTTGTCTCTGCCTCTCTCTAAAAAAAAGTCTAAGGAACGGACCTGCTCTTTGCTTCAAGCATGAGCAGTGAGTCTGGTCCTGCACCAGAAGCTCACCTTGCCTTCTTGGGCAGCCCCTTTAAACTTGCTCTCTTCTGCTCCCTCTTGCCCGAATAATATGAAGTGGAAAAGGGTTATAAAGCTTCTACTGTGCACAGTGGTCTGTAGAAGGCCCTCTGGGAAAGCCTCAGGAGGGTGATTCTAAATCTTGTTTCTGCCCCCAAGACACACTCCCAGAAATGCCAGTGGCTAAGTGAAGTGGGGTGTCTTGGGGGACTAGAATCCTAGAGAGAAACTGCATGTGTACTTAAAAGCCTCCCAGGATATTTTGATTGTGATTCTTCTCCCTTCTCCTTACTCGTCACTCCCCAACTCTCCTCCACAGAATGGGGGAAATGGACATACACAGGGAAGTGGGGAAAGACTTTGTGGCCAGAAAGGACCTCAGAGCCCATCCACGCCAGAGTTCACCAAAGAACTATTCACAGACCACTGATCATACACAACACAGTTTCAGGTGAGACCAGAATTAATGTTCTTACTTTAAAATTTTTTGAAACAATCACAAATTGACAGAAAAGTTGCAGGTACAGAAGGCAGAACTTTTTTTCTTAACCATCTGAAAGTCAGCAGTTCAGGGAATCTGAAGACTAAACACTGAATCTGTCAGTACCTGATCTTGGACTCGTCAACCTCCACAACTGTGACAAATAAATTTTGGCTGTTTGTAAACCCTAGTCTATGATACTCTATGATAGCAGCCCGAAGAGATTAAGGCAAGGTATTAAACAAGTATAGCAAAAGGCATGGTGTTAAAGTGGATAAGCAAGGCAGACATTTAGAAAATCCTAAGAAGACATATTTCTTCATTATGAAGGCACATGTCAACTTCTTCATAATTTCTGAGTGCCTATTTGCAACAAAGGTCAAATAATTTTAAAGCAAATTCAGAAAGAAGTATCTTGTTGCAGTGGAAATTTTCTGTGATGATATTTTTTTCATTAGTGGGCAAGCCACCAATGCTTAGGTCTGAAATGATAAAACTATTTATCAGCCTGAACCTTTCCAACTATATGCTCACACTCATACACCACCACTACCACCACCACCTTATTTTCAATGAGCCACTTGAAAAATGCTGATGGTAACAGTATTCAGTGTCTTAGAATTCAAACATTTGAAACTTGTTGGAGAGGCAACAATAGAATGCCACAGCAGAACACTTACAGTTTGATGGTTGGCAAGGGAAAACGCTGTAAAAGGGTATCTTAGTGTACAAGAAGAAAAGAAAGTTGATTTGCAGAAGAGGACATTTTGACTAAGATTGGAAAAAACGTAAGTTTGTCGAACGATAATTCCCTAGAAAATTATTCAAGAGCAGTAACAGGAAGAATTTAACAAACTGGCAACTGAGCAGAATGGGGAAACCGCTTGTTTTGAACTTAAAATAAAGAGGGTCAAACTCTTTCAATTAAAGTGAGTAGCTGAAGTGATATGTTCAGTGCCAAGTTTTATAGATTATTGCCTCTGTGGTTTACAGGTTCTGATACTTAGAGAAGACCAGGTTTATTGTGGTTAAACTACGTTACCAAAAAAGAAAACAATTAAATATTCTCTTTAATAGCAACGTATACATTACACTATTTTAACATATAATATCAATCTTGACAATGATGTTGGATCTTTTAAGGAATCCTTATCTTTTAAAGATGCATACTGAAATAATTATGGTTGAAATGACAGAATGTTTCAGATTTGCTTCAAAATCGTCCAATGGGAAGACATAAATTGTATAAGACTGTCTAGGAGTAGATCACTGTTTAAGCTGGATGGTGACTACATGGGGTTCCTTACAACATTTCTCTTTACTTTTGTATATATTTGAAATTTTTCCATAATACAAAGTGTTAAAAAATAAGATTAGATCCCCTGGATAAGAAGCTGGGAAATTGTGGTGATTTTGATGGTCGTATTGTCTAGAGGGTTGAATTAAATTCATCCCTCTGATGGGTGGCACATTGGACACCTTAAAAAGGTAAAAAACAAACAAACAAACAAACAAACAAACAAACAAAAAACTTGGGCACAGATTAAGGAGCCTTCAACACGCATCTTTACTTTGAAAAGTCCTGGGACATGGCTCCTTGTCAGCTTTCAGTGGGCAGCTCTCACGTGAGTTAAATGTTTTCCTGACTCAGCTTAAAAGTTAAGACCAATTTGGAAGAAGATAATTGTATAAGAAGAAACATATCTTTTTTTTTACTAGATTGTACAAAAAGAGCTTATCCCAAAGGTTTTATGTTTTCATCTGAAGCAATTATATATACTAGCAGAAACCTTGATTAAAGGTTTTTCCTATTTGGAAAGAATGCTCAAAATCAGATGCATTTCTAGGTGAAAATTCATTAGAATATCCATACTTTAACATTAAATTTGGGTGATTAATTTGAAATCTTAGTAAGATAATAAAAGTTATGTCAAGCTGTTGACTTTATATCTTTTTAAATAGCAAGGGAGACTGAATGTGTCTTTCCAGTAATACATCAATACTCATGCAAGACTTTTCTCTCCTTGTTTCTAATGGGGTTCTGTTTTCATCTACTGTAGTTCAAGTAGAGTAGAAAGTTCAAGAAGGAAAACCGTGAGACAGAAAATTGAAAATTAGATATAGGCTAGATCATCTAAGGTTTTAAATGTAAAATTTTGATCTATACTGAAGGAATCTGTAGTCATCCACACACACGAGTGCCCAGGCTCTCTATAGAATGTCTTTTCTCTGCAGAGGCCAGCTCAATCTTTTTAACCCTTCCAATTTCTTTTATTAAACAACAGGTAGGCCTTGGTTGTCTCTGCAGGCAGCCTGGGAAGCAGCATCAGCACAGAGAAATTGTCCCATAGGCAGCATCTGGAGCCGAAGAGAAATATTTATATAGGAAGTTAAATCAATTTGATTAATTTTTAGAAAATAGTAATCCCCCTTCTTCTCTCCCTGAAGGACAAGTATAATTCCCTACCCTATTGACTCTGGGCTTGACCAGGTATCTTGTTTTGGTCAACAAAATGTGAACAGATGTAATAAGAACAAGAATTTTGAATGTGCTTGCGTGGTTTGGCTTTTCTCTTCGGCTTCAGTGATCTGCCATGAGAATAACGTGTCCTGGGTAACTGTCAACCAAGGAGAATGTGAAGACACACAGAGCAAATCTGAACCCAATTAAAACCTAGCGACCAGAAGCCTGAAGCAGAGCTGTGAGCAATAAAATATAAAAGTTGTTGCAAATCACTTAACTTTGTGATGTTCTGCTGTGTAGGCTGAAGCAGAGCTGTGAGCAATAAAATATAAAAGTTGTTGCAAATCACTTAAGTTTGTGATGTTCTGTTATGCAGGCTGAAGAAGAGCTGTGAGCAATAAAATATAAAAGTTGTTGTTGCAAATCACTTAACTTTGTGATGTTCTGCTATGCAGTATCAGTGGCTGACTAACACAGAAATCATCTGCATACACAAGGAGACTGACATATGAGAGCAGATGCATTTTCTAAGGAAATTGTATAAAGTAGTGACTCTTAACCAACTTTAGGATTATGGACTTTCTTAAGAATCCAATAAATGTGTTGATGAGATTCTTCTGCAAGCTTCCTTGTATCTCCCTGTCTCTCCCCAGGTCTCCATGTGAGTCCATCTAATTGGCAGAATCTAAAACATGTCTGGATTGCTAGCTGCATGAGAGTATGGAATATGTAGCTTTTTAGCTTTCCAGCCTTTGAAACCCAGGAAGACGTTGCAATGGGACTTGTGTGAGCCATTCTACAACTTCTAGCATGCCATCATGAGTTTAGGGAGGAAATGTGAAGATAAAACTGGAGAGAATTAGAAGAATCTGGTGTCAAAGAAATTAGATGAGAGTATGAAATGAATTAAATTAAATGATGTAGAGAAACATCATGTGAAAATGTAAAGAATCTATTGAATTGAGCAATAACGATGTCCTTGGAGACAAGACAGGGGCTGCTTAACTGGAATAGTGAAAAGAAAGTAAAGACAATGAATCCTAAAAGCACTTTCCAGAACCTTGGCTGGGAAAGGGAAGGAAGGGATGTGGTTACCATCCATGTGTTCTGGTGTCACAGTGAATCATTCCTCACGGGTAAACTCGGTCCTCCACGGACTGACTAGAAATAGTCTCAATCTATTTTTCATTGTCTTCTCTTTGCCTCCTGAACCAGGGGTCTTATTCTTGAGTATCCCAAGTCTTCTTGTGAGCCAACACAAGTGACTCTCAGATTCTCTTTGCATTTTCTTGTCCGATTCCCGTAGCCCACAGAGGTGGGAAACTTCTCGGAAACTGTTGCTGTTGCTATGCAGCGCTCCGCTTCCTCCTTGTCCCACGCAGCCTGTATTTCATCACCTCCTAGAAAAGTCTGTCTCTCTTGCTCACCTTTTTCACCTACGATTCATATTCTCACATAATACTCTCAGACCTCAGACTCACAGTTTTCCCAGTCAAATCATTCTTGTCTTATGGGGTTAGCAAATGCTAATCTCTCCTTATTCATCTTCCCTTCTTCCTTTTAGTAAAAGGACCTCCAAGTTTTATCTAAGCCAAATTAGAGACTAATTTCTTGGCTTCTCAAGCAGCTAGATATGTCCATGTGATTACATCTGAACCAAGGGACTCTCACTGCCCCTTCCTCTGGGTGGAGAAAGGTGATGACTGGAACACTCTGAGAAACCATGAATTTGGCACGCCAGAGCTGCCCTATATACTCAGACTACTCACCTCTAGGCTGTTGAATTCAGATGAATTTAAGTTTTAGGTAAACTGCAGTGTTTTGTTTTAGACTGCACCTTAAGTAATACAATGTCCATAAGCTACGTCCTAGGTGGGCTTCACGATAACTACTGCATCTTTCTGGTCTGACATGCACAATTCGTTCTCTGCCTCCTATCAGTCTTCTCTGACTAGAACATTTGAAAATGTTTCTAATTTTGGCTTCACAAGTTTTGGAGAATTTGAGGCAAGAATGAACAGCACCTGGTAGAATTCTTCTGGAAGCTTTGTACCTTTAGAAACAATATAAATATTCTCCATAACCTTCTGGCACTGGCATCGGTTAGCTTGTAACAAATCCAGGCTTTACCACTGAATAGAAATGCTACTTAACCTTTCATATATTTATATTTATATTATATTTATATTATATTATAAATTTATATTTATATTATAAATATATAAATATAAATATAAATATGTGTATATTTATATATAAATATTTGTGTGTGTATGTGTGTATATGTATATATATATATATATATATATATATAGTAATGCTTTCTTAACCTTAAAAATGTGAATGATAATTATACTAGCCTCCAAAAGTTGCTATGACAATAGTTTTAAGTGGTTATACTTAAATAATCTTACTTTTGCCAATTTTAGGAGAAAATACAATCATGCGAACCCATGCTTAGGCTACTTCCCAGATCTTGGAAAAGTCTGTCATTAGCTTCACAGTAAATCCACCTCTGCCTACCTTCCAGGGTCATTAGAGGATGACACAAGATAGAGCTGGGACCAATAACACATAAGGCACCTTTGTACTTACTACACAAGGGTGACCCCTCCAGACTGATGTGGAGCTCAGGGTTTGGCTAGTGGAACAAGGCTAGATATTAGCCCTCATTTTTCTCCTCGGCTGGGTGCCTTTGACATTGCAAAAACTCAAGACTGCTGATACATCTGTGCAGTTAGTATACTCCACCAATGTGCCCAACCAACAGGGAACTAAACTCAAGTCCTCTTCTCTTGCCAAGTTGTATGTCTCAGCATGCAGGTGCCTGAGAATAGGGCACTTTGGGCTTCCCACAAAGGCTCTGTCTCTCTGCTAAGCTCTGCATTCATACTTCGCTATTGTGCAAAGCTGTGGGTGGCCCAGCATATTACACTAGTGCATGATATCTGACACACAGTATGCACTCTGAAAATACGAATGTTGCTTTTTTGCCCCCCACCCCATTCTTTCCTACCAGTGTAACCTTTCCTTATTTGCTCGATCTTGTAAAACTCAAGGTCATTTAAAAAGTTAATTTGCATATTTTTAAGAAAGCAATTGGAAACCTAAGTTGCTCCATGGAATTGCTTTACTAGTGTGTCCCTGTGTTTTTTTTTTTGGGGGGGGTCTATACAAGACAACATATTTGTGGATTTTGCCATGTTCCTTAACTCTCTGCATTGGTGCACTAATGGGAAGGAATATGGAGCTGCACCAACCAAAGAACACCCAAATCTCATTTGGGGCATATGCAAGCCTGAGGGCTGCTCCTGACTAGTATCAGAACGTTGGGGTGGGGGTGGAAGTGAGGGTGGGGGAAAGCCAAGCATCAATGCCCTACAATGTCAGACTTTCTCTTTGGCCCTACGGTGGAAAGACTTGAAGAAAATTCCTTAAGGAGCCTGTTTTCTAAAAAGCCGCCACTAGAGGGCTCTTTAGTGTCTCCCTCAGGCTGTCTTGTGAGCGGACAGGTTCGTGAGTGGCTTTGACCTGCCTCCGCAGGCCTGATGAGGGACTGAGTTCTATCTCATTGGTTGGGATATGAAGGTGGACAGCAGGACAGCAGAAGCTTTACTTACCCACCCACTTTATTTCTGCTGAGTGAGTTATCCTGAGGCAAAGGAGAATCTTAGAAACTTAATTTCTCCATCAAAGTAAACATACATTAATATAAAGGCTGACTAATTTAATTTAAACTCCCATCCAGAGCATTTGAGAATTAACGATGGAGCCACACCCTCATTAACATTGGACATGATCAATCTTGTAAATTTTCCTAACATAATGGATTAAAAATATATGTCAAGCAACTGTTTTTAATGAGCTCCTGTATTTTGTCTGTACTTATCCTGTCAAACATCTTTGCTCTATATGGGTATTAATAAATGATATGTAAATATTTTTTAATCCATAAAGTCTCCCTGTTCAAAGTAAATATGGATTCATCTAGCCCTTTCCTACTGGAAGAGCCAGTGACCTTGGCTCAGCCCTCACTCTATTCCAAACACACTGTGGTCATCTTCTCAGGAGACCGGCATCCACTGTGCTCCCACCCAGCCCAGTGGGCTAGGTACTCCTGTGCCTGCAGCTCTGTGAAGCCAGCTTCTGAAACTGTTGCCAGGTGCCATGAGCCAGAATTCTCGGACTACTGCTGCAACTCCAACTGCTCAGAACCTGTCTGTCTGTCTGTCTGTTCATGCTAGCCTTCTAAACGACACGTGTGCCCATGTATACAGCACTTCAGACCAGTGTCTCATTTGTTGTTGTTGTCGTCGTTAATCATTAAGAGGTGTATTTTAATTTTTTTAACCAAATATATATTTGTATTAATAAAAATTTAAACAATTCAAAGGGTAAAAGATCAAAAGGATAGAGTTAAAACTCTTCCTTCTGTCTCTCAGTCATCTCGTTCTCTTCTTCAGAGGCAATTAATTTTGTTTCTTCTATATCTTTATAGAGAAATTATAATTGATTATAAATTGAGTCTAACAACCAAAATAAATAATAAATGAAGTTCCTTCTCAATCAAGTAAGTCATTCTTTGATTTTTAAAATTATTACTTTTAATAATCAAAACACATGATAAAAAACTAATCTGCACAGATAAGTCTAAAATGAAAAGGACAAGCTTCCCTTATACACATCCCCATTCTCGCCCTTCTCCCCAAGAGCAACCAGTTACCAATTTCTTACAATCCTACTCAAAACATGCTTATGTATATTCCATAAACATTAACGAATTAGTAGAAGCACAGACATACCAAATACATATTTCTGGCTCTTACTTTTTTTCACTTAATTGTATATCTTGGACATAGTCCCACAGCAGCACATACAGATAATCTTCCTTCTTTTGAAAAGATGGATCACAAAGAGATCTTTAGGTTGTTACTAGTTTGTTGCTATTACAAACAATTTTCTTTTTTTTCTGCCATCTCCCCCTTCACCCACAATGTTTTTCTAATGAGGACCTTGTGTGTGTGTGTGTGCGTGTATGTATTACAATTTTGCACCTATAAATGTAAGTGTAAATTTTCAGTCAAGTAAATATTTTTTTTTCTTTCTCCAAAGAACAGGGGGAGATTTTGAAAAAAAATTGTCTATTGTCATCTTTAAAAAAAAAAAAACATTTACACTTTCATCTTGAGGTATGTTCCAACAAAGACAAGTTCTTAGAATTATTTTTGCTACAAGATCTAATAACATTGATTTAATAACACTTCTCTCCTTCTTTGGTGTTCTATCTTATTCTAGTGTAGCTTGATTATTTTGTATTGAATTTGAATGAACATTTCTCCCTGGCTTGTTCCCCACAAAAAGCCTTGGGGGTGTGGAAATTACCTGAGCACTATTCCAAACTGACTAAGCATCATTTGATAATATGTTAATGGACAAAATAATTGCGGTTGTGTTAGAACTGGATGAAAGAGACTACATTTAAGAAGCTAAGATTGAAGGTAAAAGTGAGTGCCTTTAGGAAGTTCGCATTTCAATCTGGATAAAATTAATTTAAGCACAAATGGAATCAGAAAGATAAAGATACAGTTTACTGTAACTCCCTCCAATAAATTTTGTTTTTTAGCATTTGAAGAAAATTCAGAGGAAACTGAAAGACAAGTAAACAGTAAAAATTAAGGGTATGTATTGTAATCCATAGAGCAGACATCAAAAAATCCTGCAAAGAAGAATAACAAAAAAACAAAATGCAAATTAAAATAAAATTTTAAAAAATTTATATAACAAAAAAAGAGGCATGAAAGAAGTAGAACAACAACAAAAGAAACAAAACAGAAAACATATAGTAAAATGGTAGGTTAAATCCAACCATATAAAAATTGCTTTGACTATAAGTATGCTAAATATTCCCTATCACATTAAAATGCAGAGAAGGTCAGAATAAACTTTTTAAAAAGTCCCAACCAATATGTCGTCTATAAGAGATGCTGTTTAAATACAACTATGAACATTTCTATATCAAGCTTAGCAAACAGTTTTAAAAAGTCCCTAAAATTCCTATCTAATTGTTCCCCAAAGTACTTCCCCCTCACTGTATCGATGTTCTGTTCTTTAGCATTAGCCACCACATTCATATTTATTAATTCCCATAACCACAGGCCAAGAGAATAAAAGCAACTATGCAAACAAACACATATTCAACATTCTCCCTAAGGCCCGTGGGGAGAAAAAAAGTAAAAGATCCAAAAAAATTCTTCCCATTGTCTGGTTTCTGATGATTTATGGAACAAGTGGTGAATACAATTAAAATATGCAGGGAGAGCGAGGTATATGTGAAATCAATCTATCAATCAATAAATCAATCTTCAAGTTATATCTAGTTCAAGCAAGAAACTCCTGTACGACTACTAAGGATGACGTTATCCCTTAAATTCACTTAATAGATACTGGAAAAAAAAGCAATTCATAATGAAGTAATTACAGGGAATCCCCTAAAATCATAAAATGTAAGTTTCATGAGGCCCTCTAATACTCAGCAATTGCTGGTTCCCTTTTTGTTTTCTTTTTTGGATATTTGGAAGTGATAGATATCTCTAAACTAATCAAACTTTATGATACATTTTAGACTAAAATTTTTTCAGAAGCCTTCTTTAGTTTTTCATAGTACAAGAATATATTTACAAAATAATGTTTTAATTTCATGAAGTTTTCTTAGAAACAATGCCAGTACCACCAATAATCATAATCACAGCAGCACACTTTAAGACCTAAAAGTGAATCTTTAAAATATCAAATGTGATAATATACCAAAAAATAGAGAATTCTTATCCATAAGGGTAATTGTAAATCATCATCTATTACTTACTTGATGACGCCACTTTCTTCAGAAAACACCCAATTCCTTCAAACTTCATCAGTTTGGTTACCAAATACTGCGAAATATATAATTATAGATGTTTTTATTAGTTGAATAAAAAGACTCATAATTAGATTTCACAATTTATATAACTGAGTTCCTATATCTGCACTTATGCCTATACCTTTATCTATATCTCTATATAATATTGCATATAATGTTATAATGACAGTTATTGAACTATTTTTCCTCTGAGAAGTTGAATAGGATAAGGGTACTTTCCACTCATGCCTCCCCATGAAAGATTTTCTGATGGAAGATGAAGGCTGAGGGAGGATGGGTCAAGGATCATTCCCAAGTGTTTCGATTTGGTATCTAAATGAAAGACTGTCCCATTCATTTAATATGAGAATCAAATGGAGAAAAGTAGGGTTTGAATCCGGACATATTGATTTTAATGTACAAAGGCACTGCTCTGGAGTTTAGATGAAATCATTGTAATGGAAAGGAAGATTCTAGGATTATCGATACACAAGTGATAACTGAAATCGGGAGCATGGATGCGTTCATTTGGGAGACTGTGGATTCAGAGAATGCTAAGGATACATCCCTGAGACACACCAACATCTGAGGGACAAATGGAGAACAAGAAACCCAAGAAGGTGTCAGGGAAGAAAGTCAGAGAAGTGGGGGAAAGTGGAGAGGGTTATGCTACTGAAATCAAAAGGAAGAGAGAACATCAAGGAGGAGTGTCAGATGAAGCAGAATATGTACTTTCCCAACATAATCTTGTCAGTGCCAAATGAGGAAGGGTATCGCAGCCCTTAGTTTAATAAGCTGTTGGTATTTTTCATCTTTTTCATTTCACCTATTTTTTCAGGCTAATTTTGAAAACTGACCTTTGGAATGTGTACTACCTACATATCTATGTATCAGTTTGCTAGGGCTGCTGTAACAAATTACCACAAATTTAGTGGCTTAAAACAAGAGAAGATGGTTTTATCATAGTTCTAGAACCCACCCTTTTAGGTGCTCAGAAGGAGAATGTGCTCCATACCTTTCTTTTAGCTTCTTCTGGTTGCCAGCAATCCTTGGTGTTCCTTGCCACAAGGTAGAATTAACTCCAGTCTCTGAAGTTACGTAGTATTCCTCCTGGGTGTCTGTGTCCAAACTTCCCTCCTCCCATAAGGACAGCAGTCATTGGATTCATCCAGGATGACCTCATCTTAACTTTATTAATCTGAAAACAAAAACAAATATTTCAAATTGAGTCATATTCTGAGGTTCTGGGTGGACATGAATTTTTGGAGAACACTATTCAACCCACCATCCTAAGGGTATAATCACAAATTTACAAGTGCCATAGCAACTAGACTCTAGAATTTTAGAGGGTTTATAAAGTTAAGAAGTTAGAATGGTGCACACAAGAAATGAATTTTATGTGGGTACTTGCTGAGGAGATCTCTGAGAGAACATGACCTCCAGCTGACCTAAAAACTGGACCCAGGCAATCCAAGGCTCCTCAAGCCTTCCTTTGGCCTTGGGATGTATGTTTCACCATTCTCATACTAGAAGTCACTTCAAATGTGTCGCTAAGACCATCTAGAACATATACTTGATTGAATGCCATTTAGGTCTCTATAAACTCTTAAGATTCTGACAGGAAGGTAGGAAATCTACCTGCCATGTGGCCACTGAAGACAATTCTCATATGTAAGTTCCCTTACTTATTAAAACTGCCACCTACCAATATGAAGTGGTCCATGTGTGGAGGCCAGTTTTTAACTTCACTGGGGGAACTCCTGAAATTTCAAACCAACAGCACTGAATTGTTCTGTGCCTTAGTTTCCTTGCATTGTAATACGAGCCAAAGAAAGTTAAGACTCACTTTGTAGAAATTCTTTAGTCGATATTTTTTACTTGTTATCTCATCTGCTCTAAGAGTAAACCCTCTGAACAATTTCTGTAAAGAAGAAATTCACATTTTTTTCATTCGGTGAAATACAGAATCAGAAAGTCTTTCCAATACGTTGGGGACCTGGTTTGACAGTTTCCATGGTTATGCAGATGGCTAAACTAATGGACTCTTTAAAACTCTTGAAGTAATGAGAGGTGTGGCAAAGGACCACACATTTATTTAGACAAAAGTATCTTTTTTCTATTATCATCAAATATTTACTATGTACCATAGTCTTCATGGCACCATTAGGTATTAAGAGTACTTAGACGTAAATAAAAAACAAAAAACACTTTCCCTGGGATAACACTAGGGAGAAGCAAAAAAATGTGAACAAACATAAAAGTTATAGTTGGACTAATTCTGACATTATTTTGAGCCATCCAGCCAACTCTGGAGTCATTCTGAGGTGTGAGGTGTCATGGGCGAGCCTTCTTGCTCACTCTTGCTCTCCTCACCCGGTCCCTGCCATTTCTGATACGTCTAGGGTCCCCAAACCAGAACCAGAACAGGCTTAGCAGACGAGAAACAGTGCCATGAGCAAGCCTCCAAGGTTCGGGCATCCGGGCGAGTCCCGGACACGCGGGTCCCACCGCTGTCCTCTCTGGGTCCCCAGGCTGCTGAGGAAGCGGCAGTATTAGGGAGGCCACATCAGCTCCAAAGTCGATAAGGCTCTCCTTGATAGTCGATCATATAACTATAACGAGAAGGCAAATGTGTATTTCAAAGACCCCGAATGTGAACTATGTACCTCAAAGATGGAAGGGCTTTTTTAAAAGGAAAAGTAAGCCTTGTTGAAGCACCCCTGACTCGGTGAAAGGCTTCAGAACGCTTGCTGCAGAAAGTTTGTCGGACAGGGAGTTTCTGGACGGGAACGAGAGCCAGGATCCCAGAAATCTGTTCAAACACTCATTATTGCCCCGAACAGCCAGCGAAGGCCGGGGTTCCGCCCAGGTGGGGCCGTGGCCGAGCCCCGGCGTCCGCCGCGGGGTGGACCGGCGGAGCAGCCTCCGGCCGCGCGGGCCGCGGAGTTTTGGGTTTTCACTTTTCCTTCCCAGGCCGCTCCCACTTCCTTTCTTTCCCACCCGTCCCCTCCCGGCCCAAGTCCGGGGGCCGCAGCTCCGCGGGGTCCCGTCCGCTTCCCCGGGGACCAAAAGGGGGCGAATTCCTGTGGGTCCCAGGAGCGCCAAAAGTGCGCGGCAAGACGGGAAATTGCAAAAGTCTTCGGCCCGCGGCCCTCCCCCGCGGCTTTCCCGTAACTCCCGCCCCTCGCTGCGCACCCCGCAGCTGATTCATAGCCGGGAGAGGGGCCGCCTGGTCGCCGGCCGCAGCACCGACGTCCGCGCCCGCCACTGCGCCGCCGAGGCCGCGGCCCCGCTCGCGGGGCGCTGCGCCGGGGGGTGAGTGAGTGCCCGCCGCCCGCGCCCCCGCGCCCCTCGCGCCCCTCGCGCCCCGCGCAGCCTCCCGCGCCCCCCGCACTCCGCGTCCCGAAGCGCAGCCAGCCGCCTACCGCCCCTGCTCCGCGCCGTCCTTGCCCCGCGTTCGCTCCCGCGCGTCGCCGGGCCGGCGGGGAGACTGAGCCTCGAGGGGTCCTCGCCCCGGGCCGCCCACCTGGCGCGCAGCACTACGAGTAATTCCCTAACAGAGCGCGCGCCGCGGGGTCCACACGACCTTTGCTGCCCTGCTTTTACGTTCACGGCCCCAACTGCCGCTTCCTCGGCTGGTCGGGAATGTTTGTGGAGTTAAAATTCCCATTTGATCCATTTTGCCTCTCCCCGGACACACCGCCGTGGAGGTTCTTTGCTGTCCCCGGCCTCCTTCCCTCCTCCACCATTAACTCCCACCTGACAGGGTCACTCCCCTTGCAGTCAGGTCTCCCTCCAGCCCGTCTCCATTTACACCTAGAAGCGGAAGGTGCTCACCCGCAGGTGGAGCTAGGACATCCCCTCCCGGTGATGTTGGTGTCTGGGACAGGCGCCTACCCTCTTCTGCCGCGTGAATGGAGGTAGCGCAGAGTTGGCAGGTTGTACACCTGAAGCCTTGCAATTGTAAGCGCCCCCCCACCCCATTTTATAGACAATCCTGGTCGTGGAGAGGTTCAGTAACTTGTCCAAGACTATAGAGCTGGCTGGGATAGCGCTGGAATCGCCCGAATCCACGGCTTTGCTCCTGACTCCCTGAGTCCTTTCTTGATGGTTCTTGACCTGTCAGTTATCCGTCTGCCTATGATCCATCCATCCATCCATCCATCCATCCATCCATCCATCCATTCATTCGTCCTGCCTGCCTGCCCGCCCTGGGGAGGCACAGTGCCACATAGAAAGGCCACTTTTTAACCGACAAGCTGGAAGACCCTTTGTGACGCTTATTCTACAACTCAAAGAGGAGTAAATGTGGGAGTAGATGTACGCAGAAGATAGGAAAGAACTGAATATGATATATTTAATTTGAGCTAGAAAGAAAGAAGCTGAGAGGCATATTCCCAAGTTTAAAACTGACTTTGGGACTTGGGTCAAGTTACTTATCACTTTAGCCTCAGTTTTCTTGTCTGCAAAATAATAATGGTTCATACTTCCTATGCACCGACCACTATTCTAAGTACTTTACAATGCTAGCTCATTTAAGCTTCACCAATAGGTAGTACTAGTTTTGTCATTCTCATTTTGTTAGTGAGGAAACAGGCCCAGAGCTGTTAAGCAGTGTCTATGGTCACACAGCTAGCAGGTGGCAGAGTCAAGATTTGGCTTTGGAGTTTGCTTATAACCACTATGCTGTGCCTCAGACTTAGGACCCTTTGGGGAGTGGTCTAGTGTTTCATGATTGTTCTGTTTTGTCTCTCTCCTGGGCTGCTTTAAAATGCCCTCCAGAGACCTTTGAGGCCGAAGGACCCCAAAGAACTGTAGTGGCCAGGAATTCCCAAACCTAGCTGTGCCTCAGAATCATTCCTGGAGCTTTCAAAGCACTGAACTCCAGCCTCAGCTACCTATTCAGAACCTTCAGGTTATGCTCAGTTTGGTGTCAGTACTGTCAAAACGCCTGCAGTGGTAGGGAGCTCACCACCTAACATTTTGTTGCTGGACAGAGCTCATTCTCAGCTGTAACTTGCCTTTTGGTGACTTACATCTTGGTGGCAATTCTGCCTTGTGTCGTCCCAGCAAATGTGCCTGAGAACATTTCCCTACGCATCAGGTCTTTTTTCTTTAATGGGAAAGGCCAGGAACACCTACCTACCCCAGTACACAGAGGTGTTCCAGAGTCTCCGATGTCCTTATAACCCTTTTGTCCTGAAAAAGGAACCAAAGCAGGAAAACTATTACAGTTTTGAAAGAGGAATAGGTGTGATTTGACAAGAAGAAGGAACGTTTTCCTCGCAGGGACTGGGCTAGGGAATTATTGGCTCTGGTAGAAGGAAATAGTGAGTGTTGTCTGGCTCACTTACGGGAGCGGTGAGCCCTGACCCTCCTGTCCCTGGGAGAGGAAGTCCTCCTTGATTTTAAAAAGAAAATGTGAAATGGGGGAAAATAAAACAAATAGAATCTTGTGAGAAATAGCCCTCCCATTAAATAAGCTCCCCTGGCGGTACATAAAATGAGAGTTTCTTTTGTCCTTAGTTTCACAGCCTTCTTTCCTTTCTCATTTTAGTTCTACTGGTTTTTTTCATCATTTATTTACTTCAAGTCATCTGTTTTTTAATGTTTTTAAAATAATACAAATAATAACTGAATACACTTTCATTCAAACAATAAAGAAGTACATAGAATGAATTGTACAAGTACCATCATCATGCACCATAATTAAATTTTCTAGTTTCTTTTGACAGATATGTAGATTGTTTTCGTTTTCCCTTAATATAAATACTGCAATGAATATTATTTAAAAGAAACACACATACACACATGCATGCCACACACACACACACACACACACACACACACACACACACACACACACATATACACACACACACACAACCACTATTGGACAAAATTCTAGAAATACTATTTCTGAATCGAAGGTACTGCATACTAAAATTTTAATAGATGGTGCCACACTGATCATGATAAAGTTATACTTTTTTGACCATCAGTGAGTAACTATGCCTCCTTCTTCAAACTCTTACCAATGCTAGGTTTTAAGACTTTTTAAAGCTTTGCTAAAAGGACATATACAGACACACGGAGAGGCATACACAATTACTCTTTTTAATTTGCATTTAATTACTAATGGTAGTGTCCAGTTTTTCTCTTTATTTCTTTTTTGGCTATTAGTATTTCCTTCTTTTTAATTTACTGCATACCTTGTTATTTGCCAATTTTTCTACAGCGTTGTTTGTCTTTTCCTGATTAATTTCTAAGGGCTCCTTATATATATTAGGGATGGTAACCCTTTGCCCTAAGTATTGAAACTATTGTTCTGTTTGTTGTTGGTCCAATTATAGCACTAAGATTCTTAAAATATTTAATCAGTGTAGCAATCCTTGTCTTTATTGCTTCTGGGTTTCGTATCATGCTCAGATAGATTATACAAATATTCACTACGATTTCTTTCACAAGGTGCACACCCCAGCACGTGTCCTGGATGAACAGCTTATTTCTTTCTGATAGTTTTTGCATATGACATCATCAAGTATCCAGCGAGTTTGAAGAGTTTAGCAACACACCCACATTCTTGAGAAGCAAATGACAGATCATGCTGCTTCTAATGGGGATTATGTTTGGTGGCGAAACTTCCCAGGAATAAACAGTTCCATAATGAGTAAACTGGACGTGCTGATGAAGAAGTGCAGACTGATTACTTGACAAAAGCCATGTTTCATTACACATGTAATGTAGTATTTATGCTGAGGGGTGGTCAAACGCATCTTCATTTTGAAAACAGAGTAGGTTTGAATGAGAAATCCTACAAAATGAATGGGTGGGTTTTCTTTTCTTTCCTCCCTTTTTCCTCACAGAGAAGGATTGTCAACAAAGACTGCAAATTAGGCAATATCTGGCCACAGGAAAAGTAGAAGGGCCTGAAAAGGAATCTGTTTTAGTTAAAATAAAATGGAAAGCCAAGAGAAAATGTGAGAAAATTGGTACATGTTTTTATTCATTTACCAGATATTTTCTGGAAGCAACTATGCTCTGGGACCGTGATAGATAGCAGGGAATAAAACCCAAGCCTGTTCCCGAGCCACTCATCATCTAGTTGAGAATGATGGATATCTGAAAAATAGAAATAAAGAACAAATTTGGGGCAAAGGCCAAGGAGTGCAAATGAGGCAAGAAAATATTTTTCCTTTCTGAATTCTGCTACCTCATGCTTTTCTGATTTCCTTTTCTTGCTGGAAATTGGAAGCGGCAATGCTCCTCACTGTTAGTTGTGGAGACAGAACACCTGTTGAAAGAATGAGAGGGCTGGGTGGCCTTTTTGGTGTCAGATGCAGAGCTGTGGAAGAAAACCCAACCTCCACTGGGTGCACCCCGAGCATCCACCTGTGGGGAAAATGCACGGCTGATGCTGAAGGAGCTCACCAGCCCACCCCCAGCATAGCCCTTGTCCTTGAGGGGATGCAGGAGAGCCTGGCCTAATCTGGGATTTCGTTTTGATCTGTATGAGAGGGCAGAAAATAGGGTGTGCGGCACCTCAGCACTCCATGCTGGGTCCTCTCTCTCTTCTGTCTGTTCTCCTGTCTTGGCGATTGTCCAGTCCTATGGCTTTAACTGCAATATGCACCGAGGACACCTGAATTTATACCTCCCAGCCAGGACCCCTCCCACAAACTCTGTATTGTGTATCCAGCTAGCTCTTTGATATCTCCACTTGGACATCAAATAAGCATCTCAAATTTAACATGTTGCTAAAAGAACCCTTGACACAGCCTACTAAATCCACTTCTCCATTAATGGCAATTCTATTCTTCCAGGGGCTCAGCCAAAATTCTTGGAGTCATTTATGATGTCTCACTTCGTTACTACCCCTGCCTGCTCTAGCTTTAAAATCCCTTTGGAATTGCACCACTACTGCCATCACCCTGGGCTAAGCCAGCGTCCTTCTCCCCTGGACTATCGCTGTGACTTCCTAACTGCTCTCCCCGCCACCACCCCTTTAGTCTCTTCTCAATCCAGGGTCCCTCCTGTTTCATATAAGTCACACCATGTTATTTCTCTGCTTTAAAGTTCTCTGGTGGCTTCCACCTGGCTCAGAGTAGAAGCCAGGGTTTCGAAAATGTTTTTCCCACCTGCTCTTTCTCTCTGGGAGCCCTCCAATCTCATCTCCTGTCCCTCACCTCCTTGCTCACCCCCACCCCCCGGCCCCTTGTTCCTTGACTAAGCCAAGCGCTCTCCCATCCCAGGATATTTGCACAGTTCTCTCCCTCACCCCCAGGATTTCCACCGTGTTAGGGTCCCATTTTAATAAATGGTGCCACTTTGACCATGTCCAGCAAACTTGGAATCAGATAACTCAAAAAGGATTTATGTATGAGGTGTGGAGGGGACACTGCGTGGATTGTGCAGTCGGTCACCTGGGACTTGCGACCGCCAGCTCTGAGCCCTTGGTGTTTGCGTTTTTTCCACAGCATGAGCCTCTGTGCTGTCAGAAAAACTGTTCGTGCAAAATTTCCCCGCAGGAATTCCATTTATGTCTCTGGGATGTTCCAGCTGCTGACTCTTGTTCTGCAAGTGTTCATGAACTTTATCGATTTTACCAGGTTTTCAGACAATAGCTAGGACTCACGGTCCTTCTGCAAGTGGTCTTATTTACTTGCAAAAGGTGGCAGCTGTCCAGTTACACCATAGGAAATAATAACCACCTTGCTGGCATGCAGGCAGTGCCCACCAGGTCATGGTTGTCACCTGCCCAGCATGTGCAAAACTGTGCGTGTCAGACTAATGAAATCCGAACAGCTGCTGAAGCTAATCTCAGATTCACAACCTCGTGTGTGTGTGGCGCGATGGGGGAGGCAGGACTTCCAGACGGGACTGTCCTGGTGACTTGCAAAGTCTTTCCTGTGTTACCCAGACCATAGGGGTGTGTCTTTTATAAATACTTATTTATTTAAATTTTGTTATATGACAACTTTTCTTCACTTTCTGGTTGCCCTTAACTGGTAGGTGACTTAAAACTTAAAACTTGTAGTTAAACTTTTGGTTAAAACGAAAGTTTTAAGTTTCTCTGCCCAGATGACTTGCTTAATTTTTACGACATGTAAAATATTTGATTTCCTATGACTCCAAAGTTTTAGAAACATTTCAAATAGCCCATTTATAAAAAGAATACAAGACTACATGCCTATCACCCCCTGAATTGTCTCCTTTGAAATTTACTGGATGAGATTTCCTTATGACGGTGGCATTTTGCATCCCTCAGGTGATACAAATGTAAGGAGACTGAGATACTGCATATAGACTAGGATTGGAAGGATATTTAAATTGCACAGTGAGTGTCAGATGCTTTACTTTGACAGTTTTTCTTTGCCTCCCCTTTGGTTCTGAGCAGAAATTATTTTCTCATAACTCTATTCCTCTCCTCTGCCCCACCATGTCATGACTTTGGAGTCCCGCCCCCTTCCCAGTAATAGAAACCTATTTGAAGTTGTAAGTAAAGATTTTAAAGAGGTATGAATGACCTGTTTGCCAAAAATACAAGTAGCAAAAAGCAGTGCCTAAGAGAATATGAACAACAGTTGTCGTTTAGAGACTTTCACTTTGTTTGCATTTGGGCTTATCTTATAGGCAGGCTAGACCACTCTAGAACAATGCAATGGTTTGGTTACTGTCTTTCTGTTGTTCCCATTTACCTATAAATATTATTTTTAAAAATGGAGAGTGTGGTTAGTGAGAATTGCTCAACTGGTTCACTGAATTTCTAACTTTTTTATGAGCCAGGTGGCTAGACAAAGGCCAATTTTGACTTTGAATTGTTTCATTGCTTCTCTTCCTGATGAGTCAGAATTTGAAGTAGAAAAGTAAAATTTAGTGCTTCCCCTAATATGTTTATTATTATATTAAGAACTTATTAACCTTCTTGAGGTCATCCAGGATCATTGTTTTTGCCCTCAGATTGTCTTGTGGACAAAGGGCCTGATGGATCGGTGAAATCCCTTGGCCGATAATTTACAACCCTCTCCTAAGACAAGGAAAACCGGAAATTATTTTGCACAATGAAACAGTTTCTGTAGGTAGAGCATGCTCACTTTCCTAAGTGTAATTTTAATGAGAAAGACAGGGAAGAGTGAAGATGACTCCCTGATAAGTACTTAATTTAAATTTAGCTCTTTAGAGACTGGCATTTGTTTTCTTTCTAATCAGAGTATGTTTTTTATATTTGACTTTTGTTTCTCTGCTTTGCCTTTCTTAACCATACTTCGCTTGGTTTGAAGAACTTGGTGGATCAGTTATCTCTGGCCACGCAGCCTCAGGGGCACAGAGCAGTAGGCACTCTTTGCTCACATCTGGGATCAGCAGCTCTTCTCTGGAATGTGGCAGGTAGCTGGCTGAGCTACCTCGACCCAGCTGGAGCAGCTGAGGTGACTCAGCTCTGCCTTCTGTGCTCTTTCTCCTCCTCGGTCTAATAGGGCAGCCCAGAGATTCTCTTTTCATGCCAAAGATGGAAACAAAAAAAGAGCAAGCAGAAATATACAAAGTCTTTTGAGGCCTGGGCTCCTAGTTGGCACACCATCACTTCTGCCTCATTTATGGCCAGAGCAAATCACATGGAGCAGAGAAATATACTCTTCTTATTGGGAAGGGGGTGGGACTTCAAAGTCACATGACAAGAGGCGTGGATATAGGGAGGTGAGAAGAATGGGAGCCTTAAATGACGTGATCTGTCAAAGCTGGCTCCAAAAAACCTGCTCAGAGCTAAAATTAAATAACATTTCCCATCTTTGTGATTTGCCTTTTCTCAGGAAAGCAGAACCTATGGCTTTCTTTGCAGTCTCTCAGGCAACATTCCTCTTGGCATTGCTGTCCTTGAAAACTTACCAGAGCGAAGGTAAGAAGTTGAAAGAACAGTAAAGAAAAAAAAAAAAATCACATAGAGAAAAAATGAGGTAGTGGGTGCTCTGGAGGAAGTTACACAATTTTAGTTTTATTTTTATTTTTGAAATTACATAGAATTGGTGAATCACAGTGGTTACCTTATTCTTGACCTTCCTAATCTTGATGACTCATCTTAATAAGCCGCCATTTAACCCTGACTTCCAGGTTACTAGGGCACTTGTGAGTGTGCTTCATTCTGCAGCACTTCATAGTCAAGAGTTCCTTCTGCACGGTTACTGGGGAGAGATGGGCTGGACCAGACCCTCTGGCCACCAGATTGGAATGAGCTCGGTTGTCCCTCAACTAAATTCATTCATTGAGAAGCGATTAGTTCCAAGATAATATTGTTAATTGCTGAAATACTGTTTCTGGATTAAAAAAATAGTATTTGTCACTTAGCTACCCCCCAGTGAAAGTCAGTAAGAATCCAACACTTCTAAAATATTTATGGATACTTTGGTTATTACTCTGAACCAGTTTGAAGGTAGATTCTTGGACCTGAGAGAGTTTCTATTGGTTTATAAACTTTGTGTTGCTTTCATCCGTATTTTACAAAGCTTTACATTTTCCTATTTTTGTGTTTATTCTTCACCATACTCCCTTCGTAATTACCCATACAACTCCTGACCATGAATTCATAAAAATGACATTTCCAAGAAATATCCATAGAATTTTTCCATTTTTCCTTAAAACTCTGTGAAAAGATATTTGAAAATAAAAAGGAGAGTTAGTTCTGATAGTAGCTCAGTTTTCTGTCTGATATTCTTTCGGTCTGGATTTCTTTCTTTCAGGTTGAGGACACATGAAAAAAGTGCTACTTTTATAGCTTCTTAAAAATCACTGTTTGATTGTTGGTTTCTTCCATAATCTGGAGCTGAAAGGTGAAAATTAGGATTTCTCATTTGTAGTATGTATGTCCCTCCTTCTATCTGTCTTACTAATACCTGAGCATGACACAACTAGGCTGAGTGGGTAGTCTGTACCATAAAAATGTTTAGGCGCAGCTAGAGCTCCCAGTTCCCAGACAGACTTGTGGACTCAACACCAGGCTTTCCACAAAACCCCAGGCATTATATGAAGCTATTGGCACAGCTCAGTTCCCTAGTAAAGTCTCATTATCTGACCCAACAACTACTTACTGAGTACCTTCTACTAATAAGACAGTCTGCTCTCAGAGGAAGCTCTGCTGCTTCCCTTTTCAGCTCATTTTGTTTAAATCGGACATGTAAATACCTGTTTTTCTCTCCCGCAGTCCTTGTTTCTGCCTCCAGCTTTTTCAGCCAAGCATGCCCGCTTCGCTAAGTAATCCTGTCTTTGTCCTCACCTGCACCACTTGGATTTCTTGTCTCAGTTTCTGCTGTATGTGACCAAATATTCACTAAACCGCTCCACTGAAGCTAGTGATCCTTCCAATGGACCATCCAGCCAGGCTTAGGTCTGAGACTGCATTTCAGATAACCTAGCTGCTTCTGACTAATGAGGCAGAGCCAACGCCCACTTCTTGTTAGTCCTGGACTCAGGTCTCTTAACAGCCAGAGATCATGACTAAAGCATTTGGATGTATTTTCTTTCTGTCTCTTGTATGCATATACATATAAAGGGAGATAAAGATGTAAATAAGTGGTTTTTTAGAGAAGTGAAGTTATACTATATACACTGGGTATATTTATACTTAAGTGTGTGTGTATATATATATATATATACACATATATATGTGTATATATATGTATATATATATGTACATATATATATATACACACACACATACTTATTAAAGTATATATAGTTAGCATAAGTATAAATACTTATTAAAGTATAGGTAGTATAAAATATATGTCGTTGGAAAATATACTACATATACCATAAAGACCTTAATATAGTATAATTAAAGCATATATAGATACTTTAATATATACTTATTAAAACAATTCATACAACATACAATGAGAGTTTTTAACTTTGATGTTAAGTGTTCTTCTAGAAATAGCATTGTATTTAGCACCTGTGTGGTAGTCCATCTTGTGAATGGACTGTGGTTCCGGCAAGAGAGAAACCGGGTGGAGAAAGTCCAAGGAGGGGCTGTGACTAAATCCAGGTCAGTCTTATTCTGGCAGTACTGCCTTTTTTTGGCAATACTCCAGTTCAACATAATAGAAAGAGAGCTGGGCCAAGGGCCAAGAGCCCTGGGTCTGGTCTAGTTGTGTAACCTTGGGAAAGTCACTTTTCTTCTTCTAGCCTCAGTTTCCTTCTCTGAAAAATAATGGCATTGGATTTGGCTGTCTGACTTTAGCCTGGAATTTCCCACTGTTTCCCAAGGAAGTTTTAGATTGCTCTAGACCATGTTATTTTTGACTGACTGATGTCTCTCAAGTACCTGAGTCACTCAACACTTGCTGATAGCATAAGTCAATACACAGAGTTACCCTTTTATCTAAAGCATCATACAGCAGCCTTCTAGAGTTTCCAAAAATAAAGCTGACAATGATAGTTGGCTCATTCATTCGGCAACCAGTCACTGAGTCTCTGTGCTCTGACAGGTGTGTTACTGGTTTTAGTTTCACTGAGCTAAATAAGAGTCACCCTTGTTAGCTCACAGTTTGCAGGGAGACAAACACAGAACAGATTATTACAGCATGCAGTAATCAGTGCTCAAACAAGAGCTCAGAAAAACAGCCACAGGGAGAAGAGAATGTCAGGAAGGACAAGTTAAGGTATTAGTGAGTAGCTGCTTGTCAGGCACTTAAGACCTCATGGAGATCAACATTTGAGGTCAACATTTGCTATAGGTAAGACACACTGGTGACAAGAGTCCATTCATCGATGTACAAGACTCAACCCCTGTTCTCCAGGAAATTTGAATTTAGAGTGAGAATGACAGCAACAAACTACTACCAAACAGGCAAAATGAAATGGGGCTAGGAAAGATGGGATGGTTTTGCATGCGTCTTGCTTTCTCCAGTGCTATTGTTTCTCCAGTGCTATTGCACTTATTAGGAATATTTTCTGCTATTCCATAAGGGACCTGCTCTTTCATCTTTACAAGTCTTTTAGTTAGAAAAATGAATGTTTAGAAGATGATGTCTGCTATACCATGGATCATCAGATACCAGTTGGTTTTATCAATACAGTCTTAATCTTTTCAATATCTTTGCACCATATCTAGAGATGGGATGTGCTCACACTTAATAGCTATTTAATAAACAAAGAAATATTGACTTTCAAAAAGAAATATTTCACTTTTGATTTCCAGAAATATGAAATGTATAGCTAAAAGTCCTGTTTCTTTAGTTAGCCTTGCTATAAATTTCTAAACCAATTATATTATCCAATAAAGTGTCCTTTATTATCTAATTATTTAAGAATTTAAATTTTAATTTGTTTAATTTAATTATTGTTAGTATTGTTTGTTTAATGGTTTAGCAATTGATTAACTTGCTATGTATTGTTGAGTAAGTCATTTCATTCATCTAGGTCTTAATTTCTTCATCTGCCAAGTGATTTCTAAATTCCCTTCTAGCTTTTGAAGGTGTCTGATCTTAGGATGCACATATGACCAGTTTTTTTCAAACCTAAACAGTGATAACATTGAACAGATGTTATCTGTGACTATTCACTTATACTCCTACTAAATGTTATTTCATATCTTGTTTTGCTCTTTTAGTCTTATCTGAACCTTTGCTATTGACCCCTGAGTCACTGAAAGTTTCCATCAATTCTACACAGCAAAGTTTGCATTTACAATGGCGTGTCCACAGCCTTACTCACCATCAGGAATTAAAAATGGTTTTTCAGATAGAGATCAGCAGAATTAAAACATCTAATGTCATCTGGGAGGTAAGTTTTTTTTCCTCTATATTTAGAAAAATTGTCTGGTGCCATGATTTATCTTTTAGAACCTCCAAAAAAATCCCAGTATGGAAACATTTTAGCAACACAAAACAGTTTTCTTAAACGATTGCATTTCTGTGTTTTTAGTTAAGAGGATCCAAGATAAAGTAACATGCCAACTTTGATTTGGTAAGTTGGGTGGGGTGTTTTACGAAAACAGATGGTTTCTTCAGTTCTGCTCTGCCCCTAAGAAGGCTGTTGGGTCTGAACCTGTGAGTACTTGCTTCGAAATTCCAGGAAGATCGACCATCTTATTTCTCTTCCTTCTTTCTTCCCTGTCCACCAGAGATTTTCCTAAATTAGACTTAATAGTTTGACAACATTTTTCTTGCCAGCGTGGCTTCTAGTCAGGGTCTTTGCTTATACTGTGCTGAAATGCAAGGATAAATGAGTCCTAGCACTTTAATGTTCTAGCCAGCAAACAGCTTCTTCATGGACTTCCGTGTTCTTTGTTGCCTCACATGTGTCTTTTTCTACAACAAATTAAATTAAGAAAATCCTAATGTCCCACTCTTTTGCCTTTGAATTATTTGAGATAGATTTTTCTTTTGTCTTGATTCTAATCATGGTTATGCTTGATGTTTCCCCATCTAGTACATTGGGACACTTTGGTGGTTTCTCTCAATTACCATTTATAGACTGGGGAACCTTAATAATCTTTACACACATCCTGTTCATTCATCATGGTGGGATTTTGACAGACAGTGGAATGTTTTCTCATTGAAGGGGAATGGAAGATTTGCCTGGGAGAAAGACAAACACAAAATTGTGTCATTGCTGGGGACCTCCCTCAAATGGCAGTTCCCCACAATGACAGTTGTGTGGTTTTCTGATTTTCAACAATAACAATGTCTGTGGACAGCTGTTCACCTTCCACCATCAGTATCCCACTATCCCACCTCCTACGAATAATTTTTTTATTTTCAGATTATTTGTATTTTTGATGAACACATTGGTTGTTGATTTGAACATAGTAAACATTGAGCAATGGTCATTTGAGGCTAAGAATTGTCTCAAAAAAAATTGAGAGAAGCACTGGAGGAACTTGACACCATCAGTGAAATTGACGTCGACCACAGACCGACGGGTCTCACTCTTTATTTTCTAAAAGGCAGTTCTTCCTGTTATCATGTTAGGGAAAATAATGATTGCCATAGACTAAGTGGATCCCATTCTTTATTTTTATAACAGGCAGTTGCTCATATCTATTTTCACGTTGGATTCATTGAACAGTTCTCTTTTCAAAGTAAAGAACCTACTTCTGTAAACTCCTGAGGCTCAAGATCTTTGAAAGTAGAATTTTGCATCATCTGTTGTATCGTCCCCATAACACCCAGCCCTGCCTGACCCCAACAGAGGAGAAGACCAAGGCACAGAGTTTGTTGTGCGGCTCAAGGGGACAGAGCTAGGGCAGTATCATCCTTCACCCCACACCCAGATGGGGGTGATGGCCACATGCAGCCTTCCTGGGCAGCAGTGGCCAAGTCCCATGATAAATGATGCCATGAGAAGCCCTTGTATGAACCACTAAGGACTGAAGATGAAGGGAGACATAAGGTCCCCTCCAGTTAAGGGGAAGGAAGCTAGCCGAGAGAGGCTGCTTCTATTTAGACCATAATCTCCCTTCCATGGGGCAGTTCCCTGTAATGCAAGCCTCGCAGGGCACCCTCCTCAATCATGCCGAGAGGTAGCAGCTCTCTAGACTCATGGACGATTGTGTTCCCAAACAAGCTGAAGGAAAAGCATCTTGATCCAATGGCTTGCAGCTGGACCAGGGATGCTGACCTGCCTCCCGAATAGTGCCAGCCACTCAGAGCCTTGCTGGTAGCCACAATACCTGCTCTCGCCCTGGACTGGGTTCTGACTTCGGCCTATTCAGCCACTTGCTTTATGGTTTGTCAGTGGTAGGAGAAGGCAGAATAGAGTAACAGCTCAAGCTTGGAAGGAGGTCTGCAGTGCGAGTCAGTCAGGGATAAGCTCACGCCTCACGACTGGATCAGTGACCTCTGTTAGACCTCTGTGTAAGTGTAGGTGCCCGATTCTTGTGACTTACCATGTCTTCCTGGGCCAAATTAAACTTGCCACTTCAATTAATAAAAACTGCCCAAGCATATTTTATCACATTAAAAAAAATCACTGAATTGATATTCAAGGAAACTTTCTTTTCTCTGTTCCAAGACTATAAACACCACAAGGCACAAATTGTGGTTAGACAGATGCCATACAATCAGTGTCTGAGAAAAATAGAGCACACTGCATGTTAATGAACTGACGAAATCATTCAGCACATAGTTTTAGACCATGGGCCTGGGTCTGGGCATCGTTCAAGGCGTGGTTCTCTGAGGAGACAAGCACACAAATAAGGGTGTCCTGAATATGAGCGGTGTGGTGCAGGTCCTGGTGAGGGGCTGTGGGGTTAGCATTGGGGCTAAGCCTGACCTTCTCCAGCATCTCCAGCATATTTTGTTTGGGTCAAAATATGATTTTTATCCTGAGGTCGGTAAGAAGGGGAGTGACAGGGTCTGGTTGGGAGTATTTAAAAAGCCCACTCTGGCCGCACAGTGTAGAAGAGTTGGGGGACCTGTAGATGGTGAAGGGTGACCAGTACGAAGCAGGCTGTGGGGCTGGTCCAGGGTAGAGGTCCCTGGAGTGGGCGGCGATAGTGGGAACAAGAGTAGTGGCCAAATTCAAGAGAGATGCAGGAGGCTAAATCCAGTGTGTGGCTCACTGATGTTATAAAAAGGTCATCATTATATAGTTCGTTTTTTGGTATTGGCTCTTAAATTGAATAATACTTAAGCTAAATGTACTTGAAATTGCTCAGATTAAATAGTGAAAGTCGCATGAATTAGGACCTCAAAACTCATAGTTAACAAAATGCGTTTTGTAATCTAGAAATAAAGGATCATGTTTTATAAATCACAGTTCTGCATAGGGTGAAAAAGGACATGCATGATTCAGTGCCGCCCAAGTAGACTGAGGTGTTCTCACTCCAGAGCTGCATTTGGTCCTGCCATGGGCACTGTTTAAGGTTAGCAGCCTGGGAAGGGAAAAGGTGTAAGTGGAACAAAGGCCTCAGAGTTTTCCAGCTCTAGGCTGTGTGTGCATGTTGCCCCATCCCTCTTCACTGTGACATGCATGTTGCCCCATTTCTCTTCACTGTGCGACTTGCCATTGGCCACGATTGAGTCAGGAACACAATCACAAAAGACATGCCAACACCTACACACCCTATACGGGAGGGTTTCAGGAATGGGGGGATGGGAGGAACTCAGAGGAAAGAGCAAGAAAGGCTTCATGAAGGAGATGGGAGGCAGCCTGGCCTTGAAGGATGGGACTAATTCCCAATGCAGAAGGAGAGTGGGGTCACTAAACCAGGGACACTGTGCAAGAAAACTCTGGTGGAAAAGCATCCAGTTATTCCAGGAGTGTGTGGTAGACCACTGTGTCTGGAGAGCACATTTGCAGATGTCGATGAAAGACAGTGTAAGGTGTGGAGGAGCCATTGAAGCTTATTGAATTTGAGAATGAAAATACCAGAGTCTTAGAAAGGGTAAGACTGAAAGGCTGTGCCAGAAGCACTGGAGAAAGCAAGGCGCATGCAAATTGCAGTTCAACGTGGACGAGCATTCCCAAAAACAGTATGAGACATTCCCATGTGATTGACATCTCTAGGGACTAAAAATTCTTATATACGGCCCTCAAGGGAGCAGGTATGGTCTACATGGCCCCCATATCTGAAAGGGCCAGAGACAAAAGCCACGGGAGTCATGGGGAGCCCCATATTGACTTCTGGGAGACAATGGATCCCCGGGGAACTGGGAAGGATTGCCTTCTCTGCTGAGATTTGGCCAACCTGATCTGGCCCTGGCTAAAAATGAATATAAAACCATACTCATCAATCACTTGTTTTTAAAAAGATGACTCAATTAATTCTGTACTTTGCAAGAATTTTCTTACCAGGTTCTATGTGAACCAGCACTGTGAGCACCTTCTATCTCTGATTTCTTCCTCAAAACTTGAGTAGCTCCCATTTTTTTCTCACTTGTTCCAAATGAACCCCCCTCTCCCCCCCAGAATTGGAGGGCCAGAGGGAGTGAGAGCTGAGTTTTTCCAGGCATGAAGCTACGGCTGGTTCCTTGCGGAAGCGTCGACGCCCAGGGAGCTGGCTGGCTAGGAACGGACCGCGTTTCCACACAGGGTGGCGTTGCCGTGGGCGTGTGCTTTGGGATCGGTCTCGTCAAGCCAGTTTCCAGACCGGCATGGCTATGTTTTCAAGTTTTCCTCTTTATTGCTAGGAGAAGTACAGCACGGTTGTGAGGCGGGACCAGGTTCTGCACTGGAGCTGGGGATCCGAGCTCCCTTTGGAGTGTGCGATGCACTTCGTGAGAGTGAGGAGTAAGGTGGACGATGCCAGGGTCCCCGAGCCGAGGTTCTGGAGCGGCTGGACTTCGTGGGAGGAAGTTGGTGGTAAGAAACGAGGCGATAAGAGAGTTTAATGTTATTCCAAGATCAAAGAGTCAAATAGCGGAATCCCCTTTGAGGAACTGGTAGACACCAATGTTATTTTCCTTTGGCCCATGTTGGAACTAAAAAAACCTGGGTGTGAAACTTGCCACCGAGAGGTTGACATCTCAGATTTGGCCTCTGAATTATTCACTGAGTTATTGGGTAAATCCAGACAATTTTTATATATTTTCCAAACATGTGCAGTGTGTTTATTATAGCATGCGAAGTGAACAGAGCAGGACTTAAGTTGTACATACATTTTTATTAGATCAACACACAAAACGTGGATGCATCCACAGCAGGGGTTGGGAAGCTTATTCTGTAAAAGGTGAGATGGAAATATTTTAGACTTTTCAGTCTCTGTCATGACAATTCAACTCTGCCATCACAGCACGGAAGCAGTTGTAGGCAATAATGAGGGTGGCTGTGTTCCAATGACACTTTATTTACAAAAACAGATGGGTTAGAACTGACCCATCTGTCACAGTTTGCCAATAATCCCTAATGTAGAGAGAGGTAGGTATATATGGAAAAATGAAAGCAGTCTTTTGAGGAATGAGATTATGGATAAATATATGTTTAATATCTATTAATTTTGAGAATTTAATTTTGTTGTAACTAAAATTCAGGGTGAGTTTTGCCACCATTTCTTATGTGTCAGCTAAACTATAGGCCAATGGCATTTGTTTTTCTGAACCATGTACCCTGACAGATTATCTGAAATTCTTGCCAGTAGAACCATTTCTTTGTTAAGTGTTTACAGCAATTTATTTATTAACTCAAACATTAACCCATGAGTAGCCTAGGCATTAGTTTAAGTCTAGAAATAGAATTAAATCTGCATTCTTGTCGCTGTTTTAGACACTGTACATATTAATTTAGTCCTTACACCAGCCCTGTGAAATATGTAGTAATTTTATTCCTATTTCACAGGTGAGTTAAAGAACCTCTCAAACCACTAAGTGGCAAAGGCAGAATCCCAGCCAGGACAACCTAGCTCCAGAGGCCATGCTCTTAACATTACAACCTACTGCTGAAGAAGGGACATATTCACAGACAAAATAGAGATGAAAAAGATAGTAATGAGAAGTAAAGAACAATGTTATAAACAACTTGGATAAAAATAGACTTGATTTCTCAAAACTGTAACCTTCAGGCTAACTCAGGAATAAATGAAGAACCTGATTTATTCCTATCCCCCAAAGCACTGGTTCTCAATCAATCATGGTTGCACTTTAGAATCACCCGGGGACCGTAAAAAAATTTCCATGCCCAGACCACTCTGCATGAATGACATCGTATTGGTGATGGGAATTTTAGTGACCTGGCGGCCGGCAGCCAGACTGGCAGTGGGCTGAGTGAGGATGGGGTAGTGAAACTCAAGTGCTGGCAGCTCCTTCAGGGAGGCTGGCTGGGGAGGGGTGATTGGAGAGGTGGCAGGCGGCATGCATGAGGGGAGGACAGTGAGTTTACTTAAAATGGAAAAGACCTGAGGATTTGTATATGCTGATGAGCCATACAGAAGGAGAGGCTGAAGCAAAAGAAGATACGTGAGTGGCTGGCATTTCTGAGAAGGTGGGAGGAGATGTGATCTACAGGACAGTTTAGAGATTGAGCAGGACACAAGGCTTTGGAGCTGGGCAGACCTGGCAGGTGCCACCAGAGTGAAATTGGTCTCAGTCCTACCTGTGCCATGTTGTGAGGGGGTAAGGATGGCATGAGATAACGGACAATTCCACTTGACACAGGACCTTCCTCATGGCTAGGACCAATAGAGCAACTAATGCTGTCATAATAACCTAACACCAGCAATGACACAATAACCCTCAGTGGTCCCACAGTAGTCACAGCAATGGAAGTAAGAATAATCACAGCAGCGTTAGCATCATAATAGGAGAGATGGTATGAAGGGTTGTTTTGCATGCATTAAAGTTTATAGGTTGGCTGTAGAAATTTAGGCTTCTATTTTCCCTAGGAGGTAGAAGAAGCTGAAGTTATTTGCTGAAAGTGAGATATGGGAGATGGCTGGTTTGAATTTTGAGTGAGATTCTAACTAAGCTCTTTTCTTATCTTATCTAGTACAGAATTCGCTTGGACATGATCCACTGTTCGTTTTCCCTAAAGATAAGCTGGTGGAAGAAGGCTCCAATGTCACCATTTGTTACATTTCCAGGAGCCCTCGAAATAACATATCCTGTTATTTGGAAGGTGTACAGATATATGGAGAACAACTTGATCCAAATGTGTCTGCGTTCAACTTGCATAATGTTCCTTTCATTAGGAAAAGTGGGACGAATTTCTTTTGTAAGGTGAATGAAAGTGGTGTTATAAAAGGCATCATTCTCTTTGTCTCAAGTAAGTATGCACATTCTCTGCGCCCTCTCTTCCCGTTTCCTAAGGAATAGATGGAACCTCCTTTACCAGAACACAAGTACACATTTCCACTCATGGTCTCCATTTTCTTTGGTTCCCCAAACCTTCTGGGAGAGACTCAGGATAAGATACCCTAAAGCAATACTTCCAGGATTTCCTGTTGTCTTCTTGTCCTTACTGACAACTGTAGTCCTAGAAACCAAAAGTGTTAAAGGGGAGAAAGTTCAGGTCATGACCTGGACCACCGGGGAAACATCCTGCTTTGCCTTAGCCATGCTGGAATTACCGCAGGATTGAGTGGGGAGGAGAGAGGCCGCAGGTTGGAAGACAGAGGGACCGCCACAGTTGTGGTCTGGAGGACCGGGGGTTGAGTCTTCTTCCCGTGCTGGGCGTGCAATCTTGGCCAAGTTTCCTGGACTTTCTGAGCTGATTTTTGCCTCTGTGATGGGATGATGATGGCTGTCGTGAGGGTTAATAAATGTGGACAGGTCCTGGCCCTGGTACAAGAGCTGCACACAGTAGGAGTTCAGCAAATGAGGCCATTGCTGTTCTTAACTGGCTGTGGAAATTTCAGGGCCTCCGTGGGTGGTAGCAGTGGAAAGAGAAATTGCATTTTATATAGATCGGTGTGCCCACCACCCAGTGGCTGCTTGTGTTTTATCTTGAGACCGCCCTTCTCTGCACAGAAGGGCAAAATCTGTGACTCTGCCCTCCCTGCTCCCCTGACGAAGTACAATTTGGAGACTGTGTAGTAGACATCCCTGGGCTCCTGGACACTTGGTTTCTTGGTGCTCCTTGGAATGGCCTCTAAGAACAGGATAACTCAGGGGACTTGGAGATGCTGCATCATTCCTTGGAACTCTCAGCTCCCAACTGCTGACTTCAGCAGGTTCCCCAAATCTGACTTCCTGGCATCCCAAGCACAACCGCCTGGCCTGTCTCTAAGCCCCAGCGTCTAAAATGAAACACCAGGCAACACTGACTCTGTTCATTCATTCTTTCACTCACTTGGTCTGTTATTTAGTAATACTTGTTGAGTGCCTACTAGCAGGCTCTGGGGACACAAAGTTCATCAAATAGACTCAGTACTGACTTGTAGAACACTGATCACCCATCTACCATGATACCCCAGAAAAGCACAAGGGAAGGAAGGAGAAGGGACCAAGATGATGAAGCACCTGAAATGTGGCTTCTTGGAGTTGCTAATATACAGGCTTCCATTTAAGTGATCCTTTCATTGTTCAGAGGAACTCTGTGGCCTCAGACCCCAACAGGAGCTTTCTATTTTACTTGTTTTTCCAATAAAGGGTTTTAACAAGCTCTTTTGTCTGCTTCTCTTTGTATGGACAGAAGTACTTGAGGAGCCCAAGGACTTTTCTTGTGAAACCCGGGACTTCAAGACTTTGAAGTGTGCTTGGGATCCTGGGACTGACACTGGCTTGCCTAAATATTCTTTCCAAAGCTACAGTTTATTTGAATCGTGAGTTAGCTCTGGTTACGTTGTTGACAGATCCTTCCTTGTTTAAGGTGCTTGTGACAGCATAACAACAGCCACATTTAGATGTTGCAGAAAATTTAAACAAATATTTTAAAACCACCTGCCAGTGTTAGAAGGAGATCTTTAGCTGGTCACAAGTGTGTAATACTTGTGAGTTTCATTAAAGGAAAAGGTAGCATAAAAGTGATGACAAACAGTTAATGGTTAATCTTGATGTGAAAATAGTTTCATGTTTTCTAATAATAGTTTCATCATTTCTAACATTTTACCATATCCTGAATAAATTAAGGAGAGTTCTTACCACCCACAAGAGGGAGTCAGTGATTCGTCATTACATAAATTAAACTTGTTGAAACATTTCCATTTCAGCGTTTGTTGGTGATGGATGGATGCTGTTGTGTGGAACATAGTTTTAAAGCCACTGAGTATACCCTGAGGGAGACAGGGATACACATCTGTGTTGACAAAAGTATAAACCCTGAAATTATTGTTTTTTGTTTTTGTTTTTAAGATTTTCTGGGAAAAAGAAAGTTTGTGAACACAGAAACTGGTGTATTTGGCAAGTAGCTCGTGACTCACAAGAAACATATAACTTCACACTCCTGGCTGAAAACTACTTAAGAAGTAGAAGTGTCAATATTTCTTTTAACCTGACTCATCGAGGTGAGACTGGCTTCGCAGGCCACTGTGGGTGTCAACATCTCTTTGATTGACACGCTGGGTGATCAAGTAGATGTGCTGCAGATTTTTGCCTAATTTGCACCTTAAGTGAAAGTTACAATTTTTTATAACTCTTGTTCATGCTTCATTTCTCTTCATGGAGGCATGTGTGGCCAATAGTCCCCTATAATTTGTTTGCTTTGATAATGTAATAAGCACCACTGAGCTTCCTACTCAACTTCAAAACTAGAATTTTGACAATAACTTATTTCATCTCCCATCCCACAGCCCCCACCCTGCTCCTCTCGTCAAGATAATCACGGATTTAAATTGTGTGTGCTGCTCATTCTACCCAATGAGTTTTCCACTTTTTTATTATATTTTTCAGTCTATTCTTATCTTATTCTTATCTTCTGTTTCTTTGCTGAGACTTTGTATTTTCCATATGTTTTGAAAATGTTTGTAATTGTTACTTGGAACATTTCATAATAGTTGTTTAAAAATCTTTGATGGGTAACTTCAACATCGGTATCACCTTGTGGTTTGCGTTTGTTGATTGTCTTTTCCCATGTGAGTTGAGATTTTCCTGATTCTTTGTATGCTGAGTAATTTTGGATTTTATCCTAGAAATCTTGAATATTATGTTGTGAGACTCTGGGTGTTTATAGTGACAGTTTTGTTTTAGCAGACAAGTGACCTGGTCAGGTTCAAGCTGCAAATTTCAACCCAACTTTTGTGGGCTGTGATTTCAATGTCAGTTCAGTTTTCAAAGCCTTTGCAGTGCTCTTCAGATATGTCCTAGACCCTCCCAGTGGAGAGTCTTGAGACATGGGCAGTGGTCTGTCAGTTGGGTTCTTAAAGTCTTTGGTACATGGATTAAGATCAAATCCATACATGCACAACTGGGAGGTGAGCACAAGAGTTCATAAACAACTTTATGAGTCACCTTCTCAAGCTCCTGCTTCTCTGTGATGTCTCTGGTATTTTTTGCCTTCCTGGAACTCTTTTTTTCTCTAGCCAGATATCTGAGACTGTGATTACCCCCTTTCTGTCGCTCACTTCTACTACTGTGCCAAGTGTTAGGAGGACTGATGAAAAAAAATTTAAAGAAAGGTCAATTCAATGTTGGTTCAGTAGTACTTCAAATTTGGGGATTCTATTTTGGTTAGACTCTGGATTCTATAATGTTATGAGCCACTTGTCCAAGTTTTGACTCCCTGCCATAATCTGCATGCTTTTGCTTAAATTTAAGAATTTACAGGTAGTTTCTTTTTGTATTTTGTTTAGAGTTTTTAAATAATCCATGAGAGAGAAAGGCTGTACTTGGCTTACTCTATCCTGGCTGTAAGTCTGGCTTTGTTTGCTGTTTTCTCAAAAATAAAAAAATACTTATTGAATAAATAAATGTTGAAATGAACTGCCTATTTGCCAAAGTCTTTTTTATCTATGCGAGGATATTTTTACTTTGGTTCGCACCTTTTTTTTTTTTTTCAGTTCATCCAATGACTCCCTTTAACGTAGTTCTTGAAAATATAAGTGCCACAAATGCCAGCATGACCTGGAAGGTACACTCCACTGGGAATCAGTTCATATTTTTGTGTCAGATTGAACTCCACGGTGAAGGAAAAGTGATACAAGTAAGGACACTACTTATTATTCTATTCTCTTTATGTCTACTACAAAAAGAATGATGAGTAAATCTCTCTAAACTCTAATTTCTGTGTGGGTTCAAATGGTGTGGGTTTTAAAGCTTTAAAAAGGTCCTTAAAATACATCATAGACTTTGAGAATTGAGAAAGGGACCTTAGAGATTTTTTTTTTTCCCAAGGAAGAACTACTCTTACCCCAAATCAAGATGTGTCATGTTGCAATTTGACTTGGCAAGGAAGTATGCTCACTAATACTTCTGTCTTTTGTATCAAGCAGCACAATGTGTCCATTGAGATGAATGGTCTGTACTTCTTAAGTGAACTGGAGCCTGTCACAGAGTATATGACCCGAGTACGCTGTGCCGCCGCTAACCACTTCTGGAAATGGAGTGAATGGATCGGTCAAAACTTTATCACACTTGAAGCAGGTGTGTTCAGACCCTGACATTTAACTCAGAGATCTAAACTGACTCATAGAAGATGGATTGGCTTCCCTAAGAGCTTTTGTTTGTCTCAAAATCTAAAACTTTACAATAGAGGCTTGGTACTATTTTAAAAAACAAACAAACAAACAAAAACAGAATTAAATGGCTAATGAGATGTGAGTGGAAAGACATCCATTTCAAACATTTGCCGTCAGTGTTATTTCTACTGTATATTTTCTACTGATCTTTTATTTTGCCAAGATGGTTTTTAAGCTGTTGGCCTTGCTAGATTCCCATTGAATTGGGACTCTGTAGATAAATATAAACTTTTAATTTGGAACTAGGGACAAACAATGTTTATGCCAAGGAAAGCTTCAATCTCATGCCAGACAACTTTAGGCTATGTCTGGAAATGTAATGATATTTGGAAACCTAATTCTTATTGATAAGTCATTTGTTCAGCAACAGCGAACTGTGAACCTACTCTGTCCTGTTCTCAGTAGTCGTTTCCTCAATATTGATGGAACAGAGAGTTTTTCTTTCAAATAACTATGTCTTAGAGCTCGAATAAGCCTCAGGAGGTTTGATGGCCTTCCCCTGCTTTCATCTTTCATTTCAAGATTATAAAGTATTACCGTGGCCCAGTTTACAAATAAAGTAACTTGGGCCCATAAATTGAAGAGACTTGCCTAATTTGCAAAATTAATGAATGGCAGGAACATAATAATAATAAACAACAACAATGATAGCTAACATTTATTGAGTATTTAGAGCCACACGCAGCTCTAAGTGCTAACAGTTTTTCTCTTTTAACCCTCACAACATGCAGTAGGTATGCTTATCATCCTCACTTTATAGATGAGGGCGTTGAGGCACAGAGGATGAGTAATTTAACTGGCTTAGCCAGTGAACGAGTGGGCAGTGACCGCAGCTCACACCCAGGCAGTCTGACTCCAAAGCGCCACTGTTAACCAGAGCTAGATTCTGCACATTCTGTCTCTCAGTGTTGTTTTTACAATCTTGAGATCTTGTTGATTCAAGTCCTGGCTATCTTACTGCTGAAGGAAGGATTATATGTATTTATTTCATTCCATCCTGTTATTTGTGTTTGCGGGCTGGCAGAGCTCTTTCTGTTTCGCCGGAGGAAGACCATTTTAAAGCAGTGACTTTAAAGGGTGGTGTGGGGCAGTGCATCAGAATCTACACCTGGGGTTGATCGCTGGTCACACTCAGCAGGCCTCCTCGCCTCGTCTGCTGTTCCCACCACCCTCACACCCCCTGAGACTCCAGTGGTTTCTCCTAGCGGGGGTGGACTCCACAAGAGTCCCCACTGCAGAAACCCTGTTCTCGAGAGTAATATGGCATATTCCTCAGTTGTGTTTTATTAAAGAATTGCTACTTTAATAATACTGCTTTGCTTTGATTCCCCCCCCTTATTTTCTTGCAAACTTATTTCAACATTATAATTAAAATTAAGTGCAGAAAGAAAATGGCAAAAGAATAGAGTCTTAGTAAATTGTGTTCCTTTTAGATTATAGTATTATAAACCTGGAAATACTTAACTTCGCTTTTGATGATAACAAGGAAATGAGATGAATCTTCTGATGGCAAATTTATAGTTTTTTTTTTTAATCTCTGACAATGTTTTACTTAATACTAGAAAACTCAGTGTTTCTGTGTAGTATAACCATACTTAAGGATAATCAGAGTGAGCAGAGTTAAATGATACCACAGTAGAAATTATATTGACATGAATATAGAGCTGACATGTCAACTGTGCTGCAGTGGTCTTTTACTAATTTGCAAACCAGCTGAAAATTTTGTATTGAACCTGGGGTCCCATATTGTGCCCAAGTATTTCAATAAGTTTTTGATTTAATATTGGCTTCTCCAATGGCTTCTTTAGCAAATTGAAATCTTCAATAGATTTAAAACTATGGTCACATTTAAGTTGAGAAGAAAGTGGCAGTAACTAAAAAAACAAAAGGACTTAGTTGAATTTCAATTACTAGGGGCAGTAAACTATGTTTTTATAAATATAAACATGTTTTTAACAGAGAGTTAAATCTTTATGTGTTATGTTCCAAAACAGTTCTTGCATAGAGATGTTTTGAATCAAATCACAAATCCCTTGTCCTACAGTTTACTGTTGAGAAAGATAAGGAAGCAGACTCTTCCAGAACAGTGTGGTCAGAGCCATATTGGAAGGAACATGGCAGGTGCTGTGATTGTCCACAGGCAGCTGGCCCAGCTCAGGCTGGGAGCTGGTGACAGAAGGATGTGGCCTTTCCAGCAGAGGGGGACAAGGCAGCGCTCCCAGGCTCTGACTCCAGCGAGGGGACAGCCAGTGTGGGATGCGTGGAGAAGCACCGCCGGCCGGGAGGTGTCTCCGTGTGCTTCCAAATGGGGCAAGGAAGTAGCAGCGGTCTGCTACTGCTCGAGACATGGAGGTTTACCTAATTAACTTATTAGCATTGGTCGGACAAGTGATCCCAAAATCTGTGGGTGGCTTCCAGAAGCTCTGAGGCTTGACATTCATAAAAGACCTTAGTTCGATGTCCCATCCAGATGCTGCAAACTTTTTGTAAAGCACCTACTATGTGCGCCTAGTGAGGCGTGAACAGTGTGGCTGTGCAAGATGGGTAGAAGTCACGGAGAGTGAAAAAGTGAGAAGCCTCAAGAATGCTCATTGTGTAAATGGCCATGCTATCCTGAATGTGCCTGATCCCTTCTGATCTCAGAAGCTAAGCTGGGTTGGGCCTGTTAGTACTTGGATGGGAGACCACCTAGGAAGACCAGGTGCTGTAGGTGTAAAAAATAAAAAAGAAAATTTTTTAAAGGGATTGTAAGCTGACAAGTTCCTTGCAATCTGTGAGGCCAACCAAGGGTTGCCTCACCTAAAAATTAAAAAAAAAAAAAAGGATTTTCATTGTCACTTCATCGACGGAACCAGAAGTTCGAATATACTGTTCTACCTATTGTGACCGAGAACTTTTTTTTGGTTAATTTCAGCTCCCTCCAAGGCTCTTGATGTCTGGAGAACTGTGAAGTCAGTGCTGGGATCTTATACAGTAACTTTATTCTGGAAGGTAAGATGTTCCTATTCAAAAAGGCCCTTTGCTTGGCCCTGCATCTCACTGTGAGACAGGATTTAGGTATGGCCTTCCAACTGGGGAGTGTCCTTCACATGAATATGGTAGAATGTCTTGCCCAGTGGAGGAGTCCCCATGCCACATCCATGTCCCTAAGACTTGCACTGTTCCTTCCTCAACAGCCCACTGTACAGATGGCCACTTATGACTGTTAGAACCTGCGTCTCCATAACTTCTACGCAGGCCTGCCTCTAACTTTTGCAGGGCTCAGGGCATGAATATAAAGTAGAGAAGCACATACCATATTTAAAGTTATAAATATTTAAATACTCATATTTAAAAGTCAAGCTAAAAACACTATCATTTAAATTATATATTATCCTTCTACTTTGCGTTCAGAACTCTTGATTCCTGTTTTTGACACCAGAACATGGCCATGCTGGGAGAGTTGGGTCCTAGCCACAACCTGTCCTGCTTTCTTCCCACCTCCACTCTGGCTTTCCCTGCAAGGAGCCCTGGGCACACTTGTGGATACACCAGTCTGTATGGCCAGGTTCTGGCCACACCCAGGCAGTCACTCCCAGTCCTTTCTCAGGTTTCTCTGGGGCGGGCGCATGCCAGGGCCAACGTCTGTCCTTGGGAGGGCAGGCCCGATGGACAGGCCCTGGAAGTGGGCTTGGGACCATGTAAGCAGGGAATTTCTGCAACCTGGAGGATCATCTGGGAGGAGGAGTGGGGGGACCATGGGCTCTGGGCCTGGAGAAGGCACAGCTGGAGGATGGAGTGAGGTCAGGAGCTGGGCCCTCCTGCTGGGGTTCATGCATGTTTCCTCCCCTGGGTACCTATGGTGTCTTATTTTAATCCAGACTAGATCCTCCTTCCTCCTGCTTCCTGACTTGGCCACTCTTCTTTAGACACGTTATGCTTTTAAGGAGCTCACCCCCAAATGATCCGAATCTCTACTCATATTGTTTAGAGAAGAAGGCCTGACACTGAGCTTGGTTTAGGGTTTTTTTTCTCTATTTAACTGTTTTTAATTAGCTGCGTGCGCGCACGTGTGTGTGTGTGTGTGTGTGTGTGTGTGTGTGTGTGTGTGTGTGTGTGTGTGTGTGTTTGTGTGTGTAAGGCATTTGAGGGACAGGAAAGATGAAAAAGTAATTATGTAAACTCCTTTCAGAGGAAAGCCCATTTTGAAATGATTATTATTTTTTTTCAGCCATTGTCAAAACTGCATGCAGGTGGGAAGATTCTATTTTATAGTGTAGTTATAGAAAATCTAGAGAAACCATCCAGTTTAAAGCTCCTCTCCATTCCCGCTCCGGCCAATGGCACAGAACTCACCCTCGACCAAGGCTCTTACCAAATCCGCGTCACAGCTAATAACAGTGTGGGCACTTCTCCCGTTTCTGTAATTGTCATCTCTAGAGACCCTGACAACGGTGAGTTACATTTTGTTTATTTTTATTTTCTAGGAAAATGTTGATGATGTAATTAGGTAGAGATGCATACATTGGAAAGACAACAACTTGGGGGGACAAAATGTCTAGCTTCCAAACAGTGTTAGTCATTTTTTTTTTTGGTCCAAGCGCGTCAGTGGGTTTCCTGGGACAGTCCCCCTCAGTGTGGGAAGAATGAGATTTCAGCCAGCACTCAGGACATTGCTGCCCTGGGGATTCTTTAACAAACTTGGGAGATTATCTCAAATTTACCGAAGTAAATGAAACACCAACAAACGGAACTGAGAGATAGAGTACGTATGAATGCAGTAAATGAAATAAGAGTTGCATTTATTATATTGTAAAAAATTGTGTTACTCATTGCCCCCTGTGAAGGGCCCAGGAACATTTCCAGAGATCATCTCAAGAGGGACTTTTCCAAAGCTGTAGAATAAAAGGTGGCAGCCGGCGAGGCTAGTTCCTTAGCCTGTAGAGGAGCAGATGAGGTGGAAATGACATAAAATCAGTAGTGGTCTTAACTTCCTTGCTGGGAGAGCTGTGAAGAGCCTGTATCTGCTAAACCCCTGCAGAACACATTATGAGACAACGCACACCTGAACATCATACAACTGACACTCTAAGGTCATTCATGAACCTTGCAATAATGTCACCTTTCAGTTGCTGCCGTTACAGTTTTCAGACCTTGCTTATGGGGTTACATTAGGTTGTATTATACCTATCGTTGATATTAGGCTTCACATGGGGCTAAGTGGGCTAGATTAGAGGGTGCCGTTGCTTCGTAGGATTTTGATTTTGTTCAAGAACTATCTCCATCATGTCGAGTAAGGGAAAGAAATTAGAATTGTGGCACAGCAAAAAACCAAGGCGTTATTTAACATAACTTTTGCTTGTCAAGCACTGACTTAGAGAAAGAGATGAATAGTTATATTCTGTCTTCATTAGGACCAGAATAGAAAAAGTGGACATCTTGTTCACCCCGAGGGCGCTAGTAGATAAAAGAAAGAATGCCCCTCATGAGGCCCAGTCTCAGCAACACTGCCGAGCACCCCCACCTGTTTTAGGGTCTTCGCTATCTGTAGGTTCCTCCCATATCCTCCCCATGCTCTGCCTTCACCCGCCTCACCTCCCTGTGAGGCTGCACCCAGCCTGCCTTAAGTGCTCACTTTCTTAAGTCATTGGAGTGGATGAAGTCACTGATGTGCTTGCTATGAGACAGACCAGTGAGGTTTAGACAATTCACTCCTCAAAGCGTATTTGCAATTTTAAAGAAGCAGCTTGATGAAGAGTTATGAGTCTAAGTGAGGGGTGAAATTTTAGCCAGCGTGAATAAGTGAAATGAAAAATGCCAGCTTCGATGTGAGAGATGTATTTCTCTGCTGAAGGAAGAGAGGGAAGCCATGTAGGTAGGGTGTACAAAGGCTTTCTTGGGGAAACCTTCGCCTTCTACCTGGGACTGCACTTTCCTTTAGATACCTGCCGTGGATAATAATTCGGCGCCCAGGAAATTTAATAGTGCCATGTTTTCACATTTATGTCCAGCAGTAACTACGGTCCCCAGATAAAATTCAGGATGCCCAGTTACATTTAAACTTCAGATACACATAGAGTAGGTTTTTAGTGTAAATCTGTACGGTGCAATATTTAGTCCTCATCGGCTGGTTTTCTGAGCAGCCACTGGCAGGCCCACTCTTTGATCCGGATCTGCTTCCGCTCAGGTGACCAGCTGAGATCACCACCCTGTTACAACAGTGGCAGGGTGTGGAGTCAGCCTTGGGAAACAGATGTTCTCTTTCCTCAGGAATGATCGAGGGTGATGCTTCTTTCAATCATTAGAAGCTGTAGTCCTCTAAGACCATTTTTTCCCCCAATTTTTAGACCTTAAGAAAACTACCCTGGCATATAAAATATGTCGAGGTGCCAGTCTTGGTCATGAGTGGTGTGCACATCCTTGTGTAATGCGACTTAGTACATATTTGAATTGTTTTTTTCTTTTCTGTCCTCGCCTCCGTTTCTACCCCTGACATCTCAGAAACAGTAGTTAGTTCAGGAGCAGCCAGCATGATGTGAGGGGACTCAGCTGAGTTATCTGTTCATTACACAGACATTTTTTGAAAGCAGATCAAGCCTCCGAGTCTGGATCGGTCCTGCGGGCAGTAGTTTGCTGACCCACGTTCTAGGTGCTGCAGCCTGGTTGGGTGTCGGGGGCAGGGCAGGGGCATCTGCAGGGTGCGTGTGAATATTTAGTGGGAAGCAAGAGGCAGGAAAACACCTATGAAAACATCCCACCTGCCACCCCAAGCCCCTGCAGTGACCAAAGTGGTGGGAATCTGGTTGGATACACTGCATGTTCAAGTTTATTCTTTAAATACTTTTACAAAATGTTCAATTAATTAAATCTGAAACCTTGCCCTATTTGTAATGTACAGAAGAGGTTAAAGAAGAAAGAGTTCAAGGCACAGAGGATGGGTTCTCTATGTCTTGGAAACCCCAGTCTGAAGATGCCATAGGCTACGTCGTGGACTGGTGCGACCGTCCCTGGGACCAGGCCTGTGACCTCCAGTGGGAAAAGCTGGGTCCCAAGACCACAAGCACCATCATTAGCTCAGGTAAGAAGAACCTTCCGAATTACCTCTTGCTCCATCCACCTTGCAGCAAGTTCATCAAGGATGTCTGGGCCATCTTGAAGATACTTTATGATGAATTCATAAATTTTGAAATTAGAAATCAAGCTTGGGTGCTAGGATTTCCAATATTGCAATGATATGGCCTGAGATTCGACTTTAAATCTACTTTGACAGAGAAAACCTGGACCTCAGGCTGGGATAGGGTTTTGTTATTTTCATGAATTTGTTCCTCTTAATTAGCAGTCTCAAATGAATGACAGAGGACATTCTAACGTTTGCCCAGAGAGCTTTTACAAAGGCAAAGAAGTCTATGGATTTGGGAGGCGCGTAGGACATAGCATCGACGAGAGTAGGTCATCAACACCTTCAGTTTCAATGGAACGTGTAGAACTTGGTCTCTTAACCTCGCACATTGGATTTATTTCAAGACTGCTGTTTTAGCAAAATCAAGAGCTGTGGTTTGTGGCTTGAGTGGGGGCTGGTGGCGCCACCTGCTGGGATCACAATAAGGACCTGGGAATTAATCTGGGTCCTGAGAGTGACAGAGGCCCTTGGAGGGCTTTCAGTTAGTTGTCCTTGGGGAGTGAGGAGGTGAGGAGGGTCAGCAGCATGGCGAGGGCTGCAGGTGGACTGCAGAGGTGTGAGGGGAAAGTGAGGAAGTGGAAGCAAATCCTTCCAGACACGTGGCTTTCACGGGCAGAGAGAAGGCAAGTCACTGGCGGGGGATTCGGAGTCAAAGGAGAATTTAAAATGGTTTTCTCTGTCTGGTTGAATCTGCACCGATTTCCTGCATAGAGATAAGGGTGTGTTTGAGAGCTCTTCTTGGAGAGGACGCTGTAGGGGACAGTCCTCTGAGGACGGACTTCCTCAGAAACAGTGGAGAACCCCAGGGCTCAGCGGAAGGAGGGCAGAAGGTGGAGATGAAGGGCAGAAACCCCAAGAAGGGAATTATTAAGGGGACAAATATTCAGTTTTCCTTTTCAGAAGTAAAGAGAATGTCCTTCTGTGTTTTATGGAAAATCTGTTGACTTTTCTTCTCCAGATGCCTTTAGACCAGGGGTCCAGTACAACTTCAGAATCCATGGCATTTCTACAAAAAGGATTGCTTATTTGTTAGAGAGAAAAACAGGGTACTACAAGGAACTGGGTAAGTTTAAAGCATTTCATGTGTTCATGGCAGACTTGCTCAGAATAATCTAGACACTCTTAGCTTTGGGTTTAGGAAAATTCAATACCATTTCTAATTTTCAGTGTCCCACTTATTCTGGTAATAATAAGTGTTTATAATAAGGGTTTAAAAAATATTTTTAATCTTACAAATGTAAAACATTTTCATTAAAGACAATTTATAAAATGTTATGCAAAAGACGACAAAATCATTGCTAATTTTACCACTCAAAGGCAGACTTCCAGAGTTAATATTTTACATTTGTCCAGGTATTCCTTTCTCTGTATGTATACACACTTTCACATAAACATGGGATCTTACTCGATGCAGTGCCTTTTTGACTTATGTCACTAAATGTTATTTGCATATATCATTTTTATGACTGCAAAATGCCTCATCATTTGCATATGTCAAATCACCTATTGTTGGGCAGTTCAGATAATTACAGTGTTTTTTAACTAAAAACTATAAAATTCACCTTCAGGTATCTTGCAGTCCTAAATGCTCAGTCTCTCTTTCTTTTGTTCTTTGCCCCAATCTCTTTATGCCTTATCCGAGTCACTTTCATTTTAACTACACAGCTTTGTCCATATTCACAAAAATGTTTTTAATCAAGTCCTGGAGGTAGAAGTGTTTAGTGGAAAGGTTTGAACTTCCTAAATGGTTTTTCATTTCCTTTTTGAAGACTTTTGATACGTATTGTGAAATCAACCCCCAGAAATCTTACTGTGCCTCTTGCTGTGGTGTAGGCGGTTTCAGCCCCCACCCCACGCGGTTGCTTATTCACCTTCTTGGCATCCAGGGCCTCACGCCCACGGAAAGCTGAGCATCTGGACCCTCGGTGTCCTTGCACTAATCAGATCACCCCTCTGATGGCCTGACAGTCCTCTATGTGGTGGCAGCTGTCCAACACAGGCAGGGTGTGTGTGTTGGTGAGCACAGACCAGGCGTGCACCAGAGTATGTGATAGACTCAGGGGAGCCTTCAGAATAAATGCTCCAGGATTTTTCCAGTGACACTTGGAGAACTGCATTGCTGCAACCTGGCAACTAGAGTTCTCCAAATGGACCCTTCACCTCTGAACATAACCTTTCCTCCTCTCCCCCTCTCCCGCCTCAGTCCGTTCCCTGGTCGGGTCTTCTCTCAGACACTACAGCTGGCTCTTGAACGACGCAAGGGTTAAGGGTGCTAACCCCCACACAGTTGAAAATCTGGGTATAACTTTTGACTCCCCCCAAACTTAACTATAGTCATCACTCAGTATCCATGGGAGATTGTTTCCAGAAACCCCACAGATACCCAAATCCACAGATGCTCAAGTCCCTAATATAACATGGATTAGAACAATGCAAATAGTCAGCCCTCCATATTTGAGGATTCAACCAACCACAGATCAAAAACAGTATTTTTTGACCCTTGGTTAGGAATCCACAGATGTAAAAGCTGGGGATATGGAGGGTCAGCTGTATATTTATTTTTAAAAGTCTACATATAAGTGAACCCATGCAGTTCAAATCTATGTTGTTCACGGGTCAATTGTATTTAGAATTCAGTAACAGAAAGAAATCTAAGAAACATTTATTCTCATTTTTGCTCTGTGACTTTATATAAACTATGGAGTCCTTCTGGGCATCCATTCTCCATTTGTGAAAGGCAAGGCTTGAACAAGAAGATTGTTTAACTTCTGAGCTCTTTCAAATTATGTCAAGAAATATGACCCCTAGAGAAAAAGATATAATTCTTTAACTTGCCACAAAGCTCCTACAGCCTCTAGAGTTGGCTGTGGTTCTACTTTTAGTTTGCATGCATGCTCAGAGAATATTTCCAAATCATGACTATTTTCTTACTCCAATTTCTTTTTCTAGCTCCTTCAGAAAATCCTCAAGTGGTCATAAGTAACTTGACATCCCACTCGTTCAATCTGAGTTGGAAGGATTATTCCATTGACTCCCAACCTGGTTTTATACAAGGCTACCATGTCTACCTGAAGTCCAAGGCAGAGCAGTGCCAGCCAGGATTTGAAAAGGCAGTCCTTTCAGGTGACATTTTTGTTTGTTTACTTCTTCAAGATCTCTTTATTTGAAATCATGAAAAAAGGGTGCCATCTCTGTGGCCAGGCTGAGGTCTGTTCTTGCTTTTATGATCAAACAGGTGCTAACAGATTAGTAGGTGGCAAGATGGTGGGGGTCATTTTAACTTACTTAAAAAATGATGCAGCCTGGTATTTTTAGAAGCACTCCTTAAGATTTCTGCCACTTGGGAAACTGTTAATCCCTTTTTATTTTTTCCTTTGACATTGTTAAAGGTATTACAATGTATTTTTAAGTCTCTTGCAAGCTCTTACCATCTCTTGTGGGTTTGTGTGCTCTCCCTGGATCCTTTGCTTAGTAGAGTTTTTGCTTTTCTTGCCATTTCTGGAAAATTGTCCATGGGTGTGATGAAATTACAATTTGATTTTTGGTAGTTTTAAAAATGTCGACAGTGCCAAGTCAACAAGAGCGTCAGTGCCCAGCTCTCTCACTAGATCCCCTTCACATACTTAATAATCTTTTCTTCTTGTAAAAACAAACAAACAAACAAAAAAACAACAACAAAAAAACCTTTTTTTTTTAAACCACAGATAATTCAGTATGTTGCAAACATAAAATCGACAGCCCGGAACAAAAGACATTTCTTGTGGAACACCTACAGCCCGAATCCTTCTACGAGTTTTTAGTCACTCCATACACAAGTGTTGGCGAAGGTCCTCATGATACTTTCACCAAGGTCACCACTCCGGACGAATACTGTGAGTTTTTTTTGCATCAAAACTCTTCCCTTAGGAGGTCCTGGGAAACTGATAAATTGTAGGCAGTTTGCCATGGGCTTTGTTTAGATAAGAATTTTTAAACCTTTCTTCCCTCTCTTTTGGTCTCTCTCTGTCTCTCTCTGTCTCTCTCTGTCTCTCTCTGTCTCTTTTTCATGAGCTTGTTTCACAAAAACAAATACACAAAACACGGCACAGAATCCCACTACATAAAATGGATAAGAGTGGGGATGACCTAACTGATCTATAATCTGGAACCTTCCTCCTGCCTCTCTCAGTTGCCCCTGAGGCACTTGTCTGGAACTTGGTCCCAGAATAGTTCGAAAAATCACAGATGGCATATTTTCGTGTTGGCTTGGGAAGAGCCATCTAAATTGTCTAGGCAAGGGTGGTGGTGTCTTCCTCATTGCAGAGCAGCATCACTCTCTGCAGCCAGCCTTCTGGCTGGTTCCTCTCAGCCAGACTAATTGCTTCGGGACTGCCTCTCCAGGGGCAACTAGAGATGGGTGTGATGGGGCAAGAAAAGTAGGTGTCAAATAGGGTAGCATAGGCAGTCCACACTACAGGGATCTTTGAAGATACTGCTCCATGAAAAACGAACAGGCCAAAACATCTGCCTGGAGTTACCAACTGTCCGCCATGCGGGTCCTGTTGCTGAAGGTGGGGAGCAGGGATGGGATGGGCTCATCAGGCAGAACTGCTGACCCGGAGTATCCTGACCAATGATGAAGACACACGTGACTACAGGAGCAGCTGAGGGCACTCACTGCTGACCACTTGACTAAAACATGGCCCCAGGTCTCTAAGCCAAAGGCCAGAACTTTCAGAGTCAGATTAAGATTTTAGCCAGTGATTCACATTATCTGAGCACTCTTGGTATTTACTTGGCTGGTAGAGGTAGGTGTGTGTGTGTGCGTGTGTGTGCGTGTGTGTGTGTGTGTGTGTGTGCGCGCGCGTGCGCGTGCCCACACATATACAACACACATTATTATCTTTATCTCAAATATATTTTCTGATTTCATTTATGCTAAACCTCCTTAGCCTTGGCTGTAACTCTATTGATTATACTGATTATTCTTAAAAAGGAAAAGGAATTGTTGCACAATTACAGTAGTGAGAATGACATTCTACAATTACAAAAATAGTGTGGACGAACCATAAATGCAAGGCCGAGTGACAGAAGCCAGACCTGACTCTTGCTGTGTGATTCCATTTATGGAGTACAGAAAGAGGCAAATGCCATTTATGTTGTTAAAAACAAGGCAGTGGTTACCTGGGGAGGGGAAAATGACTGCACAGGGACACCAGGGGAGTTTTCTGGGGAGCTGTTAATGTTCTTTTTCTTGATCAGGGTACTGGTTATAATGGGTATGTTCAGTTTGTGAAAATTCATCCAGCTGTACACTTTTGAGCACCTTTCTGTGTGACTATATTATACTTCAATAGGAAGGTCAGTAAACCAGTCTGAGCTTTGGAGACTACTGTGGGTAGCGCGCCAGGCTTGTCTTCAAGTATATTATAAAAATCCAATTTAACCAAATTTTAAAACCAATTGTAATAGTCAGAATTACTGCCCTTTAGGGAATGGTGTCAGTAGTGTCAGGACAGGAGTTTCTTACCCCTTTCCAGGTGTCAGGGTTCATTTGAGGCCAACTGTTCAGGTGCTAACTTTGCCATCCGCTCATCTTACTGTGTCCTTTTCTCCAGAGCCTTGTTGGGCTCACAGCCCTGGGTTGGGCATCTACCTGCCCTCGCTTACACATCTCCAGAATTAGCCACCATCCCAAAATCAAACCCTATCCCTTACAGGACAGTGAGTGTTGGGGCTGGAGTGTGGGGAAGGCAGGGAGGCACATGAATACAATGAATACAATACATGTACAATTTGCGTTTATAAAAGACAGTGTTTACCAACCCAGCTGAGTGATTAATTGGTGGGCTTGCAAGCACTAACAGGAAGATGGGCATTTAAGAAGATGAAGCAGTGGTTGACAGATCTGAGAAATAAAAATAGAATAATTATCTCAGGTTAAGACTTACTCATTTACATTAGAGACTAACTAGAAGGTGCCTTAGTCAATTTTTGATATATAGCAAAATACCTTAAAATGTCAGTGGCATACAAAAATAGATATTGCTCTTTATGCTCATGGCATGGCTGATCAGGGCTGGGCTAGGCTGGACTCTAGACTTTGGTCAAGTTTGGGTTCGTTTCACATAGCTTCACTCTGGGGCTCAGGCCGAAGAGGCAATGGCAACGAGGGACAAACTTTTCTCATGGTGGATCACAGGAGCACGAGAGGGCAAGCTAAACTATACACGTACAATGAAGGCAGCTACTAACATAATTACTAAACCCATTGGCCAAACTAAGTCATGTGGCTAAGTTCTAAGTCAAAGCAGAGAAGCACACTCCACCTACCATGACACTTTGGCAAGAGTGCAGAGTGTAAGTCTAATACACGGAGGGAGTGAAGAATTGGGAATAGTGATGAAATCTCTCAGAAGTGGTAACGAGTGAGAGTCACAAGTGTTGAAGACAAATGGTTCCCTGTGTTAACTGGTTGGCTGTCCCCGCCCTATGTCAGGGAGAACTCTTAATGAATTTCACAAAAATAGACTTCTGAAGAATAAAAAAAGCATGTAAAATTAACTTTTGTCTTTAAACTTATTTTTATTCCTTATTTTTATTCTCCAGCTCATACACTGATACGTATCATACTCCCCATGATTTTCTGCCTTTTGCTCATCATGATCCTGTGCTACTTGAAGACTCAATGGTAAGTGTGTGGGGAAGATTATCCAAGAAGAGTGTCAGAGGAAAATTTAGAAATGAGTTTTAATAAAATAGAAATCACACTGAATAATATGGGGAAAATGCTGGAAAGGAAAAGGACAGAGGAGGCTTAAAAGGCAATATTAAAAAATTTTAGGCAATTTTGCTTTTCTGATCAATAGATAAACAATAACCATTTCAAACGATTATAAAACTTGTTCAATAACAATAGCTGATGTTTGTGTTTCACTTACTGTGTGCTTGACAGTGTTCTAAGTGCTTTACACATAACAACTCATTCAATGCTCACAACACTGTGGTGACTACAGTAATTATCTCCATTGAACCAATAAGGACATTAAAACAGAGAAGGGTTAAGTACCTCGCCCAGCGTCCCACAGTGAGAGACAGAGCAAGGATCAGAACCCAGGAATCTGCCTCCAGAGTTCTCAACTCTTAACTCTTCACCATATTGCAAAATTCAGTCTAATTTTCATTTTTTTTTTTCTAGGATGAAAGAGAAGTGTTATCCTGACATTCCAGACCCTTACAAGAGCAGTGTCCTATCATTAATAAAATACAAGGTAAATGTTGGGAAACTGCATGGATACTATATACCTACTAAATTCTAATCTAGGGTCAGGGCTGTAATAATCATTCTTCCCTAGATCTCTTCAGGAAGAAAGAACAGAGCAAAGCCAACTCTGCTCCCAAAGCCATGAAATGGGTGAATGGAAGTTTGATTTCATCTGTCAGGGGAAATACTTTGTTGTTGTTGTTGTTGTTGTTGTTAACACCACTTCAAGTTAACAGGACCACAATGAAACACGAGAAAAATTGAAGCTTTAAGTGCACTTTACACACTTTATATACTGATACACACACACAATTATATTTACATATTTTTTTTCTTTTAGGAGAATCCTCATCTGACAATAATGAATGTCAATGACTGCATTCCAGATGCTATTGAAGTTGTAAACAAGCTGGAAGGAAGGAAGATACAGTTCTCAGGTGCAAGGAAGTCATTTACAGAAACTGAATGTACTAAGCCTGTCTACCTTTACCTCCTCCCAACAGAGAACTACTCCAGCCCTGGCCCCTGCATCTGTTTTGAGAACTTTACCTATAATCAAGCAGCTTCTGACCCTGGTTCTTGTGGCCATGTCCCAGTACCCCCAGAAGCCCCACCAAGTCAGCTGGGACTATTGACTTCACCTGAAAATTTACTAAAGACACTAGAAAAAGACTATGTCAACTCCCTGGGAGAAATCTCAGCCAGAGAAAGTAGTCTGAATTATGTGTCCCAGCTGGCTTCGCCCATGTCTGGAGACAAGGACAGCTTCCCAACAAATCCACCAGTGTCTGAGTATAAAATGCAAATGGCTGTACCACTGGGTCTCACGTCACCTTCCCCAAGTGAAAACAGCAGCCTCTCCTCCATTACCCTTTTAGATCACGGTGAACACTGCCGCTAATCATATACCCATTTCATACATTTATGCTACAGACACCTAGGGAAGCATAACTGGCACTATTCTATCACCAGATACCTCGGTACTTAATCCTAGTGAGCTATTGTCATTGGCAGGTCTGATTTACACAAGACCAACTATCTTGCTAGGTTTCAAAGTTCAGAGGCTATGAGACTTACCATCCTTCCTTGGGAACAGGCTTGCTGTAGAAATGGCAGGATCATGGGAACAGGCTTTCCTTGCTGCTGTGTTCTAGGCTCACCTTTAAATAACAGCTGCCATGGCACTTGACATAGGGATAGATCCCATCCACTCAGTACTGGACAGGGAGGCTATGGTCCGAGAAGTTCAGTCGTTAGTGAGAAAGTATTTCCATTAAGTTTTACTCCCACATTTAATAGCTTAAGGGTGAAGGAACTAGATATAAGGCTTTAATAAAGGCCACAAACTATTCGTTACTAGAGCACAGATTGTTAGTTAATTTATTCTGAATATATTTAATTAAAAAGTCACAGATGGTTGAGACTAAAACAGATTTTAGATTTGTCTTGCCGTAAGAATCTGCAGTTCATCGGCACAGTGAAGTTAACTCTTCTCGGGGCACAGACCTTGTTTAATTGGTAAGACGTGAATGAATCAGTAAGATCCCCACAACTGTCCTTCTATCTAGCTTACCACAGTTAATGCTTGGGATTGGCAAGGAACTCCTGGTTTAGTGTCAAGATATTATCATTCCTATGTAGTAGACACTAGTCTTCTACCAGAATTTTTGATGACTACCTCAAATAGAAAAAGGAAAAGTATGTCATTGAGTAATTCCATTCACATTTTATGGTTTCTTTTTTTTAAATAACTGTAAGTGACCTGTTCTCATTTGGCATCTTTTGGACCCTGTGATAAGTTGTCTGGATCAAGACAATATACCCTTACTCATTTATATCCTTCTTATTATGCTAACCTAATAAATATAATTAAACCATATTGTTGGATATTGTCTAGATATAACTGTAAAAAGCTATCTGGAGTGAAGAAATTGTTTTGGCTCAGCAGCAGCTTTGTCTCCTTGAACTAATATATGCAAAATACCTAGTACATAAAAGGTGTCCAATACATGTTCCTTTCTCTTCCTTCTGCCCCTCAGCCCTTCATGTTTATTGATCACATTTCTAACAAGCACAAACAAGGGTTTCTTTTTGTTTGCTGTGATGGAAACGACACTGCCTGTACCTCTGGTACCCAGGGGCCTGTACTGTGCCATTCAACACTATGAAGAGAGTAAAGGACCCACATCACAAAGTAGGGTGGCTGTCAGCTGGCCTAAACATACCTACACAAACCAGGACTTCTGTTCAGACTTTTCAGTTTTTTCCTTATGTGTATGTAAGCCTTTTGCTAGAAAAACTGGTTATGAACGCCTAATAACTCCTAACAATAGTACAAACAAGTTTCTTGATTAGTACAATAGTTCTGAGACGACTTTGGGGCCAGTATTTACTTTGTGTTCCTTTGTCATGACGCAATTACTAAAGTACACAGAATGTCACTGACCGTGATGACTGATTTGTAAATAACATCTTTTATACAGATTTTCTTTGAAAAATAATCCACAAAAGCTTGAAATAATTTTTGTTGCAACAAGTCGTAATTAAAATATTTCACCATTGCATTATTTTGTGTTTGCTCTACGTCAATGAAATGAAAATCTAACAATTAGTATAGCTGATAAATCACCTCATGAGCTTACTAAAAATGTGCCTCTGAACCTCCTAATCAGAATTTTTGTGGCATGAGGTCTGGAATCTCTACTGTTTCACAAAGCATTCAGATGCACACTCAACTATGAAAATCACTGGCCTAAATCAGATGAAGACATCTTTCTGAAATATAACAAAATACCAGTAGGAAGTGCTGGGCATAACTTTGTGCTTACAACATCACTCAATAGTTTTGACTATAAATATTCTTATGTTTATAGAAAAAACAAATAAATTATATTTAAAAACAATTCTCAATACTATATATCATTTTAAAAGCATTGCTTTAAAAAGTTATTCAGAAACAAATATGTATTCATGTGTCAGTAGAATTATGATTGAAAAAATTCATGGAGAGTTTCAAATATACACAAAAACAATAGTTTAATAATCCCTTATGTATTATAATCAAACCCAACAGCTGTTTCAGCCTCTCCAGATCCTTATCCAGTCTCCCTCCTGATATTATTTTGAAGCAAATCAAATGATTTCACCTGTAAACATTTGTTTTTCTAGGCTTCTTCTAACATAGCCATAATACTGAAAAATTACACCTAAAACCAAATTAGTAATAATTCCTTAGAAATATCAGAATATTTTGATGGTGGGCAGGACCAATAAAAACCACATCGGCCTGGAGACTGGTCCTCAGCTGGATATAGGGGACCATGATGGTTGACTGGGAACAGGCTAGTCACACAACAGAGCCATGGACCTGTTTAAAGTGCTTGCTGACGCTGTAACATCCAATTCATACTAATTCTGGTGAAACGAATACTCCACTAGAATTTGTATTTAAGAAGATTAAGTTGAATTAGGCAACATCTAATATTTGTTCTAAGAGCTCTATGAAAAGATAAGCTGGCTTTCATCTCAAAGAATTTACAAAACATTAAATATTTTACATAAAGTAGAACTTTAAAAACCTTTCAAGAAGATACGATAAAAATCCTTCAGAATTAGCAGTTAAAATGATACATATAACACAATAAGTATATTCAACTTAAAGGACTAAGTAAATATAGTGTCTCAGTACTCTATGATAAGCCTTAAAGAAAAATTTTAGTGTATCTTGTCTATCTTTGAAATCAATAAAAAAGTAGTTGCTCTGGTCTGAATGACTACTCCCAAGTTTGTGTTAAAATCCTGCTTCCCCAAAATGATGGTATTTGAAGGTGGGGCCTTTGGGAGGTCATGAGGCTGGAGCCCTCAATCAGATTAATGCCCTGATGAGACCCCAGGACACTCTCTAGTCCCTTTCTCCATGTGCGGACACAAGAAGCCTGGGACTAGGAAGATGGCCCTCACTGATCGTGCTGGCATTCTGATCTCAGACTTCCAGCCAATAGAACCATGAGAAATGTCTATTGCTTAAAGCTACCCAATCCGTGGTATTTTTAATAGCAGCCCGAGTGGACAGTACTTTATTTTTGAGTATTTTTAAACATTTAAGAGTTCTTAAAAATGGAATACGCTTTCTAAATTTCACCTATATTATTGCATATTTCAAAGATTAGCTGATAATTAACTGTACTTTTTAGTTTACTTGGGGGCCTACTATTTTTGTTGAACAATATAGTGGAAAGCAATGAGAAAATTATATACAGAAATGTGCTTAAAGAGCAAAATATCCAAAACAATTCTATTTCTAAAAGCAAGACATACATTTTACCACATTTAACAAACTATAACAGACTCTACCTAGCATTGACATAGAATTTTATTTTTGAGGCTTGGTAATTTCCCTGTGCTATTTTCTTTTGCCACTAGGTGGCCGCAGGTCACTCTCATCATTTATATTAATTCCTCAAAAAATCCAGAATTGTTCTAAAGATATTATTTTTTTTCAAATCCCTGATTATGATTTGATGCTGAAAAACAAAACTGTAAAGGTTATGTGTTTGATTAGATTAGGAAGAATGTTTAAGAATGTATAAATGGTTATTTTAACACATTTGGAACAAGCTACTAGTATGCTGCTGAACTTGATTCTTATCTGTGGTAACTAAAAACCACTTTTACTGGATATCACATATATCAGCCTCAGTGGTATATTATTCAAATCACCACTGACTATTTTAAAATGTCAAATAAACAATACAAGTTTAAAAATTTTAAGTACATTTTATTAAGAATGTATCCCTTTGATAAGATTATGATTCAGGAGGCTTTTAATGCCCTTGACATAAAATGTACACATTATACAAAAACAAAACAACAAAAAATCAAGGTGAGCAAAACCATTTGGGGACAAACCTTATTTAAATTATACACAACTCAATGAAATATTCTTACGGAAAATATATAAATACTTTATCTTTCTATGTTACAGTTATACAATATAAATCATATTTCAATGTCTGTTCAGTGACCTACAAACACCAGAACCTCCAAATATGTAGCAGCGTATTACTAAATAAAAAAGAAGAAAATCATGTGGTCAGGGAGCATTAATCTGAGATTCTTTTCACAACCCCTTACCACTTTTCAAAACTAATTACACCATTTGTTTTACAATGCAGCTTTAGGGTTTCTGACAGGCCAGTAATAGAGCATTTTTCAACTATTATCTATGAAAAATTTTTATCTTCCCCCCTTTCTGCCCCAAAACTTTGCATTTTGTGCTAAATCAACCTTTTTAGTGGCAAAATTACAAGGTATACTTTTTTTGGCATAAATTATATTTTTCAAATTAAATATTTTATAAAGAAAGTCAAACAAAATGTGCAATTTATGCATGCTGTGGCAGAGCTATCCACCTACTTTACAAAAATACTCCAAGGGTAGATAATCTACTTTCTGTGGGAGTCATATAAACCTACTATGAATGATAAATACCCTGGGCACCTGGAACTGAAAGAAAAGAAGAATATTCTTACAAAGATTCTTAGATTTCAATATTGTTTGATAAGCATTGTTATTAATTTTACTGGTATGCTTTTATAATAAAACTTATTGTAGTATTACTCTTGAAAGTAAACTGGTAATAATTTATTTCCTGAATGGGAGACAAGAGACCTTTCCCAACCTACATTTTAGAAAATCTTCAATATTCTTTTATTCCAATATCAGTTCTCACAAAACTCTGGCAATTAATTCGATTTTTTTCCCTATGTTTGAATGAATTGTGAATTTGAGACAAAACTAGAATAGGACAAAGGGGGAAACTTTAACTTCCAAAGGCCCTTTACCAAGGCAGTTTACAAAGCTCATCTAACACAAAATTAGCACCTCACTCTTACCATGCAAAAATAATTGCAGTAATAATTTGGATGATAATTTGATTGGTTTTTATTGCTTAATGATCTGTGCTTTAATGTGGGGATAAAAGGCATCCTCTGAATGGAATGAAAAAAAGTTATATAAATATCAGTAGACAAATCTAAATAAGCATTAACACCTCACTGTTGAACACTTTGCCATTGTAATATGCCCTGAAAAACTCAGCTTTAATTATTTCAAGCTCTGAAAAAAAGAGCTGAAAACTATCCACCATTTCAAAAGGACTTTTACACATGATGTTAGAGTAACAAGTGTAATAATTTATATATCTACCTCCAAAGAGCCTCTTTTAATGTCACTGTCATACAGAATGTCCTTATGCTACCAATCTTTATTAGAAAAAAATTTAATTAGGGAGAAGAGGCTTTCCCCTCTCCAATCTACCTAAGCATAAACAGGAAATAAAACTATAAGAAATTTTAGATCATATTTAATTACAAATACTAATTTCTAATTTCCTTATTTATCAGTATTTACTTAGTATGTGAAGCTGAAATCTGTTCTTGAAAAAAATTTTTCAATTAGAAATAACAATTCACTTTACAATTAGAAATTCACAGTTTATAACCAGCACACTGCCCCAATTCCTCCAAATTATCAATAATTAGCAATAGTATAAATTTATATGGACTAATATTAATTCTAAAATCTCGAAAAACTACAGTATTGACATTATTTTGGTATTTTATAGTCAGGTAATATTATTTATAGACACTTTTCTCAATTATTTCTATTACCACTGACACCATTTCTAATCGTTTCTGGTATAATTTATTATTTTTAAACACCTAAGTTAATCACTTGGCACTCCATGTGAGCGTTTTTCATCATTAAAGTCTACTTTTATATAAATGAGTACTCAAAGAAAACATATTAGACCTGTCAGTGAAACATGGATAAACCAAATAGCACTATACATTTAAGTACATTTTTTTCTTAAATTACTGATAATCACAAAGCTCTGAGTGTCTCCCCAAACTAAGTGCTATAGGCAAATATTATGATGTATACACACAAGTCTTTCAAAGTAATAGTAAAAAAAAACGGTTCAGTCTAACAATAACGAAGACTTCATTTTAGGATGGATGAGTGAGGTGGGGTCCAGGGATGGGAATAGTTGTGTGTGTGTGACCAAAAAGAATTACTGTTAATTTCTGAAGGATTAAACCACAGATTTTATACTTTATATTAACTGAGGTAGTGTTTAAAATGAATGTCTAAAATATGTTAATCCCATTGTGAATAAGATTACTCTATTACCTCCTTTGGAGTTTTAAACCACTATTTGGTCTAGTATCTCTGACATTTGGTTCTCTGGAAGGCAGTTTAATCATCCAAGACCAAAGACCAAGGTGACAGGCAATGTTCTTAAAAGTACTGTTGACATTTAAATAAACACTTGGGTTCAGTGATAAGTTAAAGTGTAAAAAGAAGTGTTGGTTTTATCTTCAACTGAATTTTATGAGAGAAAATCTGAAGAGCCACTTTTTAACATAAGCAGCAGCTTACAGCCCTTATCTGCTTTGTTATAACGTAAGTTGCTACACAGTGCACATAAGAACAATTCACTGAAGTGCAGTCAGAGGTGTTGTGAAGTGAGATGAAATGTTTCATCCCAGCTGGAACTTTCAGTGCCAGTAAGTTAAAAAAAAAAAAAAAATCTCTGTGAGTTACATTTTCTAGTTCACAGGGTTCTTTACAGAGATCTCAGAGAACAAGCCCATTATAAAAAGGATTTGTAATACAGGAAAATATTAATCAATGTACTATGACTGTGTCAAAGCTGATGTGTAACTGTAAAAATGGTATACACAAATGGAATAAAAAAGGGTCCTAATCAGTCCAGCTGGATTTTTTTTTCTATTTATACATAGACCTCAAAAAAGATAATCCTTTCATTTACAAGCATTCTAATGATGATGGCCATGCTATTTTTATATACAAATTGCATATATGTTTAATTCCTGTAAAGATTTCCAAATATCTTTAGACACACAAATTAAACATACGAATAAACAAAACTTTGCCCTCATCAACTTAACAACTTCACAAATGTGATAAAGGCGATAACTATACTCATAAACTCACCTATCACTGCATTTAGTTTGTGCAAAACATGAACACTGATATAAAAATTAAATTACTGCTACTTTAAAATTTGGTACTTAAGGCTTTTCACTACAATTTTTAATCATAATAACAGTGCCATTAAAAGGAATTATGGCTCTTCTTTTCCCATGGAATGTGTAGTAAATCATAGGCAAATATCTTTTCCTCCAGAGATCCAAAGTATTATTTAATGCTTTGTTTTGCTTTAGGTCTAAATTAATAGTGCTTGTTCAAGTTACTGTTTGAAATGGTGATATGGGAAGCTGATGAAAACGGAAGTCCAGTAAAAATATATGCATTCTATAAATGGGAAATATCTGAATTATAACATGATTTTCTGGTTTTAATCAGGAACTGTAGTGAAAAACCTTAATAGGTTCAAATAGCCCATAATAACACATTGCAACAAAACTGAGAGAAGGAAAACAAATAAAAAACTTTAAGCAAGTCTAGTAACAAAATATAACTTATAAGTCCTGGATTGCTGAGGCTCTTCTTTTGCTTTGAGGTTACAAACCTCTTGAAGTAGTGTTACAAACATTAAGGAAAATATGGAAGGGCCAAAGTTCCCCCTCTCCTACCAGCAGTTATAGCACACCCCATTGTAGTAACAGGATGCAGCCTCAGAGACACTGATTCCTGGTTTCCATGAATTAGTTAGCAAACAAGGCATCTTTTTTTTTTTTTTACCCTAAAAAAGGAATTCAGAAATAACTGTGTGAAGGGTGCTTCTGCATATCCTGTTATTGTTCACTGTTATTACACACTAAAATGAAAAAAATAGAAAACCTATGTAGGTATTCAGTGCTTGGCTCTTGCACACAATAGTAACTAAAACTCTTAAAACTGTGGTAATGAACAATGAACCCTCAAAGGGTTCAGTGGGGGAGAAAGGAAGTTGTTTTGGTTAGGGAAGTCTGCAGTTTCAACTGGTCATGTACCAATAATTGCTGGAACAGTGTACAGGATAATCCTGTCTTTGCTGCCCAGTCAGTCAGCATTTTCTGAGGCATTTATGAACTTCATAAATATGAATATATATAGTATCCCTCTATATACATCATAAATATGAGGTCAGGATTCAGCTGATGTATCAACTATAGGCTGCTTTGGTGGTGCTGCCAACACAGCCTCTGCTTCTTCATGCATCTAGGAAAGAAGCGGTATATGTTAGATACAATCTCTCTTTCAACTTAATTCAAACACAATATTCTTGAAAGATAAAAGTCAGAAGTACAAATCCTACTTACCTGTAAAAACTGTACATCTTGAAATAACTCTTGTATGAACCTCCGACATGGAAGTCTAAATGTGCAGTGTGACAGCAAATGGGAAACCTCAGAGTAAAGGCATATGTCGTCAAATGTTTGAGGATATTTCTCCTTAATTCTAAAATGAAAGACAGGACTATGATGTGATAAAAACTGTAATAATGATTTAACTACTTTTTCTCCAAAGTATCGCTTTTTAAATATTTTTTCTCCAGATATTGATTAAATGGCATATTTGTAAGAATATAAAATTTTAAATATTGCTACCTCACACGTTTTATGTTATTTTTAAAATAATCAAAATCTAAATGTTTCCTGAGAAGTCAGAAATGTTCTTTTCCACTGACATGAGAAATTGCTAAATTTATCAGTCTAGAATGACTGAAATATTTTCAAAATTAAGTTTTAAAATGGAAATATGTTTTTAAAATTAGACTAAAGTTATTAATACCCTTGACTGAGCTATCTCTATCTTTCAACCTTCAAACAGTGGCTTTTACCTACGACAGCATCTCAGAATCAACTGTGGGGTGGGTGGGGTAATATACAGTTTAAGGACCCACTAGTCCTAGAGCTTCTGGTCAGGATGTCTGAAGTGGGGCCCTGGCACCTGCATCACTGTTTGCTTCATTGTTAGTTTTTAAGCCCTGAAGAAAACCCTGAGGTGCATTTCTTGTGAGGACCAATGTTTTAAAGAGTATAAACCAAAAATGCTAAAATATTCGGCCTAAATTTTCTTTTCTGTTGCTGTGCTTTAGAAAAACAATAAAAATTCTGCAGCTTTTACTAAGATAAAGAAAGAACAGGAAAAAATAAAAACAAGAAATATCATTTGTTTTATGTAGGCAAGCTTTTCTCAGACTTTTTGGTCTTAAGATTCGTTTCTTATAAATTATTGACCTCTATATTTTTTTGTGTATTATAGCCATTGATAATTACCATATTAGAAATTAAAATAGAGAAAAATCTCAAAATATCAATTAATTCAAAAGATAAACCTATTACATGTTAACATAAATACATATATTTTAATGAAAAATAACTATATTTTCCAAAACCGAAAAAGAGTAAAAGAGTAAGTCTGGCTTAATAGAAGATAGCTGGATTTACATACTTGCTTATGCATTTAACCTTTTACTATATATTACTTTGGTTGAAGTTCATGAAGAAAATCTAGACTCACACAGATATGCAATGCTGACGTAAACTAATTAGTATAACTTTTGAGTTTTACAATTATCATTTTCACCATAAAAAGCAGAAAAAAACAAAAAATATTCATGCTTAGTATTAACTTACGTTAAAAGCCCAGTTTCATGACATTTAGTTGAAACTGAACTACTCAAATTAATGACTAATCTTAGAACTTCTTTGCGAAGGAGTATACGGCACATTGGTGTATCATCTGGAATTGTTTTAACACCTGAAAAGAAGATTAAAATATTTTATCTACATCACAATAGAAAATGATTATACCTCATGGAATTTATTTTTAAAGATCTGAGTCTGAGATAAATTGCACATGATCTGCTGATCATTTTGGGAACAAAATTCTTCCTAACAAAAGCAGATAACTAAGAGGGTACATATCAGAGTCTGATTACAGGTGCAATAGTTGGTTGAATATGCCTCACTAAAAAACAAATCTGTTAGAGTTTTGAGACAACTTTAATTAACATTATTTATAAATAATAACAAAAACAAAAACAAAAATTTAGTTTTATTAGCAATGTTTGGATTTGAATCTAAAAACTAACCTAGTAGCAATTCTGTGCTTTTGGTGCTGCTGGCTGAGCCTTCCTGAGACACGCCATCACTGCATCCAGAAATCCCTGAAAACTTAGAGGGAACCACTTCTAAGGGATTATGGATAGTCTGTTCACACCAATCAGAATATGGAATGTCTTGAAGGTCTGAAAGCAAAATTAATTATTTCAATTAAAGTATCACAATGGCTTAATTCCTGTTTATATTACATACTATAGAGGGGATTCCTTATAATTTCTTTCAAGTTTTCAATTATTATTTTCCATGAAGATGGTCAAAGTAAATCTGGACTACTCAGATAGTAAAATTTGTTAAATTCTAAAGACATTTATAATAAAATTTTATGTTCATAAATTATAAATATATTAATATGTGATTTAAAAATTCAAATAAAGATGTATATAGAATAAAAAATAAAGGCACCTTATCCGTTCCTTCTCTCCAACCCCCAAACTAAATACCACTTGGTTAAATGTCTGATACATAATTTCAGATCTTTTGCAAAAATTTTTTTTTGCTCTTTGGGTGAAAAGTGGGACGATACAACACACACACACACACACACACACACACACACACACACACACACACATTATTCTATGATTTGCTTTTTCCGCCATTTGATTACCAATATAAGAATTATACTTCCCTGACTTATCAGTTTATTCATTAGAATTAAATTTACTACATACTAAGATGGGATTTTGAACTCAACATCTTAGTGTTACTAAAATGACATCAGTATTTCTTATTTAAAAATTTCCTGAGCACTTGAAGTAATCAGAACAAATGGAAATCAGAAGTCTTTGGTTATTCTTTTAGGAAGTAACACGAGGTAATCAGAAATCATACAGGCTTAGTACTATGAGAAATGCTGGAAATTAGTTAAAGCTTTCATCTCATGAAAGAAAAGAGATTCAAGGAGGGGAGACACACTCAACTGGAAGGTAAGACCTCTCAGTAGCTAGTCCAGTACTCTTTCCACTATAGCATAAGGGGAAAAAAAGCATATTTTTAAAAGTCTATGAAACTCGACCAATGTCAACACATACAACCTCTCCCTATGCTATTTCCCGAAGAATAGAAATATCACCACCTCATTTCACCTCTAGGCACCTCCTGAGATTACTATTTATATAATACTAAGCATAAACTGCTTTGTGGTTCCTTGGAAAAGAAGATCTATAAATTTAGCATAATTTAAAAATTTTAATTATTAAGAAAATCATATGTCTGTAAGGCACTCAAAAGTAAAACATGCTACTCAAATTATATGTTGATTTAAAAATAAAACCATTGCCAATATATTTAATTTTAGACTCAGTTGAGCTACCAAGGGAGTATAATGAAAAACTGTTCCAGCATAATAGTAAGAAAATTATACTTTCTTCAACTGATATGCTTCTAAAAAGTTATAAACTAATTTATTTAACCAGTCATTACTCCTACCATTTCTAACCTGTTAGAATTGTGTAATATTTCTAAAGGCTTAATTCATTCTTGTTTAAAATAATAATAATTTCTCTAGCTAAGCCAAGTTCCAATATAGTAATTATTCCATTTTGTGATGAGAAACTGTATCTTAAGTATAATGATAACAGAAGGCATTTCCTATATATGGTGTGTTATTTTTTTATGTCTGTGTGAAACATGCTAAATCATATGAATAAAATTTTTAAATGAAATAATTACATGAGTTAAATGGAAACTTCAGAGAACATGTGGGTAAAATATGTGCACTATTTATAAATCGGAAGAACAAGGAGGACTAAAAATCCTTGGAAATGGGGGAAGAAACATAGCTAGTAGGCCTACTTTTTCTCATTCATGGAAGATAAATTAATTGAGTTTATAACTCTGTTGAAGGCAAAATCATGCATATTCAAATAATGTTATTTACCTTTAAAGACTTTTATTTTCCATTTTCTTTTAAGAAGTATTTAATACAATGAACCTTAGGCATACTTTTTTACTCAGGACATTTCATGTCAAGATTATTTCCATAACCTAGGTCGTTTTATCCATATAATCAATTTTTGCTTAACTGTGGTTGTTTGCTTTCATCATTTCCTCTATTTTTAATAATATTCTAGCTTAGTTTATATTTTAATTAAAAAATGGAGACATGAAGCACGGGGGAAAGAATAAAAAGTTCTAAACAAACAAAAAATATAAATCCATATGGGTTAATTCAGAGAAGTCATAAGCTAAATTTTTCTACCAGAAAATGGTATCAATGTAGCTTATGGGAAATGTTGAAACAATTATTTATGAAAAAATTAAGAACTTCTGTGAGGGGCTCTATCTCTCTACTAAGTTCCTGATAACCAATTCTGTTGGGCAGCAGCAAATATAAAAGAAAGTTAGCAAGATTTTCCTTTGGAGCACAATAATATCATATTGAGTGCCTATTATACAAAGCAGTATGCAAAAATGAAAAAGACATAACAGACTGTAACCTGAAGGAACTTACTGATTTATGTACAAAGGGTAATGAAGAGTAGAGAGGAAGAACAGTAAACATGTAACTCAAGAGAGTTAGAGAAAACTTTGCAGATAAAATAGTCCTGACAATTTTAAGATCAAGGTGGATCTGCCAAATAGACAGTGTGTTCATGTGTGAACTTACATGTGTGTGAGGAGGGGTAGGAGCAAGGAAACAATAGGGAAAACACATCTTTCATGCCTAGAATTATGAAAAAAGCATAATCAAAAGAACACAATTTGTTCAAAAACTTCAAGTCAGTCAGTAATGGTATGTCAACTATAAGAGAGGAGAATGGCAAAAAAAAGAAAGACACTAGACCAATTATACAGAGAGTCTGTGTGCTGGGCATGAATAGCAAGCAAGTAAATAACTATCAAGAGATTAATTCCAGGCAACAGTCTGAAAATGAATTGGAAAAGACCAAAATTGGAGACTGAAACACTAACATTCCAACATGGAGGTGTTAAGTGACTGAACTAAGATTGAGGTAGTGAGAATGGAGTAAGAGGATGATCTATAGAGCTGGGAGATGACTTGTGAGTGGAGTATATTAAAATTCAAATGAATTCATCTAGGAGGACTACTCACTCACCTGAATGACTACATATTGCACTTAGTTGGTTACTGGGCTGGAAACCCAGAATTTCGATACAGACACAATAAAGGCAGTTATCGTCTGTATGCTCCTGCAGTCCAGTGTCTTCTGTACTTTCTAAAAACAGAGAAGCATCTGAATGGATTGAGTTCATTATTTCCGTAAGACTCATCTGCTGTCGTAGCAAGTGAAAAGAGTTTTTTACAAGACCTCCAGTTCCAGATGGAAGACCTGTGCATCAGTAAATATAAAACATAACCCGATAAAAACAGTATCAATGACACTTCTTTCAAGGCACCTTAAACACATGAAATTTTAAAGAAGGGGAAACAAGAAAAAAAAATACAATTATTTTTATCACTCCAAATCTAACCTTAATTGGGAAGAAAAAAGAAAAACTGCTTTAATTAAGAAAATAAAGTCAGCAGAGATGTTTGTACTACTTTAATATGAGGTTTTAGATACAAAACAGAAAATTGAGATTATACAATTAGAGCATCATTTCGATTATCCTTAATATTGACATGAAAAGTAATAATTCTGAGTCTAATGAGGCACTTGTTTAAGAAAAATAAAAATTATAAACCTGTGGCTGATATGCACATATTCATTAAAGTATTACAGTTCATAACAAATTTATAATAAAGAGAGACCATATAATAAATAAGTACATTTTTCTCTCTCTCCTTTGCTCACATGGCTATTTCTTAGCCTGTGTAGATTAATGTTACAAATTTTTCATGTATTATTTTTTAAAAAAACAGAAGTAACTGATGTAGTTTTTGTCTTCATAGAGGCTAAGTACTTAGTTGAAAAAACACTTTAAGACTCTCATATACACACACACACACACACACACACACACACACACACACGTACACACACGCCCGTGCGCGCGCGCACACACACACACACACACACAAACTGTGGTTTAATTTTAAATCGACTCAAATACTTTGGTATAATTTTAAAGATAATCTAGACGTAAGTATACTTGAATTTATAGTGTCATCCTACTGAAAAGAACTTTCTTTTTAATTAACTTTCTTTAAAAAAAATTTTTCTTTTCTATATAAAAAGAAGTCTCATGAAAAGAAAACATTACCTCCTGCATCATGGGCAAAAACTCTTGCTCCTCTATCGTCATGTGGAGGTATGTTTTTAGTCTGAAAATAGGGAATATCTTTTACCTAAAACAGATATTAATCATGGTAAGTCTCGCTATAAAAGAACTCTACTTTATGAATATTAGTAAAATCAAATAAAATGAAATTTATATAGAATTACTGTAGCACATAAACCTACAAAGAAAAGTTCATTGCAGAAAGTTAAATTACCAAAACTTGACAAAATAACAAATAACTCTTAAAGTCCTTATCTATTCTTGGTGACTTAAATGGATATTAAAGTAATTATTTTAGAATTTATCTAAATGTCTTTAGACTTCTGAGCAAATGTGTGTTCTTCAGTACTATTTATCACCTAAAAATCTATGAGTATCTCTCGGGATAAGGACCATCTTATACCACTAGACACAATATGTGGCTGCCCTGTATGGGATAAACAGGATCGAGAATTTCAAGGAAAAAAAGAAATACCTCAAACTTACACAGTATCTCAATTATATTTCAATTTAAAAAATTAACAAAGAATAAGTCAAATGTGACTCAAAGGCAAGGTTATGAATTCACTAAATTTCTATAGAGAATATACTGATAGATCAAATAAGATGGTGATTTAGTGTGGGAAGAGAAGGATAATGTTCTGGGGACTTGAAGATACTAAATAAGAGAAAGTTGAGAAAGGTGAAATAACTGTCATAAATTTCTTTAAAAGAAGCTGCCTGAAAAAATCACCTTCTTCAAATTCACTCTATAATTCCTAGTAAGCAGTTTATAGCATATGAAAAAAAAAAACAAACAGGAAACCAACTCATAAGAAAATAAGAGTACTTATGATACCTGGAATATATCATTGATGTCTACTGGAAGAGCAAGACCAATATAGTCATCTGAGCTGCCATATGTCGCACTGGATACCATGGACCTCACTGAGGAGGATCGCTGCAGGGTATTTTGATTAATAGGACTTAATAAATCTTCTTTATCTAATGAAGCATAACTTAAAGCTTTCATGAACCTATAACACCATAAAAAACACTTGCATTAATTTCTTGATTTGTAATATCATATAGAGAAATTATAATTTATTTTCACATCTTCATAAAAGATAAGTAGTCAAGTACTAAACCATGCTATCTTGTTTACTGAGAATATATGAATACTTGAAAATATTTATCTATTATACACTGATATATAAAAGGTCATCAGTAATGCTGACTGTTACCAAAAAAACTATTGTGGTCTCTCAGGAATAACTTTTACTTAATATTATTTTTATGAAAAACAAGAATTACTTTCCTTTTATGTGGTAAATACTTCAGTGATTATCAACAGGATTTATGTGCCACAAAAGACAGATACAAAGTAGCAAAATTGTATCATTTCCAAATATTACAAGAGACAGCCTTATATGAAACACTAACATTTCCTCAATGCACTCCTTAATAGGGATTCCATAACAAGTACAGTCCACTGATATTTCCATAAGATACAACTTCCTAATACATATTCTTATTCATGTAGAAGACATGCTCAAATATTTATTAGGTATCTGCTTTATACATACAAGGCACCAGGCAAGGTTCCACAGTACATTTACATTACTATTTAAAACATTAACAATATAGCCTGGTATTAAAGAATTATTTTGTGAAGCACACAAAATAAATGCTTCATAAACAGTGGCTATTATCATAGCAAAAAAAAAAAACACTTTAATTTCTACTAACGTCCACCTTAAAACCACTCATAACTAAAATTTACAAAAAAAATTGATAAAATAGTTCAATGGTTTTTAACTTGTGTTTATTATACCTCTTGACTCCATAAAACTCAAGGACTGCTGGAGTGGGCAAAAAGAATTATCGGATTACTCACCTTCCCAATCCCTATTTCAACCAGAGTAGCTCCAATTTATTTATTCCACAGATTAGGTTTCCAGAGCAACATTTTATTAAGGAAGAATTTCTCTACTTAAAAAGCAACATTGAATATGCTTAAAACTTCTGATCTGGTCCAATCTCCACTAGATGAGGCAACTGAAGCCTAGATATTTCAAAATTCATGAACTTTATTAAATAGATTTTAGTAATCTATTAAAGGTTTTTCTGGCTTTGTTCTGGATTGCTGAGGTTTGCAAAGCTATTGCATTCTAAGCAAATGAGACCGTACAGTATAATTTATAGAACTTTGTTCAAGTTTGTTCATTTGGTGCCAGGATTAGAACTAAAGATTAAGGATTCCTACACTTCGATGTTTTTTCTACTATGCCATAAGGAAACATCTCAGCAAGATACAGGATTGCTGGATTTAAGCTATACATTTTAACGCAGGTAGGTTATTGGTATGCCTACTCTTTCAATTTTATGAGAAAAAAAAAATCACTCAGCCTGAATTATACAAGCCATTATTTTAGAATTTTCATTTTCTCTGAACTACCCAAAGAATAGAAACAGGAATAGAGAGGCTATGCTGAAACAATTTTTTCCTCCATGGAACCTAGTACAGTGAGTACTAAATAAAATTTGAAGAATAAATGAAGATTTGATTAATGTGAAGTTTTGCTATGCCTTCATCTCTTTGTATAAGCTATTACTTCTCTTGACTGCTTCTTGTTTTTATTTTTTTTTCCTTCCAAGAAATTAAAACCACCTATTCATTCTTTATAATGCCAATGACTTGACATTTTACTCTAGAAATAAAATTTCTAAATCTCTTTCTCCTATTTTAACAGAGAATATAGGAAATAAGATCCTAAGAACCTAGACTGGATAAAGAATAAGTGATTTGGAGTAACTGTCTTTCTGGTTTATTCTTATGAATATTTAAGCACTGTAACTTTTTATCTGTGCTTTCAGTGGATAAGATTTGGGAAGAAATGCCTACTGCCGTGAGATACAATAAACCTAACTGGATGGTTCAGAGTTACCAGCACTTTGGCTAGTGTACTGAGCTGTAAGATGCTTATTTCAGTGTGCTGTTATTTAGTGCCCCTGGCTGAATGCTAGCAGGCTGCTGTAGCTCTTGAGTTTTCAAATACTTTGTTGTAGTATAAAAGTTTCCACCTTTGCTACCAATTTTATCAATTGTCTTTCCTGTTATGGTGTGCCTACCAGTGGAAGCTTCTAACTGTTGCTTTTATAGGCCCGAAACCAAATATCCAAGCTGTTAGAATAAATCCTAATAAACTCTGAATGTGGGTCAAAAGTACATTCTTTGAATAAAATTCATGGACTTTACTACATAAGTTTATACTGGTGAGCTGGTGAGGGGTTTGCTTGTCTTTGTTCTGAGCTGATGAGTTGCCAAAGTCTGTGAGTTCTAGATAGATGAGACATTACTGCATAATTTATGAAATTCTCCCAAGGGGGATATAATTGGCTATCTGCTACCCCTTCTACTAAATATGTTAGCATTATTGAAACAAATCTGCCTAATAACTACTTAATGTGATTAAAATTGTGGTTATATAAGAGCCAAATGGATTAAAGACATGATTATTAATTATGATAACAGGAAATTTTTATTAAGTACTTAATATGTTTTAGGCACTATTCTAGTACTTGACAAACACTCAATAAATTTAAATAAATAATCTAAAACTGAAAAACTTTTTAGAAGTATTTGACCCAAAAACAAGGTAGGTACTGAAATTTTTACAACAAATTTAACATTGTTTATCTAAATTGTTTACTTTGACCAGCTTGCTATAATCTTTAGATATGACATAGAAATCCCCTAAATGTTCTTGAGTCAGACAAACTAGTATTGCTAAATCCTGAGGGCCAAGTAATGCATTTAATGTTCATTAGATTCCTACTTAATAATAACTACTACTTAAACTAAAAAGAATTTTGCTGAAATTTCCAGTTATCGTAAAGATAAAAAAAAAAGGTCAACTTTTGGAGCCTTAAATTGACCTACCTGAAAAGGTTGTTTGTTATTGTAGGTCTTAAGCTCCTGATTCCCCCAACATGCTTCTTTTTAAAATCGATCCTTGCAGAAGCGAGAAATAAAAAAAAGCTCGTGACTTGTTTGTCCTTGCGAAGCATATAGGTTTACTTTCAGGGCCTAAAGGAGTTTCTTTTCCCCCCTCGCAGCTGCAAGAATCCATTTCAAATCATATCGGGTAACTAGGAGCTTTCAGCCTACCATAGTAAACAATTATTAAAGGTCAGTTCAGAGGGTAGTGTAGATGTAAAACCTGGCTGATGCTTTACACTTAAGTCTGTTAAAATGCAACCATTATTGTTCATTTTTAAATATATCAATAAATATTTAAATATTTGCTCACCTGCTTGGTGTTAACCTGGACTCAAAGCTGTTGGCCTTCATGGTGATGGTATCAGTAAACAGCACATCTTTTGCTGGAGATGCCAAAGCTTCAGAATGAGATAAGGACGGATGCATTCTTTGTTGCTGTAATCTTTTCAGTGTAGCGTAGCCAAAGGCATCTCTAGAACTTGTGTAACTAAAGTTACAATCTGCTAGACTTTTAATTGTAGCAATAGAGGGTGCTTTAAGGGACTGTGCTCTTCTAGGAATTGTATGAGAAGAACCTGGAGGCACCAGGGACACTGAGTTTGACTTGGAGAGAGAAAGATGGTTAGACTGTGGTGTCAAATAGTGGCTTGTTTTAACAGTTTTGGTACTTACCACAGTACTCATACTTCCACAATCTGTGTCCACAGTCGTAGCATCTACACCTACTGTCTCTCGTGAAGGACTTGAGCTCATTGAACTTATGCCGCTTGTTGTAGTGTCTGTATTAAAACTTTGGCTACGTATCTTCATATGTGAACTCGTTGAACTTTCTACAACTAATCTCTCTCGGCTTGTGTTTTCTCTATGATTCTCTGTACCAAGACTCTTGGTGAATTTTAATTCATTCTCTCCAATACTTGGAGTACTACCAGTGTCTTCAATGTGCCTATTCCCAACAAATGAAGTTTCTAATTGTAATGTTTTCCGTACTGTGGATATGGGTGTAAAATCATCACTATGATTAAAGTCAACACTAGGCTCCGTAAGTGTTCTGATCCGCCTGTTGCTTGTCTTATTTTCAGATGACAGTTTCCCTCCTTTTGGATCACTGCTACTACGATGTTTTTTATTAGGCAAGGTAAGTGAATTTAAGATACGATTCTTCACAAGTTTACTAGAAGCAAAGAAAGGGAATGAATTTTTATCCTTTATGGGTCCAGGTCGATCATAAAATGCTGGCTCTGCATCTTCATTGATGTCAAGGAAAAATGTACTAGTAGAGCTGCTGCCAAACCGGTCATCTTCCATAATGAACATACCTATGATCAAAGAATTTAAAAGTGATTAACAAAATCATAGTAACTATTAGTGAAACAGTTCAAGAAATTTTTGTTTAATTGTCATACGGGGTAAAAATTTTGAAAAATGAAGGGTTAAACTGCTGAGCCATAAAGAGTTCAACTGCAGGCCTGCTGCAGATATAATTAGTTAAGATGAGGTCATATTGGGTAAGAGTAGGCCCTTAACCCATATCACTGGCATCTTTATAAGAGATGAGAAGACTACGTGAATAGAGACACACAAGGAGAATACTATGTGATAAAAGGTACTGGAGAGATACAGCTGCAAGCTAAGAACACCAATGATTGCTAGCTATCATGACAAAATAAGATGAGGCAAGGAAGGATTCTACCCAGAATTTCAGAGGGTTAAGGCCTTGATGACGCCTTAATTTTTGACTTCTAGCCTCCAGACTGTGAGAGAATTAATTTCTGTTTTAAGCCACTCAATTTGTGGTACTTCTTTGCGGCAGCTCCCTTAGGAAATTAATATGATGTTTCCCGTCCCCACCCCACCCCCCAAAAAAAATTTCAATCTATTAAATTTGTATTACAAAAAAAAATGTACTCAATTATTTTGAATTTCACCAATAAGAAATATTGTGTGTGTGTCTCGAAGTTTTCTTGAGATCCAGAATTTGGACTTAAATAAAATGAAAAATTATCTCATTATGAGGTGGTTATGCTATTTCAAAACAAACAAACAAACAAACAAAAAAAAACCCTGCAGAACTCATGGAACAGCTTACATGAAAGTTCATTATTCCAGTGGGTTTCCAAAACCTCCAAAAATTCAGAATAAAATTAAAAAGAAAAAGACTGACATAAATGTTCACTTAGTTGCTATAATTCCTAGCAGTTTATCCTTCAAATAACAATAGGCAGGAGAAATTAATCTTATAATAAATAAATTCCTGATCTTAAAATATACTTACAAAGAACCAACTCATAACATTTTAAATTCATGTTTAAACCAATTATGTTTATTTCTCATTTTGTCTTAGGTACTAACTCATCTAAATTTAGCGCCTAACTAATAAAAGACAATCCAGGTGTTTAATGACATACATGAGATTTTATACTATTTCTATTTTTAACTTTTCTGTTGAATAACTGTAAAGTATTTCAAATATATTTTGAAAGGAGGCAAAATGAAATCCTAAATAAATCTGCAAAATGCATTACCTCCAATTTGTATTCTGTCAATTGTAAGATAAACACTTTTCACACTTAATATCTCTAAAATCCGGAGGCATCTTGCAATCAGTGATACGTCCTAATTTAATAGGCAGTATTTTTCCTTCCTTTTTAGTGGTACATAAAATATGTGTGCATCTTAGAATTCATGGCATCTTAGATTTAGTGAAATATGGTTTGATAAATGTTGCACTATCTCCTTAAAAAGAACGATGTCTCAAATTTTACACACTTACTAGTGCAGGGTTGAAAATCACAAATTGCTTTTTATTTAATTAATTTTTGATACTTTAAATAGTTTCATTATGTAATTTTAAAATTTAGCTCTTCTCTTAAAAACGAACATGTAAATATCTCTTAAACACGTCTGGTTCAACACTCTATCTGAAAAATAAAAACTGTAAGTGAAGGATGTAGGCAAATAAACATTTACTTATTAGATGTTATGACAAACAAAGGGAATGATTCTTCTGGCACATGGCTTATTATTTAACTCTGTAAGAAGTTATTTTCCAAAGCTATTTAGAAAGCAAGGAGAGAGAACAATGTAGATTGGAGGCTATATATTCTGTTGTGAAAAAAACTGCATTCTCTAAAAGGCTATTATTGCCAAATTGTCTTTGAAGAAAGAAAATTGGGAAAGTAACAAATACATTTAAATTTTCCGATTACAAATACAAATGTTAATTTTGGCTAACTTTATATAAAACCTGTGATAATACTTACTTGATGGTGCAGATTCACTTTCACTATTATGTCTAGAGCTGGTTGACTCTGAATTCAAACTTAAGGTGCTTGGGACAGATGAAAGTTCATTACAGAGTTGTTCTACATCATCCGGAACCACGGGCCACAGATGTTTGCGACTATGCCTTACAGCATCCCAGTTGTGACATTTTAGAATATCACAGCCTTGTTTGGTTTTTGCAATGAGCCCAAGCACATATACACAGGTCCTGTATGTAAAGGATGTAGTAATGACAGTTTATTATTTCACACTGAGATTTCTCAAAACCACCACAAAATGAGTCAGCTATACGTATATTTTAATCTTCTCGAAAAGCTATTAAAGTTAAAATATATTAAAATGAGTTAAGTAAATTACAAGCAATAAAACGAAAACCTTCCTAATAAAAATATTAATTATAAGAAAATAATTTATAATAACATAATGCAATCTCAGGAAAAAACATATAGTAGCTTTTCTAGGATAAATTTGGAATATAAGGGCTATTGGACATAACACTATGCTTTCACTATTTACTTGCAAGGTAAACTTCAATATTATAATGATAAAAATAGAATGATAATATTAAACAAGATGCTCTTTAATATATTTAATTTAGTGCATTTAAAGATTTTCTATCACTAGGACTTTCAGTGACTAGTTCTACTAGACTACTCTGAATCATCAAATACTTTTCTTCACACTTTTTTGTGAAAAATAATATATGTACGATACAAATATTTCTGAGTTAAATGACGTACCCTCTGATGGAAAGAACTTCACATTGCTTCGCAAGTTTTAGTATATCTGGAATCACATTTTCTTCCTGTAGCAAATTGAGACCCCAATTTGATGAGCCAATATTTCCCTGAAAGAAAAGAAATCACTTATATAAACTATAATACAAAAGAACTCTTTCAGGAGATTTGGAAAGCTAGCTAGAAAACAAAAACTTTAACCCCCTTTATGAAAGAGGGAAACAATGTGAAAAAACCTCAGATAAGAAACTTTAGAAATTAATGCTCCATTTCCCTTAGCAAGAAAACCAATAGCTTAATCATTTATTTTCCTGCTTAAAAATAATATTTTAATGTGCAGGAAAAATCTTGGTATTAGATTATAAACCTAAGAACAAGTTCCAAATAATAAAATTTTTATTTAATATTAATGGGAAATTAGAAAAATCTAAACATTAAGATCTTATACAAGTGTTTATTACAAACCAAAGCCCAAAGAGATGCTTTCAGTTTTTTGATTTCTTCCCATTTATCCAAATCTGGTGTACGAACGTTGTGACAGAGTTCTGTAATAACATTCTGGAGAAAGGAAAAGAAAATCATATGAGTAATAATTGTTTTTAATGTATTTCCTTCTTACATCTTAAAGCTATTTAAGGTTTGTACTTAGTACATTTTGCATATTTAAAATTCTAAAACAATATTATGTAAAATTTCTTAAGAAGCAGCATAGTGCATGAGCTCTGAGTTCACACTCTAAGGTTAGTACTAGCTATGAGGCCTTAAGCATGTTACTTAATCTCCCCATGTCTTGATTTCCTAATTTCTAAAAATAAGGATAATAACAGTATCTACCTCTTAAGATTTGATGATTTAATGAATTATTACATATAAAGTGCTTAACAATGAACTTGGTACCTAGCATTAAAAAAATGTTAGACACAACTACCATTATTTCTTTTAAATAGAAAATAGTAAACTAATGCCAAGATTTTATCATACAATATAGGTAATGACACACTGTATAAATAAATCATTTGATTTTTAGTGAAGTTTTAAAAAATTAATATAAAGATATGTGCACCAAGTCTTTATGGACATGCTACAGAAATACATGAAACTATACACTATATTTATGCAAAATTTTTGCTCCTGAGATGAACACCGATACAAAAAGGAACTTAAATTAGTGGATTACAATTGTTAAGACATACACACAAATACTTCTCTAACTATTTCTAACATGAGAAAAAGGGCATATTTACTAAAAACACCTAGTTGCAAGACATTCACAGCCATAAACTTGGTGTGCATACTATCCTCAAAAACCTGCTTGCTTAAACAGTCCATGAAGTATGCAAGAATAGTGAGGAACTAACAAACAACTTGTAATTTGCTGCTGATCAAAGGTAACTGAATCTGTATCAGGAAGTTAGTTTAACTTCTCAATAAGAGGAATGAAAAACTCAGTTTTTCAGTGTGTTTTTACTAAGGACATGAACTTCTCCAACAAACTATAAAGAAAACTCAGACTGTCAGTGGGTTACTGAACCTATGTAACAAATTAGCTTTGCAAAAGGTGACACATAATTCAGGCAAATGCACTCAAGCTAGTAATACCAAGCTAGTCTAAGTATTACAAACACAGACTCGCTAAGTCAATTATAACATAGACAGCTTTAGAAGTAATTATGCCACTGATCTTAAGGCTTTTATGACATTTTTGCAAAGATAATACTTTAACAATCTTAAGACTGTTTTCTATTATTGTAGTTATTTAAAATAAGCAAATTATATTTTTACCTGTACTTCCAACAAATGACAGCCTGTTTTGTGGTGTACCAGTTGTCCATAAAGGTGTACAGGTAGGTAGACATGAGGACGCTGTAATCTAGTAAAATAAAGATGATTGATACACCTACTAGCTCATTTAAAGTATGCTAATTAAAACAATGACTAGTAATAAAGTACTAAATAAACAGAATTACTAGATATAATCTCCCAGCATAAATGAAAATACTGAGGTAGAACGGCATGAAGATTTTTCCAGAGAAATGATAGTTTATCTGGTCCCAGAGTAATGGTAGGAGAGCTGAGACTAAAATACTAGGGTAAGAGCATGGAGAGTATTTGAATGCTAAATCAGTAAGGGTACTTTCATTATGCTATGAATGCCAGTGGAGTTTTTGAGCAATAAATGCTGTTCTTTAACAAGATTTTTCCTATGTCAGTGTAAGAAATAGAATATCTTAGTACTCAAAAATGCTGAAAATTAATGACATTGCAAACTGGTTTTAAATTTTATATTTGAGGACCAGCAATAAGTTATTCCATTAATTGGATACCTTTGGTTACTCCGACGAACATAGTTATCACCATCAATTGGCTTCCGATAAGTAGTAAGTGCTTCGTTAAGTTGTTCCTCAATCAAGTCAACATATTTTGAATTATATTCCTAGAGAACAATAGTGTTTTAATTATAAGCAGTATCATAAATTCATTAAATGTATAATGTGTTAGGTACCTAGCAAATCTTGGAGCATAAATATGAGAAAAATGAACATCTGTTTATGAAATTTAATAAATTTTTAAAAAGGGTAGAACGTGGTATTATGAATGAAAATGTTCTATCATACCCAGAATATTTCTGCTTCATCTTTTTTCCCCATTTTCAATTAATATTTTTGGGTCGATGTAAGTTAATAATTTTGTTGTTCATCTCATCTGAATCGCCTTCTCCATCAAAAAAAAAAAACAAAAAAACTAGCTTCTTAATATTAAACCCTGAAGATATTCACTAGAAATTTTAAAAAGGAAATTAACTGAGTTATATCATTTTAGCACCTTTTGGTAAAAAATAATATTTTTCCCCACTGATTTAAATCAGGAGAAAAGTAAAAAATGTTTCCAACTAACATTTGGGAAATTTTTAAATTCTTTAAACTGAGAGTCAATCACACTGCCATCTTTATTGCAAAAGATCTTCACTTCAAAGTTTTAAGAAGGAATTGGTAGAACCTCTTTGGAAAGCAATTTGGCAGTATTTATCAAAAATTTAAATTCATAAGATCTTTTGATTAAATTATATTTTTACAAATTTAGCCAAAAGACATACTTGCAAAAGTATACAAAGACACATATGAAAGAATATGCATCAAACCACTGATTACAAAACTAAACAGTCAGAAACAATCTACTCATCAATACGAAAGTGGTTATAAAAATTAAGGTACATTCATATAGTAATGTACTATGTAGAAATTAAGGAGAATGAGATGATCTAAATTTCCACATACACAAAATGAATATTTTGCTATAAAATAACTGTAGTTTTAAAAAAATAAAAATACAAATAATTATACAGAATTTAGACTTGACTTCATATATTTAAATGTTCAAAATCTTTAGTTTAAAAATATTGATGATAAAATAAAATCTTCCAAATTTATGAATCTATTTACAAGATTAAAACATATAAATTGAACCTTATTCAACAGAAAGTTACCTTGTGCCACTTTTCCAACTGTTTTGCTACATAACCCCTTTCGTTCAAATAGGAAAACCCTTTTGGAATGGATAGAAATCTGTAAATTAAAACAAGCGATAGTTCAACATTGAATCTGACAAAAATGTTTAAGGTCTAAAATATCTCAAACAAAAAATGTTTAAGGAGCTAAAAAACTTTTAAAAATAGCTCCTTCCTAAAACTAAAAGGTCAATTATTAATTATAACTTCTATTACAAATACGTTTTCACAATCTTTGCAAAAACACGTGAATTTGATCACAGTAAAGAAAATGTCATCAAATGCATGAGAAATGTAGAAGAAACATTAAGGAAAACAATGAAAAGACAGAGTTTTAATATTAAAGGAATATCTGAGATTCTAAAATAGGTCTCTTTCAGAAGCTAACAACTAAACTCTTTATATCTTCCTTTTCATATTTAAATCCAGTAGTAATATATGTTGCCAGAGGGAACACAAAAGAAAACATAACTACAAGAAAAATTTACTTAAAATTTACCTCAGGAGGAGAAGCAAACCTTTGTCCCCAAGGTGGGATAAAGCTGGCTTCATCTGAATAAGAGCATGAAGATTGGCCTAAAATAAATAATTATTTGGCAATTAACAATTGTATAGATAGTAAATTCTCTACTCCAAAACACCTATATTACATACAATTTCACATAACTTTCTATTAAAACTGAATATTTTAATAAAAATTGATGTCTAAGTATTTTATTATAAAATAATAAACCTTTACCTTGTCTTCACATGCTTCATCAAGGATATCAAGAGCTTCGGAAGAAATTGTTTTGTTTTTATCATGCAGTTGGGTCACTAGTAATTCAATTCCCCAATTATTGAAGAATTCAACATTAGCTCTCAATAATACTCTTAAATGTTTTGTTGCATACAGCCTGCAGGCCTACAGAGATAAATGAGAATGTCAAAAAAAAGAAAAACACAAAATTCCCCAAGGAGAACCTATTTGACTTTATTTTAGGACAGTTCTGCTTCTTGAAAAGGGCAGAAAATTAGAATTTAAAGTCTAGCCCTTGATATATTCTTTTAGTGTTAGTGAAATTAAAAATTTGTTTCTCTCTAGATGCTTCCTCCCTTTTATATAAAAATATAGATACTGTATGGAGTTCTTTGGAAGAACTAAAATTTTAAAGTAAACTCAAATTCCATCCCATATTCTTACAACTTATAATTAATTTGGCTAAAATTTATAAAATGTTGAATTAACTTTTTATTAAAAATACAGTTTTACTGCCTATGTTATACTCACATCAGTTGCTGCAGTTAAGATTTTGGAAAGAATGACTCTAGCCAGTCCATCTCTGCTATAGTCCAAGCTAGAAACCGTCAGTTTTAGCACATGATCTTGGTTTTTCAAGGAGCAAAGGTTAAGGAGACTGAAAAAGGCGGGGGGGGGGGGGATGCAAATAATGAAGGTTGCTACAAGTTACTGTATTGATTTATTACTTAAGCAAATAATTTTAAATTTCAAAAAGAAAGTGTTTAATGATAAATAGAAACAAATTCTAGGGCTACTCACCATTGAAATACGCTGCATTTTTCCAGCATTTTGACTCCATGAGGGTGGCAAGAAAGTGTTCCAATAAATAAAAAGTAGTGTTGACTAAGGGTAGTCAGTAAACCATTATTGTGAAGACTTCTTTCAGGTTTCATTCCAGATGAGGCATTGAGCCACTGAACAATGTCCTTTACTAGATCTTCTAAGTATCCTTGCCCATCCTAAAAGCAAATACATTGTGATACTGGAAATGAACTTAGTGTCCATAATTAGAAGAATCAACTATAAACAAGTACAAAAAAAATTTAATTATAATGATGAAATTACTAATAACAAATATCAATCGCTGAGTACTTGTTTTTAATCCCAGTCAACACAATGCTACATGGAGATGGCGTTATCTTCCATTTTACAAAAAAAAAACACACATCTTCTAGAAGGCAAATTACTTGCCCAAAGTCACAAAACTAACTAGTGACTAAGTCAGGATTCAAATCCAGGTCTGCGCTCGTTCCCTATGTTTCTAAATATAGTTTATGCATATTCAGAAATAAAAAGGAGCTAATTCAAAAAAAAAAAAAAAACAACATTTGATCTGAAAAATACTCAAAGTCATTTTTACCTCTTCAGACTCAAGAAGAAATTCTGTAAACTGGCAGCCCACAACTGTGAGCTGCTTGGACTTGGCAAAATCCAGATCCAGGTTGGCATATAATTTACTGCTGGGCTTGTAAAAATAAAGTAGTCTTCGTACAAACCTAAGATCAAAATAAAATTAGCAGCAAAGTAAGAAACCAAACAATCATTTTAGAATCTTAATCATATTTTATGATATAATAGGTTTTGAATGTTTTGGTTCTAAACCACTAAGGTAAATGGCAAAAAATTTAATAAACACATTTGGTACATTTTCTCTCTCTCTCTCTCTCTCTCTCTCTCTCTCTCTCTCTCTCTCTCTCTCTCTCTCTCTCTCTCACACACACACACACACACACACACACACACACACACACACACACACCTTCATTGTAAAGAATATCTTTGCAGAATAAAAATTTTATGGTGGGGTTCCTAAAGAAATTGTGGAGAACAAAGATGCTAGCAGGAAAAGTGCATCTTTTTCCTGCTATGTTATATTTAGAAATAACATAGCTAAAAGATAAGGTTAAATAAATATAAGGAGGCCACCAGGACATAAATATTCTTCTACTGTACTTTATAAAGAATATTGTCCCATGGCTCTATAAAATATTCTTATATTGGATAACTGTAAGTATGTTACCCTATGATTTTGTCAGTTTTTCACAATTAGGCAAAAAGCCAAATATAAAAGCTGCATGTAAAATTTAAGCAACTAAATTTATGAAGCAACAGACATAATTTATGATATTTCACTGTTATTGTTTTCAACATTATGTTCTAAGATTCCACTAAATTTAGTTCAACTTAATTTCATTCACTATAATCCAGTCCAACAGATGTGCCAGGTCTAGAAGCTAGAGAAACAAAGTTGAATGAGACTTCATCTCTACGTTCAAGAAGTATGAAAAGTTAGTGCTATGCTTCTTTATTCCAATGTAATATATATGCTCAATATATTTCTCAAAACTTAATACAGATATGTTAAATAGCATGAGTAGATAAATCAATATAATATTATATTATATTAATTATAATATAATTTAATATAATAATGTTAATGACATGAACTTCTCAAAAATATAAAATAAGGATGTTATCGAATGAGATCAGTACTGGTGGTTGGTTAGCCTAAACTCAGAAGCAGTAAAAATGGACAAGAGTACTAGAGAACAAAAAGTAGCTTGCAGTGCTGTATTTGTTATAAATATTAGTGTTTTGCAGAAGGTACGAAGAGCATTAACCTAGTTAAGAGGGGTGTTAAGAGCAGAAAGAATGGCTAACCCTCCAAAGTCAGATGCCAAAAAAATATACAAGTGAAACATTAAAAATGGCTATCATATTAGGAGGAAAACATTATGTCCTAATTATGTCATTTTCATACATTAGGGCTAAGATTACTACATGGTTAATATTATCCAATTAGAGAAACTTCTATCTCAAATACTTCATTTGTTTCAAAACTAAAACTAGAATGCAAATAACTAGAATAAGAATTAACTGATGCTTTTTGGTTATAAAGTATATAAAAAATTACATATATAAAAAATTTATAAAAACATATATACAGACAGTCCCCGGCTTAATTTTTCAGCTTTACGATGGTGCAAATGAGATATGCGTTTAATAGAAACTATACTTCAAATTTTGAACTTTAAACTTTTCCCAGGCTAGAAATATACATTACAATACTCTCTCATAATGGTGGGCAGTGGCAGTGAGCCACAGCTCCCGGTCAGATACACAATCACAAGGGTAAACAACCAATACTCTACGGTGTACTATGTTGCCAGCATTTTTTGAATATTGTATTCTGGGCAAATGTAAAGCAGGCAAAGCTATGACATTCAATAGGTTACATGTATTAAATGAATTTTCAACTTTTTAACTAACGATGAGTTTATAGAAACATAACCTCACCATAAGTTGAGAAGCATCTATATGTACATATTGAACACCAAATATTAAAATGTGTATATGTATGTTTTAAGCACCAATTATTACTTTTAGCAGGTATTAAGTAAAATTCAAATCTAGGTTCTTTACATTTAAATGTAAAACAGTTCTTACATACCTGTGCAACTGTTCATCTTTATAGTTTCTGAGATTTACATTTGGCCACTAGAAAAACATAATGTTATATTATAAATGTATTTATCTGTTACCAAACATATAATTATGATGACTTACAATGAATAATAAAATGAATACAATCAAGAAATCACCAGGAAGTATCTTGTCATACCTTAAGAATAGTACCTATAAGATTCCAATTCCATTCAAGATTCTCTTTATGTTGAAGGACTTGGCTATCTCTAAGGTTCATTAAAAGAGCTTCTTCTGTATCCTAAAATCATCAATGTAATAAGGAAAATTAAGCCAAACTGTCTCACATCAGAAAACTAAGTTTAAATTTTCAAAACAAAAGGAAAGCTTTCTCATTTAAGAATGGATCATCAAATTTTTTTAACTTTAAAAGTCATAAAAACACTGCTCTAAACTGCATAGTCATTATAAAACTTGGAAGTCAACCAAAAATCCATATGCATGAATAAAACTGCAAACTCAAGCAATATGCATACTAAAATCTAAGCAAGTACATGCATACTTTAGGAAACTAAGTTAATAATCTCAGATTCATGTCAGTACCTTAAGCACAAATATATCTTTTTGAACTCGGAGATATTGATCCCGTTTCTGATGTGTTGCAATTGCTTTCTGAATAATATGGTCTAAATGAAGACTGTAAGGCTTAGGTCCTCGTTTCTTCATTTCATGAAAGCGTTTCAAACAGTTCAAGGCTGCACTGGCTCTCCTAATGACAAAGAAATTCAACTGATACTGTAGCAAGGCTAGCATAATTTTAAATACGTCACTTTGGTAAATTATTAAAACATATAAATTTAAGGCTAGAGATTGTTACTAGAAAGTAAATTATTTACTAAAATTTGAAACCACAAATTAAAAAAAGTCAAGAACACTGCTGATGCATATGAAGAAACACTATTTAGACTCAACTAAATTATACTTACTAATCTTTTCTTTTAGGATGGTGGGCACTTTTTGAATACTGGTTTTAATAACTACTTCCACAAAGTCAGAAACCTAGTTGTCTATATTTTCTTATAAAAGTTTTAAAACTTTTTCACATTTAAGTCCTTAAGCCATTTGAAATTATTTTTTATGGTATACATTTGGAATAGAATTTTATTTTTCCCCCATATGGATATTCATTGATCTGGTATCAACTGAACATTCTCTACGTTCCCCACTGATCTACAACTGTATGCTTTTAAATGGTATCCTTTTAAAAATTATTTTTAATTCCTTGTTGGTGGTACATAAAAGCACAGTTTTCAAGAATTTGGTAGCAATCAGGTCCCAACTTCAGACCTGGTAAATACAAATCAGATTTAAAATTAAAACTTTGAGATGGCAAGTATTTATTCTATCTGTAAAGAGCTTAACAAGCTAAGAAAAACAGAAATAAACAAAAAATTATTGTAAGAAGACTATTATTACTGGAATTTCCAAGGTAAATTTGAATTACTGATGAACTCTAAAATTCACAGCCACAACTTGCTTGACCCAGAGACTTTAGTTCTACCAGGCTTTGGGAAGCCACATTTTTACATCATGAAACTACTAAAAGCTGAAAGCTACCATTACTAATCGAAGCCAAGTCAGAACTGAGAACATCCCCCAATGTCCTCAGTTTATAATACAACTTCAGTTTGTTAAATAATAGTATTTTCATTGACAGGTTTAAAATTAATAAATACAATATTAATATATAGTGAGGCCCATATATGTACTTCTGAATTAAATAGCTAACTTAACTTTTGAGAAATGTATTGTAACTGTTAACAAAAATTCATAATTCTGAATAGCTAATGAAGTACATTTCACTAACATTACAAAAAAAACAGGGTCCAAATATATAGATTTTTCTGATCATAATTGAAAAAAAAGATATGCCTAACCTAGACATAATCATTACCAAATGAAAAAAAGACTGTTACTAGCACTTACCAATCCAGCTCCTCCATCTTTACCTTTAAATTATATTTTATTAGCACTGGAATTGCAACAGAGCTATAGCTATACTTTGTTTATAAATTCTATATATGTAATATCTCCTTCAGTATTAAGAGTTCAGCTTACTTCAATGTCTACAGTATGGGTTATTAAATTCCAACATTAATTTTAATGACACATATAAAAAATACATTGTTAATCTTTGTGCTTTATTAATTTGAAATAATTCAGACATTTAAAAAAAGAGTCTGAACTGCTGCTCATAACATAAAATTGTCCTTAAAGTTCTAAACCAATATTTTTAGTGATCTAGTAGAAAGTCTATGTCCTTGTCCAGAAACATGCTAGGAAAAGCCGATTTTACTAAGCTAAAATACTTTGTAGCCGAAAATACAAATTATTAAATAAAACTATTAATTTTCCTCTTATCTTTAAGGCTTCCCTAAAAGAATATCTAAGCATAACCTATACATACCACTTTTGAAGAAGAAGAGATTATCTGAGTGAGCATTAAAGATACCAGGCATGACCTCTGCTACAGCCCTGATACTTACAGTCTCTTTTCCTTGGGGATATCAAAGGATGCGGCCATATTCATTAGAGTTGGTAGGCAGTGCAAATGATGACTATGTGAATGAGGAAGAATTGTGTTTGCCTAAAAGGAAACATAACATTTTGTAAGAATTGAGAAACAGAAATATTTTATGTTCTAGATGATTCATAGATGTAAGACTAAGGACTATGAGGTTTTACTCATGAAATTAACTTAATAATTTACTTTCCAATATATACTTATTTATAATTTGTAATTACTTTCAACAAGGATAAGTTGTAATAAATATAAAGGTGCAGACTGACATTACATTAATTAAAAATTTCATAGATCCATTATTATAACATTAAATTAAAATTTTTAAGTGGTACTTAATTAAATTCAATTCTTAAATGACATCAAAAATAGATCCAGAGCAATCATGTTGCATTAAAAGTAATGTTTTAAATGCTGAATTCAATGCCATAACTTATGAGTTGACTACTTGGGTTTTAAAATTGCCTTCTCGAAACAGATTTGTTTCATATTTCAACAATATTTAAAATAAGAAACTTAATTAACTTCTGCTTTAAAAATGAAGATAATTAATTAAATGTAGAAGCCAGAAGATTTAAGAATAAGCAATAAACTAGCATCACTACACCACTTAAAATGAGCAACTTTTGTATTTCCAGGGAATCAATAGAATTCTGGTGTACAGGGAAAGAAAGAGATGAAATTTATGAGATTCCTTCATACAAAAGCAAAAATTTCTTAATACTGATAGATATACTTAGAGGCAATGTTATCTTAAGAATTAAAAATAATCAAACCTGAGAACCTGCAATATTAATTCTTTCATAGATGGGCTGAAGGAAAACAGAGTAAGTGGCTAAATAATTAATTGATAAACAAGACAATTGTCATTGAACTCTGTTTAATTTTCTTTACCTAATTCACACAGCCTAGCTACAATGTTAAAAAGACAAAACAAAAACAACAGAAACAAAAAATACTGGCAATAATAGCAAGCCATAACAGAATTTTTAAGAGCTGCCACTGAGTTACTTCTTCTTAATAATTTTAGAGTGGTTCTTTTTATTTAGTATTTTATTAACTAAGAAGTGGCCTACAAATATGAATTTGTATTACAAATGGAGTTCCCTCACTGACTGATTTGCTGAGAGTAAAGAATTTTTAGATCACTGTGATAGCTCCTTGTTTCTAAAAGTTACTGATGTCACAAAACCATGGCAAAACAAACAAACAAACAAACAAGATTCCTACCCTGTGAACCTCAACCTTCAAGTTTACAGAGAAGACTGTGTCAAACAAGGCATTTATATTTATAATTTTTGCAGTTTTATAAAATTCAAGCACTGGCTGCCATATATCAATTTTACTGTTGGCAAGTTGAAGTAATTTACAGTTTTGTAATTCCTGGCTTTGTAGGCAGAAAGTCTTTCTGAGAGAGATTAAGATTTATAGGACTCAAATTGCCAACACTGAAAGTATAAAAATCAATATTAAGTACTTTGTATTTTTTATATTTGTCCCGTTTATAAAACTAGCCTTGCCCTTCCTCCTTCCCTCCCTCTGTCTCTATATATATACACATATTTCTCAAGATATAAGGCATCAAAGGCTCTTTGTAATGCATCTATCCAAAAGATATATATTTATTTTTGAGATAATACAAAGTAACACTGTAAATTAAAACCTTAATGGTAGAAGCACAATCAGAAGTTGGTAAACTTACCATATGTAAAAGCTCTCCCAAAAGGATGGTAGCTCTAACTGAGATATGGTCATCGCTGTTTGTTATCACTTCAACCAAACCCTTTGAAAATAAAAAGAAAATACCATAGTTGTATTGCAAAATAGTATATATGCATACATTTGTGCATCTTATATGTCAGTTGAAAGAATTTTGTTAGAGAAAATAAAATAATAAAATAGAATAAAATGAAGTCTCTAAGTCTTACCTCTAAAAGTCCATTACGAATAAACGCGGAGAGTATCAATGCTAAATAATTATCCATGAGGTCTGGCCTTGAATAAACACAGCAGAGAAATAGTTTAAATAATAGTTTAAAAAATTATTACATAATTTAACATAAAAACAGTAACTGTAATAAATATGAACCATTTCTATATCTAAATTTTACCTGGATCTGGCACGATGAGGAAGAATAGTTTTTGCCTCAGCTGCTACAAAGCCATCTGAAAGCCTCCAACTGTCTTGGAATCTACCTGGGTCTAAAAGTTAAAATTAGGTAGTATAAAGAAAATTAGATGAAACACTTTATGTATATGTAGAACCATCAACCAGTCAGGCTATAACTTTTTTAAAATATTGGTTTAAAAAAAAAACAAACTTAAGAAGGCATACAGAAAAAAATAATTTGTAAAAGGTACACTGATTTAACTTTATTTTGGGACTTAGTGGTCATTTGGCTAAAATTAGATAAGAATTAGATCGTCTAATTTAAGAATTACATAGGTTTCTTATCTCTCCTCTTCCTTTCTTGATCCATCTTTCTATTAATTTTACTTCTCATTTGTACGAGCTAGGGTGACAGAGAAGAAATTAAAAATGTTTATTTACTCTTAGCAATTTATTGGAGATTTTATTTTTATATTAATTTCATGCCACAATGAAATTATCAATAAGAAAATGATATTCAATATTTAGTTGAGCATTTTTCCTTTGAGAGATTCTGTCTCAATTAGGTATACCATTTAAAAAATTATAATATTTGCATAGATACAAATATAATACAATACTTACCCACACTGAGTAGTGCTTCTATAAACTCTTCAGTCACAACAGGTAGAGGAAGACGAAATATATCATAAAGCACTTCGAGGAGACCTCGCTGTAAGTGCAAACAAACAATAGTTCATTTATTTTTATGAAAAAAAAAAATCCTTGCTTAAATAAAGATGTTTTAATGTCCTATTCAAAGAACAAAAAATTAATAAAACAATTATTTTATTTTAGAAAACCTATCAGGTCTATATTAGTTAAGGGGTAACTGAATGCTTACTACATACACAAATTAATCTTTTCAATAAATCTTTTATTTCCATTGTACACATGAAGAAATAGACTTAAAAGTCAAAAGTAATTTGCCCAAGGTCATGGAACTCTAAATAACAAAACCAGAAGTCAAACTTCTGTCAGTCAGATTCCAAAGACCACATTCCTTCATCAGGTGCTGAGTAAGAATTCAAATGAACCTCCCCAACCTCTACTTGCCTGCTTATAGATCTTTCCATCTATAGTCATATTCTTCCATTTCCATGGTCTAAATGCTTTTTAGTTCACATTTTTAAGCAAAGTACCTCTGGGTAATTATTTTCTAATAATATTTTTTAACTCCAGGTTTGGTTCATATAAACAAGAAGCAAAAAAGGGGCAATTTTGTTCCTTTAAACAAAATTAAAACAAAAATATTTAAGGGGGAAATAACTACTTGAAGAGTTCATTTTTCTCCTTCCAATTTCAATTTGTTTTAGCTATATCATACAAATTCCCATGCACTAATAATTTAGGACTATGCCTAATAAATAAGCATATACACAACCCAATTTTAGTCAAAACTGCTCATATTACAAAATCATAAGTTAAAAGGTATGAGATACATAAATACTAGTTACTTTTTCCTAAATATATTTCTGTTTTGCTTGAACCTTTACAAGAAGACCTTCTGTATTGTTTGCACATCAATTTCATATTTTAACCCAACTTTTAATATAGCCAAAATTCTTAATAGCAGTATTTCTTTTGTGTATATATATGCATATATACAGATATATTTACATTTATATCAGTGCACTCAACAACTACAAGATAAAGTCTTTCCAACTGCTATTGATATTTACCAAAAGAGATCACATGTTGACCATAAAGCAAGTTTCAACAAAGTTTGAGACAATGAAATACTGAAGAGTATATTCCTTGACCACAATTCCACTAAGCCATAAGTTAATAACCAATGATAACTAGAAAATCCCCAGGTTTTAAAAAATTTTTTGATGGCTAATATTTATTTTTAACTTTTTTATTAATTTTATTGGAGTGACATTGGTTAATAAAATTAAACAGGTTTCAAGGGTATAATTCTATAATACATCATCAGTATACTGCACTGTGTGTTCACCACCCAAAGTTAAATTCCCTTCTGTCACCATATATTTGATCCACTTTACCCTTTTCTACATCCTCTAACCCTCTGGAAACCACTAAACTGTTGTCTGTGTCTATGAGCTTTTCTTTATATTATCCTTAGGATTAAACTAAACAGTAAATATTTATATATACATTTTTTAAATGATCTATGATACACATTAACAGTTCATGAGGAAAAAGCATCACCTAAAACAAGGTTTCTATAATTACTTTCCTCTGTTAAAAATCCAAAAATGAAACAATCAGAAAAACTTTACCCACCCTTATTTCCATATTTGGTATGCAAAGTACTCCAATTAGAGACTGAATCCCAGAGTTTCCAGGTTTACATAAATTAATAATACCTATAAAGGATAAAAAGAAAAAAAAATCACTGACTTGAATTTCAAATTTCTTAGTAATATATCCATATAAACTCTGTGACATTTTTCTAAAATAACTGTACTATTATATTATTTGGTTATCATAACTGACAGTGTATTTCAAACAATTACTGAATTTGCCTACTGATTAGAGATTATCAATTAATTTTATCATTTAATTTTCATTTCTATTTGTTTCATATCCAAAAAAGTTCATGATATCTAAACTGCCCAGTACTCCCATTTACTGATGAGTGATTTTCAAGGAGTAAGAATACTAGAGAGATTAAGATAGTGGTCTCTCTCCGTTATTTAATGCCTCCTTAACCTAAAATGAAAAATTTTGCTTGGCATTAGTGTTTTAAAAATTTAACTCTAAAATTTAACTTTCAGCATAGAAGAGTATAATTGACAGACTTCAAAAAATTATATGAATCAAAATTTTAAGTGAGAGAACTAAGTCAAACAATTTTAAACATATTAATATCATATTACAAAAGAAGATATGTGAATAGCCAATAAACACATACGAAGTGTTCAATATCATGTTAGTCATCAGGGAAATGCAAATCCCATTCACAATGTGATACCACTACACATCTACCAGAATGGTTAAAATTGAAAATAGACAACAATAAATGCTAGCAAGGATGCAGAGCAACTGGAACTCACATATTACTGATGATGGGAATATAAAAGTGTTAAGAATTTTCAGAAAAAGTCTGAGAGTTTCTTACAAAACTAGAAATTTATCTCCACCTTGTGACCCAGAGATTCCTCTTGAGAATTTACACAAAAGAAAAAAAAAAAGCTCATATCAAGATTAACCTGGAAGGGTCATGAGAGAACTTTCTGCAGTGATGGTAATGTTCTATAGCCTATAAAGTGTTTGGTACATGTATAAGCATTTGTCAAATCTCATTAAATGGTAGACTCATGAGTCATAAATTTCACTGTAAAGGGAAAATTTTACCCAAACAGAACAAAACCAAACCCAGAAACAAAAATAACCAAATCAAGGCCGTAAAAAATATTGAACTCAAATAATGTGGAGGTTGAAGTGTTTAGGAGTTAAGTGCACTTAATTCTGCAACTGCCTTTAAAATGCATCAGAATAACATAAGAGGATTCATAAATTCACAGAAGGATGGGCAGATAAACTGACATGTAATAAAGCAAATGAAACAAAATCTAGGTGGTTGAAGTATATGGGTGTTCACTGTATAATTTTCTATAAGTTTGAAATTTTTTATAATAAAATGTTGGGGAAAACATTTTTTAAAAGTCGTACAGGACTCAAGTTTCCCATTACTTCTAGCTAAGCACATATATTTATAATCCATATTTTCTTTGAATTTGGGTTCAAAACTCAAATTAAAATATAATAGGTAGATTTACTGCTTAGGTCACCAACATGGTATCTCTCTAACTCTGATGTTTGATACTAATTTGAGATATTATAGATTAAAATAAAGATCATCCTCTGCACTAATGGAGAAAGAGGCTGTTGCAACTCACGAAAAAACTGTTCTACAGTTCATTTGACAAACAGTAATTTTGATTTTGAAATGTCAACCATAGAAATAATGTTACAAATATACAAAAGCTTATTTAATTCATAAAAGTACCTCAGAATCTAAATACTACTTAGAAAATTATTTCTGTGAGAAAAATGTTTTGAGTTTTAACTTGTAATGCTGATATTTCTCTTATTACTTTAATAGGAGGGTGGAAGACTCCCAATCTTCTATGTTTTTAATGATGAATCAGTGTATAATGGCTATGGCAGTGGTCCCCAAACTTTTTGGTACCAGGGACGGGTGCTCCTATGAGAATCTAATGCCTGATGATCTGAGGTGGAGCTGGGGAGGTGATTCTAGCACTGGGGAGCAGCTGCAAATACAGATGAAGCTTTGCTAGCTTGCCAACCACTCACCTCCTGCTGTGTGGACCAGTTCCTAACAGGCTGAGGACCACTACCAATATGCAGCCTGGGGATTGGGAACCCCTGGCTACAGGACAAACTGAAGCACAGTAGTAAGAATGTTTAAGAGACACTGGCAGAGAGAGTAGAGTCTGGGAGTAAGAATGAGAAGATAGTAGCCAGGCTGTACCAGTGGTTACGGCCTTCTTTTTGGCAAGACAGAAACAGCACTAATGGCAAGGAAGCTGAAGGATGGTAAAGGTAAAAGTAAAAAAAAGGTAAAAAGGTAAAAAGGTAAAAAAAGATAAAAAGGTAAAAAGGTAAAGGTAAAGGTAAAGGATGGTAAAGGTATAGCAAAGAAAACAAAGTTATAGTGAATTCTGAGATAAGGGCAGTGATAGTCAAACCTGGCAGGAGGACTGTGTTGGTTTCTGTGTTGAAATAATGTGTGGAGGCTAGTAAGTATAAAAAGAATGTGTGATCACTGGGCCCTCATAAATACCAAGTTTGTCCATGAGAGTAAGGGTATTATATATAGCATGGCTGGGGTTTTTACCAAAACATTGAGAGGCCTTAGGAAGTCATTGAAAAAATATGGCTATAGGTCAAAGCTAGTAATTTGCATGGAAAAGATATCTGTTAGGTTTCCTAGCTACAAAGAAGTGTTTAGGTAAATTTTCTTGTACTGTTTACTGCTACACTCCTTTGTATTCTTTTTCTTAAATTATTCTACAAAATCAAGAAGGTAATTATTAATCTAAAATAACACATTTAGTGGTGGTATTAAGAAAACTGTTCGCATTTTTATTCCAGAGAAAGATAAAACATGCATAATTCCTCTTCTTGAGAAATTTAAGACTATTAATGGCCTATCTTGCTTATTTGGATTTATGACATTCTACACTGTACTTACAGGTAACAAACTGTAGTTACATATAAAGCTAACATCCTTTTTTCCCCTGGTATAGATCACATTTAATTTTTTTTTTAATTTGCTCAGGTATGAGTATACTGACTTACAAATAGTCAATTTTAATAATTCTGTACAAGTTTTTTGGCTCTAATAACAACATAAATAAAGACTAGGTTAACTTCTAAATTAGGTGCTACAATAATAATTTAACAGTTGAAAAAATAGTCAAGTTTTTCTTATTGGATCTTATAAAGCAATACAGAATAACTTACCTGCCCATGACCGAAATGTTGCTATGATTCCCATTTTACTGGCTAGAAACCTCGCTTCTCTATCTTCTCTGTGTGTGGTAGGGGAAAGCAGGGGGAAATCAAAGAAATAAAATATTAAAATAAAATGTGAGTTTTTCCTGCTACTATATTAGAATAAGTGCTATCATTAGCTAATGTTTAAATATTTAAATAGAAAATTATATATATTTTAAAAAACCAAGATCAGACCTATCTCAAAGCAAATTACCCAATTACACACAGCCCCCTCATCCCCAATAAAAGATTCACAACATGGTTTAAAATAAGTTATAAATTCTGCTTTTCTATTTAATTGTTTCCTGCTCTTATGAAAAATTACTCTTACATAACTCATTAACAGCTTTAATTGAGCATTAGAGACAACACCAGCCTGCTGAATAAGCATCTATCTGAAGGATGCGCTTTAGCAAAAAGAAAATTACCACATAAACTTACTTTTACCACATGTATTCAGATTACTTCAAAATTCTTGCCCCAAACTTATTTGACTATTTCTAATAAGCAAGCTCAACAACCCATATTCACTGAAATGTTATTAAATAACTGGCTATTATTAATATCAATAGCTTCTTTTTTTCTAATTGTGTATCCAATCATCTCTCGTCTCTTTCTATATAATAGTTTATGACAATTCAACAAGAGAACTAGAGTTGACCCTTGAACAAGGGTTTGAACTGCATAGATCCACTTGCACAGATTTTTTTTTCAATAAAAATATATAGTACTGTATATGTATTTTTTCTTCCTTATGATTTTAATATTTTTTCTCTAGCTATTTTATTATAATAATGAAGTATATAATACATATACAAAATATGTCTTATTCAGTTCAGGTTAACAGTAGCCGTAAGTTTCTGGGGAGTCAAAAACTGTATCTGAATTTTTTACTGTATAGGTGTCAGTGCCCTGGACTCCCATGTTGCTTAAAGGTCAACTGTATTTATAGTCATTAAACATTTTCAATGTATGGCTTAGGGCTAGTTTCAACACTTAAGAGCAGTCTTATGCTCTTTATTTATGCCACCTTACTCATCTCTACCCTGTCATTTGTCCATTTTTTTTCCTTTGTCATCTTTTATCTTCCCTAACAAAGTTCTTAACAGTTGTGAGAATACAGAAATCAAGAGAAACAGGAAAGGAAAAAAAGCAATAAAAAAAAGACAGAAAATCAAATTAAAGAGTAGTAAGCAATCAGTCTACAAAAGCAAATACACACACAGAACTCTGTAGCAACAATGAAAATGGGACTATAACAGAAACTAAAATAAGGAGGTGGGGTAGTAGAAGAAATGAGAACCAGACAACTGTGTGATTAAATTTTAATGCTTCTCTTAAAAACGTTAGTGACATACTTATATCGACTACCTGGTAATTCATTCTCTAACATATTCAATAAATCTGTAATATTTTAAAAAATCATTTATTTCCTATTCCATGGCTACAATGTACTCATGCTCCCATAACTGCTCCTACTCCAGAAACTTAATAAAAGTAAAGTACAGAAACAAATAGAAAAGGAAGAATTTTGGTGGAATGTATTTTCCTTCTCTTCAATGCTTAAAAAAAAAAAAAAAAAAAGCCATGTTCATCTCTTGCTTACCCTGGTGGGCAGATCTCTAAAAATGCCCTCCATCCCCAGAAGATTCCATGCTCTAATCCCTGGATCCCATGACTATCATATCGTTGCCATGATAGTGATTATGTTTATGTTAAATAGCACAGTAGACCTTAAGATAGGGCGATCACTGGTAGGCTTGATCTGATACGCTCTCCCTTGTTGGTGGCAAACAAGAAAGTCTGAGAGAGATTCAAAGCACAAGGATTTGAAGGATTCTTGCTGTGTTTGAGAATGAAGAAAAGAATGTGGCAAGAAAAGAGAGTAGCCTTTAGTAGCTGAGAGTGGGCCCCTGATGACAGTAAGGAAACAGGGATCTCAGTTGTACAACAACAAGGAAATAAACTCTGCCAATAACCTGAATGAGCTTGAAAATGAATTTTTCACCACAATCTGTAGGTAAGAACTGTGCCAGACTTCTGAACTACTAAACTATGAGCTAATAAAATGATTTTATTTTAACCCAATGCATCTGTGGTAATTTGTCATGTAGCAATAGAAAATGCATATGCTTTCCATCAATAAAAGAGAAAGTCAAGTATCATTAAGAAAAAGCCAAGACAGGGGTTTAAGAAACCTAATTCATAAATTAGCAAAAATAAGGTCTGAGGAGTCTCAAACAGAGGACATCTATTTTTGATTTCTTAGCTCAGGTCATGATATGTTAGGGAGTGACAAGTCCACAGTGACGGAAGTGATTAAAAATATAAAACCACTGGTTTTTAATACAGGCGAAAAATAACAAACAAAAATACCTTCATTTCACAATGTTCCAAAACTTAATAAGAAATTTTAATATATATTATCTATCAAAATAAGTGAGTATGTCTGCAATCCAACAATCCTACTAGGAAATACCTCATAGCATATTTATTAGAATTTTATCATTTGCAAAATCTTTACAGTATATTATTTGACCCCTGAATCAATTTAATTACAAAGTTATCCCAGAATACCTAGTGAACTATGGTGCTTTTCTCCCTAAAAAGACTGAAAATTATCCTGCCTCATATCTAGAAAATAATCTTTATCTCCTTTAATATATATCTCTCTTATCTCTACTCTCAAAATTCTACATAGGATATCCTTCTGCTTACTCCATTTGTTTAGGCAGCTCTTCATTCTATTCCCTATACAATAAAAAAAAAAAATCTAAAGATCCAGGTTTCTATAGTAGCATATTTTATATTTTTTTAAATAGAAAATTAATTGTAAGTCTCTAAATTTCCCAAAACTTACTTTTAATTTTTTAAACCATAGTAAATTACATTATGATAGAACTACAAAATTACTTCATGAAATAGGTAATTTACTTAAACTCACACTGCTCTGGTTCTACATGCAATCAGGCGAATTTAAAAGCTTCAATAGCAATACAAACTACCTTATAAATTACTAGAAACAAATGGTACTTACTTGAGCTGTCCTTCAGCTGTATCTGGACTATGTCTGTAGTGAAAATCGGTATAGGGTGCTAAAATTCGCTAATAAAGAAAAAAGCAGAAAAAGAAGAAGAAAAAGAGTTCTTATTGTAAAATGCATTCATCCTGTAACAAGCTAATACTAATTCCACTTCTCTATATATTTAATTGGGTATCTATTTGAGAGTCTTATTTCTTCAAACTCATCATCAAGGAATATCTTTGAGTGATTTTTTTAAATGTAAAAATTAAAATTTTGAATTTTTAAACATATATATATAAAACAGTGCACAAACCACCTATGTACAGTTTGATGGATTTTTTTAAACTAAGCACACTCCAATAACTAATATCAGAAGAACAACTGCACCCCTAAAACCTCCTTATTCTCCCTTTGTACTAACAAGTCACTACAGACCCCTAACCTCTAACACTATAACTTAGTTTTGCCTATTTTTGAACATTATTCAAATGGTTTTATTTTATAAATTACATTCTCCTCTTACTGCTATAGAAAGAAATCCAAGCTATGTTTTTTTTGTGTTTTGCCCTTGTATTTAGCAAATTCACTTATTTTATAACTTTAACCACTCTATCTCATTTTCTCAAATCCCCCACTGCCTATTGCATATTGTGGTCTGAATTTTAATTTTAAATATAATTTCAAATACATAAGATATCACTAATATTGCTTTTGACAATCAGTATTATTTTATATTTAGTCATGTATGTAACTTTTCTGGCATTCTTCATTGCCTGCTATATTTCCTTGTCTTAAATCATTTTCCTTCTGGCTGAAGACTCTCTTTAGCCTTTTTTTTGTGTGTCTGTCTCATTTTTTTAACAACAATAAATATTTATTATCGCACATGGTTTCCGTGAGTCAGGAATCTAGGAGAGGCTTAGCTGTGCAGTTAACATTCAGGGTCCCCCATAAGATTGCACTCAAAATGTTGATCAGGGCTGCAGTCATCTGAAGGCTTGATGGGAGCTGGAGGATCTTCTTCAAGATGGTTTACTCTCACAATGTGCTAGTTGTTGGCAACAGGGCCCAGCTCCTCCCCATGCATGCCTCACCTTGGGCTCCTTTAGTGTCTTCATGACAGATAGGCAAGCAATCCAAGAAAGAATAGTGTTCCTTTAATTTCTCTTCCATCTTCAGTCTGAAAAATCTTTATTTTATCTTTGTTTTTAAAACACATTTTCTCTGGGTTAGGTTGACGTTTTCTTTCAGCACTCTAAAGATGCCATTCTACTGTCTTCTGATTTCCATTATTTCTGTTGGGAAATTGGCTGTCAGACTTGCTCCTTTGAGAGTAATTTCTTTTATTCTAAAGCAGATCTTAAGAATTTTATTTGTCTGGTTTTCAACAATCTTAACATGATGTGCCTACATGTTTTCTTTGTATTACTTTATTTGGAGTTTTCTGAGCTTCGTGAACATGAAGTTTCATCAGTTTTAAAAACTAAAGTTTTGGCCATTGTTTCTTTGGATATTTGCTTCTGCCTATCTTTTCTCTCTTCTCCAAAGACAATGGTTATGTTTTATCCCTTTTGTTCTGTTCCTTTCTTTTTTTCACCTCTCTGTGATTTACTCTGGATATTTTTACTGACTTTCCTTCCAGTTTACTAATGGTATCTTCTTATCCAAAATGAATTTTTAATTTTCATTGAGTTCAGAATTCCAGGTATTATACTTTTCAGTTCTAGAATTTCCATTTGATTCCTTTTGTGTATTATAATTATCTGGTGAAATTCTGTACTATTTCATCTATTTTCTTCCTTTTTTCCTCCATTTTCTTGAACAAATTAATCACGGCTGTTTTAAAGTCTTCCCCCTTTGGAAGTATTTCTACAGAATTTTTTTAAAATCTGAGTTATCAGTCATATGGGCATGTCTTTTTATGACATTCAGTCATATTCCTGTTTGAATGCCAGACATTGTGAATTTTATAAAAGTTTCCAAATGATGATACCTCCATCAGATGGTTTATACTTTCCTGTGTCAGGTAGATTAAAAGAACTGATCAACTTATCCTAATCACCAACTCAGTTAAATTGAGACTATCCTGTAATTTCAATAGCGCATACTTTTGTTTTCCAGTTCCTCAAATATGGCCCTCCAGTGCTTTCAATAGAGAGCTTAGCAAGTATTTTTCTCCTTTGCAGTGACTAGAATTTTTTTCTACATATTTTATAAGTTTTGAATTTATATCTTTATCTATCTATTCAGAATAGCTTAAGAATTTTGGAAATGTCAGAACAGAAAATCAGCTGTGAAATAACCAGTTTTGTCACTTTAGTATCACACAACTGCCAAATTCTCTTCCAGTTTTTCTGATCCCAGCAAAAGCCTACCTGGATTTTCAGCTTCTAATTATATACTTATCAGTAGGTGGACCCAGGGAAAAAAGCAACTGCATATAATTATGATAAATTCACTACTTCTTTAAAGGCCTTTCAACTTTGGCCCATGGCCCTTCCTCTTGGGAGGTCTTCGCATCTTATGTTCTGGAGACTGCAGCATAATTCATTGTGCTTTCCTCAGGTTTTGACATTGTCATTTCTACCCTGCATAGATTCTTTTTTAGCAAATGTCTGGAGAGGTAAATCAGACTTGGTCTAAGGGACTTCTCACATCTCTAGGTTTGTCACGCCATAATCCTAGGACTGCCAAATAATCTGGTCTTCTACCTAGGCCTAGGTCATATTCTAGACTGTGCCCCAAATCTGCAAGTGCCCTCAAGGGCATCTTGTAGATCTTCGGGGCAACTCTCAAAGTTATCTTCTTGCCTCAAAATATGACACCCTGTCCTTATTGCTTTCACAGCTCTTTACTGTTTTAAATATATGATTTCCATATTTATTCAGCTTTTCTAGTCTTCCACAGCAAATGTTATAAACCTTATTCTGCTCTGAAGTATATGTTTAAATAATGTTTTGTTAATTTACTATAAAGTTTACAATTAATTTACAATCCTTACAGACTATCTATTCTACTGATATTATTATATTAAACCCACATTTTTTTTCTATCTGAGGCCAAAACATATCACATATAACAGAAATAGAAGCCAGCGGAAATTTAAAAGGAGACTTTTTTAACAGGATGAAGATTTGAGTCTAACAACAGAGACAGTAAGTAGCACTGAAAAAAGTTCCTTTGTATGTAGTAAAGAGAACCAATAATAAATTTAGAATTAAAATTGCTAAGATACAATTTAAAAAATGAAGATAATATTCTCCTAACGGCCGACTTTACAATGAAGATAATGACGATGAGTAATATCCAAGGCAAGCAATATTGGTTTAATATTGTGTGCCAGGTACTAAATCAAACATTATATGTAGATTAGAATTAATATATGTAAAACACTGGAAATACTGCCTAATTCATTATAAGCTTTACATCAGTGTTAGCTGCTGTTATTACTACTACTACTACCGCTATAGAATTGTTATAAAATTTATTCTTTATAATAACTCTAAGGTAAATACCATGACCTTCATTTTACCCAGGAAAAAATGGGTCCCAGAAAGGCTAATAACTTGCCTAAAGTCATAAAGCTAGTAGATCATGGAGCAAAAAATCAAAATCAGATCTGTATAGCCCAAAGTCTATGCTCTCAATTACTATGTGATTCTGGGGGGATTTTGCTAAGGAAAAAAGAAATAATATTTGTGGTTTTAAAGAAGTAGATATGAGTAAAGATAGTAGTGTACTTAAACATCTATCAAATTCTTTGAGTTTTTTTCACTTATATAAAGGCTTTACTAATCTACTATACAATTATACACAAATAAAAAACAGTCCTTTATATATCTTTTTTCACATTTCTCCAGTCTTAAAATTATAGTTTTTCTACTTACTAAAGAAAAAATTAAAGCTAAATAAACCGTTAAATATCAGAAATGTCAGTTTATTGCCATTGGACTACCATGAATAATGTATTAAAAAGTACATATTAAGGAGGATATGGTACTTAAATTTGTTAGTAATCAAATAGGTTAATGTCATTTTTATAATCTCAAATATTTCTAGTAACCCTAATAAAACCAGAACTTTAACATTTAAAACAAGTTATATAAAATGATTTAGACAAAATAAGGTACAATAAAATTTTTATACCATGCATAACTTCAAACTAAATACAAACAAATCCTGAGTTTAAACTTACTCTAACTAATATCCGTAATGAACAATGTAGTACATTCAATATGTAAGAGAGTTTGTAATAATTCTGTTCCAAACTCAACTATATAATTTATTATAAAAAAGAGTATATATTATAGCCTTATTTAGACTAACTGTAAAAAAATACTGAATTAGTAAACAATTTAAATTATAGAATATTTTAAAAAGGAAGATATGTAGTTTATTTCTTTCAAGTATATATATATATATGGTCATTAGTTGGTAATAAGTGCTTCCAAGTTCAGAGACATGTAGCATGGTTCAACAAATAAAAGTATATAATTAGCAGGAGCCATTCAAACAGAATTAATGTACTAAAAGTCCTTAAAAAAATGATCTTCTTAAATAAATAGGTAAATAGCTATGTAACCTTACTTGTGCTTTAATTTGCTTAGTCAAGTTTTCATAGCTAAAAAGTAAACCTCACTTTACACATTGATGAAATACTATGAGAATATCTTTAATTCAGTAGAAATTAGATGACCCATAAACTATTACTGGGAATAAGCCAGTCTTAATTTAGGTTTGATAATGCTGTGTTGCATCTATAAATTTTAAACTTCTAAAGTAAGAATTGTATTTAAAATCATATTTAAAACTCAAAAAGAATATTAAAGTTCCTACCTCTAATTCTACATCAGCTCGCACATATTGTCGTGTCTTTGGATGATTAAGGAGGTGCAAAATAGTAGTAATGAGGGCCTCGTTTATTCGACTTAACTGGCAATCGATCACATTTTTCAAGATGGTATTTAGTCCACCTCGAAGGGCCACCACCTCTGGATTCTGAAGTGCTAAAATAAAAAAGAAAAACTTAATATATTATACGGGGATAATTAATAGAAAGTAATCAGAAATCTGGGATTTTGTTTAATTTAATTTCCTTTCTTAAAAAACTTTCTAGTCAAAGACATTTAAAAGAGCATGTGTATAACATTAAGAATAATGTAGTGTTGATTTGAGATAAATATTCCAGAATTTTATCTATGTAGTCTTCTAATTATTTTATTTTATATTTGTATATAAATATGTTGTATGTATATTTGTGGGTATATGTATATAAAATGCTAGTTTCATTTTAAAAATTGGTAGGATTCCACATTTTTAATGCTCTCTTTATATTACACTATCTAAGAATTATCTATTTCTTGAAACAATTTTATTTAAGAGAAAAACTACCTGGATGAGTCTTTTTAGAGGCAATTATTTCATAAAATACTTCAATGGTTTTTGACTATCATATCTTCTATTTTTTGAGACAACTGGAAATTAAAATTTTTTTCTGAAAATCCATTCATTTCAATAAGATTTCCAAATATATATAAGAACTATCTCATAATTTTAAAAACTCCTATTAAATTCTTTTCCTAATTTCTATATTAATCTTTTGTTTCTCTGACCTTTGTCTTTTTCAAACATTTTGTTTCCATATCTGTGTATAATTTTTTTCTTCTTCCACTTAACACATTTAATAATCTCTTCTTCTCTAAGTAAGACTCTTAATTTCATTGTTGTTTTCCTCTTGCTTGAGTTTTTTCTTCTTTTTCTATTTCTTGGGTTCACTCATATATTTTCATTATTTTTTACTTAATTATAAAAGCATTTTATAACTCTGAGTGGGACACTGTAGGCATCCCATACATTGATAGTCATATTTTTATTTCAAAATTTCCTCAAATTTGATTTTGTTTCTATATCAATAGGTACTGTAGACAGTATTTTTAAATCCTTGATGGTTGGCTCTTCTGTGTCTTCAGCACAAAATTTTGTTATTAATTTATTTATGCTACCAAGAGTGAATGTAACCTATACCATTTCTACTTTTGGTGGAAAAAAGTATCTTGTCATTTAAAATTATATATATTTAGTTGTAAGTGAGGTTGAACTTTTTAAATATATTGATTTGCCATGTATTATTTTTGAGAATTATTTATTTTTCCTATTGATTGGTACATAAATAAGTTGTTTACCTATCATGTTTATTATATTTAGTTTTTTTTCTTTATTCTGGCGCTACTATGTTTTCTTGCCTCCTTAAAATAAAATATATAGCTGCTGAAATTTGATTTCTTTTGATAATTCAAAACTCTTCTTCCTTACAGTGATCAAATACTCATCCCGTATTGCCCATTTTTTTCTCTATTTAACTCCTTAATCCTCTTCTCTTGTATTTATAATTTTTTTCATGTATGATAAATTGTTTGTTGTTTTTAACTAACATTAAATAATATCTGAGAACCAGACTTTAAGATATTTTATTCTAATTACCAAAATATGGACAACTCCTATACTAAATTTCATCCTGAGTAAAACTTTAAATTTACAGAATTTTAATGTCAGTTTGAAATTATTTGTTAAATAGCAAGTCCTCTATTTCTCTATCAGGAATGTCTTACTTTTTCATATTTTTGTGCCAATAACTAATGATTTCATGTACTAAAGGTATTAAGAAATGTTATATATACTCTTTCTAAAAATACATTTTTATTACTCGAAGAAAATTTTGACCTACCTAGTTCACAGATAATGGCAATGCATGCTCGGACCATTCTGTCTCTTTCTTGAAGTCCATCATTGCCAACTGCTATTAAGGAGTTGGTCACAGAGCTAGGAAACAAGGAAGCATTCACAGTAATCATCTGCAACAGGGAGAAAATAGAAAAAGAAATTACTTACTTCATAACACTTTTAAAATCTATTTTGTTTAGATAAGGTGTTTAAGGCCATAGAATATAAGATTCAGGCATCAATTTTAATCTTTTGCCTCATATGAACATTTTGAAGGATTAATATAACTAATAACTGATACAGTAAATGTTAAAATCATTACTAAGAAAATGTGATGACTTTTTCCTAATAGACTAGACAATAAATTAGTTGACCAACAAGATTTAATGTTTCTGAGGCTCTGTGCCTCTAGAATAGAACCGATATTTAAAAAGCTTTTCAGTACCTAGACAAAGTAAATCAGTGGTGACAACGGCTGTCAACATACTACTATACTATTACATTCCTAACTCCTTCCCCACATTCCTATTTACCTCATTATCTCTATTCTCTCCCCAAACTTATTGATTTAGCCCCTTATTCTCTCTCACTTTGACATCCTAAGAATCTCCCTATCTCTAACCATCACTTCCATAGTCTATTTTTAATATCGAAAATTATAATAGAAATAGTATGTATCTGGTGATAAAATTTGGGTGAATCTCACTTTAAATGAAAAGTTTGTCAGGCAATAACATATATGGAAAACTGAAAATAGATTAACATATATCTTCAGTTTGGAAAACAGAAAGAAAACAAATCATGTAGTTAATTACTGTTTAATAAATAAAGATTTGGTAGATGAAGTATTTCAGAGTAACAGGTCCCTGGAGTAGGGCTCCAGGGAGTAGAAAAAAATGTTTTCTTGTGTTGAGTGGTGATAAAATACTAGGGATAATTAATTTGTCCTGGATGTTACTGGATTTATAATCCTGTTGAAAAATAAGACTTGTATTATAAAACAATTAGAGAATGCAATTTAATTAAATTAAAAATATCCAGTTAAGTCCTACAGAGGGTGTACTTATAAATGGTTTATGTTGTTTAAATAGCATAATGTGATATGACAGAGTTCAGCTGAAATGACAGAATACTGTTCCATAACCATAAAATACAGAGATTTCCAATAACTACAGAATCTACTAAAGCTTTTACATTCATTTCTAAATCAATATTTTCCATTAATCAAAAATACTGGAGAAGAAAAGAGGGAAGGAAAGGGAAAGGAGGTGCTGAAAACTAGTCTTCCGGGGTGTAATGTATCCTGAAAAGAGCTAGCTAGGAAGCTAGGCTAACTGGCCTTCAGAGCTAAATCTGCCATTAGTAAACTGTTACCTTGGCCAAAACAATCTTCTTTGAGCCTTAGTTTCCCTAGCTGTAAAAGAAAGATGAGTATGACCAGATGATTTTTAGAATTTCAAATATAAAATTCTACTCTGTAAATCTCAAGTGTAGTGTTATAGAAAGGATACCTGTAATTTAAATTTTACAAATAAAATATCTTCTTTTTTTCTAGGGATATGCAAAGAAACTCTTAAATTCTTAAAATACTTTTAAAATACTTTTAAAATACTTTAAAAATACTTTTCTCATATATCAATGAATATTTAAAGGAAAAATCATAGAAATTTATCTCTATTGAAAATCACAGAATTTATCTCTATTGAAATAAGGTTTAATCATCTTTTTAGGCATGGTAATACAGACATATATAAAACAAATTAAAGGTCATAAGTAGGTAATAAATTTGCAAACTGCAAAAAGGAATTCGAGAAACCCTAAGTTCACTAAGGGCAATATCTAAAATTTGAGCTGAGACTGCAAGATGAATATAGAGTAGAAAAGAGTAAAAATGAAATGAAAAAAGTAGGAAATAGCTATCATAGTAGTGGTGGAAGGCAGCTTGTCTGCATACATAATGGTATAATAACACAGGTCATATTTGGCTAGACCAAAAAGTGGGCTCTGAATGCCAACGTAAGCTTAATACCAAAAGGACTTGTAGGCCAATATAGGTTTTGAAATTGAGAGAACTGGCTTTGCCAATATCTTGCTGTGAATGATTTTCCTAAATGAATCTAATTGTAAAAACGAACAAACAAAAACTATGATATATTAATCTCATTAGATAAATGACATATGCAGAAAATGATGACTTAAATTGGGCAGGCAGTAAGAATTTAAATAGGCTAAAAAGAAGCAACAGCTGACAAGTGGGAAAACTATACAGAAAATTAGACAGGAAAAAAACAGGAAGGATTGCCTGGATTGGATATTTAAAAAAACTCAGAGACACTGAAAAAGAAAGAAGCATAGAAACAAAAACCTTCCAAATGGATAATAGGTGTGAGAGAAATAAAGGTAATATGAATATTCTTATTCATGGAACAAGTTATCCTAAAGCAGCAAAGTTTTTACTTTCATTTTAAAGTGTAAAAAAAAATTACTTTTACAGAAAACTTTAAAACTTTTCTGAATGCCAACAAAAAAACCCACAGCGACCTAATAATTACTATATTATCATTAATTTCTACTAGCTCAGTTGCCAAGATGTTGCTGGAAAAACAAAATATACGCTTTGGTTGTTTAAAATACTAATGAAATTATAGCCCCTCTGGCCAATAGAGGCCACTGTTCATTCAGCAAGTATGCTTTCTTTTTAACTCTTAATTGCTTTTAGCTAAACCAAGAAGGAACTCTGTGCCACGACTTTTCCTCTGAACCTATATCCTGCCACCAGGTACAATCAATTAATTTTCCTGCTCTTGGATTCACAAATGATATCTGCCACAAATCACTCTGTACTTCAGAGGATAACAGAGTAGAATGTATTTTTGTTATGGCATTCCTAAATTGTTTTCAAAATCTGTTTACTTTTACTGGACTATTTAATATATTGTAACCTGTACAAAACATTTTACAAAATCGAATAAATATATTCACTAAATAATCCAATCAAGCTAATTTAATTGTCTGAATCCATATGAAACTACTTTTTTTTCTGAACGCAATTTCTATGGCAACAATTCTCAAAGTGTGGTCCATGAAACTGAGGGTCCCTAGACTATTTTCAGTGATTCTGCAAAGTATTTTCATAATAAAACAAAGACATTATTTTGGTCTTTTTACTTTTGTTCTCTCACAGGTATACATGGAAGTATTCCAGAAGTTCCACTGCCTGGGAAATCACAACAGATTGAATGCAGAAGCAAATGGGATAATCCAGCTATCTTCTACTGAGACAAACATTAAACAGAGTTCAGCAAAAATCTAAAAAAAACGCACTTTACTAATTTTCTTTTTAGAAAAATTGTTCTTAATAAAAATATTGTTTATGTTTACATTAATGGGTGTGTTATTTTTAATATGTTAATATATTTTTTAATTTTTTTTTATTCCTAGTATGATATTGATGTATATAACCAAAACCCTATTCTAGGTTCTTCAGAAATAATTTTTAAATTTTGAATTCTCAAAATCATGGCAGTAGAAAAAACTGTATGAATAAAAACCATAAATCTAATTTTATAAGTTTGAATTTGAAGAGGCAAATCATGGTCCCAATATTAATAGTTAACATAACAAAAATTGATACTCTATCTCCAATATTACTCTTAAGAAAATTACAAACTTAAGACTACTTATCCATTTACTTCTTCTTTACTATGTCTACAGGTGGGTGCTATAACTAACCTCAACCTAGACAATTTGAAGAGAAAAGAGAGAATCCAGTTAATGTACATATTCAACATTCCACCATTCTGGAGCATGCACTGAATTTCAAGGTGGGGAAAGAGAAGAGCTAAAGTTTTAATTGCTAAATAATTTTAGATGTTTTTACATCAAAACAAATCTATACTTCATGAAATCACTTGAAAATTTAGAATCAAACACGGTAACTTTAAGATGAAACATGATAAAATTCTTACTCGAGCTGTGTCCTAACAAAATTAACACTCAGTCCACTCTGTTCCTCTGCCATTGTGGCATCAAATTACATTAAACAACAACAAAAATTTCTTGAAGGCCTCATATTAAAAATATTATGGATTATCCTTAACACCTTTATCAGAGTTTAGATTTTTACCTTTTATCCTGTACAACAGCCTAAACTGTTCACTGTAACTGCCTATGAACTGCAACAAAATTCATTTTCAAAACAACCAGTTGTAAATATTTGTGACATCCTTTTAATAATATTAACTCCCGGCATACAATTAAGAGAAAATCAGAGTAGGGAGGAAGTAATTCTCTTTCCCCAATAACATTTCAAAGCAGTAATTTCATTTACATGTTCACTAAAGAGAGAAATATTCTTTATAATGAACATTTTATAAAAAATATTCTTAGCTATACCCAGTCACATAAAATAATGACAGCAAATATTTATGCTTATCTTGAAGTTTAATAGCTCTATTAAATTCATATATAATTTTAACAATACAAAAATGTTTTTTTGAGAATTTAGCCTTTAAATTTTAATTAAAAGATTTTACAAAGCAGTCTAAATCTAAAAATGTAAAATACTTAACATGAAAACCATAAATCTTTTACTCTTAGACATAGAGCATACCTTTCTGACTAATCGAAGTGCTTGTGTCCTCTCTACCTCGTTGCTCTGCTGTATGTCAATGCACCTAAATAATACACAAAATAATTATTGATAAAAATCTTATTAAATAATTTTTGTAGAACATTAGACTAGATCCATATCTGTAATGTTAATATGGTATTTAAAATTTTTAATACATGTGATTTTTCAGTACCATCGGATATTTAGTTAGCTTACACATCTTTAGTGGTATCTGTTAAAATAAAGCACTTCAAAAGTAACAACATTGAAGCACAAAGATTTTAAATTCTAGAAAAATAGCCACAATGATTCTATTTTATCAAGATATAATTTAAAATCTGAATGCATTTCAAAAATTAATGCTCAAATATCACTTAACTGACATTTCTAATATTAATTATTCAATTTCTAAAGATTTTGGTTTACGTTGCAGAATAATACTTATGTTCAGGCAGTTCACCATTCTAATCAATACTTCATATATAAATAGCTTGCTATTCAAAAAATAATTCTTCTCTCTGTATACAATTAACCTAAAGCAATTTCATTAAAAATTAACAGACACCGAATTTCATTTCTGGCCACAACTCAGACCAACTCTCCTGCCAAAAACAATTAAAAAGATTGAGTGAACTACTTTGTAAAGCCACTTAAAAGGCCAATGGATAATAATCCCTGGGAAGAAAAACACAAATTCCAAATCCAATCAGGCTTTGTCCCTGGGGGCACTTGTCAATCCTAGTTTTAAGGAATTAGCACCCTAGAAGAAAGCAAATCTTGTTGGACTGGAGGGACAGTCTGAACTTCAGGGCAGCTGAAGTGGCTGGGATCTAAGGAGAAAAATCTCATAGAAAACGCAGGAAAGTGAGCACAAATCTGCACACAACTTCCTCTCCAGGATTCTTGCCTATTTTTACATTGTGCAAAAGCAGGGTTAAAATCCAAGAAATCAAGCAGAAAGGTTATAATTAAAGAATGAAAACAGTGAGTGCTGATGAAGATGTGGAGAGACTAGAACTCTCAAAAATTGCTGGTAGAAGTGCAAATCGGTGTGATCACTTTGGAAAACAGCTGGCACTATCCATTAAAGCTAAATATACAAAATAAATTTTATGACCTAGAAATTCCATTTCTGTGTATATAAGAGAAATTAGTGCATATGTCCACCAACAGAATTGTACATAGTATTCTAAAAAGCTTTATTCAAAATAACCAAACACTGAAAAAAAAACAGAAAATCATCAACAAAATGGACTAAATTAATTGTGGTCTATTCATAACATGAAATACTACACAGCAATTTTAAAAGATCAACATGGATAAATCTCCCAGATAACACTGAGGAAAATAAAAAGAATAACCTAAGCATACTTCTAATAAATATTGCTCAAGAACAGGAAAAACTAGTATAGAATGAGAAAAGTCAGGATAATGTTTACTACTGGTTAGAGACACAAGGAAACTTGACTGGGATGCTGATAATGTTCTATATCTTATTAGGGATAATACAATATTTGGTTGTACATATCTATAAAAATTATCAGGCTTTACACTAAAAATTTGAAGAGATTATGGTAGATATGCTAAAACTTAATGCAAAATTTTTAAAACATATAAAAACATAGACAGCTCTCAGAAAATTACCTGGCTATTAAATAGTCCACTTTCAATTTAAGCACCTTTTGCAGAATACTGGAGTCTTGGATGAGATATCGAAGAGCTCGTAGCCCTGCTGCCCTTACTTCTTTTGCTTCATTCAATAAAGCTAACCGCAAACTATATGAAAACAAGAGAGTTCTGTTGCACAAGCTCAAATACACATAAAATTATGGTACTATGTTTTCCTCAGTTGAAATATCAAAACTGGTCATTTTACACATGTAAAAATCATTTGCTGTAAGCCACGGAACTTCACTAATGTTATATTTTAATCTGCGCCTCCTTGGTACACTCACCAAGTTTTGTTTTACTTTCAAAAAAATACTTTAAATGACAGTAAGCACAGACTAAATCAATTTTAATTCTCAACAATGCCAAAAAGATAATTATGATACTATAACATTACATCTCTACTGGGGGGCATGAACAAATCAAGTTTGCCATAAACATATTCTGTCTTAGGTAAGACACAGAGATAATTGTTCAGGTTCTTCTTTGTAAAGGGAATAATATAATTTTATAATTTATATAAAAATCTACAGATTTAATTTAGAAATTTACATTGTAGAAATCCAGGTCTTTTTCAACATTAGCTTTGGTTCTTTGCATTTGTTAATTATAAAAATTGGAAATCCTGAATTTTTCTAATATTCAAAACTGTTTCTATAAGATCAAATATTAGATGTTAAAGTATCCTACTTTTAGTTTAAAATTATTAAAATTAATATTACTAAAATCTAGAAGAAGTGAGGGAACTGATCTATACTTACCAAATTATGATGTCCTCATAATTAAAACCCAGTTTTTCTTCACTGTGGCCAATATCACAAAGAAGCTGTCAGAAAAAAAAATATATATGTGTATATGTTATATGTTTTTCATCATATACATTACATTTTTAGACTAGAAAATGGGGTATTTTTCTTTAACACAATTTTGAAAAATATATGATTTTATAGTTCAAATATGTAGATTTATTTCTATCATCTTTTTTTATTTGACCTGCCAATTTTAGATTTCTTTAAACCTCCTGTCTTGCCTTTGCCTGAATTAACTGATTATTTTTGATTATTCTATTTTTCCCCCTCAACAATTTTACTGTTTTATGGTGTTTGTCTGAAAATGATTTTTTTCTCTTTTGTTTTTGGAGAATACTTTCCTGGATTTATTGATTTTTAGGTTAGCTATTTTCTTAAAACATTGGCTTCCATCGTTTCTGTTGTCTGACAGCAGTCTTACTGCTGGCTCCTTTAAAGGTCACTACCTTTTTCTCAGACTCCTTTCATGATTCTTTTTTCCTTTGATTTTTCAGCAATCATGTTGCTTAGGTTTTTAAGTTTCCCATCCCAGGTAGTCCTAGTATTCAACAAATATACTGAGGGGGAAAATCTCCTTATACCTGATTTCCCCTGGGTTTCCACCAAAAGCTCTGTGATGTTTTTATCCTCTCAGCAACAGTCTTAAAGTCTGGGCTTAAAGTCTGAACCCTTAGCTTCCTGCCCACACCTCACATCAGCAAATACACCCAGGTAAAAGTTGTTGGAGAAGCTCACCTCCACAAGATTCTCCCTGCTTTAAAGCTTTAGCTCCTGTGCTTCTTGTTGCCAGAGCGGTTCCCTGCTGCCTTCAAACAAGTTTTCATTAAGAACACTGATCTTATATTAGCTACTTGCATTCTATCTGAATAACCATACACCATTTTAATGAGTTTTGAAAACTGACTTTTATAGAAAAGTTACATAAAAGTTCCTCAAGTAATTTATTAGGCCTAACTGAAACATATTAAAGAGAAGACTGATCATTCATTTAATTAATACTAAAGAATCAGAAGAGTTTCCAAGTGTTTTTATTCATCTTCCTAAATATGAAGTTATGAATATCTTAACCATAAAGAATAAACAAACTGAAATGACCATCTCATCTGCCTCTGGAAAAGAAATGAACCCAAAGAATATACAGTTGACCCTTTACAAAAGAGGCTGGAACTATGCAGGACTACTTATACACAGATTTTTTTTTTCCCCCAATAAATTCACTGGAACATTTTAGAGATTTCTGACAATTTGAAAAAACTCACAGATGAGCTACCTGACCTAGAAATATAAAAAAATATATTTGGAAAATTTAGGTATGCCTAGAATCTGTAGATACTATTTTATTTTGTCATTTACTATCAGAAAATATATAAATAATATACTGGAGACTATCAATAATTAAGTTTTTGGGGAGTTAAAAATTATACAAAGATTTTTTAATACATGGGGGGTCAGCTCCCCTAACCCCCATGTTGTTCAAGGGTCAAATGTTTTCAGAAGACACAATATTGTAGCAAAAAGCTAATGACCTAAGTTCACTAACGTATTGGTAAGATCCTTGTAAAATTTCCTATCCAATTTCTTCTTTAGAGACAGAGACAAAGACAGAGAGAGACAGAGGGAGAGGGAGAGGGAGAGGGAAGGAAGAGAGAAGAGAAGAGAGGGAAAGGGTGAGAAGGAGGGAGAGGGAGGGACAGAGGGAGATAAAAAGGGGGAGCAGGGAAAGAGGTGGAGGAGGTTCCAAATAGAACAAGATAAGAGATAGGACTAGAGCAGCTCTCAGATACTGAGACATTTTCATAGCAGGAATGGAGACTATAAAAATGATCGCTTTATGTGGTAGAAAATGTTGTGTATACAGGTAAATAGGAAAACATAAGCTAAAAGGCTTTTCTTCACAGGTGTTTATCAAAAATGGCTTTACTGGTATTCCTATAAAATCCTTAAAATTCTGAAATATGATAAACAAAGAAGCTTTAGACTTTCAAGAGTATAAATATTTCTTATTTGTTATTTGTTTTGTTACATGATGCTGTAAGTACTTAAAGACTGAGAAGAATGAGGATTTTTTATACATACACATAGATTTTAAATAATGTAAGATTTCCTAAGCTTTGAAATGAGAGGAAAATAAGATTGATAAAGAAACATGACATTTCCCGTTTCCTAAAATCTGAATGAAATAACTGAAAAAATGACATTTAAAATAAAATTTAGAAAATTGGCAAAAAAATTGTTTAACATGATTATACCAGATAAGAAAATACAATGCTGATGGGATTATAAACTGAAAATATTTTGTAACATAAACTGAAAAACACCACCAGAATCAGAATCTGCTTTAGGTGATTTATATTAAAATAACCTAAAATTTAAAGTGGGTTCAAACACAAGATACTCATGACATTATTTACAAAGTAAGGAACTGAAAACAAAATGTTTATAAAGGAGGAATCTTATGCATCTGTTAATATTATATAATATTTAAACATGAGGAAAACATGTATAATGTATTGGTGAGGGAACAAAATCTAATATATATACATGTTTTAAGGATACAAATTTTTTTAAAATACATTTTTTTAGAAAGTCTATAAATCAAAATTTTACCATCAAAAATGAAAGTATAGTCATAGGTGTTTATTTTCCTCTCTATGCTTTTCTGTATTTTACAAATGTTTTACAATGAATATGTATTACTTACATAATTTGGGAATGGTTTTGCATATAAAATATTCATGAAAATAATAGGAGTAACATTGGTTGACTTAACCTTATCAATCCTAGAAAGTAATATTTCTGTAATTTAAGAAAACTGAGGCTTAGAAGTGGTAATATGACTTCCACAGGCCACAAAACTAGTAAACAGTAAAGCCAGAAATCAGATCAAAACAGTCTTGAGTCCACATTCCATTGTGGAAAATGTTATTAAAATTTTGTGTTGTATTTATTTACATGAGAGTGGGGGATTGGATTTAAAAAAAATAACTGAATAACCATCTTACTTCATTTCTCTAGTCTCAAAAGTGGTATGAATCAAGAGTCTGGTTAACCACACTCTGGCTATATTCACATAAAATGAGTAAGTTTAACTATCATTTCTTCCAGATGAGCTAACTAAAAACATACATCCAAAAATTGTCCATTTCAAAAGTTGAAAACACTAAAAAAAAAAAACTTATCACCACTAAAAATAATTTAGTGTTTACTTGAGATTTCCCAGATATTCCAGATTACTAGCATTGTCACTGTATGGTGCCATATATTAACAAAATAGAAAATGAAAGACTGTTTATAATAGTGTTATAAATATTTAGACCTCGGTCATATTATTCACAATTTTTTCCATATCAACATATAAAATACTGTGCTTTTAAAATAAAATAATGTTACTTTCTTAAAACAATGGTTTTAAATCACATCAACTCAATTCTAAGAAGGCAGTATTTCTGGTTTTGTTATAGCAGTAATGAATGTTAAAATAAATGCTTTGAAACCCTAGGGTTGTCAAGGGTTGGTTTCTCTCTTAAGTGTGTACTTGGTTCTCATTTCCTGCATTATCTTTTTCACACTTGCCAGATATTCTTGGAAAAAAATTGATTCAAAAACATAATTCCAAATTACCCATCTTCTCAAACAACAAAGTATATAACGTTCACAATTTATCATTTGCTAGAGTTAGCAGTTTTGATGAAAAGTTAAAAAAAATCCAAAAATTCAAAGTTATTATGATTTTAAAAAGCACACACAGTTTGGAAAGTATTTAGAAAGATTTATCTTTTTCTGCTACCTAATATCAATGCATTTCAATTGCAAGAAATATTTCTGAAAAAAATGCCCACTCAGTTGGACACTGAAAAATCACAAGTAAAAACTAAAAAGAACAAAATTATCATAATCCATGCCTATTTTCCAGCGACAGTAGATTGCTAGGGCTATGCTTTCAACGGTAGTTAAATAATGCTTTCAGTTTGTTTATAGATTTAGTAGAAGAGGGTCTCACTAACCATTCTTAAATAAAAATATTCCTTTTCAATACAGAAGCTAAATATTCTCTATATAAATAATTGACATATATATCAGAAATAAAAAATTAGAAAAGACAATAAGATTTTGGTTTTTAATTATCAAAGAAATATTAACAATTGTACTTTTCATCAGCAGGAATTCATCTTTAAGTTTCAAAATATTGGGACTAAGAATTACTTTAATATAAAATTCCTGAAGTGACTGGCTCACTACCTTACTAATTATCTCTTAATTTAAATAAACAAACTTTAAAATACGAATCAAACCCTTTAACCAACTCTGGAAAAGAGGCAAGCAGAAAGAGCAAAAAGAATGTTGAACTGGTGAGTTTAAACAATGGGAATCTCATCCTACTTACCTCAACTAGTGATTACATTACTAATTAATCTTTAAACATTACGTAGCAGTTTCTTCACTACTATCTTAGCCATTAGAGGTAAATTCCTGTCTCCTGTATACATTATTAAAATGTAATACTACCTGCTCTATCACATAGGTTTTTAAACTAAGAATAAATCAGTGATTGTTAAGAAATCATTCAAAACCTTTCAAATTGTAAGAATCAGTATCGTAACTGTCACTTAAAACATTATATTAATGTTTATATTATATTAATTCACTGGAGTTCTGTTACTCCCCTTTCCATGTGTATTTGTGACTATCAGTCACAATGCCTAGCTCAATGTGACCAAATAGCAGCAGAGGCCATGTAGAAGATGGTAAGAGAGGGCTACTTCCCTCTCCTTTTATGACTAAACACTGTAAAGATGATGTATCTCAGTCATTTAGAAAGTGTTTGAGACGGAAGTTAACCTAAAAGGAAAGAGAGGTGAGAAGTGAGAGAAAAGGGAGAAAACAGACATGGGTGAAAAGAGAGCTGACAATGAAGCTAACCTAAAAGAAAAGAGGGCATTCTATCACAGAATGCAATTAACACTTTTTCAACCCTTCGGTTGTTTTGCCTGAAATTAGTACCCAACATTTGGTCTTCCTCGACATGAGAGAAAATAATTTTTTACTTTAGCTCAGTTGAATTAAGCTTGTTGAACTTGCTATTTATAAACTAACTTGAGTATTCAATATCATCAAAAGTCCACATTTTATAAGCATAACTATTCAATTTAAAATTTTATAAAACAAAGCAAATACTATTACATAGTATCTCATTTTAAAATGGGTAAAGGTTTCGATAACATGTCATTGGTTTATTTTGCCCATTAAAATACATGTCCTACATCAGCCAATCAATGTATTTGTTATAATTAATCCATACAGTTGTCTTATAACTCCTAAAATATTCAAAACAGGTTACCATCAATATTATATTCTGACAAAGTTAAAATAGAAGTCTAAACCATGTCTAGATAATAAACTTGTCTTGAGATGCTTGTTAAAATAATTTTTAAATATTATAATCAGTTAAAACTGGGCAGTTAAATGCTATTCCCAATTTACTCATATTGCTCTGAAAGTTAAATGAATAGTTCTCCTAAAAAAGAAGCAAATAGAATAGCTAAACTTAAAAAAAAAATCTGATCACAGATTAGAATTTCATATCCTGGTCTTTTCAGAGGGCAATTTACAAGGTTTTAAAATAAAAAGAACAAATGTTCTTGGCTAAGTCTTCACACTTCTAAAATTCCTACCCTGCACAAAAAGTACATAAGAGTGATATTAATGAATTATTTAAAATAGCAAAAAGAAGTAGGAAATACATATTCTTAAATGGTGGAACGATTAAATAAATTATGGTATATGTATGTATGCATGTTTGTATATAGATGTATGTGTGGATATATACATAACACATATATAAGCAGCTATAAAAAAGATCTATATTTATAGAAAAAGGATTCTGTGATACATTGGGAAGTGGAAAAAATTACAAATTAATGATCTCATATTATCTCATAAAAAATATTTGTGTATACACATATAATAGTAAATAAGCAACACTTTATTAAACACTTCTTAACTCTTTTAACTCTCACAACTCAACACACACACACACACACTCAATACTAGAGAAGGATAAATACCTTCTAGTAGTTATGTCTGGAGAACAATATTTTTGTCAGAGTGGGGAGGTGGATGGGAAATAATGTGAGAAAGAACTTTCACTTTTTAAGATATATTGTTCTATACCACTTTAATTTTTTTATATTTAGCTTATACTATTTTGAAGTTTTTAAAAACAACAAAATAAAGATTCCTTTGGAGATTTTAACATAAATATGAGATTAAATTAAGAGAAAGAACTTTTAGACTGTGAAAGAGCTGAACTATTTTCATATTTTAAAAAACAGGTCTTTAGATTAAGAGTATGTTGATAGTTTAAAAATAGAATGCTAAGATTATATTCATCAGCAGTCTATTATACACATTACTTTATCTAGTAAAATGATGTCAGAAGGCAAGCATGGATGTGTGACATTCACATGGTTATAGGATCATATCACTAGCACCCTTTCTTTATACCTTAAAAGGAGGCTTAATTCTGGAGATGAAGTCCACCCTATACAACATTTTAGCCACTGATCTACTAAATTAACTTAATCCTAACAGCTAGGCTTATACTAAAAACAAAGCAAATGCTAATACAACAAAAACTCACATTTAAAATGCAATATATTCCCAATGTAATATAATACCTTAATTAAACACTTGCTGTGTGACAGGTTTTAGAGAAGAATATAGGAGTAAAAAAATAAAACTAGGTATTTCTTGTGTTTTTAAGAAACTCAGTTTAATAAAGTAACCCACGACATATAATAATAATAAAATAGATAAAATTTAGTAGATACATATATAAGCTGTTACAGGTACACAGAGAAAGGTAATCAATTAACTCCTAACTAACTAGTCATAAGTAAATAGTCTCCTGGCATCATAATTATTTTTCTTATTTTCTTAGTGTATAGAGCTATTTTTAAAGAGATTTCTGATAATTTCCAAATTTTACTCTATAAAGAAATAAACGTACATATTTTGTAGGAATACAAGCTGTAAATATTTATTAACTTAGCTCTCCAACAAAATGGAACTCAAAGATACATTACATAATGATTAAATTCAGTGTTTATTTTGTGTTAATATTTGGAGAAATTTTATAATAAAATCTACAGGCATTTATTTATAGCAGTGGTTCTTAGGAGAGATCTGTCCCCCAGGAAACAATTGAAATGTCTAGAGTCATCTTTGCTTGTAATAACTGGTGGAGCTGTGCTACCGGCATCTCGTGGGTCAAGGCCAAGGAAGTTCCTAAATACCTTACAGTGAACAAAAGATAGCCTCCCAAAACAAATAATCATCTGACCCAATATGTCAATATTGCTTACCAATCTGCAACTCAAGCTTTAAGCACTCATCTCCTTAGAGTCAGCCAAAACATGAAAAGAGTAGCAAAAAATGCAATACAAAACACAAAACAAATCCCAAGCTGAAAGGCAGTACCTCCTATGAAGTACATATTATGTGCCAAGCACTTTACTAGGACTTTGCCTTTAGTGACAGCAAGACTACCTCAGAGTAAAAAAATATGCCCAAGATTGCCTTGCCAGTTAGGGTCAGAGCTACGCTGTAGTTCCCCTTCTATTATCTAAAGCTCATGCTTTTCTCATTATATCATCAAACAGCCAAAATAGATTTTACCAAGGCCAATATTTGCAAACTTTTTAAGTTGAGACAGCCCTGCAAACCCAACTTACTGTTTAGTTCCTGATATTGTAGATAAACTCTACTAAGTTTGGTTATCTGGTCTTTAAATCCATAAATAATTTAAAATGTCAAATAAAAGGGCTGCTATAAGCTGGTACTAGGATCAGACGGAACTGTGAAAATTGTAAAGAAAGTATATGGTAAAGCAAAATGCAAGAAAAGAAAAAGCCCCAAAGCCTGGGATCTTCATTACAGAGATAAATCATTCCATATTCTACAGTGGTACAATGGGATAAAGGATGGCAGGAGGAAGGAATGAGGAAAAAAGGGAAAGGTTAGCAGGTAGGGGAAGGTAAAGAGAGAGGAGATGAATGGAAAAGCAGAGAAGGAATAGAGAGGAGAGAAACAGAATGTGGAGAGAAGGGGAGATTGGGAGAGCACAACCCAAGGAGAGTCCAAGTGGAGGGAACAACTTAGTGAAATACTGTGGAAAAACTCAAAGACAGAGAAACAAGAAAATGAAGGAGGAAAAAAGGAGGGGAGAGAGGATAACTGACCCTAACCCAAGACAGCCTAGGACTAGACAGAAATGAATGGGGAATATAGAAGAAAAAAGAAAAGTGTCCAACAGATTCCCAGAAATAGATGTTTAAATCACTCCTATTCCAAAAAGTTCCACATGTGTACTGTCCATTATGGTTGGTACATACTAGCCACAGGTGGCTATGGGCACTGGAAATGTGGCTAGTCTGAACTGAGATGTGCTTTAAGTGTAATATACACACTTTCAGAGATTTAGAATGAAAAAATGTAAAATACCTCATATAAAATATACTAATATCAAATAGTAATATAATATATTGAATTAAAGAAATATATTGTTAAAATAATTTCACAATTTACTTTTACTTTTTTAGCATGGCTACTAAAAAAATTTTAATTACATATGTAGCTCACACCATATTTCTACTAGAGAGCGCTGCTCTAGATTTTTAAGATTGCTTAAAGTCCTGCACTGGTACCAGAGTGAAATAACAGAAACCGCTGCCATTCTTACATATATATCCCCAACTGTCAGAATTCTAGTTATCAAGAGATGTGAAAACTTATATCTAAGTGTCAGCCTGAGCATAAAAGAAACCATGAATTCAAACAGAACATAAATCTTTATACATTTTTTTAATAGTTAAATCTAAGCAAGTGGTAAGACTTATCAGAGTTGAATGAAGAATGGTGAAATAAAACTGGAAATTTAATAGAAGGGAGTGAAACCCAGAGATGAAATGTGCAACCTTGTAATAACTTTGAGTATTAAAGACTTGACAATAACACACTGAAGAAAGGTATTTCAAGATTTTCATTACATTCATAAAAATGAAAACATGCATAGGGATATGTTTGAAAACTCATTCTCAAGCACCCATTCAATGTTTTTAAAAGCTGTTTTTAAAAAATCACTTTCTCATTCCTCATATAAAAGAGGGGTTCCCACAGTACTGGTCTGTGGCCTGTTAGTTAACAGGACTGCACAGCAGGAGATGAGCAGTGGGCAAGTAGGCAAAGCTTCATCTGTATTTGCAGCCGCTCCCCAGTGCTAGACTCACTGCCTCAGGTCTTCCTCAGATCATCACTGCCTCATCTCTACCTCAGATCAGGCATTAGATTCTCATAGGAACACCAGTTCCTGGTGCCAAAGAAGTTGGGGACCACTGATTATAAAATAATTTTCTCATCTGTTATATAAAAATAAATGCCAGAGTATTCTGAAACTTCACTAAAGAAAAATAAATGCATATGTACTTGCTTTGCTAATTATGAAAAAAAAACCCTAACCTATTTTATATTTACTACACAACATTCTACTGAAAAAAAATACTTATTATATAGTGCCTATATTCTTAACCCCTTTTATTTCTATCAAATCAAATCAAATCCAAGCCACAGTCCAATTACCAGATAGCAAAGAACTAAAGACTCTGGGGTGTTAAAACAGTGCTGCTGAAACTTTAATGTATAAAGAAATGCATGAAAATCTTTATTAAAATGTAGACTCTGATTTAGTAAGTCTGGGGTGGGGCTGAAAATCACGCATTTCAAACAAACTCCAAGATGAAGCCAATACTATTGGTCTGTGGATCATACTTATAGTAGTAAGGGCTTAAAACATACCATTAATCCTGTATTTAAAATGGAGCAAAACCATTTATATTTAGTAATCTAAAATAAGAAAATAAAATTTCCCAAAAGATCCACTCTGATTTTTATTTATGACATCACCTCAAATAATAGGCACTTCAGTGTTTCTGAGAGTTGGCTGTCAAGCATTACTAGGCTCAAAAACATACCAAGAGAGCATATCAGTATTTACTTAGGATGAAGGCCCCCACTTTTATCTTGGGTTCTAACTGAGATCCAGATAATGGTGATAGAGTAGCAGGGAAAAAGAGAAGTTCTAATATTTCTGTAGGAATTAAAATTATACCTATGAAATGCAACACATACACGTACTTATATACAAATATTTATCATATATTATCACATAAAAATAAATATAAAAAGGTAAAAAAAATACATTATTATGTGACTAACAGTAAAGACTAGATTATGGACTTCTCAGCGATTTTTTTTCTTTATTCTTTCCTGAACCTATCAAATTTTCTACAAGCATATAATACTCCCATTATTTGAATACTTTTAAATTTGAAAACAAGTAACGAAATCCATAAGAAGCATTATAGGAAAACACTAACACTGAGTGACTACTCAAGAATTTCTTATTAATGATGGTTAAGAAGCACCTAATAAGTCATCTAATAAGTATAATAAGGAATAAAGAATTTTAGATGATAATATTAATAAATATTAAAGTTACTTACCTTAGTAAAGTTATTCAAATGGCCTAGCTTTCTCATATTTGATACCCCTTGCAATTTGGCCACATTTTGGAGAATCTCCCTTAAGTTATCAGAAGGTTCTAGAAAAAAGACAAAATAATTTAACATAATTTAAAGAGTATCTTCCTAACTAAACACACAAAACATGCAGTATTTAATATCTCACAACTTTGGCTCTTGGCTTAAAGTTTAATCTTGATCTCAAATCCATCTACTTAAGTGACTCAGAGTCCACATGGATGATTCATTCAATGACCTTCACATTTATACTCTACTCATACCTATGGACCAACTCTGTGTCATCAGAGCTGGAATTATTCGACCACTAAATCTTAAATTTCAACATCTCAAATTTCACTTCTAGTTACAATGTAGTAACAGGCACCAAAAACACTATCCTATTTGGACTAAAGAAAATTAGACAAAGTATATGAAACTATAGTTCTCAAGACACTGGACATCAGGAAGTAAAGAAGAATGATCCCTGAGAGACGTTAAATAAGCAAGTGTGCTCTACAATTGTTCCCGTTTACTGTCTTAAGTGTTTTTTCAGGCCTTTGTGCTGAGAGAAGAAACCTAGGAAAACTCAAGTTGAAGAGACAGAGCTCACAGTTCAATGAGACCAAGAAGTATTAGCAAAGGGAACATTACGGAGAGAACCCTGAAGATCTGCAAAGGGATCCCTTTAGGTAGTCAGTATAGCAATGACTGGAGCTGCATTTTTCCTAAAAGCCAGACTGAAAAGTTTTGGCTCAGTAGTGGGAAAAATCAGATATAGACTAAACATTTTTTTGACCCTACCTAATAAATCTTCACAGTAAGACTTGAAAGAATTAAATGGTTTCCAAATTAACTAAACTGTGTCTCAGACCAAAGCTCAAGAAGATTTATAAAAGAAAAAAAACATGAAGTATGTAAGGAGGTAAAACTAACAATGTTTAGCATCCAATCAAAAATTATCAGGCATTCATGTAAAGAAGCAGGAATATATGACCCATAATGAACAGAAAGATCAATCAACTGAAAATGACCCAGAACTGATAAAAATGTTAGAATTAGAAGCAGCAGCAGAACTGGAAGAAAGGGCATTAAAACAGTTCATCTAACTGTTATGTACAAAATCTTATGGAGAGGCATGAAAGGTATAAAAAGAAATCAATTGAATTTCTAGATATGAAAACTACAATATTTCAGATGAAAATATAGTGGCTGGGAATAACAGCATAATAGCCTTGATAGAAAGTAAGAATTGTGAACTTGAAGACAAAGTAATAGAAAACTATCCAAAATATAACACAAAGAGAAAAAATAAGTTAAAAGAGCATCAGTGAACTATTGGACTTGAAGCAGCCTAACAATTACAATACGTGTAACAATAATAATATTTGTAACACTCTCCTCAAAGGAAAGAAATGGGGGATTGAAAATTATTTGAGAAAACAACAGATGAAAACTTTCCAAATTTGATGAAAATAAGCCAACAAATCCAAGAAGTTCAACCAACCACAAGTACAATAAACATGAAGAAAACTAGACCAAGTCACATAATAATCAAATCAAATTGCTCAAAACCACTCGTAAAGAAAATCTTATATGCAAAAAAAGATAAATTGCATAGAAAAAGCAAAGAAAAGGATGACAGCAAGTTTCTTGCAAGAAACAAGGCAAATGAGAACTACAGCAGAACATCTTTAAAATACTTAAAGGAAAAAGGATATACAAATGTATGAAAACCATTCTCTGCTCACTTGCTTTACAAAAACAGTCCACAACCAAATTTGGTCCCATCTTCAGTAGTATGCCAATCCCTGGAAGAGTGTCCAATTTCCTCAGGTTGCTAATAAGCTATTTTTCTATCAATACATTCAGCATCCTATTTGTTTTAAAGAAAATCACAATCTAAAAACAAAAAACGAAATCCTGTATCACACTGCAGATATTTAAAGAGCCATTATGACTTCCTTTGAGATGTTTATCTGTTAACACAAAATCAAGGAATGATTTGTTTTAAATTAGTGTTTTCCTCAGCAAACGAAACTGTTAGCATTGTCCCATTTCACATTTAGCTTACATCTGCCTACTTGCTCCATTCTGTTGTTAGGCATGGCAACCACAAATTGGTTAGGGTTAAACCACTAAGCACACTACATATGCCAGCTATTTCCAATCACTCTGAAATTGCGACATACTGAGATCATTCATTTGACCTTAGAACATCTACAAATTTTGAAAAATGTTTTTTAATGCCAATGAAATTGGATCTAATTCTAAGTGGCTTGAGAATATTCTTAATTAGTGACCCTTCAAGATTATCTTAAAAGTGGGATAAAAACAGCTCATCACTGAGTGGGATCAGATCTCATTAAAAAGAGTTGCAAGGAACCATGGATAGGTCACTGTATTTAGTAATATCTTTTAGTTATAATAAGTGGTATCCGTTTGGAAAGATTAAGGAAGAAAAATTATAAATAACCCAATGATGTTAAAACAATTTAACTATATTTGAGAACTTAAAAAAATTTACAAACATCCTTAACATAATTTAGAATGTATTGCAATATGCAAAGTCAGAGTTAAGGATCTAAAGGAGCAAGTGTGAAATTCACCTAATGGAAAATATACAACCTAACCATTTTACATCAATTTATAATTAGACTGTCAGGCATGAACAAAAATATTCACTAAAATGACAACACACTACTATGTAATGATCTGATAGGACTAATAGTTAAGATGATGAGTCTGAAAAGATACATATTTAACAAAGGCTTGCAGATTTCTAATTATTGCATATTTTCTAGGTACAAACTGGTTGCAAACATTTTTTAAAAGCCACAATGTTAAAATCATTTTACACAAACATGTTATACAATCATACTCAAAACAAGATCTCATATTTGAGTTGATTCAATCAATAAGTAGTAACTGAATACCTATTATGCTCAGTACTTCAGGTACTAAGAATAATACATCAATGAGCAATGAATAAGGTCTTTAACGGACCTTACACACAAGTGGAAGAAATCTGCTAATAAACAACACAATAAAAAAAATGGATACTATTTGAAAACTGACAGGTGGTAAGAAACCGGCATTGGGCCAAACATCTGTCTAATGAATAATGATATAAAAATGAACCTACCACACTGTAATACAGGTGTAAGTCACTTCAAATCAAAATGAACGAGCCTTTCTCCTTCCTTTCCCCCATCACCCTTTTTTTTTAATATAATTAATTACCAGAAACCCCTAACTCGGGAATAATTTCAAAGTTTCTTCATGATCTATTTGCTGAAAAATAGAACATGTTTCCTCTCAGAAACAGAGACGAAATACTATATAATGCGTATGTGCTACAATGTTCTTATTGTAGAAAAATGAGAAATCCCTGGTTTCTTCCTCACCTGATAGATCAGGAGTCTGCCTTTTTTTTTTCTTGTAAAGATCCACATAGTAATTATTTTAGATTTTTCAGGCCACAAGGTCTTTGTTTCAAATACTCAACTCTATTGTAGTACCAAGAGAGCAGTGGTAGAAATACATAAATGAATGAATGTGGCTATGCTTCAATAAAATGAGCTTGGCTCAAGAGTTTTACTCTGCCAACTTCCTAGGCTAGTCAGAACTTACACTAAGAAGAGTAGTAAGCAAGCTGAAATCAATGTGATTTTTACTGGGGTGAGGGGAGATGGGAAAGAAACAAAAAGAAATTTAAGAAGACGTTTACCTCTTTTTTTTTCTTCTTACTCTCACCTAATGTTTCAAATTTAGCTTTCCAAAACTGTCTACTGATTATAGTGCTACGTGAACAGTATAAAGCAAAAATGAGATAATCTACTAGGATATTCTCTGTAGCCTTGAAGTTTAGGAAGAAACACATAGCTGCATAAGGAAAAAAATAAATAAATTCTAACTAGCTGGCTATGATGGCCAACCATTCAATTGCAAGGAAGCAAAACACAAAAGAACTACTAGAATTACAGTGGCTCTTTTCCTCTTATTGTGTAACTTGTAAGTTCTGTGCTTGTTCCTGATGCATCTCTCTGGATATAATGAAATAACTGAAGTCAACTCTAAATATCAAGCAATTTAATATTATAAAAACACATACAGATCTACATACACAAATACACAGAAAACCACTAAAAAAACTATAATAAAGCTTTTATCTAGTTATATGTATATACCTACAAACATATATATACATATTAATTCTCCCTCCAGCTTAATTCTCTATGTGTATACACACACTTACATACATATATAGGTGTGTGAGTAAACATACCTTTATTTCAAAATGTTTTCAATATATACTGCTTTGAAACATGCTGCATAAAAACTATTAATATCTTTACCTGTTGATAAATATAAAACACAGAATTGATTTTTATACAAATTCAGGTTTAAGTACACATAGTAAATTAATATCCAAAAACTACTGGCATACAACTATTTGGGAGTAATGGAAAGAAAGACTGGAATAAAAAAAAAACCCCTGGATTCAAATGTAGCTTACTCACCTACAAACTATGTAACCTTGTCTAAGTCATTTAACCTCATGGGAATCCATTTTCTCCTACCTATCATGAAAATAATAACTACATACCTTTTAAAGCACTGTTTATAAGATGTGAGGTGCAACTGAGCGACAGTGCCTGACAATAAACAGTAGCAACTATAATTAAAGGTTATTATTTGTTCCATAAAAACAACGGCTATGGATCAATCAAGTGAAAGTTATGAGGTTAGCTGAAACAAATGTTTAACTCACATATTAGTGTGTCTAAATTAATAAATTTTTGTTATATGTTTTAGTGCATTACTTTTATGATCCGAGATTTGCTCATTTTTAAAGTAGAAACTTATCATCTTATCTGCCTTCTTGAAATATCAAAAAGGAATTAAGAAGAGCAGAGTTGAACAATATTTTTTGTCTTATTGTAAATATATATGAACAAATGTTACATAAGCAACAATCTAGAAAAGCTGGGCACATAAGAATTTAATATATTAAAATTAAACATGACTACAAAAATTTGTATATACTTATGTCCTTAATATTATCTATGATTATTGTGAGCAGACATAAATGATCAAAAATATATGGAAATTACTCTAGTTGGTATTACTTCTGCAAAAGCCAGCATTAAATCTATCTTCTCTATCCGTAAAGACACTGGGATTACATCTTCTCACCCTTACCCACAGGTCCAAAAGTTGAGGAAGCACTGCTTTAAACTATCTAATTCCCTGAAATTCTAACAATTACTAACATCAAAGAGCTACATAATATAGTAGGCAAAAGTATATCAATGATCACGTCCTGGAAAAAAGGCCCTTGTTTTACCTCTAGTGCAGAGGAACTCAGGACTTTCCAGGAGAACCTACTCCATCTCTGGATAGAGCAGTAAAATATTTTTTCTTATACTGATGCTAAAATCTGCCCTTTTTAATATTTTTACCCATTTGTTCTGGTGTAACAATCTGGAATTCAGAACAATTACTATCTTCCATCACATACTAAAAATAATGTTTCCTCTCAAGCAACTGTAGCAGATAACTTTCATTGGTATAGTTTAAATATAAATACTGTAGTAGAGATGGGCAAGGAAAATCTATCGATCAATTACTATTGCAAATAAATCAATTCATTATAATTTTCTTAAACGTTGTTTATCATAATAAAAACTAATGTTTTCATAGGACTAATGAACATGATGCACCTCTTGAGAAGGAATGATTTAAACAGAGGCAGGGCTACACAGCAGCAAGATGGCATGAGGGTCCTCAGCCTGGCATGCCTCATTTCCTACCCAACTTGAAGGAAATCCTTCTCATTCATTAGAATTCTGGCTCAGGAATGTAAAGGTTTTTTCTAACTTATAAGCTCCTTCATGTTCCCATTGACACATTCCTCATACCACTATTGCAGCAGTATAACAGTCCATATTTGATCTGCCTGAATTCCAATTTATACTAATGTGCCAGTGTAATTATTACACCACCTCCTTTTACTTCTCAACATAGTCCAGGTTGTATTAAAAATGATACAATCACCATAAATACTGATACTTAAATATCAACTACTATTTCTAAGATTTTCTTATAACTAAATGTTATCTCCTTTTACCAGAGACTGAAAGAGAACAGTTTTGTTGGGTTCTTGTTCCAGTGCTCTACATTTACAATGATGATGGAAGTAACAGGTAAAGCAAGTTGTGCTGATCCGTACCATTTTAAGACTGTCTTCCCAATGGCTCAAGGGTTCAGATCTCTTTTCCTCCACATCAATTCAGAATCCAAAATTCAGGTTACCTTATTTTACACTTTCCTCTTTCTATTTATACAAATATATGTCCTCCTTTCTTTAATTCCAAAGGATTGCTCATTTTGAATGATTTAAAGTGGAAAAGATTTAAGCACTAATGAGGAAAACCCTTTTGAATGAACATATATTTGATTGGATAAATTAAACAAGCGACATCTAGCAGTTCACTGGTTTGTTTTAAAATTCTATGAAAAAAAATCATGTCTTCAATTGGTTTATTATGATTATGTAATTATAAGATATAACTATAGACCAAGACTGACCTAGGTACAGAATATTAAAAATAACGTCAGCCAGAAAGTTAGTGATTCATTTGAACAGAATTTCTATTAACAGTTGTATGTATAATCTTAATAAATAGAAGCATAATCTTTATTTCAAATCATTAATTTGAATTATGAATATAACTGAATTTAATGGCTTAAAATTAAACTTTAAATGATAGAATATTCCTCTCAAAGTTCCTAAAGAAAAAAATTATAACAAAGTCACTATAACATAGTAGAAACAATATAGTGGGCACACAGGTTTCCCTTCTAGATTGTAATTAGTAATTTTATTACTTATATAATTAAAAATATAAATGTATTCTATAAAGAATAGTTTTGATTTATTCTGGGAGTAGCTTTGTATTTAAATTTCTAAGTTTTATTCAAATGTACATTTTAGTGCTCAATATTTGCCATATACTGCTACAACTGCTAGGTGAGGAAATTAATTTAAGGTCTCAGCCCTGGAGATTAAAATTAAACGGGAAAAGAGAGGCACATAAACACTTAATAGTAATATAGTAGAGACGTAGGTAATAAATACTATGAAAACAAAATAAAAGAAGGGTGCTTGATAGAGACTTCACTAGACTGTAAGACAAGTGAGGACAGGAAACCTGTCTGTCTTGATTACATATGCATCCCTGGTCTCTGTCAGGTACATGGTAGGTCCTCAATAAGCACTGGTCGAAAAAAACACTGAGCTAGAGAGCGAAATAGTTGTTAAAATAGAAACTGATCCTTGACCGTAAGTCTTTTAGGCACATAAGATGGGAAAAAAGAGTATATAAACAACATGGAAAAATATAGTATTTTTCTCAAGGAACTTAGGAACAGCAAGAAATTCTATACTCCCATAAAACATGACAAGAGAGAAAGGAAAACAGAGCTGCATTCCAATGGCCTTATAAGATATACTAAAAAACGTACGTATCTTTGGGCCATGGGTAATTTCTAAATTCTTAGACATTTATGTAAGTGGATGGCATGACCAGCTCTGTGTTTTGGAAAGACAACTTTGGAGAACAGACTGCAGGAAAGGAGAAAGGCAAATTTAAATAGAGTTTACCAACTTATGTATTTATTCACTTCATCAATAATGGATTAGAAATAGGAGGAAAAGTGGGAGGAATCAAGGATGAATTTGGGTTTCTCAATTGGGTAAACCGATGTATGATACTATTAACTAACAGGGAATCTTAGAGCAAATGTAGATTTAGGGGAAATCTTTTTACTATTTATAGTAAGCATATGTACTAAAACCAAACAATAACAACAAAAAAAACCTTACAATGTTATATGTTAAAATAATAAGACAAAATAATTAGCTATTTGGCCTGCATCAAAAACAGACTGTGGTTTTCAAATTTGTGTTCCTAAGATATATATGAATTTTTATAAGAAATTACTGATTCCAGAGTCAAGCATGCCTAGAAAGTGACTCACAGTAATCAGTATGTATAGGAGGCTATGAACCTTATGCACAATGAAATTTGAAACACGCTATTAAGATCACCAACATGTTATGTAACTAGATTGTGATATCCCTTTGGATTATTTGATCTGAACTGTAGAAGACGAGACATGAAATATGCTTTGGTATCATTTTTAAATAAGAATGTTACAATATGAAACAAATAACACCCACTGACAAAAACAATTACTAATACAGAAAACCTTCAATATTGTGTTAATATTTTTATATAATCTCTTTTAATCTCCACACCAATTATATAAGGGACGTACTATTATTATCATCATCCTCATGTAAAAAAATGAGTCTTAGAGACATTAGTTCACTCGCCTAAAGTCACGCTAATGCCAGAAGTGGCAACAAGATTTGAATCAAAACAATCTGACTTTAGAGTCTACTCTTATTCTCCACTATACAACACCCTACAGTGTACCTCATCATACTGCTTTTCATATGAGAGTGTACGTATGGTGTACATACCAGTTTGTAATTATACATTTATTTGTATGATTATTTGATGTTTATCTCCCCACACTGTAAGTTTGTTTTAGTTTACCACTGTGCTATCATCCTAATACCTAGAATAATGGTTGACACACAGTAACCACTCAAAAAATAATTGCTGAATAAATGAATAGACTTTTGAGAAATAGAAAAAAACTTCATACCAATTTCTTGACCTAGGTGCTGGTTTCACAAGTGTGTCAATCTGTGGAAATTCACTGAGCAGTGCATGTAATATATTTACCCCTCTCGTATAATTCAATAAATAGTTAAAAAATAAAAACATTTTTGTTATATTATCAGATATTACAGACTATATTTATTCTCCTTTTATAATAAACAGAAATTTGCTACCTGACTTTTCACAATGTGGCATTTGTAACAAAAAAAAGTCCCCAGGTAAGAACTGTGAATATTAAAATATAAGCATTTACAACAAAATACTATCTCATAATTAATTATAATAATAGCATAGTACAGATCAGTGTAAAAGAGGAATTAATAAAAATGATCATGCTTCTTTAAAATGTATCTATTTTTCAAACTCTGAGGAACAAAAAATAATTTCCCCAAAATCTAACCAAAACATCTTTCTACTGCTTTGAACAGGAACCTCACTTTCTGAATATGAACAAACTTATTTACTATAATTAACAATGTAATTGCTTTGACCCATTCAAATTTGTCAAATATAAAATTTCTTAAATGACAGTGCGTAACGAATACAAAAAGAAGGGAAACAGAACTCTAAGCCTGCTATCTACTTTCAAAAAATCACCTTTCTGGTCCTTCTCCACAACCTACCCCCTTTCCAAGCATTATATTTACATCCATGACAGTGCTAGAAATCACATCCCCAAGCTTCACTATCAAATAAAAACTAAAACCTAACTATTGACTTAACCTAATAATCACCTAATCATTCCTATTATACATGGTAAGTACTTTGTGAATTTGTAAAGATGGCTCAGATGTTTGAGGCAGAAAATGAAAAAGAGATGCCTGATTTCAAAGAAGTATACAGTGCTTTCTTAGAGGTCATCTCCCCCTTTTGCAATAAAATTAGAGTTCAGTGGAATGCTTGGACTTATATAACACTTGTTATGAGATGACTGTGGTAAAGAACAAAACCAAATTCACAAACCTCTTTTACTTTTATGCAACTACAAAGTATACACAAGTTTATACAAAGAATACACAAAGGCCATTCACCAGACTACAAAAGAGACTGTCATTCAAAGAAATCTTTGTTATGACATTTATTTTCATGTTATTTTTCTGCAGAAAAACAACATGGAAAAACACAGTCTGCAACTAGAACATTTTCTGAGATAGTAAAAATAACTAAAAGCAATTACTATGTACAGATTACAATCACTGGATGTTCTACTAAAGTTTCTGTCTTAATCTATTACATTTTACAAATATATTTGTAAAATCATTAGGTTTCCACAATCCTTTATAAGAGAAAAATTCTGTTTGTCCCTGAAACAATTCACTATAAATGAACCTTGTAAAAGAATAGAACAGCTGTGCCTAAAGGCTGAGACAATTATAATACACACTCAGCCTATTAGAATTATTTAAAAGTTAGTTGTACATTTTGCTTGTACAGCTACTGTTCCTGTTTTTCTCCATTAAATATGACTATTTATAGTTCAGATCACTTGTCTGACAGGTGGCTTCTACAAATGTAATTAAAAGCTCCCCTCTTAGAAACTAATAAAGGAGCAGAGCGTACAAATACACTTTGTTTTTTAAGACATTCAACTTGAGTATGAGTTAGAAGTCTGAAAATGTTATTACAATGTTTTTTCTAATCTTTCCATTTGTATTCTTGATTCCACATCTTATTATCTCATTCCAATACTTCCATCATTAATTATTCAAAATTTCTCATTGATCTGTCTCTTTCACTAGCTGCCAGGCAGAGGCTACCTACTTTACTTATCAAGTCCTCAATAAAACTGTGGGGGCTAAGTGTCTAATGAACTTGCTGATGGACAATATTTCATATGCTGTCATAATTCATTGCTGGGGAGAATGAAGTGTGTCTTGTGTTATGTCAGTGGGAGAAGACACTAGAAGCTTGTGCCTGGTTTCCCCCAGATTTCACCCCACGTACATTTTCTCTTTGATGATTTTCCTTTATATCCTTTTGCCATAAGTCCTCCTAGCAAATTATCAAACTTGGGGGTGGTCTTGAGGACCTCCAATTCCACATAAAAGTTTGAGAACTACTCTAGAGCTTAAGTGCAGGACTTGAGGACTGTGGGATGGCTAATCCATCACACATAAAGTTAGACCTTAGGAAAGACTAAACTCTAGGAAAAACTATAAATGAGAGAAACACTCATCCAACACAGGAACATAGAAAAGTAGCTCTGGGTAAAATTGAAAACAAAAACAAAACAAATAAAAAGAGACTTCCCTGACACTCTGAAGCACCTCATGTAGCTTTGGAACCTAAATATACTCTTTTGCAAGGTCCAAAATGTGAGAATTTTAATTTAAAGTAGCCCCTGCTCTACCATACCCCAGGTATCAAGCAGAAGCAAATTCTACCACCAACCCCACTCACTCAACCTATTCATCCAACCAAGTAAGCCATCCTTAGCCTGGGTAATCTAACAAATTTAAGTACACAAGCAAAAATCACAAAAACAAAAAACATGAAGGCCATACAGTCTCTGTTGCAATTACTTAGCAGTTGTAGCACCAGAACAGCCATAGATAATACTTAAATGAGCATGGCACTGTCCTAATAACTATTTACAAATACAGCATTTGTTAGCCACATTTGCAAGATTTGGAAGATATAACATGCAAATCTTTGGTATAAAAGAAAGAAACTATTTAAAATATAAGATTCAAGACAACTTTAAAAAATAACTTACAAGCATTTTGAAATGAAACAAACTCATAGATACAGAGAATATTTTGAGAGTTACCAGATGGGTGGGGGGGGGTGCGGTTAGCAGAGGTGGGTGAAAGAGGGGAGGATATTAAGAAGTACAAATTGGTAGTTACAAAATAGTCATGGGGATGTAAAGTATGGTTTAAGGAATATAGTCAATAATATTGTAATAACTATCTGTGGTATAAGATGGGTACTAGATTTATCAGGGTGATAACTTCTTAAGTTATATAAATGTCAAATCACTATTTGGTACACTTGAAATGCATATAATACTGTATGCCAACTATAATTGAAAAAAAATTTTAAATCATGATTTAAATATAAAACTCAATGGGGTAAATAAAGAATAAAAATATTTGAAGGGAGAATCAATGAACTGAAAGATACATCTGAAGATATTTTACATGAGGTGGCTTCCAAGAGTCAAGGAGATGAAATACATAAAAAACTATAAAAAATAAGAATGATGAGAAAGTCTAACATGCAGTTAATAGAAATTCCTAAAGAAGATAAGAGAAATTGCAGGAGATACAAGGCTCAGAAAGTAAAATACTGAAAAATTTTCAGAACTGTTCAAAAATATGAAACCTTAGAAACAGAATGCTCAATGAACCACAAAATAGGACAAATAACCATCTAAACTCACTTTACTCAAAATGTTTAAGACCAAAGCAAAAACAAACTGTTAATAAAACAGAAAAGACATTATCCAGAAAGAAAAGCATTTTGAGGAATAATTTAACCTTTTTTAACATATTAAAAAATCAAAAGTATGTGAACCTTGTATGAATCCGGACTCAAAATAATATCCACAGAAATTTTAATACTAACTGATTAGTTAATATTAAGAATTGTTACTTTACTTAGTTGTGTTAATGGCATTGCAATTATATATTTCTATCTCCTTAGAGGTAGATACTGATGTATATTCACAAATGAAATAATGTATGCCTGGGATATGCTCTAAAATTACCCATGGAGAGAGGAGGAGGAAAATATACAGATGAAAAAAGACTGCCCCATATGTTTATAATGGTTGAAGTGGGGTGAGAAATACATGAGGGTTCCTTATACTTTTTTCTATACTGTGTACATGTTTGAAATTTTCATAATAAAATATTTTTAATATAAATCCAATAATCTCAACTGCTGACAAAAGTATGAATCGAGAGCAACTCTTACATATTGCTATGAGATATATGTGTACATGGATAAAATCATATAAGCAGTAATTCTATAGCAACTTATATAAACTAGAAAAATTTAAGTATGAGTACAAGGATTTATGTATAAGACTATGTCAAAATCAGTGTTTATAATAGCAAAAAACTAAAATAACCCAAATGTCCATGATAAAAAAAAACTATTACTAAAATTTTTATTAATAATTACTTTATTTATAGGTCCCCTGGATGTCTATCTAAGTACTATGCTGAGTACTTATGACAGACACCATGCAAATGTCTCAGAACAAATTTTCTCATTTAATACAACTTTGCAAGGTGCACATTATAACTCTACACACAAATAAGAAAATTTAGAAAATTAAATAACAAGTCAGATATTTCCCTGTAAATTATGGAGCAAGAATGTGAATCTAGATCCTCCCTACTACAAACTCAGTTTTCATTTGACAATAATAATTAGGAATGTTTTTTTCAAAAAAAGAATGATATGCTAATTTTATAAAGCAAACTGATATGTATTTTTAATTTCATAGTATTACAAAAGTAAACTGTAGTTAATCCATACCTATATAAACTACTGATAAGGTCTGAAACAATGTTGTTTCACATAATTTGTAATTCTTATTTTATGTGTGCATGTGTGTGTAAACATACAATAAAACCAATAGGGGGAAGGGGGGGAGTGTTTTGACTAGTTTATCTCAAGCAACTTTTTTACTATTGTCACATTTCCTCAAAGTACATTAACAGCTGACCTATCTTTAATATACTTTTTTTTTTTAAGCCTCACTACATTAAGTGATCTCTAACGTTTCTGCCAACTCTAAGTGCTTATTCAGCTTTAGCATTAAGGTTCCACACCAGTAATCTTCGACTACACTATTTCATAAACCATGAAGTACTTCTTTAGTGATCACTAAAAATGTTCAGTTCAGGTCAAGGGATAAATAGAGAATAAAAAAATAGTATTGATTAAGAATCACGTGCATGCTATTTCTAGCAATTAAACTTAACAACACATAAGAGTGTTGAACTGAGTGTTGAAATTACACCCAAATACTTTAATCCACTAATTATTTTTTAAAGGCGGATCACTAGTCAAAATTTTTCAAAATTCGAAATCTTTCTCTTATTTATTTTAGGCTATTATAATGCCTCTGGTACACCTAAACAATACTTTCTCTGGGAAATGACAAAGGTAAAAAAACAATATAATATAATAAACAGTTAAGTCCTCTTCCTCTTTTTGCTAAAAGTGTAAAAGATCCCTCAACCAACCAAAACCCAGACATCATACAATTATATTTCTTATGGTAAAATGGGTTTCAACTCTAGTGTCAACTCTACTGCTGCTAGTAATACTACACTGAGGATTACGAAGCCTGTGTTGCTTAAGGGAAAGTGTCATGATCCCTGAGTGACCTCTGCCACAGCACACACATTTCTCTGCCAACCCTGACACATGATTTTACTTTTACCAAAGGCACAAATGTGCTTATGTTAAAATTTCTTTTAAAAATATTCAAGACCCAGGACTTCACTTCACACATAAAAATATTTATTAAATAAATGTTTATCCACAGAATTAAAAAGCAAAATTAAGTGAAAAGTAAAGGCTGTAGCTTGAACAACCAGCTGAAAATCCAGATGCTAACAGAGAAAAGGTTGCAGGGACTTCATTCACTAATTAAAAAAAAAAAAAATGGAGAAGTACAAACAAAATTTAAAATATGTAAACAAAAATTATGATATGAGAGAAGATCTGCCCCTTAAATCTGCCAATAAGCCATTCTGCTTATTTATCACAGCTAATACTAGAATAAAAATTTTAAAACATTAAAATAAAGTTAACATTAGCTTCAAACATTCTAATATGTTCTCTATTTCTCTATACATCCAATGATAGATTCAACATATAAATGAAAGCATCTAGTAGCAGCACCAGGAAAGTGAAATGAACAGAATCATAGTTTATAGAGGTTATATAAGGTTAATAAGTCCTTTTTCAGCCTCCTGCTTTGCCAGTCAAGCTTACTTATCCATCTAGTCTACATTTTTTGAACATACAACTAACTGGAGCTTCTTTAAGGGCAAGATCTGATTTATCTTTCAACCTCAATCTTAGAATTTCAGAAAACTTAGCAGAATACTCTGTCTATGGTAGACACTCAATAATTAACTGAATGAATAAATAAATGAATATAGCATTTCTACTCACAGTGATTAAAAACCCTGTCTTTAAATAATAATTCAGGCATTATTTGGTAACTCAAAATAGTAAAGTAATTAGGGTTAGACACACACAGCTTACAAAGAAATGACATTTTAAGACAACCATCATTTCTACAATGAAGGTTTTGCTGTTTCTCCTCTTGAAGACAATACTTAAGTCTCAAACAAAATTGATTCAAACGTGATTCAAACAAAATTAAGTGAAAGGATTAATTCATTCACTTATTCATTTAACACTGATTTAGTGACATGTGCCATGCAGAGCCTGTTCCAGGGGCCACAGTCCATTCCCCACAGAGCAGCCAGAGTGATCTTTCTAATCAGATGTCATTCTCCTGCTTAAAATCTTCAAGTTATTTTTGCCATTATCTCCAAGTTATTTTTGCCTACCTCTATAGCCTCATGTTCTCCTCTCCCTCTACATCTCCCTCACTAGCCACATTGGTTCTTTCCTATCTCTGAACCTCTGCACTATATATTCCTTCTACTTGGATGACTCTCCCCCTACACCTACACTTGGTGCCTCTCCTAGTTAGTCCTGTATCAACTAAACATCATCACCTCAAAGAAATTTTGATAATGCCCCCAATCACCAGTCAACTCTCTTTCAGATGCCAAATTTTATATTATTATTTATACAATTTATTAATACTGTATTAATTCTGTATTCATGTTTATTATCCGCATTCTCTCCAGAATCACCAAAGACAGAGACTTAATATTTTTACCACTGAATCACCAGCAAAAGAATAGTACCCAGGTATATAGTAAAGGTCGATAAATATTTTGTCAACTGTGATCAAATTACAGCAATATTATAAGAAAGGTAAAATATAATATACTATAGAAGTCCAAAGAAGGAAGATGCTCAATGCTGCTGGGAAATTTTTGTGGAAAACCTATTCCTTCCTACAATGAAGAAAGCAGATTAGGAAAGGGCAGAACTAAAATAGGGAGAACAGTTAAGCTGATGGAATTATCTAGCAAAAGAACTGAGGACTTGAAAAAGGCATGGAAACAAAGGAAAATAAACAGATTTTACTGGCATTTCAGAGATAAAGTCATTACCATCTGGGCTGTAGATCTGATGTGCAGAATAAGAACAAGGAATGAGGCTAGGATGTATCCTAGGTATCTGATTTGACCCCATTAAAGTACTGCTCTTAAGTCAGATGAGAAATATATAAATATTTTTTAGAATAAAATAATTAGTAAATTTAAACAGAAAAGCTTGATATACATAGCTACATAATTAAGATGTTGAGTAAGCAGGGAAAAAATTGGTCTGAAGACCTCATTTGATAGTAATTTATTTGTTCAATAAATACTTATCAAGCATGATACAATGTGCTGGTGCTATTCTGGGCACTGAAGATATAATAGTAAACGAAACAAACTGTCCTCATAAAACTTACATTCTAGGGAGACTATAGTGACAAACACTATGGAAGCAAAAAACAACAGAATGAAAAGTGACAGAGACGGAGCTACTTTATACAGAAAGAGAGTTCATTAAATAAAACAAGGAAGGCAAGCTTACAAATACTGGGACAAGGACAATCCAGACAGAATGCAACAAATGTACAAAGGCCCTGAAAAGAGAATATAAGTAGGAACGAATCTTCTAATGACTTCCCTTTGCAAACATACCACAATCTCCAAGTTATTATTTGCCTAGGAGGCTGTTCTGCCACATATAGTGAACAAGAGGATAAAAGGAAATGAGAATAGTCGTCAGAGGTAGCCAACTAGATTATAATGGCAGTCATCATCACAAAGAGCAGTAGTATATTTTTTAGAAAAATTATCTTGTTGTACACATTCTAGTATTTAACAGTGATAAGAATATAACAGGTGCTCAACTAATTTTTTTTTTCAAATTAATGAAGGAAGATATCAATGAACTAATAAATTCCCATTATATGTGAGCCCAATTTGTATTTGATCATTTCCCAAACAATTCATCCCCAAAGGACAAACCAAGCAGCAATTTAAAGGCCTATAAGCTTTATCATTCTTCAGAAGCAGAATTTTAAAAATGTTTTGAACAGTAACATCACCAATGAAACAAGTACATGCCCTTCCAAGAGGACCACTTAGAAGGAAGCATCTACTTCAAAGTATATAAAATTTCTAGACTATCTACTAAAACACTTGATTTGATAAATGCTGCACATTTTGTAATGTTTTAATAATCAAAATATCACTCCAGACCAAATTCTGATTGTGTCACAGAGCCAATAGTTTATGATACTCAGCTCTATTCTAGAAAAAATCATGTAAAACAGTTGAGAAAAAAAAATGATGTGCCGATATATACAAGTGCAATAGTAATATAATCTTGAAACACATGATTAAAAATAAAGATTTACTACATTTTGTCATTCTTAATTACTCAAAATTCATCACTAAAAACAAATATTCTTTTGGTAACTAATAATCTATACTCAGTTTAAATATGCCCAGTGAAATAGCCTAGACTCATAATCAGCCAGGATCTTCCAAGGTTATAAAATGCTCTTACCTTCAGAGAATTCCATCCTCATTATTTTCCATAATTCCAAAGAGTAAAATGCATAAAAATTTACAACATTTTGAATATTTAATGAAGTGAATACTAAAATTTCTTCAATTAACAAATAGGAAATACATTTCAACAGAAACTTCTTCACCTTCAGTATAGTTCAATATTTATGTTTCACCTTCAAATTTACTTTCTTTTGCTTACTGAAATAAGTAATATGTTCTTTACTAATCTCTGCTAAGCACATGTCATCAAGTTGCTTTCAAGCATTTAACCAATTTCCTATGCAATGCTCAGTTCTAATTTCTTGGGGACAAGCACCAAGAGATGGTAGACAAAATAATTTTCAAAGTATCACAACTCTTAGGAGAAATAAACTAAAATTCAATGAAGAGTTAAGTTAAAAAAAACACTTTAGCATTTAAAATTTATTTCAAGTCAAGGAACATAAAACACTATCAGGTACAGCAAACAAAAAATGTAGTACATTTGTATGGCATGTCCTATTATTGCAATCTTAAAAAAAAAGAATTAGACAAGACATTTAAACATGTATGTTCTTTCAAGGAAAAGCATCCTTACTTTGTTCTATAACAACTTTTCAACTCTGATGTACATTTAAAACTACATATTGTAAATCTAACATATTAACACATTGATATTTCCACATGAGCATATTACTGAAGTGAGGATCAAGTAATGTTTATCATTCTCCCTTTTTCTCTGTAGGAATATTAAAACAATTTTGGTAACCATTCTACCAATTAACAAAGACTTTTATTGGATTGAACTTCTAAATTTTCCAACTTACTTTCCAACCTGTAGCTTTGAACTCTTTATGGTGATCTGATTATCAATGCTTCCTTTTCATTAAACAATAAGTTTTTAAAAATTTCAAGAAAAAAATTCACCAATTTAGGTATGATAACTGGCTAAAACTTATTAAATTAAAAAATCAGGCTGAAGAAGAAAGAACAGATATTCACAAAATTATTTAAAAGTTTAAAGAAAGTTGAGATTAGTGTAATTATTCCAAACTATCTATTCATACAAATCTACTGCCCATCGAAAAGGGAAGATACATATCATGACATACCTGACACACGTAAGCAGAAATGGATTAAAATAACTTGATCTCTACATACAAAACGGTGAAATGACATAATACTGGACATATAAAATCAGATCCAAAAGAGTATATACTGTATGACTACAATATAAAGTTCAAAAACAGGAAAAATTAATCTATCGTGTTACAAGTCAGAGAAGTAGTGTCTCTGGTAGGGGAAATAGTCCCTGGAAGGGGATAGAATGGGAGCTTCTAGGGTATTACAATATTCTGATTCTTGATCTGGGTTCTAATCATGCCAATTTGTGAAAATTCATAGAACTGTACATTAATGACAAACATTTTTTGGATCTATGTTTTCTTTCAAAAACAATTTTTTAACCCATTTCTCATTTGCCCCGAAAATACTCACCAGCAGCGCTTGTGGCTATAGCATTTACACCATGAAAACTCTCAGATTACAGTTCTAACTACCTCCAAAGTTTACCACAAAATATCTCGCTTTCATTATTTTCACATTGCTGTAGCATATTGATAATCTTTGGAAACAAATACATCATTCTATTTATAACATTCTGTTTTTGGCAGTGGTATTTCCATTTATAAAATATAGCAATTCTCAATCAATGAAATGTTAAGTCCTAGAAAATGTAGCATTCCTATGCATGATGTTAACATCATTCTCAGCCGAAGATTCATTTGATGAATCCGATTTATGTATACATTTCTATTACATTAAAATTAGAGTCAAGAAATAACTCCAATAACAGTTTTTATATTTTATTTTTACATTGAAAACCAATTAGATTTGCTTCAGCCTCAAAGTGTTTATGTAAATTTAAATTAATGCTGGCAGTGAGCTGCACTTTTTTTCTAAATGGCAAATGGGTTTAAATAACACACTTTAACATGTGAAAAGAAAAGAGGGTCTCTAGAGTTTTCAAGGCCTTCAATAACTTACCCCTATCCTGCAAATCCATAGAAATATTAAAATTCTATAGTTATTATTCCTCTCTGTAAAATTTTTCATGCCTTTATTCATGCCCTATTCCTCTTAATTTAATCACATCCTAATCAAAGTTGGAACAATGCCCCATTTTATTTTTTCCAGCTCACATTTATCTCTCCTTTCTCTCATCTCCTTTGTGTTAGGTGACCACATAAATATCTAACATCATCTATTTATTTTAATCTATATGCCAAAACTATAATAAGTATTTCATGAACATTTCATTCACTCCTCAAATAAGCGTTATCTCCAACAGAGATAAGAAAAGGCAATTTGTCCAAAGTCAAAAACTTCTAAGAGGCAAGGTTAAAATTCAAATTCAGATCAGCATGGCTCCAAAACCCATGCTCTTAGCTCCAATGTTAAACTATCTCTGTTATCATGCAATTAACATGTTTTTAGATATTACATTGTCCATATTAGTCACATTTTGTACCTTATTTATTTTATATAATCCTACTATCCATATTGTATACATATATACCAACTCTTATAAAGTCATACTTCATCTATCTTGAACTATTATGCTATGAAACAATTACCTACCTGGAAAATAACCAGGTTGAAAAAACAAACATTCCAAAAGATGGCAATAAAATTCAAAGTATATGTCTCATCACCAAGTTTATTCACTACAGGTCATTTATATTATTGACAGTAAGGTCCCCTTAATTCCTTATAATGAAACACATTTATCTTTATTTTCCATATATATTGAGAAGTCAGTTATATAGTTTTCATTTTATAGCACAATAAAAGTAAAAATTAAAGAATTAAAACACTGCTAAATAATGGAACAATAACTGCAATGTAAAGTGAGAGCTGAGAGTAATGAAACAACATGATAAGATAATAAAAAGCAGTCCCATGTTACATAGGGAAGTAATAAACACAATAATCAATATCGTAATGATGACCTTAGGCAAAGAAAAAGAATAAAAATATAGTTGGTATGTTCTTAAGAGAGAAATATGTAATAACTTCTAGAAATAATTTTATCCAAAAGTCAGCCCAATAACTTGCTTCCTGGGGGCTCCAAATCAACAAATAGTCCTACAATACATAGAATACTCAGTTATTAGTTATTCTAGGGATATGATTCATCTTCTGTTGTATTTGTTTTTAGAAAGATTGTAAAGTGTTCAGTGCATGGGTTTTAGAATCAAAAACAAATGGGATCTGAATCCTACCTCTCTCTCTCTCTTACTGCCAATATGACCTTGGGCTAGTTAGGCAGTCTCTAGATCTCACTTTCTTCATCAGTTATTTACAGATATTAATACATATTTCCTAGGTATGTAAGAATAAATTAGGCAATTTAAGTCATGTTTGTAACACAGTCCCCAACAAATAATAAGTCTGAAAATATTGGTAGCTGCTCATGTTGCTATATTTTTTGTAATCAAAGACCTAGTCTTAAACATCTAACAATCAGAACAATTCTGGATGCTAGTGATACTCAATAAATACTTGGTAACTGGCCTATAAAAGGAGAGGAAAAAGGTTAAAAGTCTCTCTCTAATAGCATATGGAAGTCTACAACCTGATTACACTCACTATTTTTAGTTGTAAATAAACTTACAAAATAAAATAAAAGAATTGTGTCAAATGAAAGAACTAAGACCCATTACTGAAAAAGTAGTCTTTTATCAAATTTTTGGTTAATCTGATATGAAAATTTTATTAACAAACACAGCTGCTCAACAACAGAACAAATTGCTTTGAATAAGCTACCTATTAGTGAAAGTTTTGCTGGACAACATCTGTCAGATATTACAGAGACAATTCTTGTTTTGAATGAGAGAGCTAATAAAATAATGTCTAAAAGAGCTTCCAAATAGTCTTAAACATAAAAATAAAATTTATAGATACATGTATCTCTCCCAAATCCACTCATATTAGAGTACCCCAGGTGACTATTTAATGGCAATGTAATCACTTATTTTAAAAACAATTACACTTTTTTTCTGTGGTACTTTCACAATACATAAACAATTAAAAATGTTGGTGTTACTGAAAAATCTTCCCTAGAACTCAAAAACAAAGTCTAAACTTTTTAAATAAAACAAACTAAGTATTAGAAGGAAAAATAACACAAGAGGCAACTGCAACAGTATATCTAAATGTGTTAATCATCCTTTTATTTCCTTTTGAAAAAATAACAGCTTTTAAGATATCTTCCATTTTGCTAGGTAAAACAATAACATATATTTACATAGTCCAAACAATGTTGAAATATGAACACATAAAACGCTAAATTCTCCCCTACCAAAGAAGAAAAGGCCTATTATAAGGTTCTTATTAAAATATATAAAGTAATTAAAACATTTTAAGACTACTCTGATCTAAAATTTAACTCATTAAAGTTATAAAATCTTATATTAAAAATTCTTATATGACACATGAAATCTTATGGCATAAGAATTAATCTGACCCGCTTTGTACCAAATTATGCCATTCAAAAATAACACTAGAATTTACAATCTAATAAAACCACAAGTCATTCTAAACAAAGTAGGAAATAGCTACTTGTATTCCAATATCCCATTATCATGATTTTATGCTAATATCATATGTGAAAGATACGGTTAAAACTTTTTTATAACACATGTGTTAAATAAAACACTCTACAATATTCCACTTGCTACCTGGTTACACACACACAAATTACCATATAGCTAAATGTTAGAGTTCACAGCTCACCTACCTCCAACCACTGAAGTCTTCTCACTCTTTCTGCAACTCTATTCCTCTCAGTTTCTTTCTTTTTTTTTCCCTTGTGGGGGAGGGCCCGTGGTAATGGTAGTGTGGTGAAGGTTAGGGAGTGTATTACAAGAATTATGAGTAGGAAAAAAACAGGGCAATTAAAAGCTTTAGTATATGAGGGGTGAACATTAAGCATGGAAATAATTAGCAGTACTATTTTAAGATGTGATTTTTCAAGTATGAAACTACCAATAAAAATATATATGTGCACACATCTAAAAACAGTTATATGCTTTCATCAGCCTGTTCCTTCTTCATCGCTAAAAGTAAATTACTTGGCAATCTTCTTTGTTTACAATTTCTGTGTCTCTTCATTCTTTATTCATTATAAGAAACACATGAAATTACACTGGAGCGTGAACAAGATTACCAAAATCCCTTCAAGTAGCAATTCAACTCTCATTTTGCTGCTTTAATACAGCAATAATTTTCCCAAACACTGTTTATCCTTTACTTAAACTAGAGGCCTGGGTAGGGTGTCTAGATTTGGCAATGAAACATTCCATGTTTTTCAGAGTAATCTTAATTTCAAATGTTCTATATCACTTTCAGGTAACATGTTTTTGAGATTAAAAAAATATATATGGTCATTTGAGAGTAAAAGTAACAAAAACACTACCCATCCCATTAGTCCCTATTTCCAAACTGCACACACCTAGAAGTAACTTTGACAACAAATTTAACAGAACCCTTTGAACATGCAGTATTAATGAAGGGGAGGGGAGACATATATACTACAAAATGATGGAAGAAAAAAATATGCTTGGGTTTGGAGTGCAGCCAAGCATTTATGTACTCATATTCACAAGCATACAATTACTTCACAACATGCCTAAAATCTCTCAGTCAAGTCCAGCACTGCCTTCAAAGGTCAGAAGAACCCTAGTTTGAAACACTCCATCACCAGTAGTTAGGTTTATATAAAGAACTCAGCACCAACTTTTTCTCAACATTTTCTTCAAATACTGAATAATATGCCAGTAATATGTTAGTTCACAAAATTAAGTAACAATTTTTTTAAACACTGCTCAGAGCTCTAATCAGTCAAAAGCTACCTTTTTATGCAAAGTTCTGACAGGTATCAACACTTCTATGAAGTCTTCCCTCTAGCCATTCCTTACATATCTCCCATTTTTTTCTGAATTCCTCTAGCTTTTGATTCCTTTATAAAGATAATGGGCAGGTGCTTCAAATACTAGTCTTATACTATGCCCTGATAAAAGTATATCCCAAATATAATATAAACTCCTCAAAGCCAAGAATTGTCTTCCTGATTTATAATAATATTTACTAACCTGATTATATAATACAGACATCAAAAATATGCTCATTGACATTAACGAACCACTATAAATACAAATTCTTAAACACACTGTGGGTAAAATATGGTAAAATAATGGAAGGAGCCAGATTCTTTAACATCTTGGTTAAACTCTTTTCTATATTTCTTACTACACTCAACTGACTCTTTAAACAGGATATACTGTTGCCTCAGTACATTCTCAATTTTAGGATATTTTATGTAAAAGTCATCATTATCATGCACATTGTTCAGTTTACGCAATTGGTTTGGCTATATGACTTTGTAAGAAAAATTTTAAGAATGTACTTAGGTTTAGATTCTCTTTCAACCTCTATGACTTTGGACATATGAATGTTTTATTTAGCTAGTTTTATATAATTACTTTCAATTTAGTTTGGTATCTATATAATTTTATAAGTACGTTAATCACAGAGATATAATTTTAAAAGTAGCTATTCATCTTTAACTGGGCCACACTAACAAAAAAAAAAAAGAAAGCACAGATAATACAAAACAATGGATGATCCAAAAAGCACAGTCAACTCTCAATTATTCATATGTGGATTACCTAATAAATATTTCAGCCTGTTTATTTCCACTATTTCGTAGTATTGCTTAGGATTTAAAAATAATGCTAATAATTCAATTACAAGAAAAATATATCAATTCACTGTAGGGAAAGAAAGAATATAAAATCTTCCCATATACATAAGGCTATTTAGATTACATATTTAGCACTCTTCCATTATTATTCACGTCTCTATTAAGAACAGGTAACTGAGAGTGGACTGTATTTAGCTTGATGACAGAAGTACAGATACACAGGCATGCAAACCATTCACTCACCCCACTGTGCTTTTCACAGCCCTATTTTCAGTAGCCTGAGACCTGGGAGGGGAGGAGGCAGCAAGTCACTGCAGATGATCACTTAAAAGGAAATTGAGAGTTGACTATAATTTACATTAAAGTGCTATGAAATACCATCAACTCCTACATGTATTCATTACTGTTTATAGGAATACTTCTTACAGTGATTTAATAGGGCTATAAATGCTTTCTCTTTAACCTTTCAATATCCCAGAAACAAGGAGATATCTGAGAATCACAGACAGAAAGTGAAAGTGCTACAAATGTAAAGTAGTATGCATTTTAGATTAGGAAACTGAAACCCAGACAGGTTAAATAGCAACCCAAAATAATCCTCAGATTAAGGAAGAGGAGAACTCAGTAATCCAGACTCCAATTTAAATGCTAAGTAGTCTCACAGTCCCTTCAACCCAAAACTCTCCTCTTGGCTTCAGAGATCATAATCTTGCTAATTTTCTTCTCTTCGTATTGATTCCACCATATGACATTCACTCTGATCAGTTTATCCTCTAACACAAATCTTCAGCCATTTCTCCATTTACATTCTTCCCTCTCTCAATGCCTTATGCAAAGAACAGTCAGATCTCAAATTCAGAACTACTAAAACTTCACATCTCTGACAGTCAACTGACTTAAGTTCGAAGTACAAAGCCAACTGATTATCATCCCTTCCAAAGCGATTTCTCCATTTCTTAATTTCACTGTCCCTCAGGATTACAAACTTAAAATGTTCTTTTACTTCTGCTCTCCTTAATACAGTACTATACTACTCCATTCTCCCATCTCCACTTCAGTTATTACTATATGATAGATACTGGGGAAGAGAAAAAGAGCTAGACAAAGAATTTAAATAAATAACTGATACTTAGATAGGAATAGAAATGTGGAAAACTAAAGGAGGAAGCAATTAATTCTTGCTGGGATGATCAGGAATGATTTTCAGAAGTGGCATGTGACCTAGACCTTAAAGTAGAATTTCAATAAACAGTGCTGCAAATGAAATTCTAAGGAGAGGAAAGAATCTATGCAAGATCAAGTTAATAGAAACTGCATACCGTATGCAAAGAATAACAGTTATCTTTGACTAAAGCAAGGATTTTCAACCAGAGGCATAATACAGGAAAGAAGAGGTTGGTGCTTTAAACTAGCAAACTCTCCCCAATCTCTTTGAGAAGCACTGTATATAAAGGGAGGGAGGGTGTTACATAAGTGAACTATGCAAAGAAGCAAAAAGATTGAAAACAGTAAAGACAGTAGAGGAGAAAATTTTGAAATGAATCATAAAAGGCCTTCAGTGCCAGGCTAACGAATTTGGACTTTATTCAGTGAGCAAAAAGAGCCTGTAAAGTTTAAGTTTGTGTATGTGCTGTTTTTGTTTTGTTGTTTTTGTTTTTGTTTTTTTTAAGGGAATGACAAGATCAGATCTAGAGTCCAAGGAAATAATCTTGGCGATCACAAAGGAGAGGTACTGAAAACAGGTAAAAAATTTTACTATCATCCAAATGAAATGAGGATGTGAACTAGACCAAAATATGAGAAAAGAAAAAGAAATTGGATTCAGCAGATATTTCAGAGGTCAACTGGAAGAACTTGAAACTAAACAAAGAGGATGAGCAGTAGGTCCCTAGCTTGAATAACAGGATGGTGATGGCATCTGGAAAGTAATATGTTGCTACGGGGTGCAACATATTACACATCACGACTTCAAGATGATTACCAGACATAGATGCTAATATGTTTTGTAAGCTTAGAAGAAAAAGTCTGAATAAAAATGTAATTAACATAACCCTCTCAATTCATAGAGTTTTCAAGCCATGAGTGAAAAGGCTTCCTAGGGAGGGAGCAGCAGTGGTTAAGTAGTAGAGAAGAAAAGAAGAGCAAGAACAGAACCTTAGGGCTCACTTGCTTAAGGTGATGGAAGACCAGCCAGTAAAAGAGAAGCAGCAGCATGAGAGATAGGAAAAGAACCAGGAGACTGTTTCACAAAAGTCAAGTGAGGAAAGAGTTGCAATAGCACTAGCACAGTGGCTATAGTACATTATCTGCAGTTATTCACTCACTAGCCCTATGACCCTGGCTGAATTACTTACCTTCTGAATTCAATCCTTTAGTATATCCTCAATTGTAAAATAGGGATAATAGGAGGATCTCAAAGAGATGTTGAAGTTTAAGTGAGATAATATATTCAGTGTCTAGAACAAAACAATACAGTACTACCAATAATAGAATTAGGAACTTAAAAATGCTAAGGAATTTTGCATGAAGTTACTAGCATCCTTTATGAGGAAGAACTGTGCTGGCAAGACTACAGTGGTTAAGAAAGAAAGTTGTGGACTGAGGATGAACTATTCTGCCTGTACAGCCTATAGAAAAATAACTGTTCTGTAATCTTAGTCTTTATCTTTCCACATCTCCGACCATTATCCCATGTCTAGGATAGTACCTATCTATAAAGGATATAACAAATGTTGCTGAACAAGAGAAAATTAAGCCAACAGGAAGGAAGACTTGAAGAAGCAAGAGATATTAACTCTACAAAGACTCTTAGAGGAAACAGTATCAGCAGCATAAAATTTCTTTCCAGGTTAGAAAGGAACAGAGATACTTAACCTCTGACTCAGGGAAACAGAAGGTAAGTATGGGTGAAATATTAAGGGGGAAAGACAAATTCACATTAGACAGCTTCTTAATAAAAAAGTAAAAGTTCTCTGCACAGAGTAGGATTCCAAAGTCAGTCTGGAAACTGAAGAACTAGGTGATTCTTCCATTCCAATACATATTCAACTTCATTTATGCCCCCCACGCCTTGGCCTAGTCCCCCATTATCTCTTACATTATCAATGGCCTCCTCGGCAGCTCATCTTCCTACTACCTTTCCCAAGGTGTGGTACATTGAGAGCCCGTATTTCCTTCCACTATATCCATGACTAGTCTTATGAGAGGTCGACCCCTCTGTGAAGCCTACTCTGATTCTCTACCCACCAGCCAATTAATCATTCTCTCCTTGGGACTACTTCTGTTCCTTATACACTGTAATTATTTAACTTATTTTTCCATATTGCAATCAAAATCATTTATTTATATCTGTTCCAGTGAATCCCTAAAAAGAGAGTAATGTCTTCCTCAACTTATTCTTCCAGCACTTAATTCAGCATCTAGTATATCCCAGACATTCAGGTAATGTTTGTTTTGTCTAACTGAAGTGAGCAATTAAACAACATGTATAATATCCTAACTAGAAGAAATCAGAAAACAAAGTGTTCAAATTGTCATTCAAAAAACCTTCCTACTTTACTGAGTATTACATATCAACTAAGACAATTTTTTTATTCTTACTAATGAAAAAGTAAAGGGTTGTATAATCAAAAATATATTAACTCAACACTTTTAAGTAAATTATATTCTAATAGCTATATTTGAATATGTGTGTCCATGTCTTCAAAATTTACTTTGAACACAATAATTAAATTATAGTAGGAAGGGCTTACACTGAAAAATACTGTGTCTTTTCAAGTTATTCAGTACCAGGAAGAGATGCACAACTGGACTGATAAAAAATAGACTATCCTTGCAGTAGAAGTGACTGAGGGAAGCATTTGGGTTTCAAAATATTTTGGCATGCAAAACAGAGAGAGTATTTAATGACATCAACAGCAAATATCAGGGACTTTCACAAATTAAATAAAGTAGTTGTCAGAACAAAACTGAAAGCAACAATTACCAATAAATTGACTATAAGATCTACTACAATAAATTTCCTAGAGTAAAATTAATCCACCAATAATTTTTAATAGAAGCATATTATATATGAACCATAGCACTAACACCAGTACCCAAACCAAAAAAACCTTAAAACTTGCCTAGGCCTCAAGAAACTTGCAAGGCCAGTCAACTTATTATTACTAGGAAACTTTCTGGAGTCAGGGAGAAAAATTCTAAAGTTCTATAAAATAAAATACCACATTTTATCTTAAATTCATTAATAGATTGCTCTTCATTTAGACCTAATTTACTGCTAATCTCACATTACTTTTTTACTGCTGTTATATTCAAGACCTCTTTCATTTTTCAAAAAAAATGAAGACTGTAAAACCATAATTCTTATTAACAAATGTACAGTATTCAAAATAATCATTTGAAACATTTTAAATGTGACATAAGTTTGATTTCATAGTACAGAAAGGCAACTGGCATTTTAGTTAACATCACTCACAAAGTATCAGGTCCTATGCTAAGTACTTGAATTAAGCACTAGCTCAATTACTTCTCACATTCTTAATAACCCTTTGAAGTTCTCTCTCTCCTTTTTTCTTTTCCTTCTTTCTTTATTTGAGATGAAGAAACCAAGAGTTAAAACAAGGTCAAATAACTTGCCCCAAATCACCTATTAAGTATCACAGCTGAGATTACAACCCAGAACTATTTGACTTTACAGTTTGCTGTCTTTTCCTAAAGAAATTACAACAGCCATGACCTCTATTTTATAATGAACTGTGTTAGAGAGCTACACAACAAATTAATCAAAAGTTAAATAAAAAAACTTAGAATGAGAGCAAACATTGCCTTACCATTTAGAAAATGTATTATTGGGAGCATTTTAGATCTTGCTCCCTGGTATATATTCAGTTTGGCTCAAATAAATTTATATAAAAATTCTCAAAAAATATATTGTTTTTGGTTACCTAAACTTTTATCTAAAGTACACTGTAATCCAATCCACAAACAGCTGGCCCTCAGCTGCAACAGAGACTGCCCCACAGTTCTCAAATTATTACTAAAGTTTAATTCCTCATGAACTTTCTTCATGTTAGGTCCACAAGCCTTCTTTTAACAATGAAATGCTTCTCAGAATAACAATTTCTTAAACAATAGCATCACTATATAATGAATGTAACTCAAATTACTTTTATTTCTAAACTTCCTTTGCATGTAGGAATAGTTCTCACTCTCTTAGTTTTATATTGCTTTTGCAATCAGTTTCAATTGGCTGTGTATATTTCATTCCAAAGTGAAATACATTTTATTAGAACAAGCAGAAATAGCACTTTCTGCACTTTTTGTATGATCTAGAAATGCCTATAGAAATGTTTACTAAAAGCTCAGGGAATATAGCAATTTAAATAGTAAACATACAGAATTATTTGTGTACTTGAGTAAAACTTCTATAAATTGAAGGTCTCGAATCAAATTTGTACTGTACATGGCTCTTTTATAACCCCAAATTTTGAAACCAACCAAAGAAACCACTACTCATAGGAACTCAGCAAATACAATTTAAAGCACAGAGGTAACTTATTTCTAGCATCACATCCAAGCAGGTTTTTAATGCAGAAATTAGAGTCAAAAAGAGTCAAGATCTAATAAATGCTCTTTTCACCTGCACCTAAACATATATTCTCACATACAAGTTAAATCACTAATAAACTACATCTATTACAGAACTCAAATGCTAATTTTGAACCCTATGGGAATTTAGCTAATTTTGTTAGGAAATTTACTAGAAAATCTTTCCCACATGTTTTATGTACTTTTTATAGACAAGTTTCCAAACTACTACACAAAAGTCAAATGCTTTACATATTTCTACACTAATATTTAAACTCTATCTGCTAAAAAAAAAGTTCCAATTTAGTGTATTGGTGATCTAATTAGTTGTTAATTCTATTACTTAGGCCTCATATTTTAGAAACTCTTCCGCCTGTAAAAGGATCTAGTTCACTCAAAACTAAGTCCCTAAACTTTCAGAATAAAATACTGTTACAAAAATGTACTCTGGTAACTAAATGAAAACTCCCTTTTAGTTTATAAAACAGCAATTTTACATTATGATATACAAAATAAAACAAATTAGAGAACACATTATGCTTTAAATAGAGATGAGCTTCAACAATGAGCCGGGATCTAATACCGTAGGTCAACAGTCAATATGTCAAGTACATATAAGTTAAAAACTTAAAAAAAAAAAATTTATATAGAATGTTTACAACCACTTAAAAAAAACAAAAAACAAACAAACAAAAAAAAAACACACAAAAAACTTCCTAATGTGTTTTTTAGATCTCAGCAAAGAAACTGATTCTGTACGACTGAACCAGGTTGCACTCTTAAGCTAAGGCTGGTGTGAAATATGACTTCTTCGGAATCAGCAAACCAAACCCTGTTCACCGTGGAGGAGAAAAAGAAAAGCCTTGTACACGACTACTAAATCGTCAACAAGATATTGTCGAATAAACTCCAGTACAGTGACTGATAGAGGGCATACTGGCCAGTAGCCCGATTATGTCTTTAAAAATACAACTGGTGTTTACCCAGTTCCGAAGGTGTAAACAAACCCATACCCACTGTGCAGAAGGTAAACAATGAACCTGCAGCGAGGGTGAGGGGGCGGTCTTTGCCAACTACAGTCCCAACCGCCCGGGAAAAGGAAAACAAGAGGGAAATACAGAGTAAATGAGACATTTAGCAGAAATCACCGCTCCAGGTTTCACTACTGAGTTATCAATGCTACGGGTATCCCAGGGCGGTGGGCAGAGAAAACAGTCACGCAGTCAGCAAGAACTGAGCAGGTCCAGCTTCTGCTCTGGGGGACGGGGAGGGCAGGATGTGGTCGCTCTTCCCCCAGACATCCTCCAGCAACCTAAATAACAGCCTCTACCTCCCTCCGGCCGCCCCCAGGATTCCGCTGCACAAGCTTCGGGATAGGAGTAAAACGCTTTCTCGATGGTTCAGGGAACCCAGCGGGTCGTCGGCTGCTCCGAGTCCCGCGCGGTGCTCCCTGGCACCAAAAGCACCCAGAGGCCCAGAGAAGAGCTCGGGGAGAGGGAAGCAGGCACCGGGAAGGGGGATGGGTCCAGAGAAGCTGCCCCGGGCTCTGGTTCCCGCACCCCCACCACTCCCGTGCGCGGCCCGCCCCTGTCCCCGGCCCCTAGACCCGGCTCCTCCCCGGCAGCGCGCCCTCGCCGGGACCCGCGCGGCACCCCGCGTTACCTCGGGTCAGATCCAGCGGGACGTTCTCTTCGCCGCTGTCATTCCGCCCTGCGCGAAACAGACACATAGCCCCAATTAGGATTCGAAGGCAGGCCAGTGGCGGCAGCCCTAGCTCCAGCCAGAGCCCCGGCTTGCTCTTCCCGTCTAGGGCCAGGGGGAGGCAAGTGCCAAGAGTGGCGGGCGCCGGGCGGCTGGAGTGAGGGCTGCAGCGAGCTTACCTCGTATTCGGAGGTTCTTCAGCGAGCGGCCGCGGCCGATCGCCGCCATATTGACGGGTTTCAGTCACAACACCGGAAACCTCGCCCAATCGCGCGAGAACCCCTTCCCCTCCCCGCGCGCCGCGCCCGCCCCCCGCGGCATCTCCCCCGCCCTTCTGCGGCGGCGGGTGGCTGTGTCTCCGCTGCGAGCGCCGGGATAGTTCTGTGCTGACCCAGGGTCTCAATGGAGCTCAGGGCTCGCGCTTCCTCCGTCCAGAGCCGGAGAGTGCGTGCGCCCGGCCCCCCAGAAGCACGTCTGTGGGAAGGGGGCATTTCCCACGAGGGGAATCCCATTGATGCGAGTTTACAGCGTGGAGGATGCTTCCCCTCCGGCCGCCGCGGAAACCGTAGTCAAAACCGAGGCGAGCTGGGAGGCCGGCTGACCACCTGCTGAAACCATCCTTCATGATTCTCCTGCTTGCTCTCATTCCTTAGGATAGACAATACTCCTATCCTCATTCCTTATTCATCAATCGAAAGTATTTTTATTAAATACACAAAGATGCGCACATCTTTAACGTAACTCAATTCCCTTCGTAGAGTCCCTTTGCTCCAATCAAGTTAACACATAACAAAGTTTGTTTTCCACCCTCGCTCTGACCACCGTACTAAGTAGTAGCTTTGCATTTGATGTTCAGTCACACCCAGCCGCGGACTACTCCTGGAAGTGGTCGGGTGGAGGATTTGTTTTGCTGAAGCACAGGGTGGTCGTCCGGGCAGTGGGTGGGATTGGCCCCGCGCACAAGCGCGTGCTCGGACGCCTGGAGGCCCCGGGAAAGGGTTTCCTCTCTGCCTGGAACCGAGGAGAGGCGGCTGAGGGTTGTGTCCGGGTGTTCTGCCTGTGTAGCTACTAGAACAGTGGCTAATATAAATGTGATAGGTTAATATTTTTAATATGTAAGCCGGAAACTTGTTAACTCTAGAGAATTTAATACTAGAAACGGCTTTAGCTAGTTAATGTATATATACACCTGACCCCTGACCCAGCAACTTTTTCTTTAGATTAAAGAGAGCTTGAGCATTTTTCTGTCTTCCATTCCTCAACTTCTGTCTTTCTATTCAGTGAGACTGGATGTAAATTGACAATGGAGATCTTGCCTTAATCACTTTTCTTTTCCCAGCTTGCAGTTAATGCAGTCTCCAGCACAAATAAATGTTCAATATATAATCAGTCGAGTAAATGCCTGGATTCCTTCTTTGTTCCAAAGCTCTTATGGCTTCAAAACAAAACAAACAAAAAAAGCAATATTGGAGATACTAAAATAATACTGAAAAATTGGAAACAAATAACCAAAGGAAGGGGTTATACAAATTATTGCATCCAGTAAAGATGACAGTGCGGGTCTAGCATATTGATAGGAAATAATGTTCACGGTATTAAATCAAATGAGAGATTACAAAATCCCCGTTTTATAAACGTTTAAGATAATATCAAGTTAAAAGTATACTTTATATTTTCATTTCTTTGTATATTAAAAAAAGCCTGATAAATATGCATCAAAATGTTAACTGATTTTATTCCCTCAGTAGTGGAATTATATATAAAGTTTTTGTTCTTGTCTCCTTGTCTGTAATTTTAAAATGTCCTATAATTAATATATCAACTGTAAAATAAGTTTTAGAAAGAAAGAAGTAGTCTAGAGTAGTGTCATCAAGAAAATAGAATAGGAACACTGCTTCCCTAGGATTCTATCCTCTGTATATTGCAGTCCTTTCCTTACTAGGTCTGCAATCAGATATCTGATGCTGCTATTGCACATAGATTCAAGGACATAACACAACTAAAGTATTTTTAAAAAATATCTTCTGACCTCACCAGTACCAATTTTAATAACAACAAACTTATTTCCTCTTTTGTAGCTTTTAAGTCTTGGTACAAATGATTCCAGCTATAGCCTAAGGCAGAAATCACAAAACTCAAGGTCTGATGCTAGGACATTAAAAATTCTGTATTTTATCCCTCCTTGTATCACCACATTTCACCATTTTAGAAGAGTAGAAATATATCTATAGAAATTCTACCAGATTCTTAGCGTTGTTCCAATTTTCAACCAACACTTTTTATACTATTTTTTATCACTTCCTAATACAATTTAACTTTATTTTGTCTTTCATTTTTTGTGAAAGTTGAGAACAAGCCATCCCTTTAAATTTGTTAGGGTACATGAGAGACTGAATTCATAGCCTTTCATCTTTATAACTATATGTTTCTATTTAAAGATCATTATTCAATTAATTTATCTCTTCAGAAGAAAAAAAAACACATCTTTCTCCAATCTTACAATGAAACTAGTTTTTCCTTTGTTTTTACTCTCCCAGTCACTTGAGTGGCTGTGCTCTCCACATATTTTCTTAAGGCGAATGGCATTTTTGGTAAAAAGAACAAATTGTTTGCAAATTATACTCAACAAGGAAGTTTAGGTAAATTTTAGTAAGGAGTACATTTCACAATGTTGTGTTTGCTTTTTAAACAATAGCACTACATTATTGATCTTAGTTTATTTGTTAAAATCTCTAAGTTATTTTCTATACTTGCCAATTGCTAGCCACTCCTCTCTTTGAAACTTGTTTTTCTTCCTTGTTTATTTTAAGGCCAACCCTATGTCTTATTCATTCTGTTTACTTCTTACTACTTCTCCAATTTTCCTGGTCATTTTGATTCTAATTTAGTCATTGAGAATGTGACTTCCTCTTCTTAGTTTTCATTTCCCAACTAGGTTTCATTTGCTGTGTAAATGAATGTTTTTTTTTTTTCTCATGAAATTAGTCATTGATAAAAAATGTTATGTGAGATTGGGTCCAGGACCACACCTCCAAGAGATAACTGCTTGATCCTGAAGATACAGTGGCTCCATTGATAGTCACTCTCTGAGTTCTTTTTCCTCTCTTATTGCACACAGTTAATTTATAAACTAATTCTAGTTTATAAACCAAATTTTATCAGTTTCAGATACAGAAGTAATGTTAAACAGAAACAAAGTCTTGCCAAAATTTTTGTTCCCTTTATCTATTTGCCTTATTGCATAGACCATGTGAAGATAAAGCAAGTCAAAAACCACATTTGGTCAGTCTCTTTTCTGGTAATTTCTCATTAAAACCACACGTTTAACGTCTACATAAAGGTCATTAAAAATGACAGGCAATGGGCTAAATACAACAAAAGTTATAATCCTATACAGGACTAATTATGAAGATTCAGACTTGGTCACAGCAGGAAGTAGCCTTTTTTTCTTTTAAATTTTAATCTCTGTCACAAGCTGTCCTTTATATTTTATTTTTTAAAAAATCTGTATGAAGGCCCTCTATGAGCTCAATTTTAAATGAATAAGCCTATGTTTGTGAAATAAGTTACATATATTCATATAATCAAATCTGGAAGGGTATGCATTAAAATTACAAAGTGATTATCTCTGGTTGCTAGAATTTTGAGTAATTTTTATCTTCTGTTTCTTGTTTTAATTGGTCTAAAACAAATTTTTACTTTTGAAATAGTTTTAAGGAAAATATTTTAGAAAAATTTTGTTGGTGAGCCTAACCCAATATTATATATATCTGATTATAATAATTTGTTAAGTAATGGACCTATCAAAATTGTTTGTGCATCTTATGATTAAAAAAAATTGTCTACATATTCCAATACATGTCTATTTACTTTTTTATTAAATAAAACATTAAAAATATGAAATAAAAATGGTTAAAAGTAATTTTTAGTATTGTTACTAATGACACAAATAAAAACAATGGAGCTGAATATATTTCATTATTTAAAAAAATTTTGGTTAAATACTTTGTCATACAACAATTCAAAGTCTAATTCTAAGGAAAGTTTATTTGGATGTTGAGCTTTAGTAGCTGAAACCTCACAAAATACGAATTAAAAATGAAAAACTACCTATTGGCTGCAATTTTTAAATCATAACTCTCATTTTTCAATTTCATCCATCAGTTACACAAAGTTTTTTTTTAAATGTAATTTGGCTAATAATGTCTGTCTTAATGTCAATTTGTTTTCATAGCCAACTGGAAGGCATAACATTCAGAAATTTTTAACAAATGGTTTTAAAAATCTCCATCTAAAAATTTTTAAGGGTTTAGAAAACTCTGTGTTCAAGTTTTTTAGTGTGTAAACATTATAGAGATGACATATTTAATCCTTTTCAGAAAAATGACACAATTGAGGAAACGTTTCTAAATATCTATTTTCTAAAGGTTCTTTTTGTAGCACAAGTTTCTTTTGATAAGTAATAGCATTCTTGGTTTTTGTTTTTACATTTACTTTGAAGGGAAAGATTAGATTTAATATTTAAAAAAATATCTGATAGGTAACAAGCCACTGGAAGCCACCAGTCATTAAAACAACTTTGCCACTAAATTATAACAATCAAACATTGGCATGATACAAAAGATTTTCATAGTCACTCTGTTTCCCTTTTCAAAGTATATGAAAATTAAACTGTATCTTAAAGTCTTTAGTATGTAAAATTATTACATATGATACTATCTCTATTCTTCTGTAATCCCTAATATTTATATTTTATCTATAGCAACTACTTCATCGATTTTTCATAAAACATTATTTTTATTAAGGAAGATGTTAACTGATAAAGATACACATTCTTTGGTGCATCTTTACTTTGGTGGCACAGAAAAAGTAGTTATTTGTATATTTCATTGCTGAACAGAATTTAGCAAACACAAGTATAGAAGCATCTATGCTTCCATCTAACTGTTCAGCAAATCTATAATACCTATTTGTTCAAATATATTTTATTTCAAATTTTAGGGTTTTTTTTGTTCTTGTTTCCATTTTGGTTGACCGATGTGACTGCATTTCAGTTTTGACAACAAATTATTTTCTTTGATTTTTTCCACCCACTATTTACTATAGCAGGAAATGCCACCTCATTCCCTACTGATATATATATCTTTTTGTTTTTTACTAAAAGAAGTCTCTCTTTTGGCAAAGTAGTGGATTCAATGACTTCTAACATCACTAAATAAAATATATAAAATTACCTTCATATTCTGAATATTTATTTTTAAATGGTTTGCTAATTAGATAGCTTTATATTATCATTAGCTGACATCTCAATGAACA